>CM060074.1:2697199-3317199 GCA_030533445.1 Cyprinodon diabolis | reverse complement strand
TTAAATTTTATTTCATTTTAACATGGGGAAAAAAGTCAGAATTCTGAGAAAAAAGTCAGAATTCTGAGAAAAAAGTCAGAATTCTGACTTTTTTCTTATGTTAAACTGAACTAAAATTTCAAAATCAGTTAACTTTTTTTTTTTTTCCAGTGGCCCTAATCCTCTTCCGTACAGACCCATGGTTCCCAGCACTTTGCCTTTTGTTTTTCTGCTTCAACAAGCCTGATTGCAGCTGTGAGGGATTGCAGGACACCTGCAGAGCTGCTCAGGTAATCTGACCAGTGTTGAAGCAGGAATACTGTGGAAACGAGCAGAATGTGAGGAATAACGCCCAGAAACGGTAGAGTAGAAAAATGGGGAGTTTTGCAAAGGAAGATGTCCTAAAGGTAGTGATGAAGCAATCCTTAGAGCAGCTGAATGATGGCGAAACAACAAAAATGCCACATGAGGTCAGCTGAATGAATCAAGCCAGGTTAGAAGTTAAGAAGGGGAAGATTTTATTGTGAATTATTTTTTAGTTTTTTTGGTAAACGGCCCCTGAGACAATGATGCCGGGGGGGATTCGCGTACATCCTGAGGTTCTGGTTGATGGGATGTCTTGTAGCGATGACATCACATCTGAAGCTTGGCTGTTTTTGGATTAATGTAAATCCAACAAATTAATCGTTTGTCCTGCAGCAAAACTGGAAACATCATCATTATCACTGTACTGTAAGTAGCTTTGGGTTATTAGAGAACCATTTCTGTACGGTGATGTGAAAAGAAACCACTGCCTGAATTGTTTATAACTTTATTACAGAAAAAAATAATAAAATGAACTATTTTGATATTTGTTTACTCTGTGAAGACATCTGTTTATAACTAAACTTTGTTCTGTTGATGTCATTTGATCTCATTAACTGCGATTTAGATTCTAGACCTGACTTTTTGTTTCGCTAAAGCAAGCAAACCTACCGAAGGATTTCCATGAACTTATTCCACATTTTCACACATTTCCCTTTAGTCTGAGGATGTGTTTGTCCTGCAGGCTAAGCTGAGATCAGCAGTTCTCTCTGATTCATCGCTGCTTGGCTTCCTTTCCTCGTCCACATCCTCTTTCATAAACATGCCCAGGAAAGCCCTGGGAAAATGCAGAATCTGACGGTTTCAGGTCACAGGGTTCTGACCTGTGATTGAGGTTATAGTTAAGACAAATAAAGGCAGCCAGGGTCAGTTCCTTCTGTAAACGCCACAGAAAAACCAGCACAGCGCAGCATTTCTCAGCATCCAGGATGGAGGAGATGTAGCTGAGAATATTCTACTCTAAATACTCTGAAGGGAGCAGCCTCTTTAAAAATACGTCCAAATTCTCCAATCTTGGTGGTCGATTTTTAATCCACGACTATTTGAATCAATCCTATTAGGTGCCTTGGAAAATATTACATATTTTCAAGTATTTGTGCTTTTGTTGTCATTAAATGGGATCTAATAAGAATTAATTTGATTAATTTCCCCCCAAAAGCTAAGAAGGTGCTAAGTAGCCTCTGAAACAGGATATCACTGCTGTTTGTTCCTTCTTTTTTTTTTATCACTGTCTTTTTTGAGTTTTCCTTTTATACATACAGTTTGTAAATGTATTTATCCAGCAAAGATGGATATAAAATGATAATACAGAAAAATCAATCCCTACAAAATAAAATCCCATTTAGCCCGCCCAGGTCACTACCAAGAGGTCAACGCACTACTTTCCTATCCCTGACTGAGACAGATTTATTAAATCTAATGAACCTTTTTAATCCGGAGCATTGCTGTAAGTTTTGGAATGAGTCAAGAAAGGGCCCCAACATTTCTTCAAATTTACCAGTTGAATGTCGAATAGAACACCTAATTTTTTCCAGTTTCAGACACGACATGAGGTCACATAACCCCTGCTTGTGAGCTGGAGGAGCTGCGCCTTTCCACCCGGTCAGAACCGTGCGCCTCGCTAACGGTGAGCAGAATGCCAGAGCCTGTCATTTAGAGGCTGGTAAAGGCGACCCCTCACCACTAAAACCAAACAGAGCCACGAGAGATGTTACCACCACTCCCGCCAACCCGGACATTGTACGGAAAACATCTGTCCAGAAATGACCGAGAGCAGGGCAGGACCAGTACATATGGACCATCGTGGCTATGGCCAGGTCGAAAAAGATTTTATCTCAAGGGACTTCCTGGTAAAATAAAGGTTAAATAAATGTAAAAAAAATATGGCAGTTTTGCATTTATGGCAGTAAGGGGTGACTCCTGGATAGAAACGGGATAGTTTGTCTTTGGAGAGGTGGGCTCTATGTACTATCTTAAACTGAACAAGGCAATGGCGCGCACACAGAGATGACGTATTCACCAGTTAAAGTATAAAGTCCCATGTCTGATCCGGTATGGTCATATTCAAGTCCTCTTCCCATGAGGCTTTAAGTGTGGAGGTCTCTTTCATAGTAAACATTTTATTATAAAGCCATGAAACCAGCCCTTTAGAAGTTGGGTTCAATGATAGGATGGTTTCCAACTGTGTATTTCCTGGCAGAGAGATTGAGCTTGACAAGTGAGACTGAATGAAGTTTCTGGTTTGTAAATATCTAAAAAAAAAAAAAAAAAAAAAAAAAATGGGGTTTAGGTAAACCATATTTGTTGCTAAGTTCCTCAAAGGATGCCAGATGTTTCCCAATGAAAAAGTCCTTAAAGAAAGTAAGTCCCCTCCGCCACTCTAGAAACGCCCCATCCTGAACAGATGGTTTAAAAAAATGGTTTACTTAACCTCTTACACCCTCAGGGGGTATAAATAAATTTCTGCCTGACAAAAACACACAAAAGTAAATCACTTATAGCCTCACAGCTATTAGATTTAAGAAGAAACTTTTGGTACCTCTGTAAAGGTAAGATGTCATAGAATGGTTTTCTGGTGTCAGCACCATTGTAGCTTTGACCCTGCCTGAAATATTAGGGACAAAATACAAAATATTTTGCATTTTTTGAACCTCGCCAAAATTTTCTTTGAAATAAACATTGCAAAACACTACCAAAATATTATTTATAGCACAAAAAAGTAGTACAGACTTTTAAATCTAAATGTTGTGTAAAAATATACCAAATTTGGACTCAATCAGATGAATCATATTTATTTTAGAATGGTATTAGTGAGAAATTTCTTAGGCGGAGGGGCCATTTTGGCACATTTATCCAAAAAAGTCACCACACTGTGCCAAATGTGTTTTTTACATCAATACTGGGGGTTTGTTAAAATTACGAGGTCACGTAGCAGCTGGACCCACCGGTGGGTCCGTAGGGTTCTAGGGGTTGCGTTTAAAGTATTTCCTAAACTGGCCCCATATTTTCAGTGAGTGTTTCACTACTGGGTTTAAAGTAGGGTTAGATGAGGAGAGTGAGAGTGGGGAACACCGCGTGGCCGGGATGGACAAATTGTTACCACTGCGTAGCTCCATAGCCCCCCAGTCAGGACAGCCCCCCTGATTATGATAGAAACACCAGAACACTGGGCATATAAGATTGGCAGCCCAGTAATAGAACTGAAAATTGGGGGAGGTAACCCCCCCTTGCTGTTTAGGTTTTTGGAGTTGTAACCTATTAAGCCTTGGGCGTTTACCCTGCCAGAGAAAAGATAAAAAAGTTGAGTCTAGCTCATTAAAAAGTATTAGGAATAAAAATAGGTAATTCCTGAGAAAGGTATAGAAATCTGGGCAATATATTCATTTTAATTGAGTTGATACGTCCCACATGGGACATGGAGAGGGGTTTCCACTTTGTGAGAGATTCCTTCACTTGGTTCAACAGCTTAATCAAATTCTCATTAAACAGATTTTTATGTTTTTTTGTCACTGTGATACCAAGGTATGTACATCAATTCTAAATGTCAGGTTAGCAAAGTCTGACATGCTAACTGCATTGCCTATGGGGAAGCTCACTATTGGTAAGGTTCAATTTATACCCGGAAATCTGACCGAATTGGCTAAATATATTGAGAGCAGAAGGCAATGAAGTTGATGGTTTCGGGATAAAAAGTAGAAGATCATCTGCGTAAAGCGACACTTTGTGTTCCATGTCATTCCTCCAAATACCGGATATCTGTTTTCTGGTTTTAAGTGCAATGGCAAGGGGCTCTATGGCCAGATCCAAAAGCAGGGGGCTACGAGGGCATCCCTGACGGGTACCTCTTTGTAGTCTAAATGGTTTTGAGGTCTGAAAGTTGGTACGAACTGTGGCAGATGGTTGCTGGTATGATGATTTAATCAATGAAATGAAGTTTCCTTCAAAAGTTAAATCTGCTAAGGACCACAAATAGATAGTCAAACTTTTTCGGCATCCAGAGAGACCACAGACTCAGCCGAATCCGTGGCACTGGAATAAACGATATTGAGCAGTCTTCTAATATTAAAATATGATTGCCGACCTTTAATGAAGCCTCTTTGGTCTTTTGAAATAATTGAGGGTAAAACCGTTTCAAGTCTACGGGAAAGAATTTTGGCCAGAATTTTCACATCGGTATTTAAGATAGAGATAGGTCTGAAAGAGGTGCATTCCACTGGATCTTTGCCTTTTTGTGGAATGAGTGAGGAAGGGATCCGTGTTTAAAACTGTCAGTAAAAGTGGAGCTGAGCTGGACAGAGAGTAAGTCTGAGAACTGTTTGAAAAATTCTGCAGGTAGACCATCCGGTCCTGGGCATTTGCCAGGTTGCATTGAGGCTATTGCTAGGGAAACTTCTGCATGGGAAATAGGTTCATCCAACTTATTCTTAAATTCTGGTGAGATTACAGGAATGTGAAGCTTAGCTAGAAAATCATCAGTCATGTTAGAATTGGTTTGTGATTGTGAGCTGTAAAGCTCCTCATGAAATTCCCTGAATGCATCATTAATTTGACAATAGTCTGTGACTACACTGCCATCTTGTTTTCGAATTCTGGAAATAGCTTGCCTTGCCCTAGAACTCTTGAGCATGTTTGCTAGTAATTTATCAGGTTTGTCGCCATGCACATAAAATTGATATCTGTTATGTAAAAGCAGGCGTTCGGCTGAGTGTGTCGTCAATAGGTCGAGCCTTGTTTTAAGTTCAACTTGTCTTTTAAACAGTTCAGGACATTGATTCAAATTATATTTTATGTCGACCTCTTTGATTTGCTGAGTTAGGTTGTTCTGTTCATAGGTGGCTTTAATTTTTGCTGAATAAGCAATATGGCCTCTGATGTAGGCCTTAAAGGCATCCCATACCACGAGGATGAAGGTCTCGTGGGAAGAGTTAGTAGCAAAAAAGAAACGTATCTCACCTTGAATAAAATTTACGAAGTTTTCATCTGACAGCAGAGTTGAATTAAAACGCAATTGTCCAGTTCTCAGGGCAAGATGGGGAAGGGATAGGGAAAGAATGAGTGGGGCGTGGTCTGAAATAATTATGCTTTGGTAGTCACAGAAACGTATCTGCTGTAGCCATTTTGCATCCATAATAAAGTAGTCGATTCTTGAATATGTTTTGTGTACATGTGAAAAGTTTGAGTAGTCCCTCTTATTGGGATTTAAAGTTCGCCTGCATCACACAGCCCATACTCAGATAGAAAGGCTTGTATAACTAATGCAGACTTGCTTATGACGTTGCTTTTAAGGGATGAGCGGTCCCAAAATGGGTCCAGCCAACAGCTGAAATCACCCCCCAGGACCAGTGAGTATTTATTGAGGTCAGGTAATGAAGAGAATAGTTGCTTAAAAAAGTTCTCATCATCTATGTTGGGAGCTTAAACATTGACCAGAGCGACCAGAGTGTTGTGCAGCTTCCCACTCACCATTATAAATTGGCCATGTTTATCAGCCGCCACATTATTGGCCTCAAATGGAGTATTCTGGCTGATAGGTATGGAGACCCCTCGTGCCTTAACCTGAAAATGGGAATGAAAACATTGCCCCCCCCCCCTCCAGCATGTCAGAAGACGACCTCAGTCCGAGCTCCAGATGTTGAGTTTCTTGCAGAAACGCCACATCTATATTAAATTCCTTATCTTCACCTGGTGGTTTAAACCTTTAACATTCCAACTTAAAAAATTTAAATGCTGACTCATGGTCTCAGAGTTTGGGTGCTATTTTACTTTGATAGGTATGATAGCAGTATGGCAGGCAGAGACTGAGAAAAAAGAGGTAAAGAACAATTACAGTACTATGGGAGACCCCTGGCTGTGACTTTAACCTCCCCCCTAAATCCCCCCTCCAAACATAAACAGCTGTTTGTTCCTTTTTTGATCAACCAAACACTAAAGCTAGAAGATAAAGTTGTTTCTCTGCTGTTTCACAAGAGACTTCATTTGCCTGGAATTTTGATAAAACCGACTGATTAGTGCTCTAGAATTTATAAAACATAAAAAACTGTCTTAAATTTAATTATCCTTTTATAAAGAATAAAATCTGATTTGTTGGAAAAACTCAGTTTTAATAATCCACAAATATATATTTTTTTTAATTAAAAAAACGCAATTTACTTTGATCTTTCCGATATATCAGACTTTTTAAGTTGTACAGTTGATTTTCTCATTGAGTTGTTAAAACATCAAGGCTGCTATGCTATCGTTAACCAGAAGGTGGCAGCAACACAGCTCAAAGGATCCTAGAGGGCGATAAATACCACAGAAGAAGAGAGTCAGCATGTTATGGTGCTGAATGAAGGTAAGGCTGCGATGTTTACAGTCATAGATATAAATATGTCTGTACGCTTATCGTTTTATAAACTCCATAAATAACAGGAAATGAGGAGGATTGTTATCGTAAAGTTTCCTGTTGCCTTTTAGCAAACATGCTGTTTGTTTTCAGAGAACATGTCTGCTTCCGCCGATGAGCCAAACTTCTGCCCTGAATGCGGGAATGTCCTTCCGCTGCCTGGGATGTCCCAAACAGTCCGCTGCCCTCGCTGCTCCTTCTCCATTCCTGTTACAGGTACTCATCATCCGGACCCGTTATTGTTAGTTATTTTGCCCAAAGTCTTTATTTTGAACGTCCATATAAATACAAAGGTAACCAAGGCAACAGAGAACACAGGCGGAGATGTTTGCATTAACAGAGGTGTTAAAGTATTATTGTTTATTACTCCAGTAGATATCCTGCTGTTTAAAAACACTTTACTAGCACTTTACTCCAGTAAAAGTACAATTTTTAAAACAATTTAAAGAATAAAAATAAAAGTAATGCAGGAAAAACTGTTAAGGCCAGAAGCTTTACTGCTCTACCCTAATAAAGGAACATTTTTCTACCATTCTGGATGGTAACTTCCTCAGACTTCATTTTCTTAGTTTTATAACTGATTGTAACAGTGTCACATTTAACTTTGCATCATCTTGGAAAAACTATTTATTTTGGTATGTGGTGAGCAACAAGTGGGGGCAGCACCGAGTCCAACCACAAAGAAATTAATTGGATAAAACTAATTAATTTCATAATTTTTACCTTGAATGAAAATGAGGTTAAATGAAACAAAACTAGCGAGTCAAAGTTGTCTAAAAAAAATAATTCCAGTAAAGTATAGATAGTGAACATTTCTTCTTAAAGGAATAGTACACCCAAAACATGATTAGCCTTCATTTTCTACTCACCCCCATGCTGAACAACACTCTGGAGTACTTTTTTGATATCTCAAATGCATCTGGAGATCTGGGAGGCTTCTTGCTGTCTGCTGACATTCAAATAATGGAGGTCTATGGCGCCCGAGGCAGAAAGGTCCATAAAAGTCCACAAAAAACGTGTCAATATTCCTCCATACTGCTCGTCCAATGTATTCCAAGTGTCCTGAGTGGGTAGCGTCCATAATTTACTCGAAACGAAGTCATTTAGAATGTTTTTAGAGCATAAACAGTAGTGTATAGGATTTCCTAAAAGCGCGTTCACGAGCCTACGGAAACCGCGGCAGACCAAACCAGATGAAAGTGCGCATTCAGCGTCTGCTCTTGATAATGCAAGCGTAGAAGAAGAAATGTGCTGTTTACCTGTGCAAAGAAAGAAACAACGAAAGGAAAATGTCTGAGGACTTCAGTGTTGAGGAAGAGCATGAGTTCTTTGCCGAGCTGAATGCGCACTTTCATCTGGTTTGGTCTGCCGCGGTTTCCGTAGGCTCGTGAATTCGCAGGGACGAGTACTGTTTATGCTCTAAAAACATTCTAAATGACTTTGTTTCCAGTAAATTATGGACTCTACCCACTCAGGACACTTGGAATACATTGGACGAGCAGTATGGAGGAATATTGACACGTTTTTTGTGGACTTTTATGGACCTTTCTGCCTCGGGCGCCATAGACATCCATTATTTGAATGTCAGCAGACAGCAAGAAGCCTCCCAGATCTCCAGATGCATTTGAGATATCAAAAAAGTACTCCAGAGTGTTGCTCAGCATGGGGGTGAGTAGAAAATGAAGGCTAATCATGTTTTGGGTGTACTATTCCTTTAAGTAAGGTAAAGAAGTATTTTTACTTTGTTACTTGACATCTCTGTGTGAAAGTGAATTAAAAGAAAAGGTGCAAACATTGAGTTTTACAGCAAACCAAGGTTGTATTGTTGTATAGGTTGTTTAGCACGTTTACTTTTAACCAAATTTAGAGACTCATGAAAACAGCTTATACATTTTTTTTACATTTGAGAATAAATCTGCAGTTATGAAAAAAAAGTTTCCCAGTGAAATTAAATTATTTTAAAACGTGCGCTTTATTCTGACCCATTCAGACTGAGGAAACCAGGAATCCTGCTGCCTGTTTGTGGAGCTTTAATGAAAACCGCTGTAGCTACCAGATCTGCTCGGGGCCCCGCCCCTTCATATGACATGAGAGAACCATGGTTGGTTAACTTGTTCTTCCATTGATTCCTGCTCTGCTGTCTGAAATATGCCAGCTGTCCATTAGTCTTCACTCCTCTAAGCAAGATGATAAGCTGGAGGAGAACAAAGTGCCTCAAAACCATTAATCCATTACTAAATTAGTTAACGATTATTTCAATAATTGATTCATCTGAATAATTTTTTCAGTCCTACTTTATATGAAATGTCCCTCAATGATAAAACTCAGAAACTTCATTGTTTTTGTATTTTAACATGATAAATGTATGATGTGCATCAGTAGTTTTTACTTCCACACAACATCATAAACTTTGTTTTACTTTAGAGAAAATAATAACATTTTAATAAAGTAAACAGTATGGGTCAGCAGGGGGGTCATGAGACGGTTTTCTATTATCATTACGATGGAATCCTCTTTATAAGTGGAGGCTGGAAATATATATGAGAAAATGGAAAAACTTACCATGAACTGAGTAAATGTGAAATTATTTAATTGTCTAATACATGATTAAAATCCAAAATAAACCGTTAAATTATAAAATGTTGAATTAAATGATTAATGTCCCATTAAATCATCAAATTTACATGAAAAACAGTTTAAATAACAAAATGTCTTTAAAAAACATATTTAAAAGATCAAATTGCTTAATTCCGTATCTATAAATGAATGAAAACGGTGTAAAATATTTTAGGGGGTGGGGTGGATTAACTAAGCCTGGCTGTTAGTCTGGTCTGGGACAGAATCAATCACCATGGTAACAGATGTGATCCTGCTTTAGTGAAGCTAAGTGGAGCTTAAATTATTTCAGGATTTCTGGGAAGTCCCGCCTTAATCCCTTCAGTGAAGCAGGCCGCTGCTCAGGTCGCCATCGGATCTCTGCATCACCATGACGTAACCATCCGGTTTTCTCTCATTACCCAGAATTCTCTGGCCTAGAAGTTTGTTCAGCTGTGGTCTTTAACCCCGTGGAGAAGTCGGCGGCGGCTCTGGAGGACGAGGAAGGCGGCTCTGAGCTGAAGGGACCTGTGGTAAGACCCGCTTGATGTTGCTGCTCTCAGCTGGACTCGCTTCCTGGGATAACGAGCTCCGCCTCTTCCTCCAGATCGACAGACGCTGCGCTCGCTGCAATAAAGAAGGGATGATCTACCACACCAGGCAGATGAGATCTGCAGATGAAGGGCAGACGGTCTTCTTCACCTGTATGCACTGCAGGTGGGTCTAACAAACATCTCCCTCTTTCTGGAGCTTTGGGAGGAATTTCTAATGGGGTTGACTTTTCTGTTTTAGGTATCAAGAGAAGGAAGATTCCTGAGGAAGACATCCCACAGCTGAGATAGCTCCTCAGTTATTAAACGGACCAGGAGTGGAACGGGACGGCAGCTGGCTGCCTCCAGTGGAGATGCTTATTTTCTCTGATTAATCTGAATCTGGAACGAAAAAACTTTTCTGTTTATCTAATGGTTGTTAATGATGCATAAAATTTACAGCTGGAAATAAAGTGTAGAAGTTCCCAAGGTTTCCTTTTTCTAAACTGATTAAAGAAGGATTCGACTGAGATGTTGGTTTAGTCTTTAAGCTGCACTAAAAAGAAACAAAAAGGTTTGATAAATTAAAAATGAAAAGATCAGGAACCTGAATCCCATCTATGAACTGCTACATTGTTCTTTTTGAAAAAGGATAAAGAAAAAGTCATTTTGGTGTAAAAATTAGACCAGGCCTTATTTTGGGGGGGGGGGGGTTGCTAAATATCCCTTGTTGTCTGGAACCACTTCTCCCAGAATGTGTCACAGGGAGAGCCTGCATCTGTGGGCCTCTGCAGGCCTCTAGCAGAAATATTCATTTATAGGAAGGAGGTTGTTTGACATTTGTTCCTGTTATCTTGTATTTACAGCATAGAAACTGATTATGTTCAAAGCAAAGCAGAGATTTACAAAATACAGATCTGAAGGGATCATTGGAGGGCACTTCCCTCTAGCTCTTATAAGTATTCGGACACGCTAACCTTACCAAAACCGAGTGCTAGTGAGAGAAATGGGACTGGGCCTAATGTCTGTTTTACAAACGATCCAAAGTCAGGAAGGCAGAGCAATGCTTGCCTGAAGACAGAATCAATCTACAGGCGGAATGCACCTTAAAGTTGCCTATGATCCGCCATAATAGAAAAGCAGAGAAAGGAAGAACAGCAAAAGAAGCTGTTAGAAATTTACCAGTGGATCTAATTATTAATCTCAGTAAATCTGCAGTTAAAATGTTAATTAAACTGTTAATTTAACAGAAAATGAAGGATATCTGGTGGGGGGGGGTGATGGTTTTATAAAATTCAGAAGAAAACTGGAGAAATGAGAAGAACAGGAAGACCTAGAAGAGAAGATTGAGATGTGAGCATATTGGCTTAAACAGTTCTCAGTTTATCTTGGGGAAACATGGATGGTAAATATGAATCCTGCAGGATAGATGAAACCATTGAACATGTTTTACTGTGATAACTGAGGAGGAGAGGCGGCAGTAAAAGTTACATTTGAATTATATTTACAGGATAATATTTCGATATATAAAACATAACACATTTGTATAATAGAATTGAATTCCTTAGAGTCATTCTGGTCCATCTTCCATAACAGTTTTCTTTTAAAGCTTTATTAGAGAATTACAATTCTTTAGTACAATTTCCAAAGAACAATCGCCAGGGGTTTGAATAAAAAGAGTAATAATTAAAAAAATGACTATATAAATAGTACAGTGAGTAAAGCTAGACATAGAACCATATAAGTGGATTACATAAATATTTTGAATTTAAAGAATAGACAAAGTTTTAACCGCCTTTTTGTTATTAGAAGATGATAATGTAGAGAAATAAATTCTTGCTTCCTTTAAGAAAGAAAGACATACATGAGGGTTTAGTCATAAAAATGTTTCATTTATGGATATAAAACCTGACCCACAGAAGCAAAAGATTACATTAAAAAAATGGTCAGAGAGTTCTTTTCCATAGTCTGTAATTCCAAATAAAACATCCTTAAAATAAAGTTCAAATTTGTCGTAAATATTGTCCAGAATGAAATGCGACAAATGCCTTGCCATAGACGCCTGGTGGAGTCAGACTCAGAGTAAATGTTATAGAAAGTGCAGTGGAATTCATGTCATTTTTATATTTAACCAAAAATGGCTTTACTGGGTAACAGTGGTGAATAATCTAAAAGGAAACCTCTTAAAACTTGTTTACTAGAAAATATTTATTGGGTAGAGACCATGTTTTGTTCCAACATATTTCTTAGACCAGACCAGACTGAAAATACAGAAGGAACTGAGATGCAGTTATGTTGGAATAAAGTGCAAATATGTTATTTTTAGAAGAATTTGGTTAAAAACACAGTCTACCTAATTAAGTATCAGTAGGATCAGGTGGAGGTCCTGGGCTTTTGGAGAACATTATAACACCTGGTGGAACAGCAAACTGTTTTGGGCTTATAAGAATCTTAAAATGGCAAAGAATTTCTTGATAATTAAAGAGGTTTCCTTTTTGATTGAAAAGTTGACTTATCAGTGTGAAATCATTCCTAAATCAATTTTCAAAAAACAGAGATAATTTCTTATAGCATATATCTTTATTAATCCAAAGAAAGTACCTATTAGGAGAAAAATTATGTTTGAAAATTAGTGACCGAGCCAAAAGGGCTTGTTTATGAAAATTGGAGAGAGCGACAGGAATGCGATCAATGTTATAATTAGATTGCAAAACAAACTTAAGACCACCTATCTTAGAGAACATATGGTGAGGAATATCATTCCAGACTGAGGTAGGATTTTAAAGGCAATATTTGATCCAGTTCACTTAATTGTCGTAAAGTGGAGAAAGTTAAGACCTCCTGGATCATAACAATTCATTAAAACAGATTTTTTTAATGTAATTATTTTTGTTTTTCCAAATAAAGTTGCTTAGTGTTCGATCAATTTCTTTGCACATCTTTTGGTCGACAGCCAGAGAAACAGCAGCATAGGTTAGTCTGGAGATTCCTTCAGCTTTAGGAAGCAATATTCTTCTCTTTCTAAAATTGGGCTAAAGTTAAGGTCACATCTAGTGTTCTGTTTTTTTTTTTCTTTGATTGGGATATTGCGGAGATGGGAGAGTTCATGTTTCTAATAGCCATAAATTCACATTTCTTTACATTTAAGCAAAGACCAGAACCATCAGAAAATAATCAATTCAATTGCTAGAGAAACTTCAGAAGAGTTTTTAAAGAAAATTGCTTCATCATCAGCCAATTAGCTGATAGTAATTATTTTATCCAGACCTGACCTTCCACCCAGTTGACTGTTTATTATGTGACTAGCCAATAATTGAGTGGATAACAGAAATAAATAAGGGGAAATGGGACAACCTGCCCTATACAACATTTTAAGTCGAATCTTGGGGATGTTCCGTTTTTCAATTTGAATGAACTATTTCCTTTATTATATAATGTTTTAGTAGTATTCCAGAAAAAAATTACCAAAACCAAAGAGGTTTAATGTTTCAAAAATAAAGCTGTGTTCAATTGAATTGAATGGTTTGTAAAAGTCCAGAGAAAGGATTAAGCTTTCGTCGTTAATCAAACCTGGGTAATCTAATATGTCGAGCAGAAGCCTAATATTATTAGAGATGTGTCTGTTTCTTAAAAAGTCTGATTTCGTTTCCTCAATAATGTCATCCAGAACTAACTTTAATCTCTTAGCAAATATTGTCTTCAGGATTTTGTAATCGTTATTTTGTAGACTAATTGGACGCCAGTTGTAAATAAGTAACTTTGGTTTGGGAATAAGAGTAATAATCCTCTAAGTTAAGGAGGGAGGGAACCGTTAGTAAAGCTTTCATTATGAATGAACCCTCCAGACCAGTAGATGGCGGAAATGCATCAAATTGTTGTTTGCCAACCGCCAACAATTTTAAAGAAGAAGAATAAAGGAAGAAGGAGAAGAAGAAGAACTGACATGGGGAGAAACAAAAGAGCAATGCTGTTGTGACAAACATGTTATTTAGTTTAAAGTTAATTTCTGCGTCCTATTTCTCTCAGCGGAAGCTCCAGTTCAGACGCGGAGCACTTTGACCGGAAGCAGGTCCTGAAGCTGCTCTGTAAATATTCTCTGGTTTAGTTGCATCAAAGGTAGAGCAGCTACAGTAAATATCTGTGATTTATTAAATCCTCTGTTTGTGTTTCAGACCATGAAGCTGCGGGTCCAGCTGCAGTGTAAGAACCTGCATGAATACCTGCGGGAGCTGAACCCTGAGATCCTGGACAGACTGTTTAACCATCCAGCAACATGTCTGGCTGTTTACAGGTAGGAGGCCTCTGCTGACAGCCTGTCCTCCGCCTCCATTACCCTAATCTCTGTTTATCCACTGATTGATGACTGCCTGTTGGTAGTGTGAGCTTAAAGGGAAGCCACCGGCCGCCATATTGGTACTCCCTAGTTAGACCGGTCAGAATGTAAACAGTCAGCATCAAACAACCATGATGTTCTCATTTTCAGGGAGACTTAAGACATTTAAAATAAAGATAAATTCATCACTTTGACACAGACTGGCTGTTTCATAGCATCAGTAGATTAATTTAACTTTAAATAAAAAAAAAAAAGGCAGATCACATTACATAGGCAAGGCAAGGCAAGGCAAATTTATTTGTACAGCACAATTCAGTACAAAGACAATGCAAAGTGCTTTACATGATTAAAATACAGGAAAATAAGGAAAATGCTCATTATTAAGTTAATGAAGTTTATAAATCATGTAATATACCATATTATACATCACAATAAAATTAATGTTTTAATGGAGCAGAATAATACAGATGTGCCAAAGGTGCCAAAATGTATGATGTAAATGTAATGTACATGTATTGATTACATTGTTATGGTAATTACATTTTACATTTCATTTCAAGATTTCACATCCAGACTGAATTGAAAGTACATCTCTGTTAAAGCTGTAGTATTTACCTATTTGCAGATGTTGCATGCATGATGCCATATACTTTTGTGCATTAGTCTTTAAAAATGTTTAAGTTGCTTTTTCCCGTCAATATAACATGCAATATATTTCAGCACTTTTTCAACTGAGAAACAGAAACAAACACTACAAAAACTACAGCATCATCCACTGAATAAAGAATTACTACATTTCACAGTGAATGACTTTCTATTTCCTCTACTTTCTATTTTCTAACGTTAGACCCAATGTCAGTGGCTAACTCAGTCCATGTCTGCCAGTCAGTCCGAGATAGCCAGACTAATGTTAGTCTGCAGACTATACTATAGGATCCATCGGCTATAGATGGTTTATTGCTTAGTTCATCTATTGACTATGAAATTACCTGTGGAACGTCTTCCTGCAGCCAGAAAACTGATGGTTTTTGCAGTCAAATGCTGCACATGTAGGGAGTTTGACTGCGTGTCTCTATGGGAGCAGTTAGAACCAATATGGCGGCTGGTGGCTTCAGTTTTTTCGGGGAATCAGCAATCCAGTGAATAAATAGAGTTATAAACTATTATAACACCGACGGTCGATTCTGTTTGTTTTTCCTAACAGAGAACTTCCCTCCCTGGCTAAGAATTATGTGATGCGGATGCTGTTCCTGGATCAGCCTCTTCCCCAGGCTGCTGTGGCATTGTGGGTAAAAAAAGACAGTCAAAAGTGAGTCCTCCACCTCTGTTTTTATTTGTTAGAGAATAATATACTTTCAATTACACTACTTTCCATTATCATTATATGTTAAAGATGGTCTCAAAAAGACAGTATTATTGTTTATGGCAATAACTTTAAGGATAATTTACCTTCCAGCTAAATTTCTCATAACAAAAGGCCATCATATATGGGAAAACACTTTGATAGTATAAACATGAAACTTTGAAACTGGACTTTGTTTTCCAAGTTTGAAGACGTTTCGCTTCCCATCCAGGAAGCTTTTTCAATTCAAAATGTCTGGAGTAACATTGAGTTCCAGGCTTATAGAGTGACAGAAACAAAAGCCTTGTTATGGTTTACAAAACACGCAAATTGAACCGAAAAAACAGGTCCTCCCCTTAGCAATGGGGAGTCGTTGAGAAAGCTTCTGGATGGGAAGCAAAACGTCTTCAAACTTGGAAGAAAAGGTCCAGTGGATTGTTTTGTAACTTTTTGGAATGACTCTGACCTGGATGACTGAGAATCTTCACCAGTTCTATTCAGTTTATTTCTATGGCACCAATTCACATCATGTCATCTCAAGGCACTTTCCAGTCCACCAGATCATCCAGTCAGATTGATTCAAAGTTTCCTATCTAAGGAAAACCAGCTGATTGCATCGACTCATTGACTCTTCAGCAAACCCTCACACTAAGTATGCAACTACTTTCTCAAGAATTTTAGATAAGAAAGGAAGATTGGATATAAGTCTATAATTGACCAAGTCATCTGGGTCAAGAGACGGTTTCTTAAGCAGAGGTTTAATTACAGCAACCTTAAAAGCTTTAGGTACATATCCCTGTAACAGAGATAGATTAATCACGTCTAAAATGGAGGAGGAGATCAAAGGGAATACCTCCCTAAATAACCTGGTTGGAACTGGATCTAACATCCAAGTTGAAGGTTCAACTGGATCAAAGCAGTCTGAACCCGCTTCAGATTCCATGACTACCTCAGATGCTGCCCCACCCCCTCCAGAGACAAACCAATCGCGGCTAGAGGAGTGCTAATGGTGTTATTTTTATAAGATGAATCTTATATATAAAGAATCCTATAAAATCATTGCTGCTAAGAGCGGCTCTGGGTGAGTTTGGCAACTGGATTAAAAAGAAATCTAGGATTATTCTTATTCTCCTCTATTAATGAGGAGAAATTTGCTGCTCTTGCTTTACAAAGGGTCCTCTTATACAGCAGTAAACCATTTTTCCAGACTAGGTAGGACTCCCGTAGGCCTGTGGAGTGATATTTTCTCTCCAGTTTCCTGGCATTCTGCTTCACCAGCAGTCTCTTGGAGGTTTTTTTTTTTTTTTTTTTTTTTTTTTTTTTACAGTGTCCTGTCTGGCAAGGTAGCAATAAGAATAATTGTTTTGATGCCAAAAGGAGCCCAACAGATTTTACTTTCACAAGTGTAGCGGTATGGCAATTGCCAGACTGCTACACTTGTTTCATGCATATAAATTGCCTTATCATAATTATGCAGGGAGTTTTACAGTTTATATGGACACTGCAATGTAAGTAGAGCAGAAAAACAGAAGAAGAAAAAGTAAAAAAAAAAAAGGACAAAAGATGAAAGAAAGAGGAGATAGGAAGGAGACAATGACAAAACATTTTCAGTCTGCTTCATCACCTGTAAGGAGATGAAAAAAGAACAGCACAACCAAAAGACACGGTACGAGATATACAATAAAGCAACACCTTGAAACTATCGCTAAAGTAATATTATTAAGTCTGACATGTACTCTGTGTTACCTGAAGATATGAATGTGGGGTTTCTGTTTGGAAGTGAATCTCTAAGTACCTGAAGCCTAGCACCTGTAGTTGTTTGTGAGGGTGAACTTGTGCATGTAACGTTTTAACCATAGAAAAAATGATCTCTTGGAGGTTTTACTAAAATCCATGTTTAGTTTGCAGCTTTTCTTTCCCATCCTGAGCAGAACGAAGATGATTGTCTGTTTCCTGCTGGTTCTGGTTAAAATGATCGCCTGTGTTTCTTTTTCGGTCTGTTCCTGCAGGGATCATGATGACTGTGTCTCAGTGTTGACCGGCCTTCGCCTTTGGCACAGTCAGCACCTTCAAGGAGGGCTTCAGGGGTACATTTTAAATCCAGTGTTCAAAGAAAACCTAGGAACCGCACTGCTGGGAGGGTAAGTCTGCTTGCAGAAATGCATTTAGATTTCTCCATGCTGGTTCTTTTTCTAGAACTGAAGTTTAGTTGATGTCGTGCATCAATCATCTCATGTTTGGGTACAGTTTGACACAATGGGCCTGACTCAGCAACAAGTATTATTGTTATATTCCAGGAAACCACATGCATGGTGCCATATCCCACCGTTAATGCTTCTTTGTTTTCATATCATTTCTATTTTATACATACAGTGAGGAGAATAAGTATTTGAACACCGAGTTCTGCCACTTAGAAATCATGGAGGCGTCTGAAATTGTCAGGTGTTCATATACTTTTTTGCAGCTGCATCATACAAATATATCATATCACATAATTTAATTGTGATTTCTGGATTATTATTTTTTTTTTATTCTGGATATGCACCTACAGTGACATTTCAGACCCCTCCATGATTTCTAAGTGGGAGAACTTGCAAAATGATTCCAGACATTAGCCCCATTAACACTACCCTCTGAAGCCGATCCGTGCCGAGCTCAGGTCTTTATGACCATTTCCACGCCACGCTAGCAAGGTTCCTCGCCTCCTAATGACGCTCTATGGTGCTGCTGCTCTCTAGAGGTAAACAAACCAACATGGCAGCGCCCGTAACATTCAGAAAGTTGACAGAGAGTCAGGTGAAGAAGGCAGCCTTTGATGAATTTACTTGACAGAGTCGGCTTTTGGGAAGTGGATACGACAAACGACAGTCTAATCAGGGCTTCCAGATGCAGGAATCAACGACAGACGCTGAGGTTCATCACCCTGCTAAGCAGAATCATCTCTGGAAATCGTGCGGACCAATAGTGAAGCTAGGATTTTTATGAATGTCTGAAATTTCCTGATTACAGAGGCTGACGGTAAGGAGATGAGGCGGTCTGCTCATGCGCTCTTTTACCCCATTTACACTAACCTTGAAAAACCGTGCTGAGACCGGTCCGAGCTCGGTAACTGAGATAACTTATGGTGTGTAAATGGAAAGCAAACTGAACTGAACCGAGCTAGACACAACCGGACCGCGCTAACTGCAGACCAGTTCCAGAGGTGGGCTCGGCTCGGTTTTTCCCTGGACCGGTTCTCTGATAACAAGATCGCATGAGCAGAACGCGTCATCTCCGTCTGGCTGCACATCCCGATTCACACTCCATTCCAGTAGGTGGCGGTAATGCCTCTCCGGAAGTTGCTTGCCAACCAACACAAAACAGAAGAAGAAGAACAACTAGAAACAACAATCGAAATCTTCTCCACGCAACATTTTAAATAATAACACCGAAGTTCAGCAATAATAATCAAGCATAACTTTCTGAATGTGACCCTATTTTGATTTGCTTGATTCCCTCCTTCTTCGTCTTCTTCTTGTGTTTTATGGCGGTTGGCAAACAACTTTTGGTGCATTACCGCCACCAACTGCTTGATTTCCTCCTTCAATACTGGCAGTAATACCGCAGATCGTCACTAGGAGGCGAGGAACCGAGATAGCGTGATGAGTAAATGGTCGTCAGAACCGAGCTGGGCCTGGGTAACTGATCCGACGTCGGACCGGTCTCTGCATGGATCGGGTTTTTCAAGGGTCATGGAAATGCAGTTTTTGTTATCTGAGAACTAAGCCAAAACTGAACCTCGCCGAGCCCTACTGATGAACTAGCACCAGTTTAGGGCGGTTCGGTTGTGTCTGGCGCAGCCCGGTTCAGTTTGGCGTACCATTTACACTCAACAGTTGCCTCGGTTACCGTGCTCGGACCGACCTCGGCACGGTTTCTGAAGAGTAGTCTAAATGGGGTTTTTTGTCAGCGTAATTCTAGGCAAGTTTGGTCTTATCTGTTTTCACTTTGCTGTGCTGTAAGCCCCTCCCCCCCGGCTTCAGTTCCACTGATGCATTAGGAAAAAAACAAACATGGAAAAACAAAAGTAGCGTGCTGAGAACCCACAGAGGTTTTGGAGGCCACCGCTCCCTATAAGGGCTTTTTTTTTTTTTTTACAATTTAGAATAAAGAAAATGAAATAAAACACACGACAGAAACATTTCCATCCATTAATTCCGTTCTTTAACCCCTTCATGTCTGAACTGATCAGGGCTGCATTGATTCCAGGTTTCTGGCCGATCACTGATGATGATCTTTAAAAAGCCCAACCTGCCGTTTCTGATTAGAACAAACAGATTCAAGTTATTAGATCCCAGCGTTTAAGGAAATGAAAACCTCTGACACAATAAAAAGATTAGTTTTATCTGCAAAAGATAATAATTTTAGCTATAAATGAAAAGTTAAAGCTTTTCAGACTTTTGCAGAACTAGAGATGGTAGGTTTAGATGAATTTGTCTATTCCTGATATACATGTTTATTTAAAAAAGGTTACTTTAGCTTTAAATAGAGCTTCCATAAAGATAACTCTGACTATCAATTAGTTGCTCTGCTACACAGAGGCACCCAGTGGGCCGATGAGGGGAGCAGCCTGGGTCCCGACCGCCATGCCAGAGACATCGAAAGCCTGGACCGCTACGCCATGGAGCGCTGGGAGGTCATCCTGCAGTTCATGGTGGGGTCACCCAGCGCCGTCAGTCAGGACTTGGCTCAGCTCCTGATCCAAGCAGGCCTCATGAAAAGGTACGGAAACCTCCTGGATCCTTTTAAAAAACATAAATATAAATAAAATACAAAACATACGTTTAGACAGGATGTTAACCCTTTTTATAAATCTTCTGATGTTTAGTCTAGATGGTTGTTTAACCTGCTGCTTATTGAATTCCGCTCATTTATTTGAGACGGTGTAATTCTGTATTAAATTACTGGAACCTGCTGCCACCTGCAGGACGGAGGCCATATTACGGCCTCTTCCTGTTGGAATCTAACCATTTGTCTCTCACTGAACACAAAGCGAGGCAGGAGAAGCGCCGTACATCACGTCTGCTGGTTTCCAGTTCCTGCTTCTGGACACAGCCTCTCAGCTTTGGTACTTCACCTTGCAGTACCTCAAAACTGCTCAGGTGACGTAAACCTGGATGTTAAATAAAGAGTCATGTAGGGAACCTTTATGTTTTTGTCTTTATGAATGTAGACTTTTTGTTCCATGTCTTCCAGTCTAGAGGAATGGACCTGGTGGAGATCTTATCGTTCTTGTTCCAGCTCAGCTTCTCTACTTTGGGGAGAGTGAGTCCAAACGTCTGCTTTGATTTGCATAATGTCTGCTGTCCTGTTTAGTCTTTTAGGATGTTGGAGTCCAAATTTTCATTTTCATTCCACTGTCACAAGTACAAATTAATGAAATGAACTTTCTGCATTTAACCCTTCCATTTGGGGAGCAGTGGGCTGCTATTGTGCGGCGCAAGCCAAGCGCAATACCCAACCACTAAGCCACCACTCCCCAAACACACAAATATCACTATTCCAAACAAAAGAGGAAATTCTATAATAGACTAAATGCCTCAACACACTGGTTGTGTATGAGATTTAAATCCCCAAATTTTTTTTTCCATGTTCTGCGTGTTAGGTTTAATCACCCAAACTCTTCTCAAATAACCCTGGGAAGAAGGAAGAGCGACGTTAGATTCTTTATACCTCAGGGAGAGACCTTGCAGAGAAGACATCATTACAATCTCCCACCACTCTCTGTAGCACCTCTGCTGCTTTCCTCGCTCTTTATTGGAAAAAGGGAGTCTCTAGTGACAATACATCACGCTGTAACTCTAAAGGAATGTGTGGGGAGTCAGTGCAGCTTGATACAGTGATACGAATACATTTCCTCATGCAGGCAGTGACCTTGAATTATACACATGAAAAAAATTCAGTTCCTGGTACCTGCAAATGAGTCTAATAAAGATAATAGAATAAATAAACAAGGTCAATACAGGATAATATGAAATAAAAGAGAATAGCTGCATATAGAGAGGCTCTGACTAGCAGGATGAGAAGATCTATGCAGATTTTTGTCACTTCTGTCTCTGTGCTCTACACAAATTATAACAATTTCCCACATTTGACTGGAACACATTATGAAAAGTTATTAGACATAATTAGTGGAGGGCCGTTACTGGCATTAATGCCCTGCGTTAATGCCAGACACTTATCGGGCGATAAAAAAAGTATCGCCGTTAATCTAATCTCACGGTTGGGTTAATGATGACTTTCAACTTGATATTTTAGCGCGGATTCCGTAAAAGTTCAAAATATATCCACTGGATTTGGTTTCCAAGATTTGAAGACGTTTCTCCACCTCTCCAGGAAGCTTTATCAATTCAAATGTCTGGATCCGCAGTGAGTTTGAGTCTTATATAGACAAAGCCTTGTATTGCTTGGAAACATGCAAATGGTAACCGATGAACGGGTCGTTTGGTTCCATCGTTAGCCTGTAATATCTGAAACCTGTCTATGATTCTGAAGGTCAGTCATTAAGGAGCAACCCTTCACAATCATAGACAGGTTTCAGGTATTACAGGCTAACAGTGTAACCAAACGACCCACTCATTGGTTTCCATTTGCATGTTTCCAAGTGAGACAAGGCCTGGTCTATATGAAGACTCACTGCGGATCCAGACATTTGAATTGAGAAAGCTTCCTGGAGAGGTGGAGAAACATCTTCAAATCTTGGAAAGCAAGTCCAGTGGATTGTTTTGAACTTTTACGGAACTATGACCTGGATGACTGGGAATCTTCATCAGCTTTTAGCGCGGATATTTATCTGGGACCGAGAACAAATCAGTCTTCCAACCTGTGTAGGCAATGATCATATTGAACATGCTGACATGGATGACATGCTGTGCTAAAAGCACAGCTCTATCAGCCAAGCTAAGCAATCCCATTGCTCAGCGGATAGCCACAAGCTGAGCTTGAGCCGGTTCTTCAGGCGGCCACAGGTTGCCCATCTTACAAACTATCATGAGGAGAATACATGACCAGCGTTCCACGGAGAACGCCGCCAAAGATGATCGGGGCGACGTCTGTGTCAGATTTTTGGAGACACTGTATTGTTAAAGTGGAACATCTATAAATGGAACTAAGAAATAATTTTTTTGCAGCAAAAACACAGTAACAAAGTAGCAACAAAAGGATTTATAACTTTGGCAAAATCTTAAGAAGATAAAATCAAGTGTGATTTTGCAAACATAAATAAAGTAAACCTGTTCTTTTAAATTCTGGAGGTAGCACACATATAATGAATGCCTTTGGCAGAAGTCAAATGAGCGATTTTAATCTTGATTAATTCCAAGATTACAGTGAGATTAATCTAGATTTAAAAAATGTATTTATGCTGATCACTAAAAATAATACAAAAAAAACACCGGCACATTCTATAAAGCAAAGCTCCGCTTAACGAGTCTGTGCAGCATCTAGAACCAGAACAGATAGAGAATGTTCATCTGTTAAAAACATAATGAGATCTACGTCTCAAGAAAAGAAAAACGCAGCAATAAACTCTGTGGGACGGTCTCTATGGTGACAGAGAGGTGATTCTCAGAGAGAGATGTGGGAAGATTATCACAGTTTTTCTTTCTTTTTTCCATAAAGAGGTGAGAGAGATGCGCTGCGCTGACCTGCTCTGTCTGCTCCTCCTTATTCTGGTTTCTGTGAGGCTCAAAGAGGATCACTACTTTATCCGTTTCTGTCCTCCTGAACTCCTATCATGTGGAAAGTTTTCTATTTTAATGTTTCATTCATTGTTTTTGCTCCAGTCTGTCCTGCTTACTATAAACACGATGTGTGACTCCAAACTGACTCTTTTTTCCCCCAAAGCGGATGTGTTTTACTTTTTAACCGCGTCTCTCTCCTGTCAGACCCATGAAATTGCTGCTGAATTGCTGCTTAGTCCTACTGATATTGACCTGAGGTCTATCTCCGTCAGAGCTACGCTGCTCCCTGCAGGAAATCATGTTGGGTGTGATCATCCCCATTGACGTTCAATGAGCACGAAACGCCACAACCTCTACGACAGGATTTTCTGTCGGATTGGACGCAAAGTCTGTGTGTTCAGGGCTTAAATATCAATACTAACACCTGTCAGGGGTACGTTAATCAGACGTTTTTCTTCCTACTAATATTACTCTAGCTCTCTCTACATTGTCTGTCGTTGTGCCTCCGTTGCAGTGATGTTGCTGTCTTTAGCGCCTTCAGTGATGTTTGGTCATAAGAAAATAACCTGCCTATTGAATAAAAGCACACATGCAAAAAAGGTGTGAATCTGCTGTTCTGCTCATTTTAAACACAATATGAAGCTGCTCAGAGGATTAGCTTTGCACACCCAGTCCAGTTTCAACATGTTTTTATTCATGCAAACCATCTGAAGATATGGCCCTGACCTTCCAGCCTTCTGAAAACCTGCCTGCAAGCAGAATGAGGAAAGAACAATGAATGGTTGTATTGTAGGGCTTGATGTTAACCATCGTCCAATCGCCCGGGGCAAGTAGTTTTTATTGTCGGGAGAGTACAAATTTCATTGCATTTGCCCACCGTGCAATGATCGCAAAAATAATTTATTTATCACTCAAAATTACTTTAAAATCACAGACATTCGTTGAAAATGACCCACAAGCGTTGGCCGGCACCATCTTTGTTGTTTTGTACACATTCTCACGTGATTTGAAAAAGCCGCAAGATTTTCCGCTAGATGGCGTGATTTTTCCTCCTTGGGGAGAGAATTCTGCAGAGCAGCAGCTGGATGATGAATTTAATCTATACTATAATACACGCTAGATTAAAAATGATCAGTCAGGGATTAGGAAAATAATAATAATAACTGTATGCGCACAGTGTAAATATTTCTATTGTATGGCAGTCTTCTGTACAGTGGTCATACATTAAAAAATGTTCATTAAATTTTTTTCTCTTAGACATTGGAGTGGTGCATTTAAGTGTTATAGAGCTAAACATGTTAAATTGGTGAGTAGTAGTAGTGTAAGTTTTTAACCTGTCAAGTGTTTTTTAGACTTTTAACATTACAATTTATATTTTTCCAAGCGCACAACAGTTTAAAGCAAAGTTTAGTTTGAAAAGAATGTGCAGGAAGGATTGAAAAGCATGTTAACACGGTAATGTAGGCTTGAGTTCATTATCTGACGCATGCAGATACACACCAGGAACCTGGAAACTTAAAAAATACTCAATTACAAAAAACATTTAATAAACAAACATGTTTCATTGATATATATACAAAAATGAATATTAGGAACTATATTTATCAAACGTTATACGGGGCAAGTAAAAATTGTTTCTGGGCAAATGAAATGTGAAAGTCACTTGCCCATTACCTCTGTGCATATGACAAACAAGAAGGCAATTATAAAATGCAGATTGTAACTATATAAATGAATAAAAATAGCAGCTTTTGTCAAACATACAACATTAGCTGTGGACACAGACTTGGGGCCGGATCTATCAAAGGTTTGCGTGTATAAAAACGTGAGCTATTTCAGTGCGCACGCTAAAAAATGTACAAACTGATCTATCAACAGCGTGCTAAAAGAATTTGGTCTTTAAAACGTGCTAAATAGCGCCTCTGATCCATTTAGTACTTTTTCTGCAATGAATATGCAATATGGGGAGTTTACACGCAAAAGTGCGTCTTGTGGGAGGAGAACATGTAAATATATTAATTTAGCACTCGCAAAGTGATTTATCAAACCTGAAAGCAATTTTGCTAACGGTATCTGACTCTATATTTAACACGTTTCAAGAGAAGGTGCAAATGGTCTGTATGCGTAATTGCGCACACATGGCAGCGGTTATTGTCGCAAGAAGGAGACATCGAAATGAAGCAAGGAGACGCAGAGAACGCATTTTTTCACTCCGTGTGAATATTTTTGGAATGAACGAGGAAACGATCATCAAAACGTATCGTTTATCCAGCATTGCCATTTTGGAGCTGTTGGGGGAACTCCGAATGGATTTGGAGCCAGCCACAAGGAGGACCCACGCAATACCAGATATCACAAAACTCCTTGCAACATTGCACTTTTTTGCATCTGGGTCATTCCAGCGTACGGTTGCAGCGAGAGCTGGGATCTCGTTTTTCAGAAGTGCTGTCCGACGTTCTAAATGCCATGTCGCCCTGACGCCCTCCCCCCTGCGCCTGTGGAGCAACATGCCAATGCTGCGGGGATGCGTACGCGCAGTAATCTCATCCACAGTCACTTCTTGTGAGCCATTTGGTTTGTGCATTTTTCTACAGGCCAAAACACCTGTTTTTTTTTTTGTTTTTTTTTTTTACTGCAATGAAGTAGAAATTCAGCCACATATCACCTTAGGGAATAAAGGTTGCCAAAGTTATATATATATATATATATATATATATATATATATATATATATATATATATATATATATATATATATATATATAATTTTTTTTTTTTTTTTGGAGGGGGTGGGGTGTCACTGTGAGATTAAAATTTCTTAATGCACTAGTTTGCACAAACTACAAACTACTTTGCCGCAAACCACAAAACGCGCAAAACCATCATTTAAATAGGGCGTCTCCAACAGTTTTGCACCTGCCACCAGTTACGCAATCACTCTTGTTAAATCACCCGCAAACCATGGTTCAGCCCCTCGCGCAAAATTCCAGTTTGCGAGCGCAAATTACTGCACGCAAAATTGGATCTTGATAAATCCGGCCCTTAGTCTTTACTTTGAGAAATACACTGAAAAGGTCAACATGAGGCCTGTGTGCAGAACTATCCTTCTAGAAACCCTCTGATTGGTGAATTCTGATATTCAGGGTCACACCATTAATTTACTGCAGTGGTGTCCAAAGTATTTATGTTTTTTACTCCAGAAGAAGTATAAATCCTACTATTTAAAACACTTTTGTAGGAGTTAAGCTTTTTACTCAAGATAAAGTTTAAAAGTGGCGTTTTTAATCAATCAAAGTTAATTTGTATAGCACTTAACAACACCAGGAATACAAAAGTGCTTCACAGAAAGATAAAAACATTGTAAAAAACATAAATCCTAAGCATAAAACAATGTGTCCTAAGTAATAAAAGCCATTCTGAAAAAATGAGTCTTTAATGTGGACTTAAAAAGGAACAGATCTGTGAGAACCTGCACAACGAGGAACACGCTTTTCCACAGTTTAGGTGCGGTAACCATAAAAACACGTATTTAAATTTTAAAATCAATCCAAAAACGGACCGGGAGCCAGTGCAGGGAGGAGAAAACTACTTAAAGTATAAAAGTAAAAGTAATGCAGGAAAAAAAGAAGCTTTACTTGCACTAACCTACTAAAGGAACATTTTTCTGTAATTCTGGATGATAACTTCCTTTGACTTCATTTTCTTAGTTTTATAACTAATGGTAACAGAGTCAAATTTAACTTTGTATCATCTTGAAAAACTATGTATTTTGGTGTGTGGTGAGCAACAAGTTGGGGCAACACCGAGTCCAACCACAAAAAAGAAATTGTCTGGACGAGACTAATTATTTTAATGGTCTTTATTTATTTTTTAAATACCAACAGGCCATAATTAAAATGAGCTTAAATGAAACAAAACTAACGAGTCTATTTTTAAAATGTAAGGAGTAGAAAGTAAAGATAATTGCTAAAAAAAATATAACGATTGAAGTAAAAAGTTGTCTAAACAATAATGACTGCAGTAAACTACAGATAGCCGACATTTAATTTGAAGTAAAGTATTTTTAGTTTGCTACCTGACGCCTCTGATTTAATTCATTTAACTTAAAGAACTTCATTGAGAAGATGAAATGTCTTTAAAGCAGGGTTCAGCCTGCTGACCCGCAGCACCATGGCTTCTGTTAAAGCTTCCGTTCTCACGCATGTTGATGTTGTTTCACCGTGTGTTTCAGGATTACTCGGTGGAAGGCATGAGCGAGTCTCTGCTCACTTTCCTGCAGCACCTCCGGGAGTTTGGACTGGTGTTTCAGAGGAAGGTGAGACTATTAAAACTTTAAAGATACCCAGGGACTTCTTTTTATTATCGCTTTTAGTTTTAATCCCTGTTGGTTGAAATCATCTGCTGACGTAAACAGGAAGATGAAGAAAATTTAGTTCAAAAATACTTCAGTATGACGGTTTCTCCTACCTTGATGTGATGAATGAGGCGGTCCCGCTCCACAGCGTAACAAACAGGACCTGATGGATGAACTTAAAGCTTTTCCTGTGGATAGAAAATCCATCAGATCTTCCACTGTGTGTCCACAGAGGAAGTCCCGGCGGTACTACCCCACCAGACTGGCCATCACTCTGGCTGCTGGAGTCACAAACAGCTCCTCCTCCTCCTCCAACATTGCCTCCCTTCCTGGAACTAAAGACGCCGGCTTCATTGTTGTGGAAACCAACTATCGTATCTATGCCTACACAGGTACGATGCAGCGTTTCTGGAAGGCGACACTGATGAACATGTTTCTAACCTTTGTTAAAGGGGAAAGCCGTTTTTTTTTTTTTTACATTGGGGCCTTGATTTTACGTTATTCCATCATGTTCTACTCACCCATATGAGTTTAGTGTCATTTGGAGCCGTTCTGAAGATATTCCGTTACCCCAGGTTATATCCAAGTAACGTCTTCCTATGGGCAACGAGTTGAAGGCACAAACTAAACTGTTCATCATTTATTCTTTATGGTACGCCAGCATTCAGAACATGGAGGCCAATCACTGTCCCCCAGACATCCATGGTTATATATATTTTTAAAAACAAAGCGGAGTGTGTATGACGTCATCTGTGGTGGAGTCCCAGATTAACAGCCTCTACTAAGTGAGGATCTGCCCTGATGGTCTGTCCTAAGGGTCAAAGGTGATGTTGAACATCTGTCTGATGTTATTTCTGAAGGTTTCAAAATGTGGCCTCTTTTCCTGTGACGTTTCTTATCTAGTAGAAGAATGGGGATATTTCTCTCATAATATGTTTTAAATAAAGGAGATCAGAGGTTTGGAAAACTTTAGAGTATGTTAAGTAGGTAAGTAGTAAATGTCTATCTTGGGGCCACCTTTTAAAGCTTCTTTTTCTATCTCTGCTTCTGTCTCCTTGAACCCCAGTGGGCCTCAGCAGATGGCCGCTCACACTGAGCCTGGTTCTGCTGGAGGTTTCTTCCTGTTCAAAGGGAGTTTTTCCTCTCCACTGTCGCCACAAGCATGCTTAGTGTGAGGGATTGTATTTGAGTCAATGAGTCGATGCAATCAGCTGGTTTTCCTTAGATAGAAAACTTTGAATCAATCTGACTGGATGATCTGGTGATGATGATGAGTTAGTTTAGGTTAAACTGTCTAAGACTGAGAAATGAGCAGAAGCTCTTCAGGGCTGTTCCACAGACTGAACTGGACTCTGTATTTCACTTGCATCATTATTTTGCACCACCAAAGTTGGTAAGCTTTTATAATCCTTTTAAATTGAACACAACTCATCTTTCTTCTGCATTTTGCAGCATATTATTTTGCACTGCACTGAATTTTTTTCAAATGAATGCCTTTTTGCAGCATTATTTTTTCTCCTATATTTTTACATTCTGATCACTGCTGCACTTTATATTGTTATGTTATTTTACGCCAACTGCAGTATCATTACACTGTTGTAAGCTGTATGCAAGGAAATTTAAGTTTAAATTTAATTTAAGTTTGTAAACACTCTATTTATACAAAATGAGAATTAAGTTTGTTTAAGTCATCTGCATGACGAACGGTAGGGCTGATCAGGATTAATCAGTTATCAAATTAATCATCATTTATTTTGAAATAACTGAATCTGTTACCTAAAGTGATGCTGATCAAACTGTTAAATACAGCAAATTAAACATACTTAAAGCAGTAGGTAAGAAAACTCTACAAAAATACAAACTTTTTCCATTCAATATAAAAAAATCTGCCTGTGTTTATTTAAGATATGAATCAATGAAAAAGATGATCAATACTGGGCGGAGTCCAGTATTATCGGTTTTATTTGATCCATTTTACAAGTTTGAAACCTATCATAGTGACTGGATCTTAAACCAGAAACTTAAAGCAGAAAGCAGCTGATTTAAGGAACAAACCTCCAAAGGTTAGATAAAAATAGCTGATCAGAATTTGATAAGAAATACCTGAAAGGGAAGGAAATCTGATGTGACAGGAACTAAGACATAAAACAATGACATATAAGTAAAACGTATTGAATAAGAACATAAATGATGGAGTTATGAAGGGTTAAAGATGTGGCTTTTAGTAAAACGATGGTTGTAAAATAAAAAGAGCTGCTGGTTTCCCTTAGATAGGAAACTTTGCTCCATCTGTGTGGATGATTGTTGGTAATGTTTGCATGAATGTAAATATTTCCCTCCTGCTGACTGGATTCTGTCTGTTTGCTTTCAGACTCTGAGCTTCAGATCGCCCTGGTGGCTCTGTTCAGTGAGATGCTCTATCGGTTTCCCAATGTGGTGGTCGCTCAGCTTACCAGAGAGTCGGTTCAGCAGGCCATCGCCAACGGCATTACTGCGCAGCAGGTACCTGCATTCCGAAAAAGTTAAAAACAACAATCCACTGGATAAGTTTGAAAACTTTTCTCTTTCCATCAAAGAAGCTTTTTTAATTTTAAATGTCAGAAATAGCGTTGAGTTCCAGGTTTTATCCAGCAGACCAACAAAGCTTTGTTTTAGTTTAGAAAACATGCAAATAGAAACGGACAAACAGGTCCACCCCTTTGGAATGGGGGTCGATTGGCTTCTTGTTTACCTAGCAATGCCCCATACCTGTCTATGTCTCTGAAAGGGGGGACGTTAAAGGGAATAGTTGGCCTGGATGAATAGGCTTCTGTTTGCCTGTAAAGGGGAAAGTGGGAAGGAATCAACTCAATTGCTGAATTGTAGGTTTTTGAAAGCTGAAATCTGACCCCCCCCCTGTTTAAGGTTGGTTTTTCTTTCTTAACATAGATGGCTTCCTTCACGCCCCTCTCAAACCACCTGTCTTCTTTGTCCAAAGTGTGAACATTCTGGTCCTCAATGTCCTCTGTCCATAAGCAGGGTTTCCGTGGGTCATTAAAAACCATTAAAAGAACTGCTTCTGGATAGTGAGCGATGAGAAGAATCTGTGCCTCTAAATGGACAGATCTGCTATATAGTTTTCTGGATAAAAAGACCTATGAACCTAAAGGCCTTCTTAAGATACAATAGATACGAATTAAAAAATAGATTGAGATTCACTAATTTATTGTTATATACACTTCAGTGGAACCAGGGTCTGTAACACAGAGATCAGTTCTCAGGTGAATATTACCGTAAATTCCAGACTATAGAGCGCTCCTGATTACAAGCCGCACGCTCTAATTTTAGAAAGAAAATCAATTTAGTACTTTTATAAGCTGCACCGGATTTTAATCCACAGGTTTCCCACGTTGTATGAGATATTTACAAATAAAGATATTACACGTGAGCATTTTTTTAACGTTTGATTTGATCCGTATGATAAAACAAAGAAATACGGTACATATTATAAATGCTTTTTTTTTTCAAACTACCTGTAACACATTTAAATATATGTATGTGTCGGTAACACGCAAATAACGCTGCATATACCGGTACTTTTAATTGAACAATGCACAGAACATTGCAGCCGACCAGGAAAAGTCATGAATCACTTTCTTCTTCCTCCTGCGCACTAAAACCCTCAAAGTCCTCTTCCCCGGTGTCTGAATAGAACAGCTTCAGGATGCCGTCGCTGACTTTAGTCTCATCCTTGTCGCTCTCACCTGAGCACTCACCATGAAAAAAAACATGTATTAGCCGCACTGTATTATAGGCCGCAGTGTTCAAACAGCGGGAAAAAAGTAGCGGCTTATAGTCCGGAATTTACGGTAATTAAACTTCACTATAACAGATTTGGTCAGCTGGCAGGAAGCTGAATCACTGTGTTTATGACACACGTGACTCTATTAGCTCCAAAATGCTTTTACGCAAACCACAAAGAATTAATGATATTATTATACTATTTAAACGTTATTGAACAGTTCTTCACATCCATTACACAGAGAACACAGGATCGCTAGGGTGAATGTGCTGATTAGGTCTCAAAATAATTAAATTAACATCCGAATCCATATACTAGTGAAATAAAAAAGGCAATATATTTTGCATAACTTTATAAATTGTGCAAAGTGTTTTTAATGCATTTTATTTTTAATCTGCCTGTCGCCACTAAGGGGTGCTGGGTACCCCCACTTCCTGCCGCCATGGGCCGATCTACCCAATCTTCTACCCAAAGCAGAGCTCTCCTCCCATACGATGGTTTCTGCTGTTAAACTGAAGCCAGGATGATATGAAAGTTGATAGAAACTCTGAACAGATCATGAAGCCTCTGACTTTGCATCAGAAATATGAAAGGAAGCTGCGACTCAGCCTCCACAGGGATTAACAACTTTGTCTTTTAAAGTTTTTGTTTTGTACCTGATTTATCTAAACTTAAAAATATTTTTAAAAGCTTCCTAGAACTGTAAACATTTTCCTGTTAATCAGGGCATCTAGCTTTAAAGTAACTCTGCACACAGTAAAGGTTTATAAAGCGTTGGTGGATTGAACCTTTGCTGTTTTCTCAGATCATCCACTTCCTGAGGACCAGAGCTCACCCAGTCCTGCTGTCACAGGTACCGCCTCCCCTCCCGTTTAACGAGACTCGCTTATCCGATGCAAACCACGTCTTTCTGAGGTGTTAGTGCTGCATGTGTTTCAGAGCCCTGTGCTGCCTCCAACCATTACAGACCAGATCAGACTGTGGGAGCTGGAGAGAGACCGGCTGCAGTTTACAGAGGGTGAGATGATGCTGAAGCACCGTGTTCTCCATCTCTGAACTCTTTTCAACTGTATTATTTACTGCTGGGCTTCAGCCTTTAAGTCGAAGAAAGCTGCTGGATGGTAGACTGTGAAAAATAAAGTAGCAGATTTGAACAGTTATCCTCCAGTAAAAAGGACCTTTTCTGAGCTTTATTATTCTTTTTAACTCGCTGTCGTCTCTGAAACATCCAAAATGGAAGAACCTGTTGCTGGTTATGCAGTCAGTGTTTGATTACTTTGATTTGAAAATAATTGAATAATTACAGATGCAACATTTGTCATCAGCTTTTCCAGTTTACTCATTTATTGTTCATAAAGTGTTGCGAAGGTGAGACATTGAACCCAGACTGACTGAATACAGACAGAATATTAAACAATTCTTAGACTGAATCATAAAAAGCTAAACCTCAGAGGTTTTACATAATCCTAATAATTTAGACCTAGTGAGGAAAATGTCATTATTTACACTCTGAGTGAAAAAAGTTATCTTCAACATCAGCATCTCCAGAGCAGGGGGGGATTTACCATTAGGCAATGCTTTAAAACTCTGTTTACATGTATGGTTAATACAACTATTCGTTATTAATGCACATCAATTATGTTTTTGATAAAAATACCATCAGAACACTTATAATATTAAGTGTGTCTCCTGTCTTTAGTCGCTATATTTAGCCACTTTTCAGACCCCTCTAGCACTTTGATTTCTAAAAAGCTCCTAGCGCCAAATCTAGAGACTTTTTTCTGCTACTGGAGACTTTGGAGACAACATCTAAAAGCAGCGAACTCTGCTCTCCAGAGCAAGTAGATTGGTAACCCCGCCTCCTGCTCTCCTCTATCTTGTCTGCTGTCATGATTCATGCAGCTATTATTTCATCCAAATGAAAAATGGAGAACAGATAAGCAGATCATGGCTTGTCTACAGTGAAAAGAAGGACTGGGTTATTTACTTTGGCCTTTTTGGAAACACAGGAAGGAGCAATCAGCTAAGTGAGCTTAGTGCTTGGAAAAAATCTTTCATTCCTTTAGAGACAGCATGAAAAGTCAGCTGAGTACAAAACATAGAGAGGAAAACAAGAAGAAAAGGGACAAGAAGAGAGGGACACAACCTAGAACAGATAATGGATGTCTATTCTATTAACATTTCTATAATGGGTCTGTTTTATGTGTTGTCTTCTCAGTTCAGAGGGCCCCCTGCCTGTCTTTGCCTAGGGCCCCACATTTCCTCAATCCAACCCTGCTCCAGAGTCCAGCTGTTGTTTTTAACTGACGTCACAAAATGTTGTTTTATACTTTTTTTCACTTTTTGTGATCTTACTACTAAAAATAACTGAAAAAACTTCAGCAAGCAGCCATTTTGCATTAAAAACATGCAGGTTACATTAAAGGATCAATTATTTCAATACTTTCTATTAAAAACCGAAGATAGAAAGTATTGAAGGTAGAGCCCGAACAATAACTCGTCCTGACTGATATATCGGCCGACTCTAATTGAAGGGAAATTCTTTACTTCCATTACACACAAATTATTCCCCTTTTCTTGGTGGTTTTCTGCGTTTTATTTGTTGAAGCAATTCAAGACGTGATAAACTCAAATGTTTCTCTATCGTTGTTCACTCCTTTGGTCTCTTGTGAAGAAAAATGTCAGAAATGTGCCTGACTTTAACCTGTAACAGGGTTTTTTTGTATTTTTCAGGAGTTCTCTACAATCAGTTCCTGTCCCAGGCTGACTTTGAGGTTCTGCGTGACCGAGCTCAGGTTGGAACTTCCTCTATGGTTGTCAGAATCCCAATAAACCAACATGACGGATATCCAGCAGGCCATCAGTGATCTTAGGAGCAAGGAGTTAATCCAACCAACCAATTAAATCAGAAATATCTGCACCCTGCAGGCCCTCTGATAGAGTTCTGCTGTTAGAGTCTGAAAGTCAGCGCTGATAAGAACCACAAGCTTTACTCCTGGTCTTGGTAAAATTGAGGAGAGAGGAAGAGTCGAGAAAGTCATCCAGGTTCCATCCAGCCAGGCTATAATAGTGGGATTAATATTCCATTAATTTAGTATTCAAAAAGTCTTTAAGTGGAGTGAACTGACTCTGAAAATGATATTTGCGTAAAGAAGAACCCAGACAAAGCCAAGCTTACTGGAAATAGATTTAATCTGAATTTAAAAACCTTCTTTGTCTGTAAATACACTGTAAATACACGCAGAACTCCTCAAGTGGCAGCGTTAGCTGGATTCAGTCATAGACCTTTGACCTCAGAGAGGTGATTATTATTATTAATTCGATCTAATTTTGTTCCTGGGATTATCCGATCTATAATCTATTTCTATGTGTTTGTTAACGTAACTTTATAGCCCCATTTACACTACGCTCTGAAACTGATCCGTGCCGAGTTCGGACCGAGCTTGGATTAGTTAACCGTGCCGAGCTCGGTTCCTTATGACCGTTTCCACACCACGCTAGCACGGTTCTTCACCTCCTAGTGGCAATCTACGGTACTACTGCTCTCTAGAGGTAAACAAGCAACCAACATGGCGGCGCCCGTAACACTCAGGAAGTTATGTCATAATTGTGATATTTCATTGTTTGCCAAGAGTCAAGAGAAGAAGGCAGCCTTTGGAGAATTTACTTGACAGAGTCGGCTTTTGGGAAGTGGATACGACAAACGATAATCTAATCAGGGCTTCCAGGTGCAGGAAACAACAACAGACACTGAGGTTCATCACACTGCTAAGCAGAATCATCACTGGAAATTGTGAGGCCCAGTAGTGAAACTAGGATTTTTATGAATGTCTGATCCTGAATGTCTGATCCTGAATGTCAGCCTCCGTGATCATTGCATGATCACGGAGGCTGACTGTAGGAGATGAGGCGGTCTGCTTATGCGCTCTTTGTTATCTGAGAACTGAGCCAGAACTGAACCTCGCCGAGCCCTACTGATGAACTAGCACCATGTTAACGCGGTTCGGTTGTGTCTGGCACGGTTCGGTTCAGTTTGGCGTGCCAATTACACTCAACATTTATCTGTAACCTTGCTCGGACCGACCTCGGCACGGTTTCTAAAAGGAAGTAAAATAATGCACTACATACCTTTAATTACCAGATTCAGGTGAGGTTCAGTTTATTCATTTAGCAGATTTCAATATTAGGACAATTTAAGGAGCCGAACATAATAGGAAATAACAGGGAAAAGAACTTTGCAAGAAAATAAAAAAAAAATCAACAATAAAATGATTAGAAAAAAACAGTCAAAGGTGTCTTTAAACAACTAATTTTGAATGATATCTGTGTATCATCTGCATAGTAGATGATAACTGATATGTTCGGATAAACCTCTGTTATTATAAGTTATGCTGTTTAATAAGATCTGAGTTAGAGGGAGCTTATAGATAGTGTATATAGGGGCCTTAATACGGAGCCTTGGGAAACGCCAAAGCTAATGTCTCTGGTCTGCGAGGGCAAATGACAGAGGGGTGACCCAGCTCCCTGTCGCTGTGCCAGCAAAAGGTGAGCTAACGCCATGAGACACTGAGCCTTGTTTCCTGTGGCTTTGCAGGGTTTGGGCTGCCTGGTGTGGCAGGATGTGGCCCACAGGGTGATGGTGGTGACCCCCCACGGACACAGCGAGGTCAAGAGGTTCTGGAAGCGACAGAGGTCTCAAACGTGACCAGAGAAAGAGGCCCACAGAGAAACCACCATCGTTGTACATTTCTCTTTTTTCTATTAAATTGATGAGTCCTCCTACTTACTTCATGTTTTGAACTTCTCTGCTGCAGATAAAGTGTTTAGTAAAGTGATCAAACAGTTAATTTGTAACTGTAAAAGCACATATATATATATATATATATATATATATATATATATATATATATATATATATATATATATATATATATATATAATAGCGAAATAGATTTTTGTTACTCTAGACAGTTGATTCACAGAAGTCCAGAAACTATAGACTGAGCTAATCCTCGGTGTGCTGACATTTTCAGTTTTCATTTAAAAAGGGAAACAATTATCTGACAAACATAGAAATGTGTCCTACGTAATCACAAGGAAGATTGCTGAGTGGACAAGCAGGCATGGAAACTCCCCAAGGAGAGCAGAACACAAAGACGTGAAAGAAACTTCCGTCTCAGTCCTCCTCCTCAGAATGGCATACAGACAGCAGCCATAAAGCTGACGTCAATGAAAACAGGAATATATCATTTCGATTTTATTTACTATCTGGAGGCCTTCATTCTTTAAACTAAGCGATAAAGACATTTCCTACTTTTTTTGATGAATCTAAGTTTGACTTGCTAGAATGAACCACAAATAAAATGGACGTTTTTATTGTTGCACAGGTAATTTTTTCTAAGAAAAGGAAAGATTGAAAAATTCAAGGGTTATTGTGATCTGATGAAGAATATCAGTCTGTTAGAATCTTGTCACGCTGTGCAGAGATCAGCTGAGCTGCAGTCATTTTACCCCTAAAACTGGGTTCCTGTTTCAATTCAAATAAAACATTCTTTTTCATTAATCATTGAAATAAAACTGTTAAAACAAAAAAATAAACGTGTCCCAGAAAGAATCCAATGACGGTTTCTGCCAGCGTATATATCCAAAACAAATGTATTCAGTATTCCAGGGGCCATAACTCTGTCCATATAATTCTGCCTTTTTTTCTAATTATGTCAGAGTTAGTTCTCCATATTTTTTTATTAAACCAGAATCTACGTCTTGAAACAAACCTCTAAACCAGGGGTCACCAAAGCAGTGCCCGCTGGCACCAATGGGCCCTTAAGGACCACATGGGGGGGCCCTCAGGATCTTCTGAAAACAGAGCAACTCACCAGTGGGTTAAGTTTGGATATTATATTAGATTCTGTTCTTTTTTAAGCATTTATAGAACATTTGATCAAATTTATATCATATTTTATTGATATCATCTAAGCTGTTATGGTGATTTCCAAATGACACTATGTAGTAGAAAATTAGAAATTCAAAGAAACAAAGTATATGTTTATTTTGGATGAAGTTTAGGTGAACACTGACTCCTCCAGCTCATAGTTCAGCATTGTTAGACCTTACTATGACTCAGTACCACTGATCTCTATTTATTCACTGGATTGCTGATTCCCCGAAAAAAGTGAAGCCACCGGCCACCATATTGTTACTCCCCTCTCCCACGGAGATGCAGTAAAAACGCCCTCATGTGTGGCATTTGGCTGCTAAAACCAGCAGTTTTCCAGCTGTGGGAAGACGTTCCACAGGTAATTTCACAGTCAGTGGATGAACTAACCTATAAATCCATCTATAACCGATGGATCCTATAGTATAGTCTGTAGACTAACATTAGTCTGGCTATTCAGACTGACTGGAAGACATTGACTGAGTTAGCCACTGATATTGGGTCTAATGTTAGAAAGTAGAGGAAATAGAAAGTCATTCACTGTGAAATGACAATGTAATTCCTTAGTGGATGATGCTGTAGTTTTTGTTGTATTTCTCATTTGAAAAAGTCATGTGCTGAAATATATTGCATGTTATATTAAGGGGAAAAAAGCAACTCAAACATCTTTAAAGACAAATGAACAAAAGTATATGGCATAATGCATGCAACATCTGCAAATAGGAAAATACAGCATTAACAGACATGTACTTGTACTATCACCATAGCACTGTAACCAATACATGTATATTACATGTACATATATTAATTCTATTTTGATGGATTATATAATATGTTATAATACATGATTTAAAGGCTTAATTGACTTCATAATGACTATGCAATGTGATGGACTTATTTTTCTATTATGGTATAAGTTACAGTCATCTACTTATGCTGTGAAACAGCCAGTGTGTATCAAAGTAATGAAATCATCTTTATTTTAAAAGTCTTAAGTCCCTCTGAAAATGAGAACATCTCTGTCATTTGATGCTGTAGCGCACATATTGTTTAAATTGTGACCGGTCTAACTAGGGAGTACCAATATGGCGGCCAGTGGCTTCACTTCAACTCTATACTACCAACGAGCAATCAGCAATCCAGTGGATAAATACAGATCAGTGCTCAGTATCCATAAAGTAGCTCTCAGCATTGTAAAGGTTGGTGACCCCTGCTCTAAAGGATTAAAGAGTATAAATTGGAACCAAGTGGAAACGACTCATCACCTCCCCTGAGTGATCAGAGCTGCCCCCCATGTTGTTCTGCCCTGGGCAGTTAGCCATATGCTCCATTTTAAGCTCCCTTATATTCCCTATCTATAACAGAAAACTATAAATGAGTCTTCTGATATTTTTTTTTTCTGTCACAGCATCATTAAACAATGATTTAATAGTTGATTTATTGTCCCCGTATCATTGTGTTGATTCTAACTTCAATTTTAGAACTTTATTTAAATTATTGTCTTCCGCAAAACGCGAGGAAAATAATTACCAATTATTTATTATAACTTTTTAATCTGTTATTCGGTGAGAATGAGGAGAAATGAAGATGACAGACTGGGAAGAAGCAACACAAACACGGACGTATGCAAAGCACGGGGCCTGCCACGCGCCGCCGCTCGTGGAGGCTGCGATCTCGCGTGAAATTCTCCGAGATCCCAACCCGATCTTTAGCGGCGGTGAGGCCCGGGGTGATGGGAAGGGAAAGGTGAGCACCGAGATGTTTCCGTCCGCTGCAGGGGGCGATCACAGCGGGGGGAGGAGGGCGGCTGAGGAGGAAGAGCCGCTGGATCCCGATCCGAAGGAAGAGCCGCTGGATCCCGATCCGAAGGAAGAGGCGAGCAAACATGAGGAGGAACTGGATCCCAGGATCCAGGTATGGAATCCTTTCTTTTGCCGCAGGTTAATGTTGAACAAAGTCCCTCCTTGTTTCTGGATGCCGCAGCCTGCATGTCCTCAACCAGAGAGCTTTTAATTCATGGCCGATTTCTGTGTTTATCATTGAAGCAAATCTTATTTTGTTTCCTCAGGAGGAGCTGGAGCGGCTGAACTTGGCCAGTGAGGAGATCAACAGACTGGAGCTGCAGCTGGATGTGAGGAAGCTTTCTTCTTACTCTCCCAGTTTAACCAGTAAGCTCTGGACCGGTGCTTTTCAGAAACTTTACAGGTTTAGGTAGTTTCTGTCACAGCTGCCTCCTTCCAGGGGGGCGGGGCTTAGCAGGCTGCACCTGGATCACCGACTTTCGGTGAAACACATCCAGGGGAGCTGGTGCTGGTGGGCCCAGTGGTACCATGTTTGGAGAAAACATGAATCATTGCATAGTTTCCTCTTATTTTCTACTGGAGCTCATGTCAACAGGCTGCTGCTCCTTCCTGGAGGAAAACCACCTAGGTTAGACCTTCAAACCCACTGGACCAGACCCTCAACACCTGCAATAATCCACTCCCTCCAAGTTCTATAAGAACACGTAACCGGATAGATCAGTTCCTGTGCCCATCTGTAGACGTCCATCCTCAGTAGTCTAACCCAGGGCCGGAGCTAGATGGGGGGCCATGGCCACCCTTAGCCAATCATTGGCCACCCGTTTATTTTTTCCTTCTAAAGCCAGGCATACACTGTACAATTTTTTGCCCTTTTTGGGCCGACTTTCCAGTCCTGCAAGAATTTTTTCGATAGGGAATCCGCCTGATCATAAGTGGTGTCGTGTACAGGGGGTAACGGGGGGCGATCAGCCTCTCACAACCACCTGCCCATCAGGAATCGGGAGAAAATCAAACATGTTTGAAATACAGTCAGCTGACATAAGGTGGGAAAACAAAGACTCTTCTTCTTCTTCATCTAAGATGTAAACACAGAAGCATGGCGGGGGTGCAATGAGTGAAATGGAGTTCTTTCTGTAAAACTGACAGACCGTAGTAGCCACGTTTGCTCAGCCATGTCTTTTTCCAAATACATCGTCTCCTTTTCTTTTTAGGGCTTTCAGCACAAAATTGAACAAATTACCAAGGCAGCTCGTTTAACTCTAGTGAGCTTCATATTCCTCTTCTAGTCGCTTGACCTCCAGATAGACAAGTCTGAGTTGCGCCATCTCACTGTGGAGCTGAGTCCCATACGGGTTTTAGATGTACAGTTTGAGCAGTTAGATCGCATCAGAGTGTCAGGTCGTACAGTGTGAGCTGTAGCTGCGTGCAACAGTTGAAAAAAATATCAGTATATTAACATTAAAGATGATAAATACAGCATTCATGCTCTTTTCAGAACTAGATTATGTGTTATATGGGCAAAGAGAAAATGATTTTTCTCTGCAAGTCATCTAAGAGTCTTCAGTGAAATCAGAGATAAATAACTACTTAAACAATGACTTAATAATCCATTTAATGTAGATAATACTACATGTAAATATCAGTCAGGGCTTTCAAAGCCTTCACTACTGGACTAAAATAAATCAGAAACAATGACCTGCTTTCACAACCTAAACTTTCATTTTATTCTTTCCACTTGTATTAATTTATTTCAAACAATCCGTTCTCCTAATGTTGCAGCGTTTCTCTTGGCTTCACTGCTCCCATTACAATTATGCGCTTTCTATATTTTTAGTCCTATCAGATTTCAGCCTTAGTCAATCAAATCTGCCCATAGCTTAATACACCTAACTGGTATACCTTAAAAATATTAGCCAAGAATGTTTTCTTCAACCAATCAGATTTCAGATTTGCCCCACAGGGCCAGCTGGAGGGCCCACCCCTTACGCCAGCATTTTCTGTCCCCTGATTGGTCAGTGAGGGCAAAATGTTTACAGCTAAGATGAGCTTGCGACAATCAAAGTTTTTCTGGCTTCAATGGCTGATAATGGAGATATTAAGATTCTGCACAAAGACAAAAGGATGGACTTTATAAATAAATAATCAGCATCTCTGGTGTGTGATATAATTTATAATAATCCTTTATGCTCCATTTTATCTGGTAATTAGATGCATATTGAATCTGAACTGCTATTGATGGTGTAAATGTTGCAAAGCTGTGGTTATATAATATTCAATTCAATTCAGTTTATTTCTATAGCGCCAATTCACATCATGTCATCTCAAGGCACTTTACAGTTCAACCAGATCATACAGTCAGATTAATTCAAAGTTTTCTAAGGAAAACCAGCTGATTGCATCGACTCATTGACTCTGCAGCAATCCCTCACACTAAGCATGCTTGTAGCGACAGTGGAGAGGAAAAACTCCCTTTGAACAGGAAGAAACCTCCATCAGAACCAGGCTCAGTGTGAGCGGCCATCTGGGCCTTAGTATGCTTTTAATAGAGGATTGCTGTTGTCTTCACTGGGCTTCTTGCTTAATTGATCTCTATATTCTCTCACACTAATCTTCTTCTTGGTTATAGCAACACTTGATTCTTTTTATTATTGGACAACAATTGTGTTCTCAATCAACCCAAAAGACTCCTTTATATCAAAGTTTCCTATTTTTGGAATGTGATGTGGGTTTTTTTTTTTAGATTTGGCCATTTTATAAGTATGTCTGTGTGTGCAGGTAAATATTACTGTGCAGAATTATTAGGCAACGAAATAAAAAACAAATCTATACATATCTCACTTGTTTATTTTCACCAGCTAAACCAATATAAGAACTCAAAATTCAGAAATAAACATTTGTGGCATTCAAAAACAAAACCATATCAATGACCAATATAGCCTCCTTTCTCCACCATGACGCTCTAAATCCTTCCATCCATAGATTCTGTCAGAGTCTTGATCTGTTAGCGATCCTCATGGCGTGCAGCAGCCTCCACAGCCTCCCAGACACTGTTTTCCCTCCCTGTAGATCTCACCTTTCATGAAGGACCACAGGTTCTCCATGGGGTTCAGATCAGGTGAACAAGGGGACCATGTCATTATTTTTTTCTTGTTTTAGACTTTCTGGCCCACCACGCTGTGGTATATTTAGATGCGTGTGACGGAGAATCGTCCTGCAGGAATATCAGGTTTTTCTGGAATGATGGCGACTTCTTCTTGTTCCACTGTTTGAAGAAGGTGTCTTCCAGAAACTGGCAGTAGGTCTGGGAGTTGATCTTGACTCCATCATCACCCTGAAAAAGTCCCACAAGCTCATCTTTGATGATAGCAGCCCATAGCATTACCCCACCTCCACCTTGCTGGCGTCTGAGTGGATAAGGAACTTGCTGCCCTTTACTGATCCAGCCTGGTGCCCATCCATCCATCTGGCCCATCTAGACTCACTCTCATTCCATCAGACCCAAACACCTTGGAGGAATCAGGCTGCAGATATTTCTTGTTCCAATCTTGACGTTTTGTCTTGTGCGTCTTGTTCAAAGGTGGCCTTTTTTCAGCTTTCCTTACCTTGGCCAGGTCCCTGAGTATTGAGCACCTTGTGCTTCTCGGCGCTCCAGACATGTTGCAGCTCTGAAATATGGCCCAACTGGTTACTGTTACAACTAATGGCTTCCTGGCAGCTTCATGCTTCATCCTTCTCAATTCATGGGGAATTATTTTGTGTCTTATTTTTTCAACACGCTTCTTGCTCCCCTGTTGGCTATTTGCCATGAACCACTTGATTGTGAGATGATCCCGCTTCAAAAGCTTGGATATTTCCAAACTGCTGCTCCCCTCTGAAAGACATCTGACCATTTTTGACTTTTCACAGTCTGTCAAATCTCTTTTCTGACCCATTTTGCCAAAGGAAAGGAAGTTGCCTAATAATTCAGCACATCTTATATAGGATGTTGATGTCATTAGGCCACACCCCTTCTCATTACAGAGATGAACACCACCTGATTTACTGAATTGGTAGTTGGCTTTGAAGCCTGTACAGCTTCATACAACATGTATGAAAAGGATGAAGTGGTCGAAACACTCATTTGCCTCATAATTCTGCACACAGTATATATATATATATATATATATATATATATATATATATATATATATATATATATATATATATATATATATATATATATGAACCTCAAGAGATAAGAAGGAGACTAATTTTAGGGGTGCCCACTGCCCACATATGTACTATATGCACTGCCCGCTACTGTAAATATAAATTTTATACGTATTTTGGTAAAAGTAGGTAAGTAATGATAATGGATAAGATGTTTGCCTCAGAACTCAAACTTGAAACTATTTTGTCCACTGCACCTTTAATTTAGATGGCATGGATGTTTAAAATATGCTTCTGTTTGTTAGCAAAGACTGTAGGAAAGTATAGTTTGTCTTTATTTAGAAAATATGGATGTTTTGCTCGTTAATTTTCCTGTTGGAACAGTGTAGACTGACCCTGAGGTTCTGGCGTCTCTCCGGGTCTCTCAATGTAGACTGCTTATTGCCTGGCCACCCTTATTAATATTAAGCTCACTCTTTAGAAGCAGTCTAAAAAGAACAACAGAAAATGTTGATCTATATGGAACTATATGGATAAATAGGGATCTGTTTTTTTATCCCCTCTATATTTGAGTGGAGCTTAAAATCTGTTACCTTATGCTGCAAAGCAACTGTTGAAAATACTTCTCTTCATCTTTACACTGCATTATTCTTTTCTACATGTTAATGATAAACTTTTCTGGTCATTTTCCTACAGTTTCAGAAAAGTCTGGTTTTAATATCCGAATAATTTAATCCACAGATTAAATTTTTTTACCTGAGAGAAAAAAACAAACAAAAACAACTAAAACCAGAGAACGTTGAGGTCTTTGGTTCCTTCTGTCATAGATCTGTGCTGCTACAGCTCGGCTCACCAGTTTTATTGTGTTTTCCCTCAGGATGCCCGATCCAGCTACCGGAAAGTTCTGACTGACTCAGCCAGGAAGCTCAACGCTCAGGCCTCTCAGCTCGGCGCCTGCATAGACAAAGCAAGGCCCTACTATGAAGCCTGCAGACTCGCTAAAGAGGTGAAAACGCAGTAAAGCCATTCTCTAAAAACGCTGCGGATGATGATCCAGTTCTATATTGCTGAACAGCCCACTGTCCTCAGTCAGCTTTAGCATTTCAGCCATTAAAGGGAGATTATGCAAACCTCACCCCACTGGCTAGATCGGGGTTTACAAGGTGGTTTTAATAGTCAGGTGGTTCCTGTGGGCCAAAATATATTCTGATCTCCCTGAAGCAGAGCTGGCCTCCCTCCCACCTGAAGATAAGCTTCTCTTTCCCACAAAAAAGGCTGCTGCTACCACAGAAACTTCCCTCCCCTCCGTAGCGACTAGAGTCATGCAGCCACTTCTGGAAAGACGGTAGTGAAACAGTTTCAGTCCAAAAACTGTTGCCTTAATAATTTAAACAAGAAGAAGTGAAGAAACTAAAACAGAGAACATCTAGAAGAGATTTAATGCATAGAAAAGGGTTGAGTTGGGAAGTAGAGCAGTTATTCATTAGTAACGCCAAGGGAAATTAGAGTTATATAAAATAATATATAGAACTGGCCAATAAAAGAATACTAGCATATATTAGGGTATTATACGGAAGAGGATTAGGGCCACTGAAAAAAAAAAGTTTACTGATTTTTCAATTTAGTTTCATTTTAGTATTGGAAAAAAAGTCAGAATTCTGACTTTAATCTCAGAATTCTGACTTTTTTTATTGTCAGAAAAAAGTCAGAATTCTGAGAAAAAAGTTAGAATTCTGTTTGTTTCCCCCATACTAAACTGAAATAAAATTTAAAAATCACTTAACTTTTTTTTTTTCAGTGGCCCTAATCCTCTTCCGTATATTAGGGCCAGGCTAGAGATCTTTTCTTCTTTTCAAATATGAGAATAAAGTCTTAACATTATGAGAATAATGTTCTTACATTTTATAGTCGCAATATTACAAGAATAAAGTCATTATATTAGGAAAATAAAGTTCTAATTTTTGACAACTCTTTTAAGAAGCAATGTTTTCCCTAAAATAAGGAACGTCGATTATCTTGTAAAGTTATACTTTGGCATCAGTTTTATAAATAAGGAAATATTAAGTCTTTTAGGACATCAGCATCAAATTATTATCAGTATCAGAACTTTGCAACGATTGTGCAAAGGACTATGAACTCCAAGCTTTCTTTCTGAAACGGGTTGTGGTATGATGACTTAATTCTCGTAATTTTATTACTTTATTTTTGTAATATTAGGACTTTATTCTGATAGGGGTGTCTGCCCAGCTGAACAGAAACGTCCTCGCCAGTGTTAAAAATAAATACAGTCGTTTATGGCATGACGTCTATTCTATTATTGCAGAATGTTTTGTGATTGGGTGCAATGTTTGTCTCCAAAGGCCCAACAGGAAACGCAGAGGGCAGCGCTGAGGTATGAGAGGGCTGTGTCCATGCACACCGCTGCCAGAGAGATGGTGTATGTGGCAGAGCAGGGACTGCTGGCCGACAAGAGCAACCAGGACCCGACATGGCAGGAGATGCTCAACCACTCAACCACCAAGGTAGCAGCTCCGCCTCTGCAGCGTCTCTGTCCCCATCTGTTTGGGGGTTAACACTCTGTACTCATAGACGCCCACTTTTTGAAGTCTCATTAACTTGATCCATAGTTTTCCAGGTTTGTTGAGGTTTAACTTAGATCTACAGCTATTTTTTTTTCAGTTCACGTCTTTCCACCTGAACCACATGGCAGAATGGACGACTAAAGGTTACTAAAGCATCAAGCTTCTTAAACAGCACCTTTTTATTGCAATATCCTGAAGGAGTTACTGAATATCTCATCTATCCTTAGGAATAGAAAAACATCTGAGATGACTCCAATTTCCTGTTCATCAGAATTACTTCATTAATCCTTTGCAGGAAAGTCTTTTCTTGCAATGCAACCGTTTACAGACGAGAAAAAAATAAGACAGCAGTAAGTTTAAGAATAAAATACGGATAAAATGAGATAAGAGACATTTAAGAATAAAATAAGATAAGGTTAAGAACAAAATAAGATGTTTAAGGATAAAATCAAATCAGATAAGGTTAAGAATAAAATAAGGATAAGAATAAAATAAGATAAGGTTAAGAATAAGATAAGGATAAGAATAAGATAAGATGTTTAAGAATAAAATAATATAAGGATAACAATAATATAAGATAAGGATAAGAAAAGGTTAAGGATCACACTATATACCATCAAAAGTGTTTACAATTTCCAATGCTTTCCAATAGTGAAATGAATAAGTAATGAAATGGAATGACTTTAATTTTTGGAACAAAAGCAAACTGTGAGGATATGCCGGGCTGCTGCTGCTGCGGTGCCTAGGTTTTAATTTGAACCTGGTTTATTGAGAGGAATGAGATGTTGATGTTTGTACTTGTCCTGAGCCGTGCAGCGGTCAGCTAAGCGCCCTCTGCTTCTCAGGTGAATGAGGCAGAGGAGGAGCGGCTTCGCAGTGAGCGGGAGCATCAGCGAGTCACTCAGCTCTGTCAGGATGCAGAAACCCGAGTTCAGACCCTGCAGAAGACCCTGAGGAAGGTCATCCTGAAGTCTAAGTCCTACTTTGAGCTGAAGGCTCAGTTCAATCACATTCTGGAGGTGAGTTAACAGTGAAATCTGTCCCGGCTTTACAGCTCAGGAGATGTTTTCTCTGACTGTTTTTCAAAGTCTGTATTTTAGCGCATTCTAAGTCAAAGGTCTTCAACTTGGGGGTCACAACTCCCCTGGTGGGTCTCATAGATCCTGCAGGAGGTCATAACATCACAAGGCGGCCCCGTCCAGGAAACACACAGCCAGGCAGACGAGCTCCGAGCCAGCTCCCATGCCAGAGGATGAAGAGAGCACATCCAGTTAGTCACAGTCAGAGAAACAGGACTACACTGGAAAACAGGCCAAGCTCCAACATCTAGAAACAAAGGTGTTGATGGCAGCAGCACAGCTGATATTTCTCTCCAGGATGGAGTCACAGCCAAACAGGAACAGACCAGATGAAGCTACTATGAGGAAAAGCAGAGAGAGCAGAACGTTAGAGATTGAACTAACAGATTCTGCAGAGTGGGAGAATAGAGATAGAATGATGAAAAAGGGGTCCCTATGTCCTCCAGCAGTCTAAGCCTATAGCAGCACAAATGCAGAAAATAGCTCAGGAAAACCTATTTTGATTCGGTATAAGAACGGTAGAACCACAGTGTGGCCAAGGTAGAGTGATTGTTAACAACTTTATTAGCACCTCTCAATTGGCTGATACTAGCCCCTGACCCAAAACAGCAACACCCCTCATGGGGTCCGGGCATTGGGCCCCATATGGAGCAGTCAGTCCCCACAACATGCTGTTTTCCAGAAAATGGGTTCCATAATATATTGCATACAAGATTACACACAGACCCCCCACAAGTTTAGATGATTGATTTCTCTTCCAAACGTACTTCAGACATTGCTTTAATGACCCAAAAGCCTGCCCATCGAAAAGTTATGCCGACACTAGGGCTAAAACAATTAATTTGATTATAGGGGAATTTCTTTTTTTTTTCATTGGGCCCTTGATTTTACGTTATTACATCATGGATGACGTCATACAGACTCCACTTTGTTTTTAAAACATATGAATATAAAAAAATCTAACGGCAGATGTCTGGGGGACAGTGATTGGCCAACATGTTCTGAATGCTGGCGTACCATAAAGAATAAATGATGAACAGTTTAGTTTGTGCCTTCAAGTCGTTGCCCATAGGAAGACGTTACTTGGATATAACCTAACGGAATATCTTCAGAACGGCTCCAAATGACACAAAACTCATATGGGTGAGTAGAACATGATGGAATAACGTATAATCAAGGGGCCAATTTAAAAAAAACGACGTTCCCCTTTAATCTTGATTAATATTATTTTATTAATTGATTATTGAAATAATCAGCTAATTCTGTGATTGATGAATCAAGCTGACAGTATGACCCTTTTAAAGCAGTAATTATACCAAAACTGTGAAAACAAATATATAAACATTTTGATTTTAAGATGACGTATGTTCTATCCAGAACTCTACAAGTAGAAAAGTTTAGTTTCACTTGGTTTAATTCTGTATAAAATCATCTTTAAGAAAGCTTTGGCTATCCATTATTAAGCCATTACTCGAAAAAATAATCAATAGATCAGTCGATAATAAAATAATTGTAAGTTGCAGCTGTAGCCGGCACATAAACACACAAATTGAAAGACTTGCACATCAGAGTTTGCCTGACTCTGTCTAACATTCAGGGTTGAAGCAATAAGCTCCGCCCCCACTGATCCACCACTGACATTCGAACCCCTCTGATTCTGAGCTCGGTTTCAGCTGTTGGTGATTTTGCTGCCCCTTCATGTGGAAAGTTTCTGAAGCACGGGAGATCCTCCCAAAGAGAGCTTCTTCTTCTTCTTCTTTCTATTTGAGGAGATGTTTTCCTCTCCACCTTCTCCTCGTGCTCCTCCAGGAGTGAATCCTGCAAAGTCGGTGACTTTAAGACGTCTGACAGTTTAACCCAGTGTTTTTGTGTAATGAGTTCAGTTGAACTCGATAAAGCACCTTCAGATGACATGTCTGTCATGCAGACATAAACTGAATTGGAGGGGATTTCAATGTAACGCTATTGTAAAGCTATCAGACATTCAGGATCTTTTGGTGCTTTTCCTACTTGCTTTAGGGAATGTTCATCTTTTCCTACGCAAACAAAGCACTTTTATATCTGAAATACAAAAAAAAGTTATCTGAACTAAACAAAGGAGGAAAACGTGGTTCTCTTTTGGAACAGGGAAAAAACAAAAAGCAGTTTTAGAACTTTTTTATGTCAATATCAGGTTTTAACTGCTGTCAGTTCATCAACAGGAGGAGCAGCTAAAAAAAATGTATACCTGAACTTTTCCTTAAGCTTCTTTCTAATTTCACTTAATTTTTATTTGTTTGTTTTTATTTCAAAGGTTTTGTTGTTCTTGTGGAAAATAAAGTTTCAATGAAAAGTCATGAAAATGTCACACATTTTCACATAACTTTTGCCAGATGTTTGGGATGAACTGATGTGAGCTTCCTTTTTGTTTTCAGGAACATAAGGCACAAGTAATGCAACTTGAAGAGGAAGTGGTAAAAGTAAAGACACGTTACTCGCTGGCGCTAAGGAACCTGGAGCAGATCAGTGAGCAGATCCACGCTCAGAGGGGGCGGAACGTGGCCAGCAGGGGGCGACTTTCAGTCGAGGGCCGCAGCTCCCCTGTGGGAGCCGAGTCTGAGGTTAAAGGCGCCACGGGGTTTCCCTCCAGTTCCTGTGTGGAAGTCAGTGGAGTAGAAAGTGACTGGGCAGATGGGGAAAAAACACGGCTGTGGGTGGAAAGGCACAGAGAGAACGGCTGGGGCCAGAGGGAGTCATGCGAGGCTGAGCAAGCGGCCTCAGATTCCATCACCAGCCTGCAGACCATCGCCTCAGACCTGGAGAAATGTGACTCAGTGGAGCACCTGTTCAACCTGAGCGATGGTGGCAGTGTGCTGAGTGAGGATGCTGCCTACGGCAACAGCCTGGTCAGCAAGGAGGTGGAGACTCCGCAGCAGCAGCAGGAGATCCTAGTTAAACAGCATCAGAGGAGTGTTAGTCTGTGAGCAGCAGAGTCTCTGATTACTGCATGAGGGAGAAGATGGAGATGAACTGGCTGATTCCCTCCATGTTCACACCTCATGGCTGCAGGAAGCAGTTTGCAGCATCTGGTACAGATCAGCGGATACGAGCAGAGGAAACACTGTGGTTGATCTTCAGACTGAAAAAAACAAAGGAGAACTCTTTACTGAAAGGCATGTGATGGATATTATAAAGGCGCCACATTGGATAGAGCGTCAGGAAATAGGTGTTTTTTTTTTTAAACCTAAGAACTTTTACATATTGCAATAATATTTTATTGTTCAAATTTAGGTTTTAAAGGAAAAGTCCGGTCAGCAAGGAATAATCAATAGATCATTATTTATACATATGACTTAAAAATCTGTAAAAAATATAAAAACATAATTTTCGTTGCGATCACTGAGTCTGGGAGCGGCCATTTTAGCCCATATATAGTAACCCCTCCCTCCTGCCATCTTCCAGCAGTGACGTCACGGTGCGGTAAGCCTAGCGCTATTCTCCCCGCTTTACAAGCTAAATCAATGGGAACTACTAGACACAACTGCAATCAACAACAATCATTGAAGATTTCCAGAGGACTTCACCATTGAAATTCACCAGAGCTATAGTGAAACTGACAATGCCCACGTGCATGGCAGCTGGATGCTGGAATACATCGGGTAAAACTGAGTTATTCCACCTTTCTGATTCCTGATCCTCCACGGACGGGTTGGTCGTTGGATTGCAAACTTGAAGAGGGAGGATTTGCCATCGAACTTCTGGCCAGAGAAAAAACCCGTAATATGTAGCCAACATTTGGAAGAAGAATGTTTTCAAGATGACTTGGATAATAGCGCGTTGTGACAAACACCAGATACAGCACTGGGACTTGATCAACAGCCGATACCGCACCGTGACGTCACAAACCAGTAGGTGGCAGTAGTGTTCTTTGACAAACGTGGATGCCTCCAGTAAAGCACATTCAGATGATAATTACTCTGAATTAAAAACACTGATTATTTATTGAACAGGATGGAATCATTTCATATTTGAAGTTCTTTCAGAAGTTTGAATTCAAAATATGACCGGACTTCTTCTTTAAAAATGTTCTCTTTAATAAAACCAGGTCACCTCTTATAAGAGCAGCTATTTATCCAAACATCCATCCATCTTCGTCATGCTTATCCCTGCTGGGCTGGCAAAAGGTGCTGGTGTCCATCTCTAGCTGTCAATGGGCGAGAGGCGGGGGCCACCCTAGTCAGGTCGCCAGTTCATCGCAGGGCAACACAGAGACAAACAGGACAAACAAGCATTCACACACACACACTTAACCGTATAATGCCAAATGTATCATATTTGATACATACGGTTTCTAAAATGTTTTGCGTCTGACACCTTTTGCATAATTTCATGGTAAAAGCTTTGCTCAAAATCCTATTGTACACAATCAGATATTCCTGATAACAGAGGCCAGAAGACTACACAAAAAATAATCTTGACTTATCGCATAGTAATAGATTATTAATATCAAAAATTTATTTCTGTTTTTTCTTTTTATATATTATGATAACAGGACTTCAAACCAAAAAAAAGTAATTTTCTGTTTTGTTTTATTCTTGGGTCGGGCTTTAAAGAGTTAAGGAGAATTTAGAGAAGCCAATTAACTTATTAGTCATGTTTTTGGACCGTGGGAGGAAGCCAGAGTACCCAGAGAGAACCCACGCATGCTCAGGGAGAACATGCAAACTCCATGCAGAAAGGCTGGGAATCAAACCTGGAACCTTCTTGCTGCAAGGCTCAGCTCATTTAATCGCTCACATATTTTTTATGAGTCCAGTCATCACTGCTGTCTCTGTTCTTTCACATAAGTCTGCTTGTCATTTGCTCTGCATCTACATTGATGACCGAAGCTCCAGACAGCCTAAGCCTAATCTGGGGAAGTTTGCTGATGACTCAGTCCTGCTCTCTACATTTACAACACTTTGGTTTAATGCTCCTCTTGAACTGAATTCAAATGAGACAAATTAAAAACATCTCTGGGACTTTGCATCTTATCTGTCTTTGTGAGTTGTCAATAAAGATTGATTGATGCTCATCTTTACATGTTTAACATTGTGTGAAGGAATTTGTTGCGGAGGTCACCGTATCTTATCCGTTTCATGGTCTTTTCATCCACAGATGGTTCATTTTGTAGCAAACTTCCTGCTTTACAGCATTGTATGGATTTGTTGATATCTGTCTTCTGTTGTTTCTGTTCAGTTGTGCCTTTTGATTGATCCTTGGGAACAAGTAAAGTCTTACTAAACAACAACCAATGGTTGCTCTGAGTGAGCATCAGCCTGTGATTTTTTTTATTGATAGAGAATCTTTACAAAATAGAACTAGCTCATTATTCATCATTGATGATAGAAATATAGCCTAACTAACAGAGAATGACACATTTTAAAGGTTAGTTTTAAAGGACCAAACTTAAATGACAACAAATGTGTTCTAAAATGGAAAAAATCCTTTCAAAACTAAAACACACTAAACAAACAAATCAACCCTTTAACTGAGCATACACAATAAGTGATGATTAAGGTGACAAAATAGCAAGATGGACTTAAACAAAATTCCCCCATCAGTTCTTTAGGTGGTATGTTCCTGGCTTCCACCTCCAGCTGATCTGGAGGTGATCTGATCTGATCCAGTTAGTCACAGTCAGAGAAACAGGACCACACTGGAAAACAGGCCGATCTCCAACATCTATAAACAAGGGTGTTGATGGAAGCAGCACAGCTGATGTTTCTTTCCAGGATGACGTCACAGCCAAACAGGAACAGACGAGGCAAAGCTACTCTGAGCAAAAGCAGAGAGAGCAGAAGGTTAGAGATTGGACCAACAGATTCTGCAGAATAGGAGAACAGAGAGAGAATGAAGCAGAATGATGAAAAAGGGGTCCCTATGTCCTCCAGCAGTCTAAGCCTATAGCAGCATAACTATAGAGATAGCTCAGGATAACCTGAGCCACTCTAACTATAAGCTTTATCAAAAAGGAAAGTTTTAAGTCTAGCCTTAAAAGTAGACAGGGTGTCTGCCTCACGGACTAAAACTGGTAGTTTGTTCCACAGGAGAGGCGTGGGTTTCCAGGTCTTTCACTGGATGGCTTTCTGGAAGGAAACGACAAGGACGAGGTTAGGTTTAGTTATATTACTCCATCTGTAATAGAGTGACTACAGGACCAGTTTGATGTAACACTATTTTATACTATATATAGTTAGGGGGTCCCCGCTCCATCTCGCCATCAGTTTGGGGTCCTTGGCCTGGAAAACGTTGAAGACGTCTGCGCTACAGGATCGAACAAAGATGTTCTCATTATCAGGGGGACATAAGACTTTTAAAATAAAGATTAATTCATCACTTTGGCACACACTTGCTGTTTAATAGCATAAGTTGATTACTCTTATTTATGATTTAAAAAAGGCCCATCATATTGCATAGTCATTATGAAGTCAATGAAGTCAATAAATCATGTAATATAACATATTATACAAATCCATCACAACAAAATTAATGTGTTAATGGAGCAGAATAATACACATGTGCATTGTGTATATAATGATGACATTGTTGTGGTACTACTACTTACATATCACATAAGATTTCACATAAGATTTCACATCAACAATGAATTACAAGTACATGTGGTTAATGCTATAGTATTTTCCTATCTTTGTATTTTCCTAACTGCGCATGCATGATGCCATATACTTTTGTGCTGTGTCTGTGCATTAGCCTTTAGAAATGTTTGAGTTGCTTTTTTCATTAATATAACATGCATTGAGTTTGAAGCTCTATATAGTAACCCAAAAACTTGTTTTGGCGTAGAAAATATGCTAATTGACCATTTGTTGCAATACCTAATACTGGTCTATGCCTCTGAGAAGGGGGTCGTTAGGGGCAATTGATGGTCTGGCTGACCAGGTGAGAGGTTTTTGTCCCCTGCATGGTGGTAAATATTAGAATTGAATGTGTGATAACAACCTGCTGAGCCCATACTGACTCCTGTGCTGATACTATGGGACAGATAATGACAATATATTGGGATGATAACATCCCAAGCAGCAAACAGCCAGTTAGTATTTACTGTGTGAAAGAAGACAGAATCAACATGACAAGGAACCCCATGAGATGATGCACAGGTTATATCTATGTCTTAGAGCAGACTTTAGATTAGACTTTATCTTCTGCTGACAAGTGATTTCACTTAAATACATACATTGATCCACTACCATTCAAGAAATAAACCTGTAATTTTACATTGGTCATAACAGATTATGGCAAACCAATTTGATATGTAATAGTTTTAGTAGACATGTATTTCTGACATCTAAAAAAACATTTTTTCTTGTCAAAATGACCATTTCAAACAAAATGACATTCTTCACATCTAGAATAAACATTCTTTAATTTCAGTTCTCCATATTGTTACTGGTCAGTATTTGTATTATTTTTGTCAAGTTAATAAATGTCAAAGCAACCACTTAAAATGTGTAAACATTTCAGGGTATATAAAACTTAATTCTTAAGAGTATAATCTTGTTTTGTTTTGTTTTGTTTACTTTCTGAAATTCAGTTTCTGCTGTTCTATCTAGGAATGGGATTTTATCAGGAAGAATCTTATTTTAGTGATCTACAAATGGAACAACAGAGAGGAGAGTGCTTTTAATAAATGTAAAAACAGCCTGCCATAGCCCACTTTGTGTAAACTTATGCATTAACATTCATTACATTAACAATCTTCTCCTTCACCATCTTCCTCTCCTTTGCAGCTCTAACACTGTTTTCTCTCATCTAAACACATTCTCCCTTTTTTAGATTATTTCTGCAATAAAATCTCTAGTTCCAGTGGGGTGAAATAGGCACTTCCTGTTGCCTGTTATCATTGTGACCTGTCGAATCGCACTTCACTGATAATCGCTTTTCATATTCGTTACGCACGTGCAAAACTCTGAGTGGACCTACTGGAGTTGATTTAACTAATTCATAGCAGCCGCTATGAAACCCGTAAAACTTAGAGTTCCCGACTTTAGGATAGATCAATTTAGAGTTGAGGATTTGAATCTGAGTTTGTTAAACCTGCTTCGTAAAACAGACTCCTGATCTTTTATCCAGTTATTTTCAACATTTTGCTAGTTTGGTCCTTTCGAGGGATACTCATTGCAGCTTTGGGTTTGATAAACCCTGGCTTTTTATATTAAATATTAAATTGAATTACATGTCATTTGAAACCAGCTCATCACTCAATTAATTGTTCAACTCTTTCAATTGGAGAAACAATATTTACTCATTATTACTCCCTATTCTTGACAGTATTGATCAAAATATTACATCTACTAATCTCCAACCACTTAATGTTGTTTATGACAGTCAGTGCAGGTCCCATTGACTGGATTAATCTCCCATCATCTCTGTGCTGCATAACCTCTGTTTATGTGTCTCAAACTGAACTTCTTTATCATTTACAAAGTGGAAACAGCTGTTTTTGACCCTGCCTTATTCTTAATAACTGTAACTTTGCTTAACTATTGCTGTAGTAGAGAAGTTTGTGTGCTTGAGAGCACTCCGTTAACAAGGTAACCCTTCGCAGGTGTGTGAGGAGGCGAACCAGGACCAGGCACCGCCTGGTGGAGGAAGGAAGACAAACACACAAAACACAAACCACACAGACAGGAGTCCTAACAGTTTGGTGATTTGTATGGTTATGTTGTTAGGTTTGGTTTGTTTTAATGTTTTTGTTGTACTATGCTGCTTGTTTGTATTAGGACTGCCTTAAAATCCAGATGTTTCATCTCAAGAGGCCTATCCTTTGGAATAATTTGAAATCACAATTTGATCACTTTCATAATTGCAATATGAATTATTTTTATTGAGTCATCTGATCTGTGCTTATAAGATTTTATTTATTTTTTTCAGATTTTCGTATCTGCTTAAGATAGAGTACCCTATTGGTAGCATCAGCAACTCGTGCCGCTATTATTTTTTACATTCTTTTCCCAAAGGGTTAAGTGTTTTTTTAGTTTATTTTAAAAAAAATTCTAAGTTTGATTAGATTTCTTTTGTTTGAATGGTTTAAAGTTATGGTGGAGGATGATCCTTTGTTTGATCATCAAAATAAGTTGTCCTCCTAATTGTCAATCATTCTGGTGATATGTTTAGTAAGGCCGTCCTATGTGTTTGTCCCCATTTTCACTTACCGGCGGTATCTGACATAGTGGAAAAATTGCAAATCTTTTTTTGGAAAGTAAGCTTATATGAGTGATACAAAAAGCAACTTTTAAACAGAGCATGCACAAGGAGAAATGGGCTTGTGTAGAGGGCGGGTCTTTTCAAAAATTTGCGAAAATCCTTCACTATACCTTTACAGTTCAGATTAATCAGATCCATAAACCCTTGGCTAAATTGGATTACTGAGCTACCTCTATAGTTGTGCTGCTATAGGCTTAGACTTCTGGAGGACTTAGGGACCCCTATTTCATCACTCTATCTCTATTCTCCCACTTTGCAGAATCTGTTAGTTCAATCTCTAACGTTCTGTTCTCTCTGCTGTTTCTCATAGTAGCTTAACTTTTGTCTGTTCCTGTTTGGCTGTGACTCCATCCTGGAGATAAATATCAGCTGTGCTGCTGCCATCAACACCTTTGTTTCTAGATACTGGAGCTTGGGCTGTTTTTCAGTGTAGTCCTGTTTCTCTGACTGTGACTAACTGGATGTGCTCTCTTAATCCTCTGACATGGGAGCTGGCTCGGAGCTCGTCTGCCTGGCTGAGTGTTTCCTGGACGGGGCGGCCTGTGGAGCCTGTTGACAGTTGCCTTATGTGTCTCTGCATTTTTCTATGTCTGCTTCCGTCTCCTTGAACCCCAGTCGGCCTCAGCAGATGGCCGCTCACACTGAGCCTGGCTCTACTTGAGGTTTCTTCCTGATAAAGGGAGTTTTTCCTCTCCACTGTCTACTAGTCCTGTTTCTCTGACTGTGACTGACTGGATGTGCTCTCTTCATCCTCTGACATGGGAGCTGCCTTGGAGCTCGTCTGCCTGGCTGTGTGTTTCCCGGACAGGGCCTCATTTTACAGTTGCTTTTTGTATCTCTGCTTCTGTCTCCTTGAACCCCAGTTGGCCTCAGCAGATGGCCGCTCACACTGAGCCTGGTTCTGCTGGAGGTTTCTTCCTGTTAAAATTTAATGTTTCCTCTCCACTGTTGCTACAAGCATGTTTAGTGCGTTACGTCCACCCATGGGCGTAGGTTTGCATAGGGACCATAGGGACATGTCCCTACCAATATTTTGAACCGACCTAATTTTCCCTACCAATAATTGGATTTGAGCAACATGTTTATAATTTCCAGCAGTAGTTGTTGCAGCAGTGGCTTCTTTTCCTCTCGCAGCTCCTCTGCCTAGTCTCTCCTGTCCCTTTCACATGGCAGCGCATGGAACTGTGCTGCGCTGTTTAACTCCACTCTCATAGGTTGTTCTGCCTTAGGTCCCGCCTTCTCTCTCCTTTATAGGCTGTTTTCTAGTCTGTCTGTGCTTGGAGCAAAAAATTGAAAATTTATTCACGCTAGAATGCCGCGGTTACTGCAATTAATATTAGGCTGCAAAACTAGTCCCAATAAAAAAAAGGAATATCATGTGGACTAAAAAACAAAAACCTTTTTTTTTTCTTTTTTACAATGAAATATTCTGAGTCAGCCAGGAGTTCTGAAGACTGCTGGAAAAATGGGCAAATAAAGGCTGTAAGCATCAACATTTCTGATTCTTAGCTACAGCCAATTAAGACAGAAAATGTGAGGGTTTCCTTTTTACCGATATTTAGTTGCTATTACTGTTTTCATTTTTTGATGACTCTTTCAGGTATAATTATTAGCAGGTGTTATTTCTTTTATAGAGTAGCCTATAACAACAAGAAATGGTGCCTAAACATCTGCTATTTTTTGTTTAAAAAGCATAATTAGGGTTCCACATAATAATAATAATTTAATTGACTATTTATACTTCTAGAAATAGGATAAAGACAAGAACAAACAGAGGAAGAATATAAACATTGATTTTATCTTACATAGATTTCCACACAGTCTATAGTAAATTAGTACAAACATTAATGTCTGGTAAAAATGCTTGAATCTGACTGTTTATTTAGGATATTATTAAATTACAGATAAGATAGTGTTATATCGTCTTTTATAATTGTTAAAAGTGATTTTATATTTTAATACACTTAGGCTCATGCTCAGTGTTGTGTTTGTAGATGATGCCACTAAAAAAGAAAATAGACATGAGGAGGTATTTAAACAGTCAGACAGTAAGCAATATAGGACAATGATAAAAGGTTGTGTTACATTTAATCCTTTACTAATAAAATTGCACTTATACATTATATGATTGTAGGAAACACAGATATCCAGTAATAATGATGCAGGGCAGCTTGTAGGTGAAGCAGCTGGCCCTTCAGTGCTTCAGGTGATGTCTAAATAAACCAGGTGAAACTAAAATATTTCCTCTTGATGAGTTCTGGATGAAGAATATTGACAGACAAAAAAATTTTTTTTATCTTATATATTATATATATATATATGTTGTATTTTTAAAATTTTTGTATAATTACTGATCTAAGTGGGTTGCTCTGTCGGAGAAAGGCATATTTTACATTTATATTATGTTTTAGAGTCTCTATTCTCCAGTTAATGATGAATCACTCACTAAATTAGTTGACGATTATTGAAATAATCAATTAATACGATTCATTTTTTCAGTCCCAGATAAAATACATGAAATGTGCGACACAGAGTAACTACAGCCCAGATGTTCCACTTTTATAGTGAAGTTAATATTTTAATGAATGTATTATTTTGCTTGATACAGAGAGAGCATAGTAGGTAAAAATATAAGAGTGGGGTTTAACTCTGCACAATTCTATATCTTCAGAAGAAAATACTGTATTTACCTTCTGTCTTAGTCGTTCAAATGAAACCATTTTCAAAGTGGAAAACAGTCCTAATTCCACATTGATCAGATCCGGTGATACTTCAAACATTAATAAACAGCATCTAATGAGTGTAGTGCTTATACAATTTTTATTAATATAGCAAAATGATGCTTTTCTCTTTTAACAATGAATTCCTCTTATCAGTACGGATCCTCACACCGTGCATAAAAAAGGACATGCATATTGCATAGCACCAATGAGAACCAACTGATAGTGTCCCTACCAAAGTTCAAATCAAACCTACGCCCTTGCGTCCACCAGTCTTGTTTGGTGGGGGTAACATTAAAGGAGACCAGACAAGGATTTTCTTATTAACTGCAAATCGAATTTATTAAATTATACTAAAGAAACAAAACCTGAAAAAAGGGATAAATAAAATGGGAAATCAAAAATGGATTAATGCAAAACCTATAACTAAACAGAAATAAGCAGATGCAAACAAACCTAACAAAACCCAACCATAGGATACAAACCAAACCAACCCAAATGGGGTTCTGAGGAGGAAATAGGGAGAAGCCTCCTGTTTGCTGCTTCTATGACAGCTTTTAAAGCAGACGAGCACAATTAGGGCAAAACAGAACACCTGCAAAAGGCCTGCCTCCAGAGCCCCGGAAGGAAAAGGTCAGAAACCCACTGCAGCTGTAACAAGTGAAATGGGTTGCATTCGAGTCAGTGAGTCGATGCAATTAACTGGTTTTCCTTAGATAGAAAACTTTGAATCAATCTGACTGTATGATCTGGGTGAACTGTAAAGTGCCTTGAGATGACTTGTGTTGTGAATTGGCGCTATATAAATAAACTAAATTGAATTAAATATCTTAGTCATTGAGTCGTCTCCCTAAATATAAACCACAGATTTTGGGGGATTTTGACATATTGATAAAAAAAAAAAAAGCTTTATATCATCAACTTTTTTGCACGTCAGTAACTCCATAGTTGTTCCAGTTGATTGTGCAGCCCTGGTTATTTTGACTACTGCTGAACGGTAGCTATGCAGTGTGACAGAGCCGTCTCAGGTTTTATCAGCAAATCATCCTTATATAGTAACAACAACTGTAATGCTCTTGGACCATAGTGATGTAACTAATGGCGGGGGAGATAGACTTAACAATAAAAACGTCAGAATGATGAAAACATTAGTCAGTAAAACAGTCACTGTGAAAAAGCTTCCATTCCTACTCAGCATATTTTCAGATTGAAGGGAAGAATAAGACAGAAGGAAAGAGAAAGAAAGCATTAGACTACTCAGATGGTCTGAAGCCAGGAACAAATCTAGACAGGTCACACGTGTATATGTTTTTATAAAGATACCTGCCTGTGTCCTATAAACTTCTTAAATGAATGGAAATTGAAATTAAATTTGGGGTTTAACTTCATTGAATTTTTGTCTCACAGCATGCGAGATCTAAGCCTGTAAACGTTCAAAAATGAAAGAGGAAGAAGATGAAACACAAAGAAAGGAAATTAATATTTAGCTCAGTTTTTCTCAGAAAGAGGCTTATAGGTTGTAGTGTGTGTTTAACCTGTTGGCTTAGTGGCTACAATAAGATAGCTAAATAAATTAGCTACAGACTAGCGTTAGCATATATTTCACCAACATTTAATCAGTGAAGGGGAATATAGAATAGAATAGAATAGAATAGAAAATAGCTTTTTTGTCCCACAATGGGGAAAATCTGGTGTTTCCTGCAGCAAAAATATTTTAGAAAAAATGGTCACACAAATGTGGACCTTAGAAAAATGTAAAAGAATAACATAATAGTGAAGAGTTAAAAATAAGCAAATCAAATAACAATAACAATATAATGACCAATATTCAGCTATGGAAATTTTTACAGTAATGGATATTTGAAAATAGCAGCAACATCAGAGAAGTTAAAAATGACAGCAGCAGGTTATTTAACGGACTAAGGTAGAAACTGTGAAAAATCAGCATGAATGTAGCAACTAAATGAGATTTTTCCAGATATTTCCCAGATATTTAGATATTTAACTTATTCCTGTACTTTAAACTAAATTCAACAACGGATGAGTCAAAGGCAGCAGCAGGCCTGACTCCCCACAGCATCATAACTCCTCCTCCATGTTCCAGAAAAGGACTGGCTGTCATGATCGGTTCTGAATTAAACCCACATGCAGAACACTACAAAGGAGACTGATGAAAAGATTTACAGAGTTTATTTGAGGTTGGTACAAAAACTAGATAATGTTCAGGAAACAGGTCCGGGCTGGATACTCAGGCGTCTGCAGAGATGACAGTTTGGTTAACCAGGTGGATTTGAGAAGTTGTAGAGATTTCAGATTTTCTCAGAAAATACCTTGGTTTGGTTCTAGCTTTCTTCTCTGAGGGAGGGAACCGGTTGGGTCCAGAGACTGTTGGTTTAGCAGAGTGCTCAGCAGCTGCAGCGTCTAACTTCTGACTGTTTGTCTGACCTTGGCTTGAGTGATTAGCTCTCATCCAGAGAGCAGCAGGTGGATGCCAAAGTGAGATCTTCAGGTTTGGCTCTCTAGGGCAGGCAGGCTGGTTCAGGTTAAGCTCTTCCAGAGCTTCACACGAGAGACAGGTTTTCCTAGGAGCGAGAAGACAAGACTGGTTAGAGTTAGGTATAACCCGGAGACAAAGTTCAAGATTTTAGAGGCTCAGGTTTCGCTAACCAAACTTAGCTAACACTGCGGCGTCGAAGGAAGGTCTGGCAGCTGCTTAAGTAGTGGAGGTCCTCTAATGGGCTGACGAGCTCCAGGTGTGCTGGAGGGCTCCAGCCCAGAGGACCCACGGCACACTCTGCTGGAGAAAGGTGGAACTTCTCCAGATCCCAACTGTACCCTTCCCTCAACGACCGCGGAAGTGGACGGGAGGGAACTCTCATACTCCTCGATCAGGGACGGATCGAGGATGTATGAACCAGGAACCCAGGTGCGGCCCTCCGGACCGTAACCCTCCCAGTCGACGAGGTACTGCCGACCGCGACCTCGCCGACGGGAGTCCACGATCCGGCGAACCGTGTAAGCCGGATGACCATCAATGTCCCGGGAGGGTGGAGGGGAGTCGGAAGGCGGGCACAAAGAGCTAGTGATGACAGGCTTGATCTGAGAGACATGGAAAGTGGGATGGATGCGTAGAGAGGATGGCAGGTGTAAGCGGACAGCAGAGGGATTGATGATCTGATCAATCTTATAGGGACCGATAAATCTGGGTGAAAGCTTTTTGGACATGGCCTTAAGGGGAATGTCCCGAGTTGACAACCAGACCTCCTGGCCTGGAGCGTAATCAGGGGCGGGGCGTCTCCTTGAGTCCGCAAACCTCTTGGTCGAGGCGGATGCACGGGTGAGAGCGGTGATTGTTTCCTTCCAGATGCGTTGGCAACGGCGGCTGTGTTAATGGACTGATTTGACTGAGATCTCTCTCTCGTCTGCGGGGAAGAGTGGAGGCTGATAACCAATTGACACCTGAAAGGGAGACAAACCAGTGGAAGCAGATCTCAGGGAGTTCTGTCAGGTGGATGCCAAAGTGAGATCTTCAGGTTTGGCTCTCTAGGGCAGGCAGGCTGGTTCAGGTTAAGCTCTCCCAGAGCTTCACACGAGAGACTTCACACGAGGTTTTCCTAGGAGCGAGAAGACAAGGCTGGTTAGAGTTAGGTATAACCCGGAGACAAAGTTCAAGATTTTAGAGGCTCAGGTTCGCTAACCAAACTTAGCTAACACTGCGGCGTCGAAGGAAGGTCTGGCAGCTGCTTAAGTAGTGGAGGTCCTCTAATGGGCTGACGAGATTGAGGTGTGCTGGAGGGCTCCAGCCCAGAGGACCCACGGCGCACTCTGCTGGAGAAAGGTGGAACTTCTCCAGATCCCAACACTGGCAGCATAATTAGAAGAAGTATTTTTAGGTAAAGAAAGGAAAGTATTTAATTACTGACATTAATTGTGTGTGACATTAAATATGGATCTCCATCCCTGCCACAAAGCCCATCAAATAATGTTTAAAATTAAAAATACAGTAGGTTGAAAAGGCAGAGTATCTATCTATCTATCTATCCATCCATCCATCCATCCATCCATCCATCCATCCATCCATCCATATAGGCTAACATTTGATCGTTCACACTCTCCATAGTTCCCCTGTGGCGCGAGCACAGGGCGGCTGTTACGCGCCTTTAGCGAGCATGCGCATTTCCGCGTGGTGAATTGTGCCATCTGCGCTGTGCGGAGATGCAGGGGAAACCGTATCTGATGGCGAAACGCAGCTCGACGTAACACCGGTATTTTCATGTGGAAAACGCTGTTTTGTCGAGAAATTTTGAGCAAATTTACTCGATGTATGCTAGCGTGTGCCATACATGGTGCATAAGTTACAGATAAACTTCCTAGTAGGCATGACACTGAATCTACTGCCACTACAAAACTTCTTTCTTTCTTTTTCATTTTTCTTTTTTTTTGTGGCTGGCAGTAAACAGTAGCTAGTTTAATCAAATGAATCTTTTTATGCAGGCTGGTTGCCTCCGGATGCATCGCTGCCCCCCTCAGGCTTGTGCATCATTTCATGGGCATTACGCTGCCATGCGTTATGCATAAGTTAGGCTGTAAGTTCTGGTCTCATTATGAATACTCTATGTATACACCCAAATTTGAAAAAATACATAGAAAGTTTGGTGTATGTCAGTGTTTTAGGAGATTCTGGGATGTCAGGCATACGCTGGCTAAATCGGCAAGGTGTGACAGGACCCTAATGATGTGAAGATGTGGAAGACCGGAGTTTATAAAATGCTTCTTTATTTATGATTCGAGGCCAAACCAACGAAATGTGAGTCCAGTTGGTAAGCAGCTTCCTTCTGTAACTCAAGGCAATTTATCTGGGTAAGATAAGAATTTCTGTCAAAATTTGTTTTCCTGTCTCCTGGTTATTTAATACATAAACATTATGAAGTTGTCACGTTTTGGATGGTGTTTCTGGACCCAAATGCAGAGGCAGGGAGGCAGAGGTGAATTCTTGTAGATTTAATCAGAGGAAACAGTTTAACATTTTAACAAAAATCCAACTAAAATTGAAAAGCAAACCAGAACCAAGGAGACATCAGGGGAAACCAAACACGGGGAGCCAGAGAGAGACGAGGTAGGAAGACAACAACATGAGAAGCCAGCAACGACAAGGAACCAACAAGGAGTGACAGCAGAGGGAGATACACTATATTGCCAAAAGTATTTGCTCACCTGCCTTGACTCACATATGAGCTTAAGTGACATCCCGTTCCTAATCCATAGGGTTCAATATGACGTCGGTCCACCCTTTGCAGCTAGAACAGCTTCAACTCTTCTGGGAAGGCTGTCCACAAGGTTTAGGAGTGTGTTTATGGGAATTTTTGACCATTCTTCCAGAAGCGCATTTGTGAGGTCGCACACTGATGTTGGACGAGAAGGCCTGGCTCTCAGTCTCCGCTCTAATTCATCCCAAAGGTGTTCTATCGGGTTGAGGTCAGCACTCTGTGCAGGCCAGTCAAGTTCATCCACACCAGACTCTGTCATCCATGTCTTTATGGACCTTGCTTTGTGCACTGGTGCACAGTCATGTTGGAAGAGGAAGGGGCCAGCTCCAAACTGTTCCCACAAAGTTGGGAGCATGGAATTGTCCAAAATGTCTTGGTATGCTGAAGCATTCAGAGTTCCTTTCACTGGAACTAAGGGGCCAAGCCCAGCTCCTGAAAAACAACCCCACACCATAATCCCCCCTCCATCAAACTTTACACTTGGCACAATGCAGTCAGACAAGTACCGTTCTCCTGGCAACCGCCAAACCCAGACCCGTCCATCAGATTGCCAGATGGAGAAGCGCGATTCGTCACTCCAGAGAACGCGTCTCCACTGCTCTAGAGTCCAGTGGCGGCGTGCTTTACACCACCGCATCCGACGCTTTGCATTGCACTTGGTTATGTATGGCTTGGATGCAGCTGCTCGACCATGGAAACCCATTCCATGAAGCTCTCTGTGCACTGTTCTTGAGCTAATCTGAAGGCCACATGAAGTTTGGAGGTCTGTAGTGATTGACTCTGCAGAAAGTTGGCGACCTCTTCGCACTATGCGCTTCAGCATCCGCTGACCCCGCTCCGTCAGTTTACGTGGCCTACCACTTCGTGGCTGAGTTGCTGTCGTTCCCAAACACTTCCATTTTCTTATAATACAGCTGACAGTTGACTGTGGAATATTTAGGAGCGAGGAAATTTCACGACTGGATTTGTTGCACAGGTGGCATCCTATCACAGTTCCACGCTGGAATTCACTGAGCTCCTGAGAGCGACCCATTCTTTCACAAATGTTTGTAAAAACAGTCTGCATGCCTAGGTGCTTGAATTTATACACCTGTGGCCATGGAAGTGATTGGAACACCTGATTCCAATAATTTGGATGGGTGAGCAAATACTTTTGGCAATATAGTGTAGCTGATTGAGACAAAGGCAGGGCTAACGAGCAGATAAGGAGCAGGTGTGACTGGAGACAACGAGAAAGCCAAGGGGAAAGGAACACACACAAGAGGGCAACAGAGGACAACAACAGAAAAACCTGAGAACTAACATAAATCTAGAAACTACAACAAAATAGGAATTAAACCAATAAAACCAGGAAACATGGAGCAAAGTAAAGCACAATAGAACCAAAACCATGACAGAAGTGTTATTTAAAGAGTTTTTTCCAAGTTGTCTCTTCTCAGGAAAAGAACCAGAGAGAGAACGAAACACAGAGCTTTCCTTGAAAAAAATGGTGTTTCCTGTCAGGACCCGAATAAGCTGTATCACTCGATGGGAACCACCGATGGACCAACCACGCAAAGATTCTTTTTAAATATCTCAAGTACTTTTGGAGGGGGTCTGCAACTACAGCTGCTAAAATGGATATAAATATAAACCCGTTTTCTTTTTTTAACATTTAACTTTTTAGTGATATTTTTCACTTTTTTACAAATACAGTGTACATGAACAATATACATTGAACTCAACGTAACATAGAGCTTTCACTTGAGAGCTATTCATCTATTTGAATTTTGTCCCGTCTAGTTTTTTTTTATTTTTTTTAATCTTTGTCACTTTCTTTTGTCTTGAATCTTGTCCATTTCCTCCACTTTTCCTCCATTTGAGTTTGTTGAAGTTATAGACGACGTGTCAGCTTTTCCATAATGTAGATTTCTTCTTTTATTTCAGTCCATTGTGCTGATGAAGGTTCTCAGTCATCCAGGTCATAGTCATTCCGTAAAAACGACCCATTCATCGGTTTCCATTTGCATGTTTCCAAGCAATACAAGGCCTTGTCCATATAAGACTCAACCTCACTGCGGATCCAGACATTTGAATTGAGAAAGCTTCCTGGAGAGGTGGCGAAACGTCTTCAAATCTTGAAAACCAAGTCCAGTGGATATTTTTTGAATTTTTTGCGGAATTTCAGTCCATTGTTCTTGACAAGGGGGGTCCGCCTGTCCCCATTTCCTCGTGATAGCTTTTTTGCTAGCTATTAACAATATCTTAATCAGATACCTGTCTTTTACCCGTACTTTGATATTGTTCAAATTGCAAAGGTATAGCACCGCACTGTTCATAGGAGTATCATATCCCAGTATCTTCTTTACAGTTTCTTGTACATTTTTCCAAAATTTTACAATTTTAGGACAGTTGCAGAATATGTGAGAATGATCAGCATTCATTGATCCACAATTCCGCCAACACCCCATGTTTGTATCGTTATATTTATTCTTGACTTTAGGCGTGATAAAAAATCGTATTAGATTTTTCCATGTGAACTTCCTCCATATCCGTGAATTGGTGGATGTCTGGTGTGTTTTCCACATATCTCGCCAATCTTCATCTAAAATTGTTATATTAAGCTCTGATTCCCACTTTTCTTTTATGTACTTAGTTGAATGTTTCTTCATCATCAGTCTTTGATATAAAGTAGAAATTATTTTAAATTTTCTTTCACTAAATGATTAATATAGACCCATTTTCAAACTTTTTTTGTCTGCTTTTAATCTCATATAAAATGGGGATTTGCATGATGTATGCACTGTTGTACCATTAAAGCTACAGTGTGTAATAATTACAGGGATATACAGTCAAAAATGTAATATATTATACATAACTATGTTATTTATCATCATCTACGAGCTCAGCCTCTTAACCTTAATATTTGCGTTGCCTTAGAATTCGTTATTTATAATTACATAGGAGCGGGTCTCGCAGCCATGGAGGCAGACATCTTTGCGCTACGGCAGCGCAGAGCCAACAAACTAGCGATTGCGAGATCGCCCATTACGCTCGAAAGTAACTACGGCAAGTTGAGAGAGATGAACTGAGATGGTACTGAACTCTCTACCCTACACAGACTAATGAAATACTATCCGTAAAATTATCTATGTAAACAAACCTCATCACTTGAGAAGGTAGGTGATGCGGACGTCGTTGAAGACATTTGTCCCGTAACGCTCGCCGTACTGTTGGGGGGGAGAAGCGGTGGGGGGAAGATGTTCATGTTGCTGCGGTCTGCAGTCTGGACGTTAGATGTCGCTGAAAATTACACACTGTAGCTTTAATTGTAATATTAATATTAAAGTTATTTACAAACAGCTACTGATGGGTCATTTCAATCCTTCAGATGTAGTGACTGCAGCTGCTCAGCAGGCAGGGGGCCCAGTTTGAGTCTTTTGTCATTGGGACCAGGATGCTAAAAAAAGGTTTTTTAATGACACTGATTTGAAAAGACACTGCATTCATTCATTCATTCATTCATTCATTCATTCATTCATGATCATCACTTCTCTCTGAAGCAGACATTGGTGCTTTTTCTCTACTGCAGATCAGATAAATTTAACTTCTCGATTTCAAGAATAAAGTTTGAAATGCTTATTTTCTCATTACATGTTTTTATTTTTTCAAAGTGTTTAGCAACACAGAATCCGTAATAAATTACACAATTTTGTCAACAGATAAAAAAAAGAATAAATACATAAAATAAATAAATAGTTTCAATTAAATAAATACAATTATAAATAAATACTTCCACCTGTCTTTGTCAGGCTGTAGTGAAACAATAAAATAGCAGCAAAAACAGGATATTTAGTTATATCAGTGATGTGACAAATGAATAAATAAAAAAAACTGACTTGGATCATAGAATAAAACCGACATAGATCAAACATGGATATTCCAGTGTCTGTAAACGAGAACTAGTGGTTCCTTAAACCCAAAACAACAATGGCACTTCTGCAACACGCAGCAGGCAGTGCTGCATATAGCAGAGCTATAAAACTAGCTCTATATACACTGTATGTATATCTTTACAAGGCAAACACACCAAAAAAAGTGTCTCCATGACCGTCCTCCAGCGCTTCAAGCATCTTCTCTTCCATGACTGTCTTCAGTTTGTCCCCCTTGTTTAAGTTGAACACTGCTCCCATGTATATTGCAGAGCGCCAGCTTCCAATCCTGTCTGAATCATTGTTGGCTGTGGTCTGGCATACACTACGAACAGAGTGCATGATGGTTTGATAGGCACTGCCCATTGACTTGGTCCAGCGCTGAACGGTGTGACTCACATGGACCAGGGGGTTAGTGTCATCAGCATCTTGGCTGCAGCTCACTAGGAAAGAGGCCTGGCTGTAAACAAAGTAGAGGCCGCTATGAGGAATCAAGATCTCATTGTTTTGGAGCTTCAGCCCGCCTTGAGAGTGTCCCTGGTCCACTTTATTCTTCCACATCACAGACTTCTTCATTGACTCGTTGTATTCTCCTGTTAAAAAGAAATGGATAAAGTTTAAAACTCTTCAATGTTGCAATTGTTATCTAATTGCTATTTGTTGCACACCTGCCGTTCCCAGTCTTAGTGAAAAGTTACCAAAAAATAAACAGATCTATTGTGTAATAATAGCCCCTAGTCGGGGCCGCCTTTTACAGTTGACTTTTGTATCTCTGCTTCTTTTTCTATGTCTGCTTCTGAGCCTGGTTCTGCTGGAGGTTTCTTTCTGTTAAAAGGGAGTTTTTCCTCTCCACTGTCGCTACAAGCATGCTTAGTGTGAGGGATTGCTGAAGAGTCAATGAGTCGATGCAATCAACTGGTTTTCCTTAGACAGTAAACTTTGAATCAATTTGACTGGATGATCTGGTGAACTGTGAGATGTGTTGTGGATTGGCACTATATAGATAAACTGAATTGAATTGAATTAATAAACTAATTTTGTTCCTTCTTTCATCTTACTAAACACGCCCAATGTTTTAAAGTGCTTATATAGCAGCTGAAACCGTAAATAGTTCAATCAATAGATGCCCTTTTTCCAATTTTCATATTGTGTGGAAACAGAGACAGTCAGAGCAAGGCTGCGGTCAGGCCCCGACCACCAGCCGTAAACTACAGTCAATGGACTTACCCTCCAGATGAATAGCTGCCCTCGTGCTGGAAATCTGCCTCAGTTTGTGCCTAAGATCTGTTAGAAGAGAGAGAGGGAGAGGGAAAAGCATTAGCCCCCCACCTGGATATAATACAGCATTCTTTACAGCTAGATTTCACTTTTGTTAGTGCCATTTAAATAACTGATGAGGAAACAACATGCAGATAATGTCTACAAATAGAAACTGGACCATTTACTAACATTTTGTCAAATTTCAAGAAATAAATGCTGCCAGAAAACCTAAAAGTTTCAATATGTGAAAAGGATTCAGGAAAGCTTACCACCAAAGCTGCTCTCCTCTTGTCCTTCGCCCTGTCAGAAGACGGATGGAGAGACAGCGTTAGTTTCACTGAGAGATTGCTGCTGAGGGTATCTGACAGATGAAGACACGTGGACTCACCGTTACAGGAGCGCTGGAGAAGAGGAACACAGCAGCACCAGAAGCCAGGCAGAGGCTCAAGGCGATCAGAGCCATAGAGAGTCTGGACTTTTGAAACTTCTTGGCTGTTGTCGGATCGTCTGCCTCCATGCTGGCATCAACCTCCAGTATGACCTTGCTTTCTCTCTCCATTCTTCTGTGTAGGTTCTCGCTATCAGTTTATCTATGGCTACACCAAGATAGTAAAGGACTCTTTCTCTGTTCTAGTTGACTGACATTGTGAGTCGGCCTTTTAAAAGCTGTTTCTCCCTTTCAGTGGAAACTCCAGTGATGTCATGCATAGGTCGAGAGTAGATGAGGAACCTGTGTGAACCTGGGAGGATCACACACGCCACACACTCCTACACAAAACCTCTGTGAATAACTTACCCTTAAAACATAAACAGATGCACACCTATGCCTCCCCTCCAACACTCCCCCCCACCCCGACTCTCTGATCATTACATTTTAAACATTAGGACTAAAAGTTTGATTTTCAGTCTTGCTTCAAAACTGAAAATCAAAACTTTCAGATCATCTATGTGGAATATGAAAGGGAATGTGTCACTTTCCCAAACTTAAGCAGACACGTGGTGGGAGGTGGGTGGTCAACTATGAAAGCTGTGAGTGTTTAAAGTTGAGATATTGCATAAATAAAAGGACTGCAGCGTTATGTTACTATGTATGTGGAACAGGAAGTGATGTTTGACCACGTGTGAACGGGAGGGGAAACCCCACGCTGAAATGATGTATGGAACCGGAATGAAGTCAGTGGGAAATTAAGGAGAACTGCTGGGAGTCAGTCACAGAAAAATTATATTCAGGTCAATCCCAACCGTTTGATTGCAGAGATTATTATTCCATCTGCATAACATGTGAAGGAGACATGAAGGAAGCCGAGCTGCTTTAGGAAAAGTCACATCAACAGCATTTACAGCTCATCAGACAGCCTGGCTTTTACAAAAAATGCCTGAACTACATTATTAAAAGGTAAAGATAATGTCCGACATGGGAAATTTAATTGGGGAGTGATGACCTAGCGGTTAGGGCATAGAGCTTGGAATGCAGAGGTTCTGAGTTTGAGCCAAAACCCCACAGATCCCCACTCTGGGCCCCTGAGCAAAGACCCTTAACCCCACTCTGCTCCCTGGGCGCCTCAGAATGGCAGCCCACTGCTCCCCAAGGGGATGGTTTAAATGCAGAGAGTTCATTTCGTTTCTCTGCACTTGTGACAGTGTAATGACAATAAAATCACCTATAAATATGTGGATAAAGTAAAAATTTAGATGTGAAATAATAATTAGATTCAGTTTATTTATAATTGGCACCAATAAATTTGGTGCCAATTATAACATTTGTAATCTCAGGTCACTTTAGACACAATTCAACAATATTTCTATCTAAAGAAAAACAGTTGATTGCATCGACTCATTGACCGTTCAGCAATCCTTCACACCAAGCATGCTTGTAGAGATGGTGGACAGGAAAACTCCCTTTGAACAGGAAGAAACCTCCAGCAGAACCAGGCTTAGTGTGAGCGGCCATCTGCTGAGGCTGACTGGGGTTCAAGGAGACAGAAGCAGACATAGAAAAAGAAGCATAGATACAAAAGGCAACTGTCAACCAGCTCCACAGGCGGCCCTGTCGAGGAAATAAGGCACCTCTCATGTCAGAGGATAAAGAGAGCACATCCAGTTAGTCACAGTCAGAGAAACAGGACTACACTGGAAACAGGCCAAGCTCCAACATCTATAAACAAAGCTGTTGATGGCAGCAGCACAGCTGATATTTCTCTCCAGGATGGAGTCACAGCCAAACAGGAACAGACCAGATGAAGCTACTATGATAAGGAAAAGCATATAGAGGAGAACGTTAGAGATTGAACTAGAAATAGAATGAAGCAGAATGATGAGAAGGGGTTACTTTGTCCTCCAGCAGTCTAAGCCTATAGCAGCACAATAAAAAAAGGATAAACAATCTGAATTCCATCAGCCATGAGCAAAGCTGAGATTCTTATTTGTTTGGTCAACTTCAGTTTGAATATTGAAGAGAACCATGGGAGGTTGCGGTGTCTGGGAATATCTCTCATATTTTAAGTTATCGAAAAAGGTCAAATTAAAACCTAAAATTAAGCTTTCGACCTGTACTACAAAGCATTTGGTAAGCTCTGAAGGCAAAGACAATTTACAACGGAAAGGTTTACATAAAATAATCAGGCAGGGTAAATACCCTGCTCTGTCCTGAATAAACCACAAGCTTAATAAATGACTTTTGACATTAAACACACATTCCTAAATATGGCATGTGTAATAATGGCATAACTATTTTTACTCTTTAATAAGATAATTAGATAAAATGCAATTGAAATAAGACAATATAATATTTTAAATGTGTAGTTCCATTGGCAAAGTGTCTCACCTCCTCAGTTCAAGAAAAAATGCACCTATTATAAATAGTGTTGCACCGAGACCGATATCAGTATCAGGTGGGGCCCCGATCCAGCACTAAAATGATGGTATCTGTGTCGGTATCGGTACCAACAAAGAGGGAGCCAATACCATTTTGAGAACCAAAAGTTTCTTCAACTATTGTCCCCCATTCCAGGTAGGCAATAAAAAGTTCTACTGGATTCACTTTATATTAGTTTTTTTCCTGCTTCACAAAGGTAGGCAGCAGCTTGACGAAGCCATGATGGTAATTGTTTACATCCAAGTAGTATGCAGTGTTTGTGGCCAGGTATCGGGTGTTGGTATCTGGGACAAAAAATGGCATCAGCGCAACACTAATTATAAACAAAATGACTCATTTAGATGTCATTTGTTTCCAGTGCATGATGCAAAAATGATTTCCTGTTGCTAAATAATAATAAATGCAAATACTGATGGAAGGTGCAGACTTTTTACATTGAATACTTTTCTTATGTAAATTTTTAAACCCAGCATGCACTGACCACCACATCATAATCACTTTTTGTGAGTATGTGCAGATGAAAATGAAAATATGTGGTTTTTTTGGATTATTTTTGAATTCAAATGTCAGAGTTGGAATGAGTAAACTTTCTGTTCCAGTGATGTTACCCCTCCCACTTACACCTCAGTAGGAGGGGGGATACCTGACAGCAGCACTGGAAGGATGTGAAAGAGATGTGTTTTTTCCACAATCTGCCCCTCATGTGGTCTGTGCACTCTTTCAAGCTCAACTTCTTCTTTCTTATTTTACATCAGGATTTGATTTGTTTTGATGAAAACTCCCTTTCTCTTGCACTCTTTCACACAGCATTTTCCTGTTTCTAAAATTGGCCCAAGAAGTAAAGTACCGCCATCTTAAAAAAAAAAAAAACAAAAAAAAAAAAATGTGATTCTATACCAAGAGTCACACAGGAAACTACAGCCCAGTTCCCCCTGTTATCATCTTCCTCTTCTTCTTTGAATCAGGGTGTCCTGAGGTGACATTTCTTTCAAATAAGTCATAAAATGTAGGCCAATTAAATGCAGAGAGAATTACACCTATACTGGTTACTTATTGGAGTTATTTTATAACAATAAACACAATAAAACTTCTTTACTTTTTCTGGACAACATGGACTATCAGTTCAGTTCTTCAGTCTCTCTAATGAGCCGTGTTAAGTTTGATGTTTTGGGTGTAAAACAAGATGTATACATAGCGTGAAAAGGTTGCCTTAAAGTCAGTAGGGAGGTCCAGGAAAGTCACTGAAAAAGAAATGCAACCATTTTCAAATTTAAGATTTCTATTTCCTATTTGGAAAGGGTTTTTACAATTTCACATTTTACATTCAGCTAATAAAAGGGAATTTTAAATGATCCGACATTAAATACTGCAATTTGAAAAAGTATTTTTTTCAAATCCTATTCTTAAATTTATTTAAATTAAAAACACAACTCATAAATCGGATTAGAAACATCTTTCCATACTGTCAAGTTAAACCAGGAAAGGGCAAGTTAACAGTTTCTAATGTCCACCCGCCTGAAACGCTCTTAACATAAAATCAGGCGCTCTCCCTCCCCAAGCCAAACTGCTAATTTAGAAATAACCCTGCTCACCTGGGCTTTACAGAAAGATGGCACAACAAGCAAACAACTCCAACTCTAAGCTACAACAAAAGACACCACTGGTAGGAGATGATAATGATTTGTTTATTTAAATGGACAGTAAAAAGTATTTTCCATATTTTGTGCAGTAAAACCATGGGAATATGTGTTTGACAGAATGTCTTAAATATTTGAGATTATGGAGATCATGGTATGCAGGGCTTGCAATATGCAATTTATTGTTTATTGATGTCATTTACAGTTAAGTTTTAAAAGCTGGTTGGAAATGTAAAACATTCAAGATATTTCATTGTAATTTCTGGTGTGCATTTTTTCTTTGTAGGTTATTAAATTACTCACGTGTTTGTGAGATTTGTCTGAATCAAGGAAAAAGAAAATTAAAGAACCCAAACTGAGTTGAGTTGTCTCAGAATCCTTTAGATTGGAGCTTGGCCTTTTCAAATTTGGGCAAAAGCTGGAGAAAACTTGACATAAACAAAAACATTTAAAAGGAAAATTTAATTTTCCATTCACAGTTTCTTACCATGTATTTTCAAATCCTATTTGTAATGACATTTTCTTGGAGAGGACTCCAATCTCTCAATTTAGCTTTTCTGTGAACCTTCTGGTTCCTAAACACACTAGAAATCAATTTGACCAAATCACAAGTGTTTCTCAGATGTTACAGCTCCCTCGTTGGTTAGACAGCCACACTTGAATCCCGGCATATGGACTTCTATAGGAGGTAGAGTCCACAGGCCAGATATGTACCTGGTTCTTCTGTCATTGTTTTCAATGTTTCACACTTTATCTTAGGAGTGTTTACTATTAGTCAGAAAAAACCCACAGTCTGACAAAGGGAGGACAAAGCATAAAGCAACATTTGGAGAGGCGTAAGATGTAGACTCAGTTTGGCTAACTACATCAGCAGTGCAGGTGACAATGATGCAAGCTTTAAGGAGAATTCTGCAGAAAAGGCAACGCTTCAAGGGAAATATCCGGTCATTTTGAGAATTCAAACTTCTGAAAGTACATTAAATTATTACATACTGTTCAATAAATAAGTGATTGTAATTCAGAGTAATTTTCATGTGAATGTGCTTTACTGGAGGCATCCACGTTTGTCAAAGAACACTACTGCCACCTACTGGTTAGTGACGTCACGGTGCGGTATCGGCTGTTGATCAAGTCCCAGTGCTGTATCTGGTGTTTGTCACAACGCGCTATTATCCAAGTCATCTTGAAAACATTTTTCTTCCAAATGTTGGCTACATATTACGGGTTTTTTCTCTGGCCAGAAGTTCGATGGCAAATCCTCCCTCTTCAAGTTGGCGATCCAACGACCAACCCGTCCGTGGAGGATCAGGAATCAGAAAGGTGGAATAACTCTTTTTTTTCACTTTTACCCAATGTATTCCAGCATCCAGCTGCCATGCACGTGGGAATCGTCAGTTTCACTATAGCTCTGGTGAATTTCAATGGTGAAGTCCTCTGGAAATCTTCAATAATTGTTGTTTATTGCAGATGTGTCTAGTAGTTCCCATCGATTTAGCTTGTAAAGCGGGGAGAATGGCGCTTGGCTTACTGCACCGTGACGTCACTGCTGGAAGATGGCAGGAGGAAGGGGTTACTATATTTGGGCAAAAATGGCCGCTCCCAGACTCAGTGATCGCAACAAAAATTATCCTTTTTTTTTTTTTTTTTTTAACTGATTAACGCTAAATCCATAAAATCACCGCTATTAGTTTTTGGTACAAATAATGATCCACTGATTATTGCTTTCTGACTGGACTTTTCCTTTAAAGCATCCCTTTAACATTCAGAATTTCATAAGTCTCTGACAAAGTTCAGTGAGACTAAAGTGTGGCTTTGCCAAATTGGAGATGCCTGTCAGTTTCTACTCTGTCTGTAGGTACAAAGAGAGTAGAAATCCATACCTCCTATGGTAGCCACTGTATGATGAAAATAGGCTGTTTCACCAATGAGAGGTGGTTACACCTGAGGTGAAACTGTGATTGGTCCTCTGGTGCACAGGGACTAGAGGAGTCACACAATGGAAAAGGAAAACCATTGAGAGAGCCAGAGACCAGAGCGAAATGCTAAATGGAGCGGGTAAAGTAAAAAGGATTTGAAACTGCAAAATAAAAAAGAAAATGAAAACAGAAAAAGAATGACCTATTTAAATGTTTGATAAGAACAGGTATTTACATTCCTCAAACCATTTTCTCCTGCTTTATACATGATAAAATTTAAAATCATCCTTATCAATTACAAAAAGTAGAATGGGAGGCGGACCTTTTAGTTATCAGGCTCCTCTCCTGTGGAACCAACTACCAGTTTTAGTCCGTGAGGCAGACACCCTGTCTACTTTTAAGGCTAGGCTTAAAACTTATCCTGAGTTACCCTGAGCTATCTATAGTTATGCTGCTATAGGCTTAGACTGCTGGAGGACATCATTCTGCTCTATACTATGTCTATTCTTTAATTCTTAAATATTTGTTCTGTCAACCCCTAACTCTATTCTCTCAAACTTTTTCCATCATATTGGCTTCAGTTGGCCTGGTTTTGTGTAGCTGTGGCACCTTTTAGTTATTGATGACATCAGCTTGGATTGCTGCCATCACTAACTTAAATAACAGATGATGGAGTCGGTACTTTTTCTGTGTTTAATCATGTTACTCTCCTACACCTAAAAACTGGTTCAGAACTTGTCTGCTTAACTGATTCTTTCCCAGACAGAGCCACCTGTGGAGAAAGTTTACTGTTACCTTTTATAGTAATATAGAAAGTTTTAATAGATTAGTGCTTCTATGTTGCTTCTGTATGTCCGCTTCTGTTTTCTTGAACCCCAGTTGGCCTCGGCAAAAGGTTGCTCACACTGATGCTTGTTCTGGTTCTGCTGGTTGTTTCTTCCTGTCAAGAGTATTGCTTCTCCACTGTTGCTACATGAATGCTCAGTGTGAGGGATTGCTGTAAAGTTGATGATGCAATGCAAGCAAATGACCACTCCACATGATGATAATGATACATTTTATTTGTAATGCATTTTACATTAAAAAAAAAAATCACAAAGTGCTACAGGTAAAATCATCATAGAAAGATAAAAGCAAAAAAATGAAAAACTACACATCATTGTAAAGTACATATGAATAAATAAGTCAGTGGTATAATTATAAAAGGTTAACAGTCGTAAGTTCTGATAAAAAAAAAAAATTTAAATCCCTTTTTATTAGTCTGGATAGTCTTTGGTTCCCTCAGATGTTAGGGGAGGGCATTCCAGGTCTGAGGTACGGCAGAGCAGCCAGATGAAGCTACTATGATGAGAAAAGCAGAGGTAGCATTATGTTAGAGATTTAACTAATAAATACTGCAGAATAGGAGAATAGAGATGGAATGATGAAAACGGGTCACTATTTCCTCCAGCAGTCTAAGCCTATAATTCAATTCAATTCAGTTTATTTATATAGCGCCAAATTCACAACATATGTCATCTCAAGGCACTTTACAGTTCAACCAGACCATACAGTCAAATTGATACAAAGTTTTCTATCTAAGGAAAACCAGTTGATTGCGTTGACTCATTGACTCAAATACAATCCGTCACACTAAGCATGCTTGTAGCGACAGTGGAGAGGAAAAACTCCCTTTTAACAGGAAGAAACCTCCAGCAGAACCAGGCTCAGTGTGAGCGGCCATCTGCCGAGGCCGACTGGGGTTCAAGGAGACAGAAGCAGAGATACAAAAAGCAGCTGTAAAAGGCGGCCCCGTCCAGGAAACACACAGCCAGGCAGACGAGCTCCAAGGCAGCTCCCATGCCAGAGGATGAAGAGAGCACATCCACCCAGCCACGGCCAGAGAAACAGGACCACACCTGAAGACAGGCCGATCTCCAACATCTACAAACAAGGGTGTTGATGGAAGCAGCACAGCTGATGTTTCTTTCCTGGATGACGTCACAGCCAAACAGGAACAGACGAGGCAAAGCTACTCTGAGGAAAAGCAGAGAGAGCAGAACGTTAGAGATTGAACTAACAGATTCTGCAGAATAGGAGAACAGAGAGAGAATGAAGCAGAATGATGAAATGGGGGTCCCTATGTCCTCCAAAAGTCTAAGCCTATAGCAGCATAACTTTAAAGACGGCTCAGGATAACCTGAGCCACCCTATATAAGCTTTATCAAAAAGGAAAGTTTTAAGCCTAGTCTTAAAAGTAGACAGAGTGTCTGCCTCACGGACTAAAACTGGTAGTTGGTTCCACAGGAGAGGAGCCTGATAACTAAAAGATCTGCCTCCCATTCTACTTTTAGAAATTCTAGGAACCACTAGTAAACCTGCAGATTGAGAGCGAAGTGCTCTGTTAGGAACATAAGGAACAATCAGATCTCTGATATAAGATGGAGCTTGGCCATTTAAGGCTTTATATGTGAGAAGGAGGATTTTAAATTCTATTCTTGATTTAACAGGAAGCCAATGAAGAGAAGCCAGGATAGGAGAGATATGATCTCTCTTTTTAATTTTCATCAGAACTCTGGCTGCAGCATTTTGGATCAGCTGAAGGCTTTTAACTACAGTTTGTGGACTTCCTGATAGTAAAGAATTACAATAGTCCAGCCTTGAAGTAACAAATGCATGGACTAGTTTCTCAGCATCACCCCTGGACAGGAGATTTCTAATTTTTGCAATGTTCCTCAGATGAAAGAAGGAAATTCTAGAAACCTCTTTTATCTGGGATTTAAATGACAGGTCCTGATCAAAAATAGCACCAAGATTTTTTACTTTATTATCTGAAATCAGTTTAATCCCATCCAAATGAAGTGACTGGCCAATCAGCTTCTTTTTCAGAGACTCTGGTCCAAAGACTATAACTTCTGTTTTGTCTTCATTCAGAAGCAGAAAGTTAAGAGTCATCCAGGTTTTTATGTCTTCAAGACATGCCTGTAATCTATGTAATGGGTTAGCTTCATCTGGATCTATAGACAGATATAGCTGGGTATCATCAGCATAACAGGGGAAATTAATCCCATGCTGTCTAATAACTCTACCAATTGGGAGCATGTATAAAGTAAAGAGAATTGGTCCTAGCACTGATCCCTGTGGTACTCCACAGGTAACCTTTGAGCATGTTGAAGATCTATCATTAACATAAACAAACTGAATTCGATCAGATAGATAAGATTTAAACCAGTCTAGTGCTGTTCCTTTAATTCCAACAAAATATTCAAGTCTTTCTAAAAGAATATTATGGTCAACTGTATCAAATGCAGCACTAAGATCCAACAGGACGAGCACAGATACAAGTCCATTATCTGAGGCCATGAGAATATCATTAGTGACTTTCACCAGAGCTGTTTCAGTGCTATGATGAGCTCTAAAGCCAGACTGAAACTCTTCAAAAAGTTCATTATGGTGTAAGTGGTCGCAAACTTGTTTGGCAACTACTTTCTCAAGAATTTTGGATAAGAAAGGAAGATTGGATATAGGTCTATAATTGACCAAGTCATCTGGGTCAAGAGACGGTTTCTTAAGCAGAGGTTTAATTACAGCAACCTTAAAAGCTTTAGGTACATATCCCTGTAACAGAGATAGATTAATCACATCTAAAATGGAGGAGGAGATCAAAGGGAATACCTCCTTAAATAACCTGGTTGGAACTGGATCTAACATACAAGTTGAAGGCTTAGATGAAGACAATAATTTTGCTGATTCAGAAAGTTCCACTGGATCAAAACAGTCTAAACCCGGTTCAGATTCCATGACTACCTCAGGTACAATCGCGGATAGAGGAGTGCTTATGATCTTATTTTTAATAAGATAAATCTTATTTATAAAGAATCCTATAAAATCATTGCTGCTAAGAGCAGGTGGAATGGACGGTTCTACAGAGCTATGGCTCTGGGTGAGTTTGGCAACTGTATTAAAAAGAAATCTAGGATTATTCTTATTCTCCTCTATTAATGAGGAGAAGTATGCTGCTCTTGCTTTACAAAGGGTCCTCTTATACAGCAGTAAACCATTTTTCCAGACTAGGAAGGACTCCCGCAGGCCTGTGGAGCGATATTTTCTCTCCAGTTTCCTAGCATTTTGCTTCAAAGTACGCAGCTCTGCATTAAACCAAAGAGCAAGCTTTCTATTTTCAACGGTTTTCATTTTCAAGGGAGCTGCGTTGTCTAAGGCAGTACGCAGAGAACTAGCAACCCCATCAACAAAATCATCAACCTGTGAAGGGGAATAAGCTATGCTTTTGCACTCTGCAGCACTGCTCAGTGACACAGAGGAGAGAGAAAGTGAAGCAGATTCTTTAAAATCTATAACTGCACTATCTGATAAAGATCTACTAAAATCGAACCTTCTTTTGGGGGAGGAGAACTCTGTTAAAGTAATCCTGAATGTTATTAGAAAGTGGTCAGAGAGGACAGGGTTGTGAGGAAATACTGTTATTTCTTCACATTCTATGCCGTATGTCAGCACAAGATCCAAAGTATGAAGATGAGAATGTGTGGGACTATTCACATTTTGAACAAAGCCAATAGTGTCTAAGATAGCATTAAAGGCTGCTCTTAAGCTATCGCCTTCAATGTCAGCATGGATGTTAAAATCTCCCACTATGATGACCCTGTCAGTATTTAATACCAAATCAGAAAGGAACTCTGAAAACTCATCTAAACATTCAGAGTAAGGACCTGGCGGACGATACAAAGTTACAAAAAGAAGAGGTTTTCTTGCCTTGAAATTTTCATGAGGGAAATTAAGGGTTAAATGTTCAAAAGAGTTGTAGGTATTAACTGTTTTGGGAGTAATCAGTAAGTCAGACTGGAAGATTGTTGCTACTCCTCCTCCTCGCCCAGAACTTCTGGGTATGTGAAAATTTAAATAGCTTGAAGGAGTTGCCTCGTTTATGCTCACATAATCCTCTTGCTGCAGCCAGGTTTCTGTAAGGCAAAACAAGTCAATGTGATTATCACAAATCAAGTCATTAACTAGCAGACTTTTAGAGGAAAGCGATCTTATGTTAAACAGACCGCATTTAATTGTTTTAACTTTTTCCCCAATTGGAGTTATTTTGATTTTAATTAGATTATCATAATTTACTCCTGTGGGAATCTTTGCTAATTTATTAGATTTTGGTCGTGGGCAAGACACTGTCTGGATGGCAGCATAACTATAGAGATAAAACTGGATAACCTGAGCCACTCTAACTATTCCCTTTGATCTCCTCCTCCATCTCAGTTGTGATTAATCTATCCCTGTTACAGGGAGAGAATAAGGCTTTTCAGGTTGCTGTAGTTAAACCTTTATTTAAGAAACTGTCTCTTGACCCAGATGACTTGATCAACTATACACCCTTTTCCAATATTCCTTTCTTATCTAACATTTTTTAGAAAGTAGTTGCCAAACAAGTTCTGTTGAAAGTTAGTTGCTGTATAAGAGGACCCCTCGTAAAGCAAGAGCAGCATATTTCTCCTCATCATTAGTGGAAAATAAGAATAATCCTGGATTTCTCTTTAATCCAGTTGCCAAACTCACCCAGAGCCATAGCTCTGTTGAACCATCCATTCCACCTGCTGTTAGCAGTAATGATTTTATGGGATTCTTTATAAAAAAGATGGATTTTATTAAAAACAGGATCATTAGCACTCTGTTTGATTGTTTTTTTCTCTGGAAGGCGAGACTAGCATCTGAGGTAGTCATAGAATCTGAACCAGGTTTAGACTGATTTTATCCAGTTGAAGGGTGAAAGAGTTAGGGTGAAAGTCCCCAATGATATTCTCATGGCCTCAGATAATGGACTTGTATCTGTCCTTGTCCTGTTAGATCTCAGTACTGCATTCAACAAGGTTGATCATAATATTATTTTAGAAAGACTTGAATATGATGTAGGAATTAAAGGAACAGCACTAGACTGGTTTAAATCTGATCTATCTGATCGATTTCAGTTTGTTCATGTTAATGACAAATCTTCCTCATGCTCAAAGGTTACCTGTGGAGTACCACAGGGATCAGTGCTAGGACCAATTCTCTTTACTTTATATATGCTCCCAATTGGTAGAGTTATTAGACAGCATGGGATTAATTTTCACTGTTTTGCTGATGATACCCAGCTATATCTGTCTATAATCCAGATGAAGCTAACCCATTACATAGATTACAGGCATGTCTCCAAGACATAAAAACCTGGATGACTCTTAACTTTCTCCTTCTGAATGCAGACAAAACAGAAGTTATAGTCTTTGGACCAGAGTCTTTGAAAAAGAAGCTGATTAGCCAGTCACTTCATTTGGATGGGATTAAACTGATTTCAGATAATAAAGTAAAAAATCTTATTTAAATCCCATATCAAATAGGTTTCTAGAATTTCCTTCTTTCATCTGAGGAATATTGCAAAAATTAGAAATCTCCTGTCCAGGGGTGATGCTGAGAAACTAGTCCATGCATTTGTTACTTCGAGGCTGGACTATTGTAATTCTTTACTATCAGGAAGTCCACAAAGTGTAGTTAAAGTGTAGTTAAAAGCCTTCAGCTGATCCAAAATGAGACCATATCTGTTCTATCATAGCTTCTTTTTCTCGGTTTCCTGTTTAATCCAGAATAGAATTTAAATCATATAAAGCCTTACTGTAAATGGCCAAGATCCATCTGATATCAGAGATCTGACTGTTCCTTATGTTCCTAACAGAGCACTTCGCTCTCAATCTGCAGGTTTACTAGTGGTTCCTAGAATTTCTAAAAGTAGAATGGGAGGCAGATCTTTTAGTTATCAGGCTCCTCTCCTGTGGAACCAACTACCAGTTTTAGTCCGTGAGGCAGACACCCTGTCTACTTTTAAGACTAGGCTTAAAACTTTCCTTTTTGATAAAGCTTCTAGTTAGAGTGGCTCAGGTTATCCTGAGCTATCTCTATAGTTATGCTGCTATAGGCTTAGACTGCTGGAGGACATAGGGACCCCTTTTTCATCATTCTTTTTCATTCTATCTCTATTCTCCCACTCTGCAGAATCTGTTAGTTCAATCTCTAACATTCTGCTCTCTCTGCTTTTTCTCATAGTAGCTTCATCTGGTCTGTTCCTGTTTGGCTGTGACTCCATCCTGGAGAGAAATATCAGCTGTGCTGCTGCCATCAACACCTTTGTTTCTAGATGTTGGAGCTTGGCCTGTTTTCCAGTGTAGTCCTGTTTCTCTGACTGTGACTAACTGGATGTGCTCTCTTAATCCTCTGACATGGGAGCTGGCTCGGAGCTCGTCTGCCTGGCTGAGTGTTTCCTGGACGGGGCGGCCTGTGGAGCCTGTTGACAGTTGCCTTATGTGTCTCTGCATTTTTCTATGTCTGCTTCCGTCTCCTTGAACCCCAGTCGGCCTCAGCAGATGGCCGCTCACACTGAGCCTGGCTCTACTTGAGGTTTCTTCCTGATAAAGGGAGTTTTTCCTCTCCACTGTCGCTACAAGTATGCTTAGTGTGAAGGATTGCTTTTGAGTCAATGAGGTGATGAAATAAAGTGCTTTTACTTAGACAGAAAACTTTGAATCAATTTGACTGTATGATCTGGTTTAATTGTAAAGTTCCTTCAGATGACGTTTCTTTGGTGTTGGATTCACTTACAGGGAAATAGGATGTAACTTGCAAAATGCAAAGATTAAGTTAAGAATTTAAGAACAGCAGAGAGGATCATGGGGGCTCCTCTTCCCTCCATTAAAGACATTTCATCCCAGCGCTGCGTGTCCTGAGCCCGTGACATCATTAATTACCCCTCACCCCCCCACCATGGACTGTTTTCCCTGCTGCCCTCTGGGAAGAGATGCAGGTCCAGCAGGTTCCAGGACAGTTTCTTCCACACTGCCATTAGACTGCTGAATATTGTGTAAAATGGGTTATGAAAAAACAAACAAAAAACAATATTGTGCTGTAAATGTACAGTTGTATCAATTTTTTTTCACCAGAGTTTTTTTTTTTTTTTTTTTGCACTGAGCTTTAAAAAAATGAAAAAGTATAGAGAGCTGTACTAAAAGTAATTTCATTTTTGTATACACTTGTGTGATGACAAAATGACAATCTGTCCAAGTCTGAATTTATGTAAACCTGAGAGTTTATATTTTTCTTAATTACTAACGGGTACTTCTTGGGCAAAAACCCTGAAGCAGGATCAAAGTCCACCAGCCCACATGTGAGGACAATGCTCAGTAAACTGATAGGCTTTGAATGGATGATGTGAAAGTGCAAAGTAGATCATTTGTTCAGTTTCATCTGTGTATATTTTTTGTTCTATTCCCTCTACTTGGGGTAATAAAAGATTAATTGTGGGCATGGTCTTTGTTTTCTTTGTTCATGAGGCAAATTCAAAGCGTGTTTTGAATAAATGTGAGATCAAGTGTACAATATTTTACTGTGTTATATAAAATGCAAATGTAAGCTACAGATTTCCATTACTTTTACAGCAACAACGTAAAAAAAAAAATACCATGATTTATATGTTGCAACATTCTGTGATTCCAAAGCAACATCCAGCAATTCCACAGTAATTCCGCTGCCATCATCACTATGACATTACAACATGATGCTGTTATTTTGGCGGAACTTACTATTAAATACTGACAATAGATTACGGTGATATATTAATAGTAAAATTCTGTGATATATTCCCTGTGGATTACTGTGAGAGTAACGCAATTATTAGCCAGTAAATTACTGTAATATTCCAGTAAAAATGTTATCTTAATTTGATTTTCTTTTTAGAAACTGTAAAATAACAGGTGGCTATTGGATTTTTTTTTCATCTGCTTTAATCTGCTTTTTCTCATCATACTAGCTTAATTTTTTGTCTGTTCGGCTGTGACTCCATCCTGGAGAGAAAAATCAGCTGTTCTCTTCTCTCGCTGACAGAAGAGAGGTTGTCGTATAACTGGGGCCACTGGGCCACCTGTCCACCAAAATTAGGCAAGGCAGAAAAGTTTAATGCCCAAAAACAAAACACCCAAGATCCTTAGAGCAGGAGCTTAAACCAGCAATCCAAAGGTCAAAGAAAAACCCCTATTTCCTGAGCCATGAAACTGCAAAATCTAATTTTCCTTTGTAGAATATTTTTCTTCCCCCACGTGTGATCAGCACCATGCCAGATTTGGTTGTCTTGTGAAATAAGTAACATCAAGGCCTTTCCTTTTTCATTTGTTTTATAGTTTTTTTTTGTTTTTTAAAAATAGAAAATGAAACAATTTTTTTCAAAATTTCACTTATTCCATGTGACACAAAAAAAGAAACAGTTTTTAATCATTTTCGTGCTTTTAAAGACGTCATTGTCGGAGTCTGCATTTTTTTATTTTATTTATTTTCTTATATTTTTCCTACTTGCTTTGATTCTGTTTTATTTTCCTATATTGTAATCATGTAAAGCACTTTGCATTGTCTTTGTACTGAATTGTTGTAATCCAAATAAATTTGCCTTGTTTTTCTGTTTTCTAAAGTTTCTAAGCGGTGAATGACTAAAAGATGCACGGATTCTGTTCAGACTCAGATGCTTTTTAAAAACTACCAGATATGCAATCAATTTAGTACCGTATTTTCATGACCATAAGGCGCACCGTACTAAAAGGTGGTCTCAGTTATGTGTGCCATTACTGTATTTAACACACACATAAGGCGCACCGGATTATAGGGCGCGGGTTTTATATACAGGTACATGTCCTCTACTACGTTTAAATACCTCTGTGTATTTAAAAATAGAGCGGGAGCAAAACTGAGTATGTTTGTGCTTTATTCATGTATTTATTACAAAGTATTAATCAAACCTGGGAGCCGTCCGTGAGACAGACACATCGCTGATGACACAGAGCGCTGTGATCACTCTTTTGAAATAGTTTATTGACGCATAAATCAACTTAAAATGCAGAAATCTGCCGCCAGAATATGTTCGCTTTTATTATCCTGCTGCCTGCAGTTTAGATTATTTAGATGAAAAACACCTACCAGCTGCCGCGGTGAACCGCGAGGAGGCGACCCGGCCAGAGGCTGCTGTTGAATGGGATTCCTACTGACAGCGCACCGCTGGTATGTGGGGGTCTGAGCGGCTCCGACAGAAATAATATTGGAAGGCAGGATGGTAATCTGGATGAACTGACTGCACTGATTAAGTTTTCAGGTGGATTTTCTCACTTATAAACATATTAAAACTACTTTATTCCGACTGATCACAGCAAATATAGCTGCAAGGCAGAGAAAGGATAGAGTAGCTCCGCCAAACGTGCGTCGGACACACTTTTGCAGCCAGAGCAGCAAAGCTGCTTCAGCCGCGCCTCAGAACTAAACTGGTACAAGCAGAAAAAATGAAGCAGCAGACGCATGAACGTAGCATTACTTTGAACGGCCGGTTCACACCGATGTCGAGCGGTTGAAGTTCCTTTGTCAGACCTCCCGCAATAACAGCGAGCACAGCGTTCATTTGTTTCACATCGGCTGTGAGATGGGCACGCATGGAGTCACAGATTAACAGCGATGGTGATGAGTGGAAAAAACCACCTGGTCTCCTTACATACACCTCCCTCAGCCACTCTTTCATCATCTCTTCAACAACGCCCGCAGTAACAACACACATAGGGTGCACCGCACATTTTGAGGGGGAAAAAAGACGTTTATATGCGCCTTATAGTCGTGAAAATACGGTACCTTAACAAACAAAGGTTGTTCAAATCAGATCTTTGGTGGGTGATAAAATGGAATTAGGCTGTTCATGTTGTAGTGAAAAAGACTGGAATTGTCACATTTGCCTGCAGTGTCATGAACATAGTCTTAAACTACTACTCCCTCCAACTTCCTAACAGAGAGTCACAGACAGAATCTCTCTGCTGCTCTCTATGTCAGATGTTCAGTTATTCTTCTGCTTCCTTTTGTAATACTAATAAGTTTAGTCATTTTTGTAGCTTTGGAGTCGAGGGTATCAGAGTTAGAGTCCTGACTTCAGGCTTTTGAACAACCAGGAATTAGACTAGGCCCATTTGTTAACAGCCCGGAGGCAAACAGACCAGGAACACTTCTACGTAGTGGTCCTCCAATACTTCTGGAGCAGCCATGTGACTGGGTGAACTAGAATCTAAAAAGGGTAGATGTGAATCTCTTCCCACTGGTCAGCACCAACCCTTCCACTTTTCTAACTGATTTATCCCACTCTGGGAAGCGCACTTTGCTAATTGCCAGCTCCATAGTCAGAATGAGAGGCAGATCTTTTAGTTATCAGGCTCCTCTCCTGCGGAACCAACTACCAGTTTTAGTCCGTGAGGCAGACACCCTGACTACTTTTAAGGCTTAAAACTTTCCTTTTTGATAAAGCTTATAGTTAGAGTGACTCAGGTTATCCTGAGCTATCTCTATAGTTATGCTGCTATAGAATTAGACTGGTGGAGGACATAAGGACCACTTTTCTTCATTCTGCTTCACCCATCCATCCATCTATCCATCCTCTTCCGCTTATCCAGGGTCGGGTCGGATTGCGGGGGTAGCAGCTTCAGTAGGGAGGCCCAGACGTCCCGCTCCCCAGCCACTTGGGCCAGCTCCTCCGTGGAAATCCCAAGGCGCCCCCAGGCCAGCCGAGAAACATCGTCCCTTCAGTGCGTCCTGGGTCTCCCCCTGGGCCTCCTCCCGGTGTGATGTGCCTGGAACACCTCACCAGGGAGGCATCATTATCAGATGCCCAAGCCACCTCAACTGGCTCCTCTCGATGTGGAGGAGCAGCGGCTCTACTTTGAGTCCTCACTGGATGACTGAGCTCCTCACCCTATCTCTAAGGGAGAGCCAGACACACTCATTTCCGCCGCTTGTATCCGGGATCTCGTTCTTTGGGTCATGACCCAGAGCTCATGACCACAGATGAGAGTAGGAATGTAGATCGACCGGTAAATCGAGAGCTTTGCTTTTTGGCTCAGCTCTCTCTTCACCACCACAGACCGGTACAGCGCCCGCTTCACAGCAGATGCTGCACCAATCTGCCTGTCGATCTCCCGCTCCATCTTCCCCTCATTCGTGAACAAGACCCCAGGATACTTAAACTCCTCCACTAAGGGCAGCACATCCTCCCCACCCGGAGAAGGCACTCTACCCTTTTCCAGCTCAAGACCATGGTCTCGGATTTGGAGGCACTGATCCTCATCCCGGCCGCTTCACACTCGGCTGCAAACCGCTCCAGTGAGAGCTGTAGATCACGCCCTGATGAAGCCAATAGAACCACATCATCTGCTAACAACAGAGACGCAATCCTAAGGCCAACAAAAGAGATCCCCTCAACACCTTGGCTGTGCCTAGAAATTCTGTCCATAAAAATTATGAACAGAATCAGTGACAAAGGGCAACCTTGGCGGAGTCCAACCCTCACCGGAAACAAGTCCGAATTACTGTCGGCAATGCGGACCAGGCTCTGACACCGGTCGTACAGAGGCCTAACAGCCCCTATTAAAGGGCCTGGTACTCCATACTCCCGGAGTACCCCCCACAGGACCCCCCTGAGTGACACAGTCGAATGCCTTCTCCAGATCCACAAAACACAAGTAGACTGGTTGGGCAAACTCCCATGCACCCTCCAGAATCCTGCTGAGGGTGTAGAGCTGATCCAGTGTTCCACAGCCAGGACGAAAACCACACTGCTCTTCCTGAATGCGAGATTCGACTGTCCGCCGGACCCTCCTTTCCAGATTCCCAAAATAGACCTTACCAGGGAGGCTTAAGAGTGTGATTCCTCTGTAGTTGGAACACACCCTCCGGTCCCCTTTTTTAAATAGAGGGACCACCACCCCAGTCTGCAAATCCAGGGGAACTGCCCCTGATGTCAATGCAATGTTGTTAACCAACACAGCCCCACAACATCCAAAGCCTTAAGATACTCAGGGCGAATCTCATCGACCCCTGGGGCCCTACCACCGAGAAGCTTTTAAACCACCTCAGTGACTTCAGCACCAGAGATGGGAGGACCAAAGCCGGAGCCCCCAGGCTCTGCTTCCTCAATGGAAGACGTGTTGGTGGAATTAAGGAGGTCTTCGAAGTACAATGACATACGACGTCCCGAGCTGAGGTCAGCAGCACACCACCCCCACTATAAATAGTATTGGTACGGCACTGCTTCCCGCTCCTGAGATGCCGGATTGTGGACAAGAATTGCTTTGAAGCCGTACAGAAGTCTTTCTCCATGGCCTCTCCGAACTCTTCGCATGCCAGAGTTTTTGCCTCAGCAACCAGCCGAGCCAACCGCCGCTTTGAGTGCCGGTACACATCAGCTGCTTCTGGAGTCCCACAGGTCAATAAAGCCCCATAGGACTCCTTCTTCAGCTTGACAGATTCCCTTACCGCTGGTGTCCACCAGCGTGTTTAAGGGTTGCTGCTGCGACATCCACTAACAACCTTGCAGCCAAAGCTGCGACTAGCCGCCTCAACAATAGAGGCGCGGAACATGGTCCACTCTGACTCGATGTCCCCCACCTCCCTCGGAACGTGTTCAAAGCTCTGCTGGAGATGGGAGTTAAAGCTCATTCTCACAGGGGAGTCTGTCAGACGTTCCCAGCAACCCCTCACATTACGTTTGGGCCTACGAGGGAATTCTGCTTCATTCTATATCTATTTTCCCATTCTGCAATTTTTTTGCTCAACTTCTAACTTTATACTCTGTTTTATCTCATAGTAGCTTCATCTGGTCTGTTCCTGTTTGGCTGTGACTCCATCCTGGAGAGAAATATCAGCTGTGCTGCTGCCATCAACACCTTCGTTGTTAGATGTTGGAGCTTGGCCTGTTTTTCAGTGTAGTCCTGTTTCTCTGACTGACTGGCTTGGCTCTCTTTCATCCTCTGACATGGGAGCTGGCCCAGAGCTCGTCTGCCTGGCTGTGTCTCCTCGAACCCCAGTCGGCCTCAGAAGATGGATCACACTGAGCCTGGTTCTGCTGGAGGATTCTTGCTGTGAAAAGGGAGAATTCCTGAATATTGCTTGAAGATTCCTTGAAGATAGAAAACGGTAAAAATATAATCTGGTTGAATTGTCTCGTAAAGAGTCTTCAGAGGACATGTTGTGCAAGGCACTACTGAATCAAAATCGAAGTGAACAAAGACAAGCACAGGGTCTTAGGCGGCGTTTTTACACCAGTTCTCAGAATATTTAAGTGGTTTAATTTTAAACACCCATTACGCCATTAAAGTTGGGGATTTTAACATGTTAAGAGAAAAGGAAGCTCTGAAGGTTGCGGTTACATATGATATTAAGCCTTTCCTGTCTGACCATTTTTAATAGCTTCTTAGATTAATTTGAAATGGATCTCTTGAGAGAGAAATTGATGTCATACTGTCTTTTATCCGGCAATGTGTCATAATCATGGTGAGTGAGTCTGTTTCTGTGGTATGATAAGACATCTCTCTCCTTCTGAGGACCCTATTGGTTCAGCTGTAGGCACTAATTTTGACCCGGAACATTAAGACTCAAACTAAGACTTCTCTATTCATATCCTGCCTCACCAAGATGTGAGAGTCTCTGAAACACCAAAGCCCTGAACCTGGTCTAATTCCGTGTTTAAGGTTTAAAATATATGTTTATGTTTTGCCTATCAACAGCTTGTGTAATTCTGCACATAGGTCAGGAAATTACCTCAGAATATGACGCAATGCTATAAGTTCTTTTATAGAAATTGTTCCATTGCTAATTTATTCAGCATGGAATGGAATGAGAGAGCGCAACATACAAATTTTTTTGCACAGGATTTGTAATGCGATATTCTCAGTTCTCTTCTACTTTTACACAGACAAAATTCTAGATTTTTATGTATAAATTTTACCTTACTCATCCCCATCTCCAAAGAATATTCGCCAAACATTCCAATTTCCATCGTAAATTTTTTTATTCAAATCTTTTTTTCCCCACATCTATTCTGGGAATTTTATTTCCTTAATTTAACCAGTTAAAAAAGTAAATGAGGTCAAGATCACATTAGCAAAAGGAGGCCTGTGCAGAAACAGCACAAATAAAGAGTTACACAATTTAAAAACATTATTATAGATAATACACTGCTTTAGAAAAAATAAAGGAAACACTCAAATAACATATCCTAGATCTGAGTGAAGGAAATATTCTCATTGGATACTTTGTTCTGTACAAAGTTTTATGTGCTGACAACAAAATCACACAAAAATAATCAATTGAAATCAAATGTATCAACCAATGAAGTCACACAGAAAATAAATGTGGAGAAAAACACCACAGACTGATCCAGCTTTGATGTAATGTCCTGAAAACGGGTCATAACAAGGCTCAGTATTGTGTGTGGCCTCCATAGCCTGTATTACGTCCCTACAATGCCTGGGCATGCTCTTGATGAGGAGGAGGATGGTCTCCTGAGGGATCTCGTCCCAGACGTGGACTAAAGCCTCCACCGACTCCTGGACAATCTGTGGTGCAACGTGATGTTGGTGGATGGATTGAGACATGATTTCCCAGATGTGCTCAACTGGATTCAGGTCTGGGGAACTGATGGGCCAGTCCATAGCTTCTGCATGTTCATCTTGCAGGAACTGCTGACACATTCCAGCCACATGAGGTTTAGCATTGTCCTGCATTAGGAGGAACCCAGGGCCAACCACGCCAGCATATGGTCTCAAAAGGGGTCTGAGGATCTCATTTTGGTACCTAATGACAATCATGCTACCTCTGGCGAGCACATGGAAGACTGAGTGGTCCCCCAAATAAATGCCACCCCACACCGTCACTGATCATGACCAAACTGGTCCTGCTTAAGGATGTTGCAGGCAGAAGATCGCTCTCCACTGTCTCCAGACTGTCATATCTGTCACATGGGCTCAGTGTGAACCTGCTTTCATCTGTGAAGAGCACAGGGTGTCAATGGTGAGTTTGCCAATCCTGCAAGGTGTTGGGCTTTGAGGACAACACCTCTCTGTGGCCCTCATATCATCCTAATGGAGTCGGTTTCTAACAGTTTGTGCAGACACATGAACATTTGTGGCCTGCTGGAGTTCATTTTGCAGGCCTCTGGCAGTGTTCTTCCTGTTTCTCCTTACATAAAGGCAGAGGTAGTAGTCATGCTGCTGGGTTTTGCCCTCCTATGGTCTCCTCAATGCCTCCTGGTGTCCTGGCCCGTCTCCTGGTTGTGCATCCAGCCTCTGGACACTACACTGACAGGCACAGCAAACCCTCCTCCCACAGCTCGCATTGATGGGCCATCCTGGATTAGCATTACAAAAGCAAAAATTGTGTCATCGGACAAATTCATCAAGTCGAAAGTGTTTGTGGTCCAAAAGAAGTCCACAAACTGTAGTTAAGAAATTCTGATGAATAAATATAAAAGTAAAAAATAGAGATCATATTTCTTCTAAGTTTCTTTTCATTGGCTTCCTGTTAAAACTTAAAATCTTCCTTTTTGCATATACAGCCAAGCTCCATCTTCCTTCTGCCTTAATAGATCATAATATATTGTGAGCAATTGTCTAAAATGCTTTTTTAGATCACTAAGCAGATATTATTCCTTATGTTCCTAACAGAGCACTTCGCTCTCAATCTGCAGGTTTACTAGTGGTTCCTAGAATTTCTAAAAGTAGAATGGGAGGCAGATCTTTTAGTTATCAGGCTCCTCTCCTGTGGAACCAACTACCAGTTTTAGTCCGTTAGGCAGACACCCTGTCTACTTTTAAGGCTAGGCTTAGTCCCGTTTCTATCCTGGACATAGTTATATGTTTATATCAAATATTTTATTGTGATTAACTCTATGAGCTCTTTTTGATCTTTTTTTAATGAAAGCCAGCTCAGAGCTAATCTGTTTAATTATTTCTCACAGGGACCGAGACACCTATGAAACTAGTTTAGCCTCACCTTCTAAAATAAAAAGAATGTTTCTATATTGTCTTCTGCTGGAGGTTTCTTCCTGTTAAAAGGGAGTTTTCCCCTCCACTGCCGCTTCATGCATACTTGGTGTGAGGGATTACTGTGGAGCCAACAACACAATGTAAGCTCCATCTCCCTGGCCTTAATTTGGACAGTGGTACTGGACATGTTGATTTGAGAAATCGGACCAAAACTGTGGATTTTAACATGGATTTGGCAGTTCTATTTTCAAATAGAAATTGGTTGGTTTTGACATCTTTAAGTTTACTAAATGAAATCATCCAAAAACTATTTTTGTATTTACTCATATTTGTGTGAAATCAAAATGTATTTAAAAACATGAAATGAGATCAGATGAAACCACTGAGCTGAGAGGCAACAAATAGAAAAGGAGGGAACCACAGACTGACCCATTCTAGAAATAAAAGACCAGTTCACAAACAGAACACAAGTAGACCAAAGAAAGAACCAAACACAGCAGACTTTTCAACTGAAAGTAGAAAAGCTTGAAATGAAAACAGAAGTAGAGGAACCACAGATTAAAAAGAGCCTGATTATTCAAAATGAAACAGGAAGCTAATAATATAAGCCAACTTTTCTTTAAAGAAATTATTGTACAACAGATGGCATAAGTATGGAAAAAAGCAATTACCAAAGAAATCTACTGTATAATGGTTCTTTCCCTATTGCTTTGCAATGTTATGGATTATATTTGATGTCACTCTATCCATCCACCCACTATCTGCAGCAGACAGTAAACAGGAGAGGGGTATTTCCCTATCTCTACCTGATAAATCCATCCAACAGCCTGGGTTTTGATAAAAGTAGAACAGTGTTGAATGAAACCTGTTGTTTTTTGGGTGCCTTTTTGATCGTGTTCATAGAACTCAACCTTTTTTTCTAGACCTTTCTTTGCTAAGCTGAGGGGTGTCACATTTTATCCCACATGCTTGTTGCCACTAATACCTCAGTGGAATGTGAATCATTTGCCAACCTAAAACTAAGCCAACCACATAAAAGGAGATGAGCGAATGTTTCAGGTTAATACAGACATTTTATCCAAAGCGAGGGGAATCCCCACGTATTTCCTGCCAGATCTCTTTCTCAGTTTCACTTATAATTTTGTTGTTTTCTCAGCTTTTTCTTTTCACTGTAGTTTCACCTTGTCTGCTCCCATTTGAGTGTGACTGCTTTAAGAAATATCAGCTGGGATTATTTTTTAAGTGTAGTCCTGTTTCTCTTAAGCCACATTCACACTGAAAATAGAGGGTTTACACATGTTTTTCAAACATGGGTCATCGTGTGAACAATTGACATTTGGCTCCCTTCTCATTGGCTAGCTCCTCGCTGGTATCTGTGTGGCCTCTTTACCCCCATGGCTACATGTCTGGTGACACCATCTATTTGGGTTAGCATTGATGATTTCACCAGTGTGACAGAAATCAGGAAAGTAAACAATTGAGATCAACGTGAAAGGAAGCCACAGTGTAGTCAGTGTTCTTTATTGTTTCCCTCTATCATCGGTCTGAATCCCCCTCACCAGAGCTGCTCCATGTTTGTGGAATGCAAACAGAGTTGTTTCTGCTTGTTAGATCGGAATCGACTGGCACGGTGTGTTGACGTCCGTATGTTGTGTTTAATGGTATCAGGTAATTTAGCGGGTCAACTCGGCTCTGGTGTTCCCACAGCATGCCGATCAGAGGTGAGGCGATTTTAACACCGGTTAGTTGCCGAGTCGTTTGACCCAGGTAGACATTAAAGAAAGGTACATTTTATTATTTGTATAATTAACTTATCTGAATTATAAGGCTCAATAATAATTATTAAATTCCCATCTACTTTATGAGCCAAAAAAAAAAAAAATTATAATATATATATATATATATATATATATATATGCATACATTAGTGATGGGCCGTTATCAGTGTTAATGTGCTGCGTTAATTACAAACTTTTCTTTATTAAACTCTATTGATCTCCTAATAGAGAAATTTACTCCTGCATCTTAAGCCATCCCCTTGGGGAGCAGTGGGCTGCCGCTGTGGGGTGCCTTGGGAGCAATCAGGGTCTTACTCAGGAACCCAGATTGCAGGCTGTGGAGTTCGAACCACATGCCTGGCTCCCTGCGCACAACCAAAACTTTTTTTTTCCTTTCCCAGTTCCACATTTTAACATGAAACTGGAAAGAAGAGCCTTGAACAATATTTGCATTGTTCGGCTAAAAATATTTTTTTTATAATACGTAAAACGAGAATTGAATCTCCGCACCTGATCTCTGGAAAAACCAGGAATTGAAAACAAGTGTTCCCTTGTGATTAAAATATTTTCTGTCCCCACTCCCCAAACACACATGAGTTTAAGAGAGCACAATGTGATGCTTCTGGAAATAAAAGGAAAGACCAAAATTGTGCAACTGGTTGTGTTGCATAATAAGGTTACAGAGCTTTTATGTTGGAGCTCCATTCGCTACTTGTTTGGACAGGGCCTCCAGACTGTTACAGATGAATAGTAAAGTCAGAGGCGGGGTGCTTTCTGTTGTTTCTGTTGAGGTGCAATAAACCAGGTAATAGGAAGCTGTAAATACCGGAGTGGGTCATCCATGCCGGAGTGGGTCATCCATGCCGGCGCGTGGGTCATCCATACCGGAGTGGGTCATCCATACCGGAGTGGGTCATCCATGCCGGAGTGGGTCATCCATGCCGGCGCGTGGGTCATCCATACCGGAGTGGGTCATCCATGCCGGAGTGGGTCATCCATACCGGAGTGGGTCATCCATGCCGGCGCATGGGTCATCCATACCGGAGTGGGTCATCCATACCGGAGTGGGTCATCCATGCAGCTGTGGGTCATCCATGCCGGCGTGTGGGTCATCCATACCGGAGTGGGTCATCCATGCCGGCGCATGGGTCATCCATACCGGAGTGGGTCATCCATACCGGATTGGGTCATCCATGCAGCTGTGGGTCATCCATGCCGGCGTGTGGGTCATCCATACCGGAGTGGGTCATCCATGCCGGAGTGGGTCATCCATACCGGAGTGGGTCATCCATGCCGGCGCATGGGTCATCCATACCGGCGTGGGTCATCCATACCGGAGTGGGTCATCCATGCCGGCGCGTGGGTCATCCATACCGGAGTGGGTCATCCATACCGGATTGGGTCATCCATGCAGCTGTGGGTCATCCATGCCGGCGCGTGGCTCATCCATACCGGCGTGGGTCATCCATACCGGAGTGGGTCATCCATGCCGGCGCGTGGGTCATCCATACCGGAGTGGGTCATCCATACCGGATTGGGTCATCCATGCAGCTGTGGGTCATCCATGCCGGCGCGTGGGTCATCCATACCGGAGTGGGTCATCCATGCCGGAGTGGGTCATCCATGCCGGAGTGGGTCATCCATACCGGAGTGGGTCATCCATGCCGGAGTGGGTCATCCATGCCGGCGCATGGGTCATCCATACCGGAGTGGGTCATCCATGCCGGAGTGGGTCATCCATGCCGGAGTGGGTCATCCATACCGGAGTGGGTCATCCATGCCGGCGCGTGGGTCATCCATGCCGGAGTGGGTCATCCATACCGGAGTGGGTCATCCATGCCGGCGCGTGGGTCATCCATGCCGGAGTGGGTCATCCATACCGGAGTGGGTCATCTATGCCAGAGTGGGTCATCCATGCCGGCGCGTGGGTCATCCATGCCGGCGCGTGGGTCATCCATGCCGGAGTGGGTCATCCATACCGGAGTGGGTCATCCATACCGGAGTGGGTCATCCATGCCGGCGCGTGGGTCATCCATACCGGAGTGGGTCATCCATACCGGATTGGGTCATCCATGCAGCTGTGGGTCATCCATGCCGGCGCGTGGGTCATCCATACCGGCGTGGTCATCCATACCGGCGTGGGTCATCCATACCGGATTGGGTCATCCATGCAGCTGTGGGTCATCCATGCCGGAGTGGGTCATCCATGCCGGCGCGTGGGTCATCCATGCCGGAGTGGGTCATCCATGCCGGCGCGTGGGTCATCCATGCCGGAGTGGGTCATCCATGCCGGAGTGGGTCATCCATGCCGGCGCGTGGGTCATCCATGCCGGAGTGGGTCATCCATACCGGAGTGGGTCATCTATGCCAGAGTGGGTCATCCATGCCGGCGCGTGGGTCATCCATGCCGGAGTGGGTCATCCATACCGGAGTGGGTCATCCATGCCGGCGCGCGGGTCATCCATACCGGAGTGGGTCATCCATACCGGAGTGGGTCATCCATACCGGATTGGGTCATCCATGCAGCTGTGGGTCATCCATGCCGGCGCGTGGGTCATCCATACCGGCGTGGTCATCCATACCGGCGTGGGTCATCCATACCGGATTGGGTCATCCATGCAGCTGTGGGTCATCCATGCCGGCGCGTGGCTCATCCATACCGGCGTGGGTCATCCATACCGGAGTGGGTCATCCATGCCGGCGCGTGGGTCATCCATGCAACTGTGGGTCATCCATGCCGGCGCGTGGGTCATCCATATCGGCGTGGTCATCCATACCGGAGTGGGTCATCCATGCCGGAGTGGGTCATCCATGCAGGCGCGTGGGTCATGCATGCCGGAGTGGGTCATCCATGCCGGCGTGGGTCATCCATCCAACACTGGACTCAGTGTCAGGACCGATACTGATAATATTTAAACTCCTACATGAACGACACATGTAAGCTTTCAAAAGTATTCAAGGTGGTTTTGTTTGCAGATGATTTTCCGTTCAGGTGAGAGCCATCATATGCTAATGAGTAATATCACATTAGAGATGAATAAATGAAATTAAAAAAAGGAAAAATAGATGTGAAAGTCTAAATAGGTGGAGTAGAATAGGTGGAAATAAACTAAAAAGAACTAAACATATATTACTAAAATAACTAAATAAATATATTCTTAGGTGTGGTTATTGACAGCAAGATCTGCTGGAAGCTTCACATCAAACAGACTAAACTACCAAGAAGCATCAGAATTCCTAGAGAAGCAAATTATTTTCTGAATTACAAAGCGTTACACATTCTTTAGTGTTCGCTGGTTTTACCATACCTGAGCTGCTGTGTTAACAGGAAATCAGTCAAACCGCTGTGCATGCTGCAGAAAACAAAAGAGAGAGAGGGAGGGTATAATCACAGAGATAATCTAAATCTAACTCTCACTCTCTCAAACAGACATAAAAAATAATATGCATTTCAATAAATGGAGAGAAAGTGTGGAACAAACTAAGAGTTAAATTAAAGCAATGTCTGTCATTAAAGCATGAGACTGTTTAGAAAAGGGCTTTAACAGGTTTTCGTAATGAATAAAGGAGATGGCAGTAGGGCATACTATGAGATTGCAGAAGGGCAGTGAATTCATGGCTATCTTAGTTTGGAACGGTTGTGATTCTGTTGGCTAATAATTATATACATAAAGATGTGTTCAGGCACATGTGAATGTGTATATGTACATAAACTAATTTATGTCCTCTTACTCATAGGTTTAATAGGAATTGGGAATATTGGTGTTAAGGACTATAGAAATGTGCAGGGCCATTGTATGGGGGGGGGGAAAATTCCAAGGGCCCTTGACTGACAGGGGCCCCAAAAGAAGAAAAAAAAACATACGTCCCACTAGATATTTTAAATATAAAAAGAAAATCCCGCAGTAAAACAAATTATGTGTTCTCCCTAAACTTTCAGGATTAAACAACGAAACAAAGCATGAATATATTGACCATTATTCTTATTCTATGTATACATGAATGAAAAATAAATTCTCAATAAATAATCTCTCCTTTATTTAAATTTGTAGCGAAACAAAATAGAAATATATTTTCAAAATCCAAAACCTATTTTCTTTTCATATGTACAAGACTAAATCAATTTTTTTTTGTTCTAAATAAGCTGTTGTGATAAATTTTAATGTAAAGTTTAAAGTTAGTGTATATTTAACTTTTTTGTGAGAGGATTATTTTAATTCGTTGAAATTTTACAGTAAAAATTACATAAAAAATGTAAATGATGCTCTTCAGTCCATCTTTATAGCAGTTTTAAAACTTGAATGTGCACTATTTTTTTCCATGGGGCCCCAAATTCCTGGGGGAGCCCCGGGACATGTGAAGGGGTATGATTAAATAGGTTTCACTCCTTCATACTCCTGTTCCTTGATTGTAGAGGGTGTTTGCCAATCGATGGCTTTTACTGGGTTTACTGAAGTAAAGCTGTTTATTCACAGAACAAAATAAAGCCAAATGAGCTCATCATACTTTATTAGAAGCAGTTGGGGAACACAGACACCAGTAGGTGGTGGTAGTAGGCGACATTCTCACAATTTGAACGGGATTGTGTTTTTTTTCTGTTAAACTTTATTTAGAAATTATCAAATAGTACAAAGGAAACATTTTTAAAGTAGAAAAAAGGACGAGACAAACATTAAAAACAAACAAAGACAAATTAAGGAAAAATATAGGCTACCTCTAAACAGGCTATGACAAAACATTAAAAAAGAAGAAACAAAAATCCAAAAGAAAATAAAACGTGGCTTTCACAAATAAATTATACGCACTGCAAAATATTCTTTGTTTTCATTGCCTTTTTGATATTTGGGTCAGACACTGAGTCAAGATACAGCTTATCGTCCATATAGAGGTAAAATAAAGGTTCCTTGAGCATTACCTTATTCTTGTGGATATGAAACTGGGCAAGAAACAGGATCAGGTTAACGGGGAACACCATTTTTTTTACAATGGCCTTGATTTTACGTTATTACATAATGTTCTACTCACCCGTATTAGTTTTGTGTCATTTGGAGCCGTTCTGAAGATTTTCCGTTAGGTTATATCCAAGTAACGTCTTCCTATGAGCAACGACTTGAAGGCACAAACTAAACTGTTCATCATTTATTCTTTATCTGTGGTAGCAGCACTAGACATCTTCCAGGCATGTGAGTAAAACTAGCAGCAGTTCAGCGGACAGGATGAAGGAACGGTAGCCGCCGCACATGGATGACATCATACACACACCGCTTTGTTTTTAAAAGATATAATTATTTTTTTTAATCTAACGGCGGATGTCTGGGGGACAGTGATTGGCCTCCATGTTATGAATGCTGGCGTACCATAAAGAATAAATTATGAACAGTTCAGTTTGTGCCTTCAAGTCGTTGCCCATAGGAAGACGTTACTTGGATATAACCTAACGGAATATCTTCAGAACGGCTCCAAATGACACAAAACTCATATAAGTGAGTAGAACATGATGGAATAATGTAAAATCAAGGGGCCAATGTAAAAAAAAAACTGTGTTCCCCTTTAATAAGAAATGCAGCAGAGAAGTCTTTTGTATTGGAATCTGTGATACCAAACAAAACTTTTTTTAAATAAAGAAGGAAACTTGGTTGAATATTATTAGATGTCAGAGCAGCAATGTCCTTCCAAAGGTTCTGGGAGCATGAATGTTTCCAAAAAAGATGGAAGTCAGTTTCTGGGTAGAGTTTGCAGAAGGATCAGGAAATATCAATATCTGCTTTTGATTTCTGAAGAAGGTGTTGGGTTGGATAAAATGTATGAATTCGTTTGAAAGAGACTTCTTTGACTTTATTAGTAAGAAAAAATGTATGTGGAAGAGAACAGATTTTTTCCCAATTACGATTTTATACATACATGTTCCTAAAAGAAACAAGTGAAGATTTACCAGATTTACTCGAAACACAGAGCAAAATTTGGAGTTAAGAATTTTTAGTTGAGATGAGTTTAGAATTTCAACATTTCAACTCAATGTTCTACTGCATTTTGTACCATATTTATTTATTCTGCACTGTATTGAACCTTTGCAGCCCTGAGATAGACTGGTGACCTGACCAGGGTGCACCCCGCCTCTCGTCCATAGACAGCTGGAGATAGAAACCTGCACCCCTCGCCAACCCAGCTGGGATAAAGCGTGATGGAATATGGATGGATGGACTTTTCCATATCAATGCCTTTTGCACCATTACGTTTAAACAGGTTTCCTTTTCTCCTACACTGTTTACATTCTGATCACTGCTGCATTTTACGAATGCTAATGTTTACTTCACTGTTGTAAGCTGTATGCATTGAAGTTATGTTTTGTATACGCTCTGTGTATACAAGATGACAAAGTTAGCTTAACTAAGTCAGAGCTTGAGTGTTTAAGGTCAGGAAGACTCAGGTCAATGCCTTTAAACAACATGAGTAAACCACATGGAGTAGCATCACAAACAATACTGTATTCTCTTATAGTGACAGGAAGCTTGTAACCTGACTCCGCCAGATGGATTTGCTCCGCATATAAAACTTGCTCGATAGCCACGCTAACGCTGAAGCCGCCATGTTCTTTAGACTGAACTGTCACGCTTCTCGTTGCGTTACACCTCAACCCGCCTCAAAGCCAACGCTGATTCGACGTTCGTTTGGTGAACGGCTCCAAATTTTCTTTAACGGAGAGCCTCCAGACTGACTAGCGAGTGAAACCTTGAAAGCTCGCGAGATCAGGATGGTCTCACGAGGCTAGGAAGCTTGTACCAAGTGAGAAATTTGTCATGGGGAGCGGCGGCCTATAGGTTAGATCCAGTGGCGGCTGGTGAAAGATATTTTTGGTGGGGCTGATATAGCCTAGTGTATGTCTCCAACTAATCCGGAATAAGAATTCAAATAAACAATTGGACAATACATACAATTTAACAGTAATGATTTAATTTACTATATAATAACAGTAACAGTGATGATTTGGGTCACTGTGACGGGGTTCTTTGGCCTCCAAGAATCCAGGCTCAGTCGGGTTACCAGTGTTGGTGATTTATTGTGCTCAAAAACTCAAAACAGGGTGAAAAAGAAACTAAACAAGATCCTCTGGGCCTCAGCCTCCCTCCAGTTACCAGCAATGTAACAAAGAAACAGAAAACAGAAATGGCCGCTCTTCTTCCCACAGCCCTCATTAAATAGTTTAAGCCCCTCCCCTCAGGCTCTCTTATTTCTGATTTCTTCTCATAAATCAGTTTTGTCCATATATTACCTCCACAAACAATTGATGTACAAAAACAAACAAATAATTTTTACAACTTAATTCTTTTACACAGATTCATTGACTTATTCAATTACACCAAACTGGGTTTGAACCCAGCAAAGACGCAGCCAGACTGAAGATGACAAGTCCCCGTAGCACACACACACACCCACACCCACACCCATACACACACACACACACACACACACACACACACACAAGGCTAACCCCACTGAAATATTAAGTGTGCACCCTCAATACGCCAGCAGGTAACCAGGAACAGCTTGTGTGTTTTAAGTTAATGGAGCTACTGGGCTCAGCGCGAGCGGATTGGTCCTCACAAGCACAGTATAACAGGAATGTGTGTGTGGCACGCAAAGTTTTAAGCGACGAGGTGGATTCGTCACAGTCACAATAACCACGACAGGAAATTTTCATATCCTACAACAGGGATGTTCTTCTGGCAAACGGGTAGATAAATAAGGATCTCACCGAATTTGGTGGAAGCTGCATCTCGCTCGTTACATTCGCCATCATCCCTCTAATTGTCTGCACCTGCACATGGGTGCAGAAGCCTGTTAAAGGGCAGTATTTTCAGCGCCCCAAGACCATAAAGTTCTGAGACGCTGATTGGCCATTAAATTCACCTAGCAATTGTACATGATTGACAGATTCTCTGCAAATGTGGGTCTGTCTGATCAGCGCCCCAAGACAGAGATGGTAGGAGTCTGTCTGTGGAAATCCACAAATGAATGACAGTAGGTAGGGAAATGTAGTTTATATAATTTGTTTTGCTTATAGGTACACACTCTGGAGAGTAAAACTGACATTTATGAGTTAATTTCTAAAAATATATTTTACGTTTCTCTCTTCTTATCAGGGAGGGCGGTGCCCCAGCGCCCCCTATGGGCCGGCCGCCACTGGTTAGATCATAGAGCTTTGAATCCTGAGGTTCTTAGTTTGAGCCCCACTCCCACAGACTGCCACTCTGAGCAAGACCCTTAACCGTCAATTGCTCCCTGCGTGCCCCACTATGGCAGCCCATTGCTCCCCAAGGGGAAGGGTTAAATGCAGAGGTAAATTTCTCCAGAGTGTGATTAATAAAGTTCTATTAATATTATCATAGCTACAAGGATGATCTCTGTTATTTAACAGTTGGTTAACTTGGATAATAGCATAGTTGAACCATTTCTGAAAGAAGGTTGACTTGTTTTTGTGCAATATATTGGAATTGTTCCATGAAACATTATGTTAATAGATAAGGGACCAAAAAGTACCTGTTTGTGGAAGTTTAGTGGGAATTTTTCGAATACTATAGTTACAGAGCAGAAACTCTTGGTGAGAGTTGGCATGTTGGGAAATAAAGTTCCAGATTGGGTTTAGGTTTTTAAGACCGTTTTTGATCAATTTTATTTCAAAATTATTATTAAAGGAGTCCAAATCTATAACATTTAGGCCTCTAGCTTTACCAGAGGTTAAGACAACAGATTTGTGCAAATAATGTGTTTTGTTTTTCCATAAGAAGTTAGAAAACATTTTGTTAGCAGATTTATACATTGCATTATTCACACACAAATAAAGAGACACATCTCTTTGTAATCAGCTGGGTTGTGTTTTTGTCATAGACATCAGGATGCAGTGCATTATAGAAATCAAGTCAAGATAAGTTTAATAACATTTGATCATTTGTTTTGGTCAGGAGTTTAGAGCTTGGAATTTATCTGATGATGATTTAATGATGGTTTTGTCCCAGCAGAGATACAGAATGAGCTAAATGGCAAATGATGGATGAGCTAAATTAATTTATATGTAAGAGTGCAGAAAACTAAATAAAAAAAGCCAAATAACACCTAAGAACCTGAATACAGTGAGACAAGAACAAGAAAAAATAAAAAATAAAACAAAAATGATCAGAATAGTAAATTAAAACACAAAACTCACTAAAACTCATGACTAATGTAAAAAAAAAAAGGGTGTAAATAATTTTAAAAGTATTTTCAGGAAGATTTGATCACTGTGTGTTTTAATTTCGGAGAACAATACTGTGTAATTATTCATCACGTTTGAACCAAATAAAGATAAACTGATGTATAAATTAAAACTCTGCTCCTAACAGTGGGTGCGTTTCTCTTTTTACCATGGCTGTAAAGCTGGTTGAAACTCTTTGCTTCCACCTTGTGGAAACTTTGAGATCAACAACACTAGCATCTATGAGTTTATTTTTTATTAGTCTTTTTGACAGACAGATAAACATACAAATCAATAAAATCAAGAAGATTATAGATAAACATCAGTTTTCTGTCCCTTATGAGAATGTCAAGGAAACAACACACAAACCAAAATAAAAAAGGAATCAAACAACAACAACAAAAAAGAAAAACCAAACCAAAGACAAACAAAGTGCCTTTGTTGGACCTCTTCGTTAATCAAAAGAGTATCATATATATCACATTTATCCTGTCATGTCTTCTACATAATTCAAAAATACCCCCCAAACCTGATTGAACAGATCTTCTCTCCCTCTGCTACTGAAAGTTATCCTCTCATTAAGGCCTTTTCAGTCATCATCTCTGTCCATTCCCTAAAACAGCAGATATCAGCTGATTTCCAATGCCTCATTATTATCCTACATCCAGTTAAGGCCAAAGCCTCTGTCTTCCAGATAGACTAATGCTCCCTGGTAACGCATCCAAAATACATACGCTTCTAGGAGTTTTAATTATCATTGGGTTCAACTAATTTTATATATTAACATTTCTCTCATGATTATTTATAGGCCTACAGAAAGTAGCCTATCAGACTGGTCAGATGTTGTGATGTGGAGACAGAACAAGCATGTCTCATTATTATAACAGTCTTAGACTTGATATAAGTATGAGATTATTTTGATGGATTACATGTACATCATCAATTTAGCACTTTTGGCACATCATCAGATAGTGTGTGTGTGTGTGTGTGTGTGTGTGTGTGTGTGGGGGGGGGGGGGGGGGGGGGTGTAATATTCTTAATATCTAAGTAATCTACTGATGCTACAGCAAGTGTGTTAAAGCCTTGACTTTATCTTTATGTTATAATTCTTTTCGTTTATAATTCTATAACCCCCCCATTGTTTATATTCCAACAACTGCGTCTAACATTTCGAACTTGATGGATATGAGTTGTTGTGTGTGAACAGGAAGAACAAAAATGGTGGTGGTGTAGCTATGTATGTGGATATGAATTATAATTATAAGGTGATAGAAAATATGTCAACTGTGATAGATAATGTGCTTGAATGTATAACAATAGAAATAAGTCGGACAAAAAAGAAAGATATCGTTGTAAGCTGTATATATAGAACACCAGGTTCAAATATAGATACTTTTAAAAACTGGATGGAAGATCACTACACAAGTGCAAACAACAAAGTCATGTTTATTGGTGGCGACTTTAATATAGATTTGATAAATCCAAATTAACATAAGATGACGGATGAATTTATAAATACAATGTATAGTATTGGGTTACATCCCAAGATTACCAGACCCAGCCGAATCACAACTCACTGCGCAACGTTAATTGATAATATATTTTCTGATGAAATGGATAATAATACAGTAAGTGGATTATTAGTAAATGATATCAGTGATCGCCTTTCAGTCTTTACAATCTATAATGATGATCAAATTAAAAATAAACAGGGTAAGATAACACTGTACAGAAGGGTGAGGTCTGAAGAAACTATGGATGCATTCAAAAATGAGTTACTAAGACAAGATTGGGAGTTCTTGTATCAAGAAAATGATACTGATAAAGCATACAATGAATTTTTAAGAACATTTAAAATATTATATGATAAAAATTGTCCCATTAAACAATACTACAGAAAACAAAAGTATATGAATGATCAATGGATGTCAAAGGGACTGAAGAATGCTTGCAAAAAGAAAAATACACTATATAGAGAATTTATAAAACATAGAACTAAGGAAGCAGAAGATAAATACAAGAAGTATAGAAATAAGTTAACTAATATTATGAGGAACTGTAAGAAAGATTATTACAAGAAGTTACTGGATGAGAATAAGCACAATATAAAAGGTATATGGGATATTTTAAATAGTATAATTAGAAATAAAACTAGAAATATTAATTATCCAGAGTATTTTATAGAAAATGAAAAAAATATAAATAACATAGATGATGCGGTTAACAAGTTTAATGAGTTTTTTGTAAATGTCGGACCAAAACTTGCAAATGAAATTGAAGATCCAGTGATATTCAATGAAGATAATCTTATAGATAGAAATCCAAGCACAATGTTCCTTAAACCTGTGGATGAGAAGGAAATCATAGATATTGTTAGCGAGTGTAAAAGCAAGACATCTACTGATTATGATGAAATAGATATGAAAATAGTAAAAAAGGTTATTCATGGAATCTCCAAACTATTAATGTATATTTTTAATTTATCATTACAAAGCGGTAAATTTCCCAATAATATGAAAATAGCTAAAGTTATTCCTGTGTACAAAACTGGGGACAAGCATAATTTCACAAATTACAGACCGGTTTCTCTTCTCCCACAGTTTTCAAAAATTCTGGAAAAAGTTGTCAATTACAGGTTAGACAATTTCATAGAAAGACATAATTTACTCTCAGATAATCAATATGGATTCAGAAGAAATCGATCAACATCACAAGCATTAATTGAACTAATAGAAGAAACAACAAATTCCATAGATAGCAAGAAATATTCTGTTGGGGTTTTTATTGATCTAAAAAAAGCATTTGATACTATAAATCATGATATTAATTAACAAATTAGAGCAATATGGGATCAGGGGACTGGCACTAGAGTGGGTAAGAAGTTATTTAAAAAACAGGAAGCAATTTGTGAAGATGGGAGCTCATCAGTCAAGATGTTTGGACATTGTGTGTGGTGTACCACAGGGGTCGGTCTTGGGTCCTAAATTATTCATCATGTACATTAATGACATATGTAAGATATCACAAAAACTCAAATTTATTTTATTTGCGGATGACACAAATATAATAGGATCAGGTGAGAATTTACAGCAACTTTTGGACACTATCACCTCAGAATTCATTAATATTAAATACTGGCTAAATAAAAATAAACTGTCACTAAATTTGAGTAAAACAAAATATATGATATTTGGTAACAAAAAAATAAATCATCATGCACGGGTACAGATAGGAGGGATTGATATAGAGAAAGTATATGAAACTAAATTTCTCGGGGTGATAATAAATGACAAGATTTGCTGGAAGTCTCATATTAAATACATCAGCACTAAAATATCTAAAAGCATCTCTGTAATAGCCAAAGTAAGGTATTTTTTAGATTACAAATCACTCCATGCTCTGTTCTGTTCTTTGGTCTTACCTCATTTAATTTACTGTATAGAGGTATGGGGAAGCACAAATAAAAGTTCACTAGAGCCACTGTTCATATTGCAAAAAAGAGCCATCAGAATAATTCATAAAGTTGGATATCGAGAACACACCAACACACTATTTATAATGTCTAAAATCATGAAGCTTTATGATATGATAGAATTCCAAACAGCACAATTTCTATTTAAAGCTAGAAAATAAGCTATTACCAAGTCACTTGACAAATTTGTTTTATGAGAGAGAGGGGGGGTATGATTTAAGGGAGATAACAAATTTTAAGATTCAAAGATACAGAACTGCAAGGAATAGATTTTGTATAACAAATAGTGGAGTGAGGCTATGGAACAGACTGAGCATGGATTTGAAGCAATGTCCAAACATCAACCAGTTTAAAAACATATATAAAGAAATGATTTTTACAAGATACAGGGAGGAGGGGGCTTGAGGGGGAATAGAACTTGCTCTGCCACTATGAATTAAAATCGATAAGAAGTCAAGAGAGATGAAATAATAAAAATAAAAAAAAAAGTGTGAGAGAAAAGGGTTTTTGGTTTATGGATATGTATGGATATATGTGTACGTATATGTAGATAGAGATATTTGTATACTGTCTATAGTAATTGGGGTGTGTATGTATATGCATGTATGTGTGCATGTGTTTGAGATACGGGTGTATGTGTAAGTATGCATGTGTGTATATATATGTATAGGTATCTATGACTATGTGTATGTATATATATATATATATATGTATGTATATATGTATATATATGTATGTATATATGTATGTATGTATGTGTGTGTGTGTGTGTGTATATATATAGATATGTATGTATGCTTAAACATAGGTAGATGTTAATATAGAACAGAGGTAGGATTTAATAAGTTTTATTACTTCTTCCTACTCCTTTTCGAACATGATGGGATGTACATATGTTTTTTTCTTTTTTCTTTTTCTTCTTTTTTGTTATGACTTTATTAATTTACTTATATTTGCTTTTTATTAAGTGTTCGAAATAAATGATCAATAATGTTACAATAATAATAACTAGTGAGTACCAATATGGCGGCTGGTGACTTCATAGCAACGCGTTCTACCAACGGCCAATCAGTAAATAAAAGAGATTAATGGTTGCTTCAGCATATCAAATAGATAATAACACCGATAACATTCTGTCGTTTTCTGTTTTATTTTTCTTATTAAAATATTTATTTTATATTGTTTGAAACTATAGGTGTTAAAACGTTCAAAATCATTTAACATTAGGGTTTATTTTGTGCATAGTTTAACGCTTTTTAAAAAAAAATAACTTTATTTGGAACAGTAACAATGACAAACTCAAACAATACAGTATAAGAAACATAACAATCATACCTCCCAACACTTAACTCTTAATATTTTTTCCCTTTCTTTCAAGTTGCGAGGTAAACAGATACACTTGAGAAAGAGAGACAAAAAAATCGAAATCCAAAGATAATTACACACGTAATGTGAATTATAATGAAAGATATATGAATAAATAAAGATAAAAAATACAAAACACACACAAAACAAAACAAAAAAAACAAGTAAGCATTATTCTTTAATTTGTATCGAGGGAGGGCTGAAATAAATTAAAGAGGTGATATGATAAAGTGCACAGGGCGGCCTGTCAAACACAACCTCTTCCTCTGTATTCACCGTAAAACATCTAAACCATGCGGCTGCTATAACTTAAACCAAAATTTACTTCGAAAAAAAAAATTTTTGTGAATGTTGTTACTGTTAACCATACATGTAGTTTTATGCGTTGCTATGACGTCCTGTAGAGAGACTGGTCTGTCTGATCTTACCGCTGTAAGCACCGCGCCTTAAATCATTGTCGGAGTTTTACGGTAACACCGGGAATGACGCTGCGCCTCAGCTAAACAATGGAGCGTCGATAGAAATGAGCTCCTCTCATCCAACAGGAGCATCTGTTCGGTGTCAACAGCAGACATAGCGGCGTTAGAGACCTGCGGTGCTGCTGGTCTAACCGGAGGAATAAACCGGTCAGTGTTTAGTCAGTTAGCGAAGCTGCAGCCATCGCTCCGGTGTTTCTAGCTAACCTCCTTCAGCGTGAGGAGAGCTGAGCTATCGGCGGTCTGCACCATGGAGTTCCCCTTTGACATTAACCACATCTTCTCAGACAGGATCTCCATCCTGGATCACACTCTGGTTGCAAGTCGCCAATCAGCAGTGAGGTGAGTTAAAGTAGAGTCGCTCAGGTTAGCTGCTCTCCAGGAATCTCTGCTGAATCATCTGGACTGGAAATCAGCTGGAGATCAAAGTCCTAGAAACTTAAAACATTAGAAAGATAATACAGCTGATCCTACAGATATAAATATATATATATATGTATGTATATCTGTGTTTATGTATGTATATGTGTTTATGTATACATAAACATACATTTATATACATATAAATGTATATGTGTATATAAATGTGAATATATATATGTATATGTTAGTATATATATAAAAAGTATGTTGGCTTGCTGCCTCTGGATCATGTGTTGTTGTTTCTGGTGTTTCTCATCAACACTGATGGGTGTGTCTGATTCCTCTGGACAGCAGCTTTCTTCATAGGTTCTCTGTGCGGTTCGGCCATCCAGCACATCTCCACCATGCTAACTGAACCCAGTTCCTATTGCAAAATGAGACCAGAATCTCCATAAAGCTCCTCAGCAGACGGGAGAATAATAAAACCCATTGCACATAGACCAGTAGATAACATGTCTTTTGGCTGTTACTGTTTTCACTTTTTTGCTCTATAGATAATTTCAGCTCCTCCAACATGTGGTGGAAGCAGCTCAGCTCTTTGGTTATTGCTGCAATACAGGAAGTCATTTTGAACAGGGGATGCTCAGAAAATCATTTTGTTTTTTTGGACAAAAGACTTATGGGCCTATAGGTCTATTTAAAATACAGTAAAAATAAATAAGTAAATAGACTGAGATTCACTACTTTACTGTCATATACACTTCAGTGGAACCGGGATCCATAACACACAGACATAATCAGTTCTCAGGTGAATATCTGCGCTATTAATTAATAACACTATAATAGCATAGATTTGGTCAGCTGGCAGGAACCTGAGTCACTGTGTTCAATTCAATTCAGTTTATTTATATAGCGCCAAATTCACAACACATGTCATCTCAAGGCACTTTACAGTTCAACCAGATCATACAGTCAAATTGATACAAAGTTTTATATCACACGTCAGTGAACAGGACGTGAACAGTTCTTCACGTCCTTTACAAGAAGAACATAGGATCAAAGTAACACTCTGAAATACTATGGTTACATTAAACTGCATGGATAGATATGAAAGTGTGTGGCGGCTCCATGCTCTAACTTTCAGCTATAGGCAGGGGGCCCTTCCAAATGTTCATATGCGCTCTGAGGTCAGAGAGATAAAATCTCTAATAAGCGGAGGAATCCGAAATGCGTCTCTAGGTCATATCTCCTCCTCGTTTCTGTCATTAGACTATGTACATTTACTAGTCTGCTGTGTGGAATGGGATACCTCTTTACTCGGTGACCACTAGCCTGCTTGACGTTGACATGACAACGTAACTGTCGAGAACTAGTGTTGATTAGGCCTCAAAATAATTAAATAAAAATCCAAATACACGTAATAGTTGAATAAAAAGTCAAACTCATTTCTCAAACCATTCATAAGAAATTTTTAAATTGTGCAAAGTATTTTTAAAACATTTTTTTAAATCTCCCTCTTGCCACTAGGGGGTACTGCAGCACCCCCACTTCCCGGCCGTGCTGCAATACCATACAAACTTTTCTTAGATGCACTTTTTCCGTCTGAGGATAATCACAGAGTGGCTACCAGGCGCTGACATTTAGACCAAAGTTATCATCAGTCTCTGGTTCCCAGGGCAGCTATGGAGGATGGGTCCTACCGTAAGCAGGGCTCTCACTGTGTTTTTAGCTTTTCACGCATGTATTGACCTTTTGACCCGGCTCTTTCCACGCTAATGATTCTCTCTGCCTTCCACTGCTGACCTTTCTGTTCTGTTGTTTGGACTTTCACAGGACTGATCTTCAGGACCAAATTGCAGCTGTTGTCGATGAGCTTGGGAGAGCCTCAGCAAAGGTGAGGTTTGTCCATTTTGTCTGGAAGTTTCAACGATTGACTATCAATGACAGAAATGTAATGTAAAAAGCTCTAAAGGACGGTTTGTGATCCTGAGGGCCCTGTGGTCTGGAGCTCTGGCTCCTGGTGGGGTCTCCCATGGCCGATGCCTCAGCAGAGGAGTCGGACTAAAGGGCAGCGATGATTCCGATAAAATGGCCGACCGCAAGAAGAAACAACCTGTGATTTGATTCCCTCAGAGGATGCAGTGAAAGAAGAGCTGATGCTTAGAGCGACGTTCTTTAATATTTGGGTCTGTCTGAGGTTCTATAACCTTCCCCTGTGCCCATGAGCCACGGGGCATGATGGAAAGAATAAGATCTCTGGGAGAAGTTTCCAAACTATGTTCTTCTCAGGAGCGGCTGAGTTTTCTTTCAGAATCGTCCTGTCATTGGACAGTGGGCCGTCTGGGGATCCTGGATATATTGCCCTCTCCTACAAATGAATCAAACACCCAGAGATCTGAACTTCACAGATTCAATCAATCAGATCATCCCAACATGGTTAACCGTTTTCTATCAAAGGAAAACCGACGGTACGCATCTAGTTATTGGTTTAACTGGGTTTTCTTCTCCTCTACTGTAGCAACGGTAGATACTCGTTTGAACCGTGTCAGTGAGGCTTCAGCAATCTCTCTCCTGTAGGAAACGGCAATGGAGGGGAAAAGCTCTGTTATACCAGGAAGATCCAGTTAGTCCCAATAAAAGCTCAGCTCGGCTACGTCTATGCAGGGGCAGATTTAGGAAATTTGGGGCCCTAGGCAAAGACAGGCAGGGGGCCCTCTGAATGGAGAAGAGTACACATCAAACAGCCCCATTCTCCAGATAGAGAAATGTTAATAGAATAGACATCCATTATCTGTTCTAGGTTGTGTCCCTCTCTTCTTGTCCCTTTTCTTCTTGTTTTCCTCTCTATGTTTTGTACTCAGCTGACTTTTCATGCTGTCTCTAAAGGAATGAAAGATTTTTTCCAAGCACTAAGCTCACTTAGCTGATTGCTCCTTCCTGTGTTTCCAAAAAGGCCAAAGTAAATAACCCAGTCCTTCTTTTCACTGTAGACAAGCCATGATCTGCTTATCTGTTCTCCATTTTTCATTTGGATGAAATAATAGCTGCATGAATCATGACAGCAGACAAGATAGAGGAGAGCAGGAGGCGGGGTTACCAATCTACTTGCTCTGGAGAGCAGAGTTCGCTGCTTTTAGATGTTGTCTCCAAAGTCTCCAGTAGCAGAAAAAAGTCTCTAGATTTGGCGCTAGGAGCTTTTTAGAAATCAAAGTGCTAGAGGGGTCTGAAAAGTGGCTAAATATAGCGACTAAAGCGCTAAGTTGGCAACACTGCTCTTTACATCGTTTGTTTTCAAATGGTTTGCTGCTGTCTGTTTGGACCTTTCTGAACATGTGCAGCAAATGGACTGATCCAATATGGTGGACACTGAAGGGGGGGGCTGAGACACACTTAATATTATCAGCGTTCTGATGGCATTTAGCCAAAGGATTTTTATCAAAACCAAAATGAATGTGCACAAATAAGGGTGGCTGGGCTCTCCCTTAGAGATAGGGTGAGAAGCTGGGTCATCCAGGAGGGACTCGGAGTAGAGCCGCAGCTCCTCCACGTCGAGAGGTGCCAGTTGAGGTGGCTCGGGCATCTGGTTAGGATGCCTCCTGGACGCCTCCCTTGTCAGGTGTTCCAGGCACGTCCCAACGGGAGGAGGCCCCGGGGAAGACCCAGGACACGCTGGATATATGTTTCGAGTCCCAGACAGGCTGCCTGACTGTCGGTGAACACTAGGAGGGCCAAGGGAAACCAAAGAAAAGGCGCTTTGTGCAGTCATTGTTCTTAATCAGAATAAATGACATGTTGGTCTAGTTAGTCAATGCTATTTAATATAACGCTAATTCTATAGATGATAAAAAGTAGGGATGGAACGGTTTATGAAAACTGTCCGAACCGTTCGGTTCGACTGTCTCGGTTCGGTTCGCGTGTGTTTCGTTCGGTTCATGCGCTGCTCCTTTTTCTCATAGGCGAAGCGTTTACACTCCAGAGCACAAGGTGGCGGTACTGCGACCAGAGCCAACCACCAGTAGTAAACAAGAAGAAGAAGCGAAGCAGCGTAGCCGGGTGTAGCAGAAAAAAATCAGTTGTTGTGGAGAATTGTGTGGGTATGGCGAGTGGGAAAGAACAGGAGTTGGAAGACGCGCCAGCAGCACTTTATAGGTCTGCTGTATGGGACCACTTTGCATTTAGAGTGACCTACGATGACGGCGGAAAGAAAGTAGTGGATAAAAGTGCAACAGTGTGCAAGCATTGTGCAACACGCTTTGTTTATGCTAACAGCAACATGATCAACATGTCATGCTAACCCCGAAATCCCTCATACTCCATCAGCGCTCCGCCCCGCTGCGCTCCAGACCGGCTGCACAAAGCAAAGCCTGCAGCCTCCACTGTGGCTCCGCTCTGAGTTCCTTGGAGATGGTAGAGAGCATGCGCCAGATGATTAAATTCAAAGCAGCAAAACATGCGGAAATGATCCATGGTTTCCACGGATCATTAAAAATAATTACAATTCATTAATTTTTTTATTTTTTGGTGTAACAATAAACATATACTGAACCGAACCGAAAACCGTGACCACGAAACCGTGAACCGAACCGTGGATTTTGTGAACCGTTCCACCCCTAATAAAAAGTGTAACATGCTGGTGAAGATTCTCAGTCATCAAGGTCATAGTCATTCCAAAAAAGTTAAAAATCAATCCACTGGAAGTTTGAAGACGTTTCTCTTCCATCCAGGAAACTTTTTCAATTCAAAATGTCAGAAATAGCATTGAGTTCCAGGTTTTATACAGTAGCCCAACAAAGCCTTGTTTTGGTTTAGAAAACATGCAAATAGAAACGGATGAAGGGTCCACCCCTTTGGAGTGGGGGTCGTTTGGCTTCTTTGTTAGCCTGCAATGCCCCATACCTGTCTATGTCTCTGAAAGGGGGTCGTTAAAGGGAATAGTTGGCTTGGATGAATAGGTGAGGTCTTCTGTTCTCCTGTAAAGGGGTTGGAGCTGCGATGATAGCGGGAAGGAATCAACTCCATCGCTGCATTGTAGGTTTTTGAAAGCTGAAATCTGAGTCCCCCCCCCTCTGTTTAAGGTTGTTTTTTCTTTCTTAAGATAGATGGCTTCCTTCCCCCCCTCTCTCAAACCACCTGTCTTCTTTGTCGTAAGGTGTAGACGTACAGCAGAGTCTTGTCCAGAGGAGGGCGCTCTTCTGCGTTAGGCCATTCCTCTGTGCAGAGGTTGTTTGGTTTCTCCAATATAAAGATCAGAGCATTCCTCCCTGCATTGAACTGCAGACACCACGTCTTTAGGATGAACTAGTCTCTGTTTAAGGGTCTGTTTGGTTTGAAATGTTCTGGGATTTAGTGTTTGGAGAAAATCCTCTTGAGTTTTTCAGAGCCTCCAGCAGCATATGGGATGGAGATGTTTTTCCCTTTAAACTTCTCACCATTATGTTCTGCTGCGATTCAATAATAAACAGTGTAAAATGTTCTGTGCTCCATGTCTGTATTTGAATCCTCTGTGATAGAACAGGTTGGCTTTGAGCAAAGGTCTGTTTAACTTTCTGTTTCAGTCATTGTCAGAATCTGTGGTTAAATTATGCCCAGTTTTTGGAATCAAACTGATTACTTCTGTTTGATCTAATGAAGTCGGTTCTTCTCTCCTCCACAGGCACAGCAGCTCCCAGCACCTATAACAAGTGCCTCCAAACTGCAGTCCCAGAAGCACCAGCTGTACCTGATGAAGGACGGAGAGAGCAACCGGTAAATCCCCGATTCCTCCCAACGCCTTTTCCAAAGCGCTTTTCAGGGATTAGTAGAGGCGCTGCTTCTGAGTGGGACCGGATGGAAACATCTAACCGCTGCATGATGATGAGATGCTGAGCTGTTAATTATTTATCTAAACTGGTTTTTATCTCAAGTAAAAAAGAGTGGCTTTTTTTGCAATATTGTTTCTCAAATATTTACTTTCTACACACTTTTCCAGCTTTCCAGTAGAGAATTAGGAGCAAAATTAGAAATGTTTTAAATGACAAGAATGACATTGTAATATTATGAGAGTAAAAAGTCAGAATAAGAAAAAAATCAGATAAGATGAAAGCTTTGTTAGAGTCAGGGGGGATTTACCATTAGGCAATACAAGGCAGTTGCCTAGGGCCCCAAGTTCCTGGAGGCCCCATAAAACTGTTTACATGTGTAGTACAGCTATTCCTTATTTGTGCACATTAATTATGTTGTTGATAAAAATCCTTTGGCTAAATTCCATCAGAACGCTGATAATATTAAGTGTGTCTCAGCCCCCCCCTTCAGTGTCCACCATATTGGATCAGTCCATTTGCTGCACATGTTCAGAAAGGTCCAAACAGACAGCAGCAAACCATTCGAAAACAAACCATGCAAAGAGCAGTGTCGTCAACTTAGCGCTTTAGTCGCTATATTTAGCCACTTTTCAGACCCCTCTAGCACTTTGATTTCTAAAAAGCTCCTAGCGCCAAATCTAGAGACTTTTTTCTGCTACTGGAGACTTTGGAGACAACATCTAAAAGCAGCGAACTCTGCTCTCCAGAGCAAGTAGATTGGTAACCCCGCCTCCTGCTCTCCTCTATCTTGTCTGCTGTCATGATTCATGCAGCTATTATTTCATCCAAATGAAAAATGGAGAACAGATAAGCAGATCATGGCTTGTCTACAGTGAAAAGAAGGACTGGGTTATTTACTTTGGCCTTTTTGGAAACACAGGAAGGAGCAATCAGCTAAGTGAGCTTAGTGCTTGGAAAAAATCTTTCATTCCTTTAGAGACAGCATGAAAAGTCAGCTGAGTACAAAACATAGAGAGGAAAACAAGAAGAAAAGGGACAAGAAGAGAGGGACACAAAGTAGAACAGATAATGGATGTCTATTCTAGTAACATTTCTCTATCTGTAGAATGGGGCTGTTTGATGTGTTGTCTTATCCATTCAGAGGGCCCCCTGCCTGTCTTTGCCTAGGGCCCCACATTTCCTAAATCCACCCCTGCTGAGAGTTATCATCAAAAATGCAGCCTGAGCCGAGCATTTTAAAGGAAAAGTCCAGTCAGCAAGAAATAATCAGTGGATCATTATTTATACCTAAAACTAATACAGTTGCGGTGATTTAATGAATTTAGCGTTAATCTGTAAAAAAAATAAAACAATCATTTTCATTGCGATCACTGAGTCTGGGAGCGGCCATTTTTTCCCAAATATAGTAGCCCCTCCCTCCTGCCATCTTCCAGCAGTGACGTCACGGTGCGGTAAGCCTAGCGCCATTCTCCCCGCTTTACAAGCTAAATCAATGGGAACTACTAGACACATCTGCAATCAACAACAATTATTGAAGATTTCCAGAGGACTTCACCATTGAAATTCACCAGAGCTATAGTGAAACTGACAATGCCCACGTGCATGGCAGCTGGATGCTGGAATACATCGGGTAAAAGTGAAAAAAAAAGAGTTATTCCACCTTTCTGATTCCTGATCCTCCACGGACGGGTTGGTCGTTGGATCGCCAACTTGAAGAGGGAGGATTTGCCATCGAACTTCTGGCCAGAGAAAAAACCCGTAATATGTAGCCAACATTTGGAAGAAGAATGTTTTCAAGATGACTTGGATAATAGCGCGTTGTGACAAACACCAGATACAGCACTGGGACTTGATCAACAGCCGATACCGCACCGTGACGTCACTAACCAGTAGGTGGCAGTAGTGTTCTTTGACAAACATGGATGCCTCCAGTAAAGCACATTCACATGAAAATTACTCTTAATTAAAAACACTGATCAGTTATTGAACAGTATGGAATCATTTCGAACTTAACGTACTTTCAGAATTTAGAATTCTGCATACGACCGGACTTTTCCTTTAAATCTTATTATGCGATTATTCTCCTTAATCTGGAAATGTAAAGGAGGCTCATGTTTATTTTTCCTCACATTATTTATTTTGATATTCTCCTATTAAGCAAAGTGTGGTTCTGTGGACAGCTGGAACCAGGCCTCTCCTAGCTTGTTGCTCTGCGCTGATAGCAGCTCTCTCCTGTTCTCTACACACAGAGGGCGTGGTCTGGTTGTTGGATTTCTGAAGGTCGGCTACAAGAAGCTGTTTCTGCTGGTGAGTCTGGGGCTGTTTTAAGTCCTTTTAGTCATTTTGCTCTTTCAAATCGCAGTCCTCCATATCGGCTTAAATGCATTTTCTTTCAGGATCGAAATGGTGTGCACGTTGAAGCAGAGCCGCTGTGTGTTTTGGATTTCTACGTTGCAGAAACCCTACAGAGACATGGTTATGGGCTGGAGCTGTTCAATTACATGCTGCAGGTTAAACTTTTCGATGTTTAAAAAGGAAAGTCTGCTGATAAAATGTTGACTGGAGTTTTGATTGTGGGGATGATCACACCTGATACGATTTCCTGCAGGGGGCAGCGTAGCTCTGACTCAAGTAAAGCCCAGGTCTATTTTAGTAAGACTTAGCAGCAATTCAGCAGCAATTGCATGGGTTTGACAGGAAGAGAGACGCAGTTACAAAGGAAAACACATCCGCTTTGGGGGAAAATACAAAATAAAATCTGTTAATCTCACGGAGAAAGAGTCGGTTTGGAGTCGCACATCGTGTTTATAGTAAGCAGGACAGACTGCAGCAAAAACAATGAATGAAACATTAAATAGAAAACTTTCCCCATGATAGGAGTTCAGGAGGACAGGAAACGGATAAAGTAGTGATCCTCTTTGAGACTCACAGAAACCAGAATAAGGAGGAGCAGACAGAGCAGGTCAGCGCAGCGTATCTCTCTCACCTCTTTATGAAAAAAAGAAAGAAAAACTTGGAGAAACTTCCCAGATCTCTCTGAGAATCACCTCTCAGTCACCATAGAAACCGTCCCACAGAGTTTATTGTTGCCATTTTCTTTTCTTTAGAGATAGATCTCGTTATGTGTTTAATATATGAACATTCTTTATCTGTCCTGTTTTGAAATGCTACACAGACTCCTAAAGTGAGGCTTTGCTTTATAGAATGCAGCTTTGTTTTTTTCTTTTTTTAAAAATAACTTTTCATGAACTGTTCAAGCCAAATGCTGGGAATTGTTTTGATTCATTGATTGACTTTAGTAATCTTACAGTGGAGAAATCTACTCTACTCAAATTGTCAAAAAGAGAAGAAGAAGGTGCATGGGGTATATACAGTATAAAGAGTGCATCCACATATGACTTCCAAAAAAATAAAAAAATAAAAACAATTTACTGGACTTTGTTTCCAAGTTTGAAGACGTTTCTCTTCCCGTCTAGGAAGCTTTTTCAATACTTTTTTGGAATGACTATGACCTGGATGACTGGCAATCCCCACCAGCATGTCCACTAATGCCATATTATTTTAATTTTTTATTTGTGAATATTTGCACAGAGAGAAAAGAGAAAAACATCTGCACAGATCTGCTCACCCTGTCTTGCCAGAGCCTCTCTATACGCAGTCAGTGTGACACAGGAAAACATCGGATCAGAGATTAAAAATTCATACACATTCAGGGTGTTCAGGCCTTTAGTTGATAATGACACCCCCTAGTGGTGATGTGTGTAATTACAGTAGGCGTGAATTAATGACTAGAACTTTGATCTCACAATGGAAAAATTCACTAGTTACATTGACTCTTATAAACAAGCAGAAGATGCAATAAGTGACCAATTTCGATTTTAAGAATATTTTTGATTTGAGTTTAGTTTATTGTAATATGATTTATTTCTATTGACCTGTCTTTGTTCACGTGTCAAAAAGGTTTGGCTGATGGAAGGGGGGGGGGGTCACCAAGATCTGCTGCTCTGACGTCTAACTATTGCCTCTGGCCTCTTTCTGTCCTCTGCTGTAGCATCAGAATGTGGAGCCGGAGCTGCTGGCCTACGACAGACCCTCCAACAAACTGCTGGCGTTCTTGGCTAAGCATTACAGCCTGGTGCGGAGCGTCCCTCAGGTGAGGTCTGTCGGATCTGTCTGCGAGTAAGGAGGATGGAAAACAGCTTCCCATCAGGGTCCCGCTGCTGCATAGTGCAGGATATGTCGCTATTTACTGAATTTATTTATGCCTGCTGATTAGAAACATTCACTAAATAGATTTTCTGCACTTTCTATAAACGTATATTACATGAAGTTTTGTATTCATCTACTTGCTTAATTGAGTTTTCTTTATAGTTTAAAATTCATATTATATCAGGTTTATTTCTTGGAAAATATTGAGCACGTGCAAAATAATAAGGTTTTATACAAGGATTCCAGTATCTCCAACCTAAACTATGCTAAAATGCTTAAATTCAGTGAAATAAATATAAAAACATTTTTAGCGGTGTAGTGGTCCTTGGAGCAGTGGGTATACTGGCACGTTTTTTTAATGCAGCCCAGAAACAATAACATGTCAGACCGCTCTATGTAGTTTACCTAAAAATTCCTTTTTAGTATTTACTTAATGTCATCTAATTTCTGCTATTTGATCTCAGGGAGATAAGATAATTAAATAAGTAAACACTGGCCCACAGACTAGTGAGAAGCAATTATGGATTGCGAGTTAATTATTTCTTATTCCTGAGTCCATCCACATGGATTATAGCAAATCTATCATCTAGCAGGTCAATATTTACTTTAGTAAAATGTCTATTTGAACAGTTGATTGACAACTAAGGCAACGTTCACGCAGCAGCCGAAGTGACCCAAATGCTTTTTTTTTTTTTGCCCATATGCGACCTGGATATGATCTTTTAATGACAGTCTAAACAACACAGATCTGATTGTTTCCATGCGACCCAGGCCCAAACAAATCTCATCTTTTCAAATGTCTGAACAACCAGGTCGCATTCATCCGACCTGAGCGCTATTGATACTCAACAAAGGTCACTATTCTGCATCTTGTAGAAACAGGAATAAAAACAACAACCACGGGGAACGATGATGCAGACAGCAGTCTTTTGTCTTTCTTAACCATCTTGAAATTGAGTTTTAAGTTTGGGAAAGATCCCTAGATGCGCTCCAGCACTACCATCCACGTTTACTTCTGTAAACACAGAGCACACTCGCTTGTGACATCATTGCTTCCTCTACTGCGCATTTCACAAAAAAACGGAATTGAGCGTTAAGGCCTGCATTGTGAACGTAGCCTTAATGTGGCCGCTATTAATGTGGCCGCTATTATGTTCATAATTATTAGTTAAGAACATAACTTAATCAGAAGCATTTTATTGGTGTTAATGGTCACACAGGCAGCCTGCATGGATATAAAATACCGATGAGGCAAACAGGCTGTTTCGGTTATTTTTTAAACATTTATTTAAATAAAACATTTTAGATGTGAATTTGACATCCTTGTTTATATATCAGCTTTAATTTAAAAAAAAAAGAGATAATATAGACTATTTTAGTATAACTCATTATATATATATATATATCTATATATATATATATATATATAGATATATATATATATATATATATATATATATATATATATATATATATATATATATAGAAACTGCGGTTGTATCACTTCCATTCGTTATGCCAACAAATAACAGACGTATCATCTAACATATGATCCCTAGAAAACCTGTTAAGTAGATGATTATATTCCTGGAACTTGCAGTTAAAGCTGAACTAACGAGTTTGTCTTGTTAGGTTTTTAGACCTGGATTGACTGGAACCTCAAATAAATGTTAGGACTTAATTTTCCTAATGACACATTCAATTTGAGCCTTATTTCCATTAATTAACCTATTTTCTGTCTGCTGCAGGAAACCTGTTTTATTTTAACAGTTCTGAGGAAACATTTTTCTCGTTTTGACTTCATCTCTTTTTTTCATCAGGTCAATAATTTTGTTGCGTTCGAGGGCTTCTTCCACAGAAGATCAGGTAATTTTTAAACCAGTTTTTCTATCTTTGTTTCTCCATCTCCTCCCTCTGTGCTACAATGAATTTCCATTTAAACGGGAACTTGTTACTGCCTGGGGCTGTTTGCTTTTCTCATAACAACTGTCTGTCTGTCTGTCTGTCTGTAGAGAGCACAAGAGGATTATATCATATATATCATCAGTTCTATTGTACATGAGGAGGATTTCTTGTACAGTGTTGTGAAAAGGTTTGGGCAGCCCTGATCCTTTTCATGATTTTCCTTATGGTTTGTTTGGATCAACAGTTTGAGTAAATCTATCATAAAGCAGATGAATGCAGTGAGTTTTAAGAAGTGACATGAAGTTTAAAAGATTCACAGGAAGTTCACAATAATGGTTCAAACAAAACCAGGCAGGTGCATAAATTTGGGTGCTGAACAGGAAATTTACATCAATGTTTAGTGGATCCTCCTCCTGCACAAATAACAGCCTGTAAACTCTTCCTGTAAACTTCCAATGAGATTCTGGTTGAAGGTATTTTGGAGCTCACTCTGGTTTGATGGTTCATGAGCGTAGAAAGCATCCTTTAAATCACACCACAAATGTTCAGCATTATTCAATTTAATCTAAGTTTAAGTTAATTTCTTTAGTGCCAGTTCACAACACATGTCATCTCTAGGCACTTTACAGAGAATATTCAACCAGATAATCCAGTCAGTTTGGTTCAAAGTTTTCTATCCAAGGAAAACCAGCTGATTGCATCGATTGACTCTTCAGCAATCCCTCACACTAAACATGCTTGTAGCGACAGTGGAGAGGAAAAACTCCCTTTGAACAGAAAGAAACCTCCAGCAGAACCAGGCTCAGTGTGAGCGGCCATCTGCTGAGGCCCACTGGGGTTCAAGGAGACAGAAGCAGACATAGAAAAAGAAGCATAGATACAAAAGGCAACTGTCAACCAGCTCCACAGGCGGCCCCGTCCAGGAAACACACAGCCTGGCAGACGAGCTCCGAGCCAGCTCCCATGTCAGAGGATGAAGAGAGCACATCCAGTTAGTCACAGTCAGAGAAACAGGACTACACTGGAAAACAGGCCAAGCTCCAACATCTAGAAACAAAGGTGTTGATGGCAGCAGAACAGCTGATATTTCTCTCCAGGATGGAGTCACAGCCAAACAGGAACAGACCAGATGAAGCTACTATGAGAAAAAGCAGAGAGAGCAGAACGTTAGAGATTGAACTAACAGATTCTGCAGAGTGGGAGAATAGAGATAGAATGATGAAAAGGGGTCCCTATGTCCTCCGGATGTCTAAGCCTATAGCAGCATTATTCCGGTCTGCAGACTGAGATGTCCTTTCCAGAATGTTTTTCCCTCTTCACGAATCCTTTGGTAGATTTAGAGCAGTGTTGTCCTGTTGAAGTACTCAGCCCCAGTAGAATTTCAACTTTTTCACTGATTCTTGAATATTGTTCTGAGGAATCTGCTGATATGGACTGGAATCCTTGCAACCCTCAACTTTAACAAGATTCCCAGTAGCTGCCCTTAAAACATTAACCTGACAACAGCCAGCTGCATATCTAGCTCCGCCTAGCTCCACTCACATACATCTGGGATCCCGCTCATTGAAAGTGATTTCCCCAACCGAATTTATGGTCTGGCCAATCAGGACGCAGGGCGGGTGTGTCCTGGAGTGGAGAAGCGACCGTGAGATTCCAACAACAATGGCGGCTAGCATTGAGGAAGCAAGCGTTAGCATTGATGCTGCTATTTCTTCTGTGTTGTCCAATCTATCTGATATTGTTTCATTAAAAGAACATCAGAGAACGGCTTTGAAGGCTTTTGTTGGTGGAAACGATGTTTTCGCCCTTCTCCCGACCGGATTTGGCAAGAGCTTGATCTACCAAATGGCTCCTCCTCTCACAGCGTCACGGGTTAGCTTCGGTGTGAGTGGTTGAAATAGCACGTCGATAAAGATGACAGACAAGTGGCTTATCCAATCATATGCAAGGAGTTTTGATAAGGCCCAGCCTTCAATAAAGGCAATTCCTATGGCGGGTTCCCAGATGTATGTGAGTGGAGCTAGGCGGAGCGAGACATGCATCTGGCTGTTGTCAGGTTATTAATGCATAGCCCCACAACTTGATTTGAACCATCAACTAATCTTACTGTGGGTAGAAAGTGTTCGTCTCGGGATGCTGTGTTTTTTTTTCTTCCTCCTTTCATGTCCAAATTACTTAGTTTTGATCAATCTGCAGTATCATACCTCAAAGCAGCTTCTAGATTTCTCTCCCTTACAGCATCTCCTTGTGCAAAGTGTGCAGAATAGTAGAACGTTGCACAGTGATGGCATCTGCATTAAGGCCATGTTGTAGGTTTTTGGAGCTGGATTGTGGTTGACTATGATTGATCTCACCTCCCATCCTCTCTGCTTTTCTTTGGGCTCAACTAGAACTGTACCAGTTGTCTTCCAGTCCTGACAGTGGAACCTGACAGCTCCTACTCCTAAACCACGCTGCTGAACAAGCTTTATTTTCAGGTCATTTGAGAGTTGTTTTAGGGCTCCCATTCAGTTGGCCACCTTTGTGTGAAGTTAAAGGGTCCAAGAGCTTAGCAGACAAATGTTCTATTCCAGTAATTAGTGCTAAAGATATTTAAATCAATAAAATAAGATGGTGCCCAAATATGGGGTCCAGTTTGTAAAGTTAAACATTTGTGTATCCAAATTAAATATTTAGATTCTCAGTTAGAAAAAAATTGTCAAAAAGCTAAATATTTATTTTTCTGAATAAACAGTTTGTTAAATAAATATTTAGTTTGAAGCTAAATATTTATTTAACAAACTAAATATCTAGTTTGGAAAATAACTATTTGGTTTGGAACTTTGAATTTTATAAATGAACGAATGACTTAATGCAAAAAAACCACGCTAAATAACGAGTAATATTGCTCCTAATTTTTCACTCCTTAACTTTACAAACGCCGCCCCATGCACAAATGTATGCGCCTGCCTTTATTCATTAGAATAATTACTGTGAACTTTCTGTAAATCTATCCATCCTTCAATATATCATCCATCCATCCATCCATCCATCCTCTAACACGCTTATCCCAAGTGTGTGCTGGTGCCTATCTCCAGCTGTCAGTGGGTGAGAGGCGGGGTCCATCCTGGACAGGTCTCCAGTCCATCGCAGGGAAACACAGAGACAAACAGGACAAACAACCATTCACACCTAAGGAGAATTTAGAGAAGCCAATTAAACTAACAGTAAAACTTTCGGACTGTGGGAGGAAGCCGGAGTACCCGGAGAGAACCCACACATACTTAGGGAGAACATGCAAACTCCATGCAGAAAGACACCGGGCAGGATATCGAACCAAGAACCAACTTGCTGCAAGGCAGCAGTGGCGCAGTGCTAACCACTGTTCTACTGAGCAGTCTTTCTGCAAATCCTATAAACTTAATTTCATTTCTCAAACATCACTGTTTTTCATAATCGGAATGATTTTATCTTTAACTGCAACTGTTGATCCAAGCAACCAATAATTCATAAAAGAAATCATGTAAAGTATCATATATTTATGTGTGTGTGTCTTATTTTAGGGTTGGCCGTGCTGTTTTAACATAGCTAAATGTTAAAGCAACTCTATGTAACATTTCAGCGCAGTATTCGCTTCATTTGAGATATATTAAATGATATTTTAAATTTTTCAGATCAGATCAGGGACAGACGAGTGATAAAACAGAAAAGATTTTAATGCATTTATTTTCTCAGGAAAATACATTATCAACCTTTGACACATTATAGTTTAGTATGCTTAGTATTTTTGGGGAGGGAAAAATGTAATTTAGGTCTTTTTTTACAAAATAAACCCAAATGTATATCTGGTTGCGCAAATGAGCCGATGGTACGGATCATGCTTCTGGGACGGATTGGGTGGCGTTAGTGTCATCGTCTCTCTTTGGGTTCAGGTGATGGGAAACACACCTGACTCTATGAGATATTGATTTTTATTGTCCAACAGGTCCTTACTTTCAATTTCAGGATCAGTTCTCATTGGTTAATGTCCGTGATGCTATTCTGACTTTAATTTCCCGTAATTTTCGGACTATAAGCCGCGACTTTTTCCCCATTTTTCGACCTTGCTGCTTATATAACAGTGCGGCTTATCTATGGACTTTTACAGCTAACGGCCACTAGGGTAATATCTAAATCTATCGATTTTACCATCCACCATGTTGACATCACATTTCCTTTAACACACAAGTACGGTAGCCGCGCGCGGTACGAGACAGAACGACAGCGAGAAAGACGGACATTAAACATAAAAAACCTGTGGCTTATAGTCCGGTGCGGCTTGTATATGTACAAATCATGCAATTTAGCTTCTGCGGCTTATATTCAGGTGCGGCTAATAGTCTGAAAATTACGGTAATATGTTCTGATTAATGAATGACCCAATGAACATTTCCATATTGATGTAACGCCCCTAGTGTTTGTGTCAGAAACTTTCTACTTCTGGTTTTTGACTGTAATATCACCTTAAAGCCTGACTTGTAAAAAAAGATAAGTTACATAATTTATTGTAGATTTTCCCTCCCAAGCATCAGCATTATTTACTTTGCCATATAAGGAAAACATACTGATGATTACTGCCTTGTTAAAATGTGCTTTATTTTCCCTACAGTGGCCCAGTTGAGGCGCGTTAAAAAGCCTGATGGAGAAATTAAGCCTTATTCTTTAATGGAAAGAGAAGGTAAGCAATAAGGCAGGTAATAAAAAGGGACTTTAGTAATTTAATGAAATGTAAAGCGAAGCTTTAAGGAAACGATGAATCGACACCAAGCTGCCCAGACATCAAACCACACATAAAAACCTTCATTTTCTCAAGTCATTAATGAGCCCATGTCTTTGAATTCTCTCATATGAAAACTCTGAACAGTTTCATGATCATTAAAAGCTTTTAAAGGGAAACCAAAGGATCACATTTTAGAAAAGACTTGAAAACTGAATTGGTTATAAAGGAAAGGAAAAGTCCGGTCTGCAAGGAATAATCAATGGTCCTTCTCCTTTAATTGGACAAACCAGATTTTCTCTACGTTCCTTTTCCTGTTTGCTGCCATTGCGGATCTTGACCTGGCCTTCTTCCAATGGAGTGTAAACAATGTAAAGTTTATTCCAATGTAAAACGCTCAATAGTGGTTGTGAAGAGCCAAAGACATACCCCCCCCAGAGCACCGAGGCGACTGACCCAGTACAGGGCTCGATGTTAACCATCGCCCGATCTCCCGGGGCAAGTAGTTTTTATTGTCGGGAGAGTACAAATTTCACTGCATTTGCCCGCCGGGCAAGTACAATGATCGCAAAAAAAATATATTTATCACTCAAAATTACTTTAAAATCACCGACATTCAATGAAAATGACCCAGAAGCGTTGCCGGCGCAATTTTTATTGTTTTGTACACATTCTCATGATTTGAAAAAGCCGGGTGATTTTCCGCCAGATGGCGTGATTTTTGTCCACCTAGCGGTAATTTTGATGTAGTTACCAAAACAACAAACGGATGCATTTATTTTGTCAGGGAAAACTAATCCTGAGTCCGTTAAAAGTCAGGGAATTCTGAAATGATGTCAGACTGTGGAAACCCTGAATAAAATAACTATGTATAATGATTCTCTAGAAAAGTCACATTATATTAATGGTATTATCTTGTATAAACATACCGTGACTCTAAAATAAAAGTTATTCATTTGTGACATTGACTTCTGTCCTGTGATTTATCTTAAGTTTTTAACCCGTCAAGTTTTTTTTTAGATTTTTAACATTACAATTTATATTTTTCCAAGCACACAACAGTTTAGGGCAAAGTTTAGTTTGAAAAGAATGTGCAGGAAGGATTGAAAAGCATGTTAACACGGTAATGTAGGCTGGAGTTCATTATCTGACGCATGCAGATACACACCAGGAACCTGGAAACTTAAAAAATGCTGAATTACAAAAAACATTTAAAAAACAAACATGTTTCATTGATATATATACAAAAATGAATATTAGGAACTATATTTATCAAACATTATACTGGGCAAGTAAAAATTGTTTCTGGGCAAATGAAATGTGAAAGTTACTTGCCCAAAGGGCAAGTGGTAAAAATCCTTAACGTTAACCCCTGCCCAATAGGTGAACCTGAAATCCGAATCGGGGGAGGGGAGCAGTGGACCTCTTATTTTAATGATCCACCCAGAAAAATAACATACTCCACCGTACCTTTAAGTATGAGACCCGCTGCTGTTTGTTTTCTCAAATCTTTTCCTGTTTTGGATTTTCTTGGACAGTGGTTATGTGGTTTTTCTTGTTAAGTTTTTCCAATTTACATTTAGTTATGCATCTTTTAATGCTTTTAGCAGCAGCAGCCAGGAGCTGCAGATAAAAAAAACACTGAATACCTTTGCAAGTCTATTAAAACTGCTGCTTCTCTGCTTCAAAGGTCTAAAATGAAACAACCTGAAGGCAGAAAATAAGCAATAACATCAGAAACCCAGCGCTTCTCATGTTAATGTTGAATTTGACTTTAGTCATTAATTAAAAGCTTTAAACCTGAGGAAAAGCTTGTCTGAATTATTTTGTTATGGAAGGAAATAGTCATGAACCTGCACTTAATTTTCTTTCTAGTTCTCCACTAATAATTATAATAATTATTTGTATTCTATTTTTGTTTATTTATCTGCAGTGGTTCGCCAAGAGCAGAGGACTCTTCCTTGGCCATTCGCTGCTCCTCAGTCCCCTCAGCGATCAGCATCTTCCCAGTGCTCCTCCAGTGTGGGATCGTCTCCCAGCAGGGCGCCTCCTGGTGTCACACATTCATCTTTCCGTGGAGACGACAGGGAGCAGAGTCCACATTCACCTCTCATCGACTGCTGCAGGACAAGGCGTAGCAAGTAAGAGCTAAGAATTAAGATCTATTAATGGATTTTTTTAACTACAGGATGAAAATGCGAATTTAAAAAGCTTGACATCTGCTTTAAAGTCAGGAACTGCCTCTAAATTCAGCTCAAACCGATTAGAACTAATCTTAAATAACTACATACATTTATATGTTAAAGGAAAAGTCTGGTCAGCAAGGATAATCAATGGATCATTATCTATAACTAATTTATATAACTAACTTATTTATGACTAAAACTAATATGTTCGCAGTGATTTAATGAATTTAGCATTAATCAGTAAAAGAATAAAAACAATAATTTTCGTTGCGATCACTGAGTCTGGGAGCGGCCATTTTTCCCCAAATATAGTAGCCCCTCCCTCCTGCCATCTTCCAGCAGTGACGTCACGGTGCGGTAAGCCTAGCGCCATTCTCCCCGCTTTACAAGCTAAATCAATGGGAACTACTAGACACATCTGCAATCAACAACAATTATTGAAGATTTCCAGAGGACTTCACCATTGAAATTCACCAGAGCTATAGTGAAACTGACAATGCCCACGTGCATGGCAGCTGGATGCTGGAATACATCGGGTAAAAGTGAATTCCTTTTCCTGATCCTCCACGGACGGGTTGGTCGTTGGATCGCCAACTTGAAGAGGGAGGATTTGCCATCGAACTTCTGGCCAGAGAAAAAACCCGTAATATGTAGCCAACATTTGGAAGAAGAATGTTTTCAAGATGACTTGGATAACAGCGCGTTGTGACAAACACCAGATACAGCACTGGGACTTGATCAACAGCCGATACCGCACCGTGACGTCACAAACCAGTAGGTGGCAGTAGTGTTCTTTGACAAACATGGATGCCTCCAGTAAAGCACATTCACATGAAAATTTGTCTTAATTAAAAACACTGATCATTTTTGAACAGGATGGAATAATTTGAATATTTAGAATATTTTCGGAAGTTTGAATTCTGCATATGACCGGACTTCTCCTTTTTAATAAAAAACAATTATTTTGTCTGTCAATCTGCTCTATCCAGAACTCCTGAAGTTTTAGTATCACCTGATTTGATTTCATAAAAAATCTTCTAAGCATCTTTAATTGCAGCCCTAATCATTTTTTTTATCAGATTCCAGTTATATCTGTAATAGTGGGTTTTTCTTTCAATAAACGACGGACCAAACAGTTTTCCATCAGCCGTATCCGACTCTGATGACACCTCGTGATTCCTGTTCCTTTCAACCACTTTTAAATACGCAGAGACTCGGATTAGTGCTTTTTTATTTTAACTTCCTGAAAAACTAAACAGAGTTTAGACCAATTGGTAGGTACATCTAAAATCATGTAACTAATGTTGGAGTAATACTGAGCTGAGATTTTAAATTGACTTCCTTTACTTCCAACTCTTCTGGAACATTGCAGTGAAATTCGTCGGTAAAGCATCTCTGCATATCTTCAGCTTTTCTGTCTTTTAACTGGTGTCTACAGGAATTATCTCACCTTCTCTGTCCTCCTTTCACTCCATGACAGGATTCATTTTTATCCTAATATTGGCTTTATCTGTATCTCCATCCTGCCTCTACTTCTGCCAAAACACATTTCCTTTAAATAGAGAGGAGCCGCATTGCTTCCTGTTTCATAATTTATCTTAAGAAGATATTTTTAGCATTCGTGGCAGTGTGAGTTGACACTCTTTTTTCTCTCCCTGTTCCATTTCATAATGTGTATTAATATCAGTTTTATGTCAGGGTTTTGTTGCCTTTTGAGCTTTTTTGCAGCACTTTTGGCCAACTTATTTCCTCAAATTAATTTGTTTGTCTCCGAACGTACGCTCTGAGAAATTTATTCAAATTTAGTTTATAAATATATTGAGTTATCTAGCTTGTCTGCATTACAGTAATCTAATGACTGGAGAAATTAGATGTTGTTATTTTATGTTTAATTCTATTCCCAGCCCGCTGGGAATTTACATTTCTGATACTTTAAGATGTTTATTGCCCTCCCCCGTAGGGGTGGTAAAATATCTTATTTAATCAGATATTATTTCAGTTGTTATATACTGTTTATGACACACAGCCCTACTAGCTGCTTGTTAGAACAATAGATGAAAGAGTGATTCAAGCACTAAACATGGTCAAACAGTTAATTCTGCACATACATGGAATAAATTCACCACAACTTCTGTTCAAAATATAAGAGTTTATTAACAAAAATCATTCAGCTCCAAGTCAAACATATTTCAGTTTAACACTCTCAACTAAGACTAATAAAACTCAACTAAACTAACTACTATGTACAAAGAAGAAGGGGAAACAGTTGAAAAAAATATTACAGTTTAAGATGGATTTGAGTTTGAAAACCAAAGTTTATCTGGAATAATTTGGGATCTGATCAAATTAGCTTTTCACTAATTTTAAAGAAATTGGAATGTTTTCAGACCAATTTATAATGCAAATCCATGAGGTGAATAAAACATTATTTGGCCAAATAATGTTTTATTAAATTATTTGCTTAATCAAGAACCAAAAACCTTTAGTTAAATGATTCTTTACCCTCTTTGAAATAGCTAGCAGCGAATAGACATCAGGATTCCACTAAATGACTCTTGGTCAGACTTGGTGATTGAAATGTAATGAGCATCTGAGGAACACATGAACACTAATGTTATAGTGTTTAGACCCTTAGTGAAATAAAGCTTGTCCAGGCTTCTACACCAGCTCAACACATGTTTCTGTATAGCATAGCATGCAATCCATCCTGTTAGCGTTGTTCTTACTCATCAGTTAACTCACCAGATCTCCATTCTCTCTGGAGATCCTGCCGAAGTGGACCCCAGGTTCATGGGCAAGGGAGACGAGGCAAAAAGAGAGAATCCTGTGTCCTCTGTGGGTTTGTCGTCCTCACAGAGAGGGGGCTGGCAAGTCACACCTCTGTGGGAGGTCCTGTGACTGCTTTTGGTGGCCTTGGCTGAAAAGGGGGGGGTTGCAGAGATTCCACAGCTGTTTATTCACCAAAGCTGCGGCTTCTTCTCTGGTCATCATTTCAGATTAGATTAGATTAGATGAGCTTTATTGATCTCACAGCGGAGAAATTCACTGGTCACATATTGGCATAGTAATTAAAGAAGGTGCTAACAAGGAGGAAAAAGGTGCATGGAACCAAGATGGAACATGGAAACTGGTTCCCAATGTCCAAAAACCATGATCATAGCATATTGCACAGCACAGATAACTGATCATATCCGATCTTGTGAGGTGAAAAAATCAGAGAAGCAAAGGGAAGTCATTGAGGAAAAAATGGTAACAAATTTATTTACCAAGAAAAATTCAAATTTCTAACAAAATTGGGCCCATAAAGGAAAACAAAAGAAAAAAATCAACATAACCCAAACCTGACACAAAAGGGAAACATACACTCACCGGCCACTTTATTAGGTACCCCATGCTAGTAACGGGTTGGACCCCTCTTGCCTTCAGAACTGCCTCAATTCTTCATGGCATAGATTCAACAAGGTGCTGGAAGCATTCCTCAGGGAGTTTGGTCCATATTGACATGATGGCATCACACAGTTGCCGCAGATTTGTCGGCTGCACATCCATGATGCGAATCTCCCGTTCCACCACATCCCAAAGATGCTCTATTGGATTGAGATCTGGTGACTGTGGAGGCCATTTGAGTACAGTGAACTCATTGTCATGTTCAAGAAACCAGTCTGAGATGATCCCAGCTTTATGACATGGCGCATTATCCTGCTGAAAGTAGCCATCAGAAGTTGGGTACATTGTGGTCATAAAGGGATGGACATGGTCAGCAACAATACTCAGGTAGGCTGTGGCGTTGCAACGATGCTCAATTGGTACCAAGGGGCCCAAAGAGTACCAAGAAAATATTCCCCACACCATGACACCACCACCACCAGCCTGAACCGTTGATACAAGGCAGGATGGATCCATGCTTTCATGTTGTAGACGCCAAATTCTGACCCTACCATCCGAATGTCGCAGCAGAAATCGAGACTCAGACCAGGCAACGTTTTTCCAATCTTCTATTGTCCCATTTCGATGAGCTTGTGCAAATTGTAGCCTCAGTTTCCTGTTCTTAGCTGAAAGGAGTGGCACCCGGTGTGGTCTTCTGCTGCTGTAGCCCATCTGCCTCAAAGTTGGACGTACTGTGCGTTCAGAGATGCTCTTCTGCCCACCTTGGTTGTAACGGGTGGTTATTTGAGTCACTGTTGCCCTTCTATCAGCTCGAACCAGTCTGGCCATTCTCCTCTGACCTCTGGCATCAACAAGGCATTTCCGCCCACAGAACTGCCGCTCACTGGATGTTTTTTCTTTTTCGGACCATTCTCTGTAAACCCTAGAGATGGTTGTGCGTGAAAATCCCAGTAGATCAGCAGTTTCTGAAATACTCAGACCAGCCCTTCTGGCACCAACAATCATGCCACGTTCAAAGTCTCTCAAATCACCTTTCTTCCCCATACTGATGCTCGGTTTGAACTGCAGGAGATTGTCTTGACCATGTCTACATGCCTAAATGCACTGAGTTGCCGCCATGTGATTGGCTGCTTAGAAATTAAGTGTTAACGAGCAGTTGGACAGGTGTACCTAATAAAGTGGCCGGTGAGTGTATATACTAGTTAATCAGACTTTTTTGACACAAGAGGGAAACATTGGACACATTTACCTAAACAAAACTACAACAAAACACCAAACTAATCCTAAATCTGCAACCTTTGAGGAAGAGAACTTCCCATTAATTAAAGTTAATTACAGAAAACAAAACCAAATAGACAAACCCAAAACCTTCCTACACCTCTACTAAAAGTAAGTGGAAGAGTCCAACTAGGCCCCCATGCCATTTGCAGCTGGGGCCTCCTTTCCTTTACTGGCCACGCCCCCATGACGGCCTCCCAGGACCTGGCAACTCAAATGAGAAGTATATGAATTTACAGCAAAGCAAACAAGCAAGAAATGACTAAATGAGTCGACTAAATATGTGCACCCAGATAGTTAACCAATGCCAAATCAAAGTAAAATACAGTACAGTAAAATATAAGAGATTTATTATAATGAAAGAAGGATCAGACCATTTGTTGTGTGGTTGCACATGCGGTCATCACAGAGGTCTGCGCTCTCCGAGTGCTTCTCTGGTTTAAATGTTGATCAGTCGTCTGAAAGCAGCCGTCTTTATTAGGGTGGAGGACAGATAATCTTGCTAGTGATATCAATTGTTCTCAGAAGGTGTAGAAATGTCAGCAACAGGAAATGGTTGTTGGCTACTTTCAACAATAACATGGTCGTCATAATCCTTTACAAAAGGAAATAGGCACACTGCAAAAAATGTACATCTAAATAGATAATTCTTTCTTAAAATAAGTGTCTTGAATTGAGGAGGTAAGTGAGACATTTTGCCAATGGAACGAGACAATTTACATTTAAAAATAAGAAAAAGCAATTCCATTGTCTTATTTCAAGTGCATATTATCTAATTATCCTAGATTAAGAGTAAAAATACTAATTCCATTGCCAAATCATCTTATTTACTTGCTCAAATTAAGGGTGAATACCACTAATTTAAGACATTTTACTAATTTCTAGATCATTTTTGTACTGCAGCAGACTCAGAATGATGAAATCATGAAATAAAGAGGGTAGACTCATTAAATCATGGCTGTTTCTCCACTAGCAGCTGTAAAAATGAGCTGAGCTGCTGTTCAGATTGTGCTGAACAAAGTTCAGGAATCACAGAGAAAGCTGCCGGTTGTAAAATGGTTCACATTTTCAGTGGCGTGTTGAGAGAAGTGAGAAAGTGTCTGCAGATTAATCAAAGCTTTAAAAATAAGGCTTTAAAAAAGAAGGATTGTTCATCTGGATGTGAAGACATTAAAAATCCCTCAGCTTTCATTTATTAGCTCTGCAGATCTTGGGTGAGATGATCACATGTTCCTTCTTGTTGGTCCTGATTGGCTGCTGGTTAATCATAAATCTCTTTTTCTCCCCTTTTCTCATTATTGTCCCTTCACACATTTCACCTAATTTGTTCATTTCTTTCATTTTGTCTGGTATTTCATCTCCAGTTCCCTCGGTAGATCTCAGCTGGGTTTTAATTGACTGAACCTCATATTGGTTTTAAACAGTAGCTTGATGAGACGATGTTCCTGATAGTGATCGGGGAAGCTGCCGTGAGACTAAGGACAGAGTGATAAGTTACTGCTTTTAGTTGCTACCTTTTTTTAAACCCACCAAAACTTGACTTTGTCTTCAAGCCTTGTTCCCATAAAGAAATAAAATGTTTGTTTTTTTCTCAGACTGCGGCTCTGTTTATATCCTCGTTTCGATTCACTGAGGTGCGAAGTTCAAGAGGGGAAAACCAGATCCTTCCCTCTTCCATCAACTTCCTCCTGGTCGTTCTGGGATCCTGATTCATTCCAAACATTTTCTCCAGGAATATGGAGTCAGAAAGGGGTCAACATTTTTTAAACTTATAAATCTTATTTGAAACTGAACCAATAAAAGTTGAAACAGAACATTTTTTTTTTCTAATTTTAAAACTCAAAACTCAAAAATGAAACATAAAATAATAAGAATAAAATGTAATTTATTCTCCCCAGCTTGAAAAAAATCACTCAATTTATTATTTTAATTACACTTTTTTGTTTTTATTTCTTTTCTTTGTTCCAGTTTTATATTTTATATTTTAAGATATATTATTTTATATTATATTATTGAAAGTTCCAATGTAAATGTCTTTTAATGTAATATTTCACACAGAATGCTGCAGAGACCCCCGTCAGACTGGGGTCAAAATCTGACGCTGAAAAAGTCATTTGAAACAAAAAAAATGAAAAAGAAACTGAAAGAAAGGAAAAGAAAGAAAATATAAATATAAAATCTAAAACTGCAAAAAAGAGAAAGAAAATAAATAAAAAAGAAAAATGTAATTAAAATACTAATCTAATTTTAGATTCAATTCTTATTATTACTATGTTTGCTTTTTTAGTTTTGTCACATTATAAGGTAAAAATTTGACGTTAAATATCATTATTTAGAAGTTTGCAAACATTTTGACTCCTTTCTGACTCCGTACAGCAGCCTCTGCTTCTCCCGGTCAGAGAGGCTCAGTGGTTCCTGAACAAACTTCTACGTTTCTAAACGTTTCTGCTCAGATTTTATGACCCAAAAGAAACCGAAACATTCTTGGCTGTAAGATGAAATTTAAAACTCAGCAATGTTCTGCAAAGATCTCACAAACAGGATTAGTGTCAGAGAGTAAAATCTACATGGGGAATCTTTGTCACTTCATGCCAAGCATTCAAACACAATCAGTCCTTTGGATAAAACCCTCCCTTTGATCCTGTAGCGCTCCTTAGGAGGTAAACTCATAAACTCTCTGCAGCTCTGAAGGAAAAAAACAACCTTCACCACCAAACTACTTTTAGTTCCTCAGGATATGTAAAAGGTAAAGATCTGCTCCTTTGTTCCCTCAGCTGAAGTCAGAGCCACACGGCTTCTGAATCTGAGGAGCAACAATCTTTTTACCTCAACAGAAATCCTCTGCAGCTGGAACAGATTTTCATCTTTTAATAATGTTAATCATTAAATGCTGGTGCAGGGAGAACTGGAACTACGTAGCTATGGAGCCCTGCTTAGATGAACGGGTTTTGGTTCTGATCAACCCACAGAGCACGATAATCAACCTTGTTTAGACCAAACCAAGGACCTAAGTTCTTAGAATAACCAAACCCTGAATAAAGTCATGATTTTAAAGGAAAATCTGTTAGAGGAAAGGTACCGCTATACATTTTTTATATCATTTCCATCAATATTTTCATTTTTTTTAATGTTCTTTTCATCCCTCAGCTTATTTTCCTTTGAATTGTGTTTTCTTTTTGTCATCCTCTCTGTTCGGTTCGTGTCATTGGTTTTTGTTGTCCGGTAGCCCAAAGGCTCTGGTTGCCAGATCAAGCCTGTACAGTCGCCACATGGACCTCAGAGCTGCAGGACTGTTGGACAGAAACCTTTCAGGTAAGGTTTTATTAGGGGTTTTTCTTTTTGATCCAGGTTTTTGGTGCAAAGAAAAAAAGAGATTGAAATTGATAAATGGCAGCATTTCAGCAGGCAACCGGACTTCCACTCAGTTTGACATCAACACTGTGAATCTCCAGAATGGACAAATACAGGAAAGCTGTTGAAACTTATTGTGAAAAACGGAGCTGAAATCCAGTTAAAGACGTCATGATGGAGAATCTGCACAGATCAGAACTGCTGTTGGTCACATTCAGTTGATCTGCTTTCATGAAAAATCCTCAATTTCTCTAAAGAACTCAAATGTGGTGATTAAGTGGACATTTAATCTGATTTCCAGATAGTAGACAGTAGACGGTAGACAAAAAGGTTGAGATTTATCAAAAACAAACTGTATGAAAATGTGCTTGCGCCAACTCTGTGTCTTCCTGCTGGTACATCTTACTCTGAGTCCACGTCGTACGCTCTTTGAGCATCAAAGAAGCTTCGGCTGTTTCATTTCTGATGCTTGTCCACATTGAAGCCAGACGTCCAGTAAAGTGTGTCCAGATATGTGTGATGCTTCTGCTGCTCACGTGTTTGATGCCAGAGAGCGACTTTGCTATATTTGCTGTGATCGTGTAAAAAGTAGTTTGAATCTATGTTGAAGTGAGAAAGTCCTCCTGAAAACATGGTCTGTGCAGTCAGTTCATCCAGATTACCATCCTGCCTTCAAAGATTATTTCTCTGTGGGAGCCGCTCAGACCCCTACGTACCAGATCTGCTCAGGTGGTCAGATCTGCTCGGGGCCCCACCCATGACGCCATCATACGGCAACTCCACTCGCCAAACTGTATTGCACCCGTACTCGTACTCGTCGTCTCCCGCTTTATCCGGAACCGAGTCGCGGGGGCAGCAGACTAAGCAGAGACTCCCAGACTTCCCTCTCCACTGATACCTCCTCCATTTCTGTTGGGGGAAGCCCTAGGCGCTCCCAGGCGAGCCAAGAGTGATAGTCTCTCCAGAATGTCCTGGGTCGTCCCCTGGGCCTCAACTGACTCCTCTCGATGTGGAGGAGAACCGGCTCTACACTGAGCCTCTCCCGAATGACCGAGCTCCTCACCCTATCTCTAAGGGAGAGCCCAGCCACCCTGCGGAGAAAGCTCATTTCAGCCGCTTGTATCCGGGATCTCGTTCTTTCGGTCATGATCCAGATTTCCTGACCATAGGGGAGAGTAGGAACGTAGACCGACCGGTAAATTGAGAGCTTTGCCTTTTCGCTCAGCTCTCTCTTCACCACGACAGATTGGTGCAGCGTCCGCATTATTGCCGCAGCCGCACCGATCCGTCTATCGATCTCCCGCTCCATTCTTCTCTCACTCGTGTATTGCACCCTTAAAGATCACATCTCTTCCGAAGTCTCAACGTATTATTTCCTATATTTGCTATTATTTTATATTTCATTAAAGATCTAAAGCAGCCGAAGGTAAAAAACAATCATTGTCAGACTTGAAGGAAAGTACTGGACTCTAAAAATGAGCTCTACCATTTAAAAAGGTGACAAAAAAAGTTCCAGCTTATTTTTATTCTTTTAATTAAGATCTGAGGGCAGAGGAGGACAAATGGGATGTCTTAAAAAATGACATTGGTGGAGATTTTACACAAACAGTTATTCTACTTGTAGAAAACAAAGGGCTGTTGTTGACACAAATTTAAAAGTAGTATAGTTTAATATGGCTAACTGACCAAGCTAAAAGAGGCTAACCTGTTAGTTGCTGAGCACAGCTAGCCACGTGGCTACTCAGCTCTCCCCTTTATATCATGGTCTAACTGTTACTTTGTTCACCAGAAACAGATTTCTTTCAGTTTTGTTATCAATCAGGTCTTCATTGATCATTAGACAAACACTACAGATGCTCTTGACTCAGCAAACAGACGCTACATGACGTTATAATCGTTGTCTGGGCAACCATAATGTTTTACATCATGTGGCAACGTCACTGGCATGCATAGCAATAAAGGGTAGCTGGTGCACGGTTCTAAAGAAACACAAATAAATATTAATTAACAGGCTCTAGTTTATATAGAGTTTAAGATATATTCAGAAGATATAGATAGAAATCACTAACATGCTTAATATAGGTTTAACCCTTAAAGGCCACAAATCTGTTTTACTAAGGAGCCCAACATGGGACTGAAAGATGGAAGAACGTTTTATGCTTTGGATGTGGACAATGTCTTCAGTCAAACATTAGAGCTTTTTCGAGTTTTTCCACTTTAAGTTTATGGGGCCTTTAATTTGATCAACAGCCTGAGTTCAAATGTTTGCAGTAAATTTATAATCCAGGAAGAAGATTTCTGACATTTTACTGGATCTTTATGCTTCTACAGGAATGTTTGAGGTGTTTTTATTTTTACATGATGCTATTTCCTGTTGACTGTTAGTACTTTTGTTTTTTTTTGCATCCCAACAACTTTTCACAGTAGCTAATCTGTCTATGAAAACTGAAATAAGCTGAATTGCCTTGCTCTGCATGTTGACGTGTGAATCTGCTCCTCCTTGTAGGTCCTGGTCTGATGGGAGACCCGCTGTGTTCTCTGGGCAGCCAATCGGAGCGCAGGTTGGCAGGTTTTCTCTCACTTCTGCACTTTTACAGCTTAGGCTGCTCAGTTTGGAGCCGCTGTGAGGAGACGGTCTATTAGCTGATGTGACTAACCCTGTGTGCAGGAGAAGTTTATGTGGCTAAAAATACGTCATTGGAAAAAAAAAAAGACTGCAGTTAGTGAAAGACTTGCGGGTATTTATAGCTAAAGTTGGGTCCGGCTGTGGGTTCGACCCTCCCTGTCGGGTACAGAGACGACGATGAATCCAGGTCTTGTTCTGGAGGTGTACCAGGAGCTGCTGCACCTTTCTGGCCTCGCTGGCTGCAGGCTTATTACAGCACCATCAAAGAGCTGTAATCAGCTGACGTTTAGCGTGTCTCTGCTCGCCTTAAAGGACAGAATCGGATACACTCCTTCAGCCGGCTCAGGGTTAGAGTGTGGAGTCAGGTAACGGTCAATAGAAATGTGTGCATAGGTGTCAGTAAATGTTAAGAAGTAACCAGATCAAGTTAAAAGTTAACAACTATGATTGTAGAAATCACCCTGAAGGAGCTGTTCCACTCCTTACCAGTTGGTGGGGTTAATGTGCCTGCTAGTTGTTCTACAACCAACCTAACATTACATGAAAAGGAATATGGAACCGACGTTGAATTTAATACTACGCATGCTCTGAAAACAGTATTTCAACCAAAATGTTTTGTTTTTTGTCTTTTTCCTCTTCTTGCTCGTTTTTAGTTGCTTGGTGAACGACTTTTTGGAGTATTAAGGCTTCATCAGGGGCTTCCGATTTGGACTGATACCCCTTTCATACTGGCCGATTAAACCCGTTTAACAACAATCTGCTTTTAGTGGCAGTGGGAACAGCTCACTGATGCGTGTCTATCCAGGTCAAACGATAAATGTACCTTCAATAACATGGAGCAGCTCTGGTGAGAGGGATTCAGAAAGATAATAAAGGCAAATAATAAACTGCCCTAACTACGCTCTGGCTTCTTTCCATGTTGCTCTCCATTGTTTACTTTCCTGATTTCTGTCACACTGGATAAATCATCAACTCTAACCCAGCGTGATGGTGTCATTAGACACCCCGCCGCGAGGAGATAGAGGTCACACATCTGCAAGCGAGGTGTCAGACCCAGTGGGAAGGGAGCCAAATGCTGATTGTTAGCGGGTCGTCCCATTTTTAAAAAACACAAGTTAACAAGCTATTTTCAGTGAAAAGAGGATAGATTCACAATTTCTACTTGCAAATTTATGATTAATTCTTGTGAATTTGTAAGAAACAAATACAAATATTTTTTTAGCATTTACAAATTCAGACTATAGATCTAACGATGTTGCGTTTTTAAGGCCGGTGTTCTGTCAGATCAGCATACCCCGTCAGACTGGCATACCTATAGTCAATACGCATGCGCAAGATGTCAGATTTGCGTTTATCCCTTTAGTTTTGTACTAAAAATAATCTTAAACTACCTTGGCGGGCTTGTCCCTGTAATCAAACACAAAAAAACAATTTAAGGTCAGGTCGCCATACACTTCAAAAAACACCAAAAAGTAATTTAATACATTTTTTGTACATGACTAAAGGGATACAAGCCCGTTGAGGTAGGTTAAAGTTTATTTTTCTTACAAAACAAAAGGGTTAAACGGGTATTGACTATGGGTACGCTGGTCTGACCGGTTATGTGCGTCTGACAACACCGGTACCAATTATTTTAACATCACTGCTTTCTCATGTACATGGAAAAAAATGACACAGTGGAAGCAAATTTTATACACGTCTAAATCTACACAAAGAAAACATTGCTACCTCCTGCTTAATCGATAATATTTAATGATCTTTTGATCATGGCAAGGTAGCTGGAGCAGTTTGACACAGTCAGTCATTTTCTTACATAAATTGCAAAAATATAGTAACTTCTCCCAGAAAGATCTCAGTTGGTTCAGGATAGATTTAGAAAATAGAAAGCAGTGCATCAAGTTAATGGAATGAAATCTAGTTTTCAAAATGGGTGTTCCACAGGGATCCATTTCAGGGCCACTTCTTTTCTGTTCATATATCAATGATTTACAGAATAACTGTATAGCTGCCGAATGTCTGATGTATGCAGATGATGCCATTATATATAAATGTACAAAAACTCCAGAAAAGCTGCTGGATAGAGAGAGGGTGGAAGTGTCTCTGAACTAAAACAAAACAGTCATTCGCCATCAAGTCAGTAGCAACTTTCCTGTTTTAGTTTGAATACCTGGCTGTCTTTCTGGATTCTCACCTCGTTGTTTAAAAGGAAAAGTCCGGTCAGCAAGGAATAATCAATGGATCATTATTTATACCTAAAACTAATACGTTGATTTAATGAATTTAGCATTAATCAGTAAAAGAATAAAAATAATAATTTTCGTCGCGATCACTGAGTCTGGGAGCGGCCATTTTTGCCCAAATATAGTAGCCCCTCCCTCCTGCCATCTTCCAGCAGTGACGTCACGGTGCGGTAAGCCTAGCGCCATTCTCCCCGCTTTACAAGCTAAATCAATGGGAACTACTAGACACATCTGCAATCAACAACAATTATTGAAGATTTCCAGAGGACTTCACCATTGCAATTCACCAGAGCTATAGTGAAACTGACAATGCCCACGTGCATGGCAAGCTGGATGCTGGAATACATCGGGTAAAAGTGAAAAAAAGAGTTATTCCACCTTTCTGATTCATGATCCTCCACGGACGGGTTGGTCGTTGGATCGCCAACTTGAAGAGGGAGGATTTGCCATCGAACTTCTGGCCAGAGAAAAAACCCGTAATATGTAGCCAACATTTGGAAGAAGAATGTTTTCAAGATGACTTGGATAATAGCGCGTTGTGACAAACACCAGATACAGCACTGGGACTTGATCAACAGCCGATACCGCACCGTGACGTCACAAACCAGTAGGTGGCAGTAGTGTTCTTTGACAAACATGGATGCCTCCAGTAAAGCACATTTAGTTGAAAATGACCCTGAATTAAAAACATTTATTGAACATTATGTAATCGTTTCATATAATGATTATGTAATCGTTTCATATAGTACTTGTCCGAAGTTTGAATCCTGATTATGACCGAACTTTTTCTCTAAGCTCACATTAGGAAAGTCAATTAGCCGTGTGCGTTTAGCATCCGGCCGGCTGATGTTTCCGCCTATCTGAGTCACACCTCAGCAAACGTTTTTATTGACAGTCATCTTACTCCATATTAAGGCAGCATGCTACACAACTTCTAAGCCATTTTATTAAACGCCACATAAAGGATTTCAGTCATCTAGTGGAAGTTTGATCATCAAAGTTTGAAGTGAGCCTTTAGAAATAAATCTTCAAACTGGTTGCTTTCTTTATGTCTGTTCTATCTCTACGCCCTCTGACCCCAGCATTGTCTTCCTGCTCACCAGGTCGCAGCCGGCTCCTCGTCTGCCTCAAAGTGATGACATTTGCATCCTGACATCCACAGAAGGGCATCTGGAGTCCCAGGAACCTGCAGAGAAGTCCTGCATGTTGGTCAGTAAACAAAACTTGTGCAGAGGAGACCAGAAACCTCTGAAAGAGACAGAAAATGGCAGAAAAGCGCCGGATTGGTCCTGGACTGTGGGAGGGAGCTGCTCCGCTGCACGCTGGGTGAAGCAGAAGCAGGAATACAGGAGCACCCGTCCATGGTGACCAGGAGCCCGGTCATCTAACTCTGTCCATCATGATCATCCCACCAGCTGGGTCTGGTGTGTGTGACCCCCACCCTTCACCATTTGCAATAAAGAAAATAAACCAGCAGCCACAGAGAGAGCGGCTAAATCCATCAGCCATCAGGACTCCAATGGTGCCAAAGAGGGGTGTGCAATGTCCTGGCCACCACATTGCCCCCCCCCCCCCCCCTCTGGCCAGTGTAAATTGTACTCATCAGTTTAGCATTTCATCCCATTATGCACAGCCAGCGATTAAAAATCACATAACTAGGTGTTTACTTCAGTCTTTCTGATTTCTACAGGCAGGTTTACCACAGTAGTAGATTCAGCTTTTAGTTTCAGTGGCCACCCCAAGATATTTACTGGCCCCATCTGGCCCCCCCTATGAAACATTCTGGAGGCGCCACTGCAGGACTCTGCAAACTAAGAGCCAACAGTCTTACACACACCATGCCTTTTTTATTCTGTTTCCCATTTCCTGTTTATATCAATAAAACAAAACACAGTTTTACTTCCTCGGATGGTGAATAATTAAAGCAACAAAGAAGTCATAATAGTCGTGTTTATCACGCTAATAAACAGCCACTCTAACCACATTCCTCGCCTGAAATGGGATGAAATATCCGATAACCAGAGCCAAAGTTTCCAGCAATCCGCTGTGGTGTCATTATGACGGCTCTCCTTTCTCCTCTGGGTGTTAACTCCCATTCTTGACTTTCTAAGTATGAGGAACTGCTTCCTATCTCCCTCCACATCTCTATGTTTATACTTCTAGTACTTCGCTGATGAATTTCTTCATGTTGACTCATTTACGCAGCGGATTTGACAAATAAAAAACAATCTCCTGTGGTTTGAATTGGTTTGTGTGGATCCTTATAACCTGCCAGGAACCAACAAAAAACACCAAATACTCGACTAACCGCAGCTGTGTTTTCATTATGTCTGCAAAACATTGCAGATATTCTGCTATTGTAGAAAAAACAAATTCCCCATGACGATGTTTATAGGTTGGTTCGTGCCGTAAATAATTAAAAGCATGCATCTCCATCAGCCGCCCACTACTTCCTGTCTGCTTTGTCTATCGCCTGTTATAATAGTTTGGAGTGAATTTTGTTCCTTTATTGTTGCAAAGTTTCGCATATAGAAAGTGGGAAAACATTCAATCCAGAAATTAAACTTAGAAAAAAGTTTTTTTAGAGTTTGAACAGAATTTGCTTTTTTCTTAAACTTATTGTTTTTCTTCTTTTTTTACAAACTTAAATTTTTCCCCCAAAAAATTTCCACATTTCTATTTTTTTAAAGAGAGTTTTTCTATTAAGGTTTTTATTCCGTTTGCCTGTGGGGTGGGCTCTTTATTGATCCACTGGACGTTATCAGCAACATTTGATTGGTCAGGAGGGCGGGATCTGTAAAACCATAAAAAAAAATGTATAAAACTCACACTGAAAATGCGAAAATATGTAATTCAGTTCAACTCAGTTTATTTCTATAACGGCAATTCACCACACGTCACCTCAAGGCACTTTCCAGTTCACCAGATCATCCAGTCAGATTAATCAAAGTTTTCTATCTAAGGAAAACCAGCTGATTGCATCGACTCATTGACTCTTCAGCAATCCCTCACACTAAGCATGCTTGTAGCGACAGTGGAGAGGAAAAACTCCCTTTGAACAGGAAGAAACCTCCAGCAGAACCAGGCTCAGTGTGAGCGGCCATCTGCTGAGGCCGACTGGGGTTCAAGGAGACAGAAGCAGACATAGAAAAAGAAGCATAGATACAAAAGGCAACTGTCAACCAGCTCCACAGGCGGCCCCGTCCAGGAAACACACAGCCAGGCAGACGAGCTCCGAGCCAGCTCCCATGTCAGAGGATGAAGAGAGCACATCCAGTTAGTCACAGTCAGAGAAACAGGACTACACTGGAAAACCGGCCGATCTCCAACATCTAGAAACAAAGGTGTTGATGGCAGCAGCACAGCTGATATTTCTCTCCAGGATGGAGTCACAGCCAAACAGGAACAGACCAGATGAAGCTACTATGAGAAAAAGCAGAGAGAGCAGAACGTTAGAGATTGAACTAACAGATTCTGCAGAGTGGGAGAATAGAGATAGAATGAAGCAGAATGATGAAAAAGGGGTCCCTATGTCCTCCAGCAGTCTAAGCCTATAGCAGCAGAACTATAGAGATAGATCAGGATAACCTGAGCCACTCTAACTAGAAGCTTTATCAAAAAGGAAAGTTTTAAGCCTAGCCTTAAAAGTAGACAGATGGTCTGCCTCACGGTAATCTGTAGAATAAATTTGTCAAAAAAATATGCAAACATAAAATTTTTATAAAAAAATTAAAAATAAAACCGAAAAAATCTGATAAAAAATCTGTTACGTTCAAACTAATTTTTTAATAAAACGATTTTCAACGATTTATTTTCTGGATAGCATTTTTTTTTTTCACATTTCCATTCACAAATGTGTTCCTAGCTGCAGCAATAATGGAACTAAATTCCCTCCATATAACCTATAGATGTTTGTAGGAGAGTCTTTCTGCTTCTGTATTTGAAATAAATTGAACATTTATGAACGGTTTTTAATTTAATGTTTTACCAGAGGTGCGCCTCCTGCCAAACAACATTTGATCATGTGATACAAATACATTTTTTGTCTTTTTTTTTTTTTACTGTTCTGTGAAATACACTAAGTTCATTAAGGCTGAAAAACAACCAGCTAGCACTTAAACCTTTCTTATTTTTTTCAAAAGTGCCATGTTTCCATCAAGCACATGTTATTGTTGAGCATTTTGATGGTCAATGGGAACCCAGCTGGCGTGTAAGAACTGATTAGCTGATAAAACAGAAACCAGTAGAATGTAAAAACAAAGTGATGCAACACAGCTGAGCTCAGAGACTGATAAGATAAAAAGTCCAAGTTTTACGTCTTGGTGGAAATATTCAGGTTTCTCCACTTTCTTTTTATAGCAGTACTTTTCTTTCCTGCTTGTCTTGTTCTTTTCTTTCCAGTAGGCAGAGGGAAACCCTCAGGCAGTGTGCAGTAAACGAAGGGCGGCGTTGCTCCAAGAAGGATTAATGATTACAAACAACATTCATTCCTCTGCAGGAAAACGGCCTGCTGGAGATTTATTCCTGTATTATTTCAAAGCCATTTCTTTCTTTAAAAGCCTCGGCACCAGGAGGAGGTTTTATATATTCTGCTTTATTGAGATCGGAGTGTTTCCGAGAAATTAATTTTCATTTTTGCTTCACATAACCAACAGCCAGCCGTAACTACTGACACAAAGACGACTGAATGAACACTTACTAGTTCCTCTCCAGCTGATGCCGTTTTCTCTCTTTACCTTTTAACCAACTGAAGGATCACTTCAAGGAAAAAATAAATCCTTCTAAAGCAGACCGACTGTTCTGAGTCTCCCTGGTTTTTCCATCTTCTCCTCCATTTTTCAGAACTTTGCCTCCTTCTTTCAGCACCACTCAATATTTAGAACATTTAAATCTGAGCTTTTAAACAGCTGAAATGTTCTTTGCTTACTTTATGCTGTTATTTATTTGGACCCCACCTTCTAAAGAGGCATGGAGACTTATTCCTTTTAGAGTTATTCATTAGCTGCACATCTCCCAAACCAAACTTTTCCCCCAGTATGTGACAAATGGAAACCATTGGATCTTTTTCTCTACATTTTCCCCTCACTCTGCCCACGTCTCTCCTGCAGCGCTTATGTTTGCTTTGCTGCTCACTAAACAGGTTATTCCGAGGGAATGGAAATCCTCAACTCCTCTTTGTTTTAAAGAATGACTGATATGCTGTCCAGTGTTTTCTTTGTCAAACAACCATCATAGGTTGTTAAAGTGTGAGGACCTTCCAGTATGAACAAAGTAGCGGGCTATAAAGATCATTTATTGGTATTTTTCTTATTTTTCACTTTCATTTTTCATTGATACTCAATTGTTTTATTGTGCTTTGTTTAAAATGCATTTTCTGAGCAGCCAGAATTAAAACTTGGAACAACTTTTAAATTAAAAAAAAAGATTTTAAGAGTAACTTTGCTTTTTTTCTAAGACATTGTTTGATTATATTTGAAAGAAATATACATTTTTTTCAGATTTAGAATTTTGAAATTAATTTCAAGCCAAATATAAATATGAAAAATATATGTCTGTATAATTAATAAAAAAAAACTCTTTTAATGTATAAAAAACGTAGGGAATAAAACAACAAACAAAATAACATTCAGTGGAATTATTTGAAATAATAAAATCTCGGAAAACATCTGTTACTTTCACTCATTTAAAAAAAAAAAAAAACGTTTTTCAAAGTTTAACTTTTTTATTGATGCTCAGTTGTTTTATGCTTCTCTGTTTAAAATGCATAGTTTTTTTGTTTTGTAGGTTAATATTTGAAGGAAATAAAACCCAGAATTAAAACTTTGTACAACTTTTAAATAAAAAAAAGATTGTAATGTTTTCTCAGATTTTGTTTGCTTTTATTTGAAAATTGTATACTTTTTTAGAAGAAATATTTTGAATTTTTATTTTCACTTCAAGCTGAATATTGTTGTAAATTAGTTTTCTGAAATATAAATTTGTTTCAAGATTTGTAAAAGTGTTTCAGATTTTGTGTAGTTGGTTTGCACTTCCCAGCCACCGTACTTTTGACATTGACCAATAAAAATATAGCATGCTGGCCAATAGAAATGCTGAATTGAGAGGAAAGGCCACCCCATATAGGGAAGAAAATGTGTTCTGTAAAATGCAATTTGTATTTTTTTTTCTGAAAAACAGAAATATGCTGGTGAAGATTCTTAGTCCTCCAGGTCATAGTCATTCAATAAAAGTAAATAAAAAAACAATCCACTGGACTTTGTTTCCAAGTTTGAAGACGTTTCTCTTCCATCAAAGAAGCTTTTTCAATTCCAAATGTCAGAAATAGTGTTGAGTTCCAGGTTTTATCCAGCAGCCCAACAAAGCCTTGTTTTTGTTTAGAAAACATGCAAATTGAAACTAACTTTGTTATCCTGCAATGCCCCATACCTGTCTATCAGAAACCAAAAAAATCTCTCTCCATAAACGCATGGCCCAACACAGAAGAGCGACTCAGCTGTCCATCTACACCTGATGAACAAAGGACATTCTTTGGAGGACCAGAATGTTCACATTTTGGACAAAGAACAGAGGTGGTTTGAGAGGGACGTGAAAGAAGCCATCTATGTTAAGAGAGAAAAAACAACCTTAAACAGAGGGGAGGTGGATACAGATTTCAGCTTTCAAAAACCTACAGTGCAGCAATAGAGTTGCTTTTACAGAAGAACAGAAGACCTCATCTATTCAGACCTCATCTATTCAGCCCGGCCAACAATTCTCTTTACCGACCCCCCTTTCAGAGACATAGACAGGTATGGGGCATTGCAGGCTAACAAAGAAGCCAAACGACCCCCATTCCAAAGGGGGGGACCCGTTCATCTGTTTCTATTTGCATGTTTTCCAAACAAAAACAAGGCTTTGTTCGGCAACTGAATAAAACCTGGAACTCAACGCTATTTCTGACATTTTGAATTGAAAAAGTTTCCTGGATGGAAGAGAAATGTCTTCAAACTAGGAAACAAAGTCCAGAGGATTGTTTTAACTATTTTGGAATATAAAATCTATAAGAAAAAAAGTGTTTTTTGTTGCAACAATATTGGATCAAAACTGGCTCCATACACATGCTGCCTGAGGAAGCAGCCATGCTGGGTTGTTATGAGCTGCAGCTCTGCATTGTTTATTTCTGAGCCCTGGACTGGAATCAAACTGAAGTTGTTGTGTGTTTTACAGCGTCTTTAATAGATAATGATTTATAGAATGACGCTGCTGTGGTGTGTTGACGCTGGTCTGACTGGTTGGATCATGAATGTCTCTAAATAAACCAAAAGGGCTGCCCTGAAAATGCTTTTTTAAAGTGCGAACATTTGTACAACCTGTGGTCCAGAACATCTATCTAGATGTAGATATAGAACCGATTATCACAGCTTAATTACATCAGTTATGTTTGCAGCCAATGAATGTACTCCAGCTAATAGTTTAAAGTCCGGCCAAACAGGTTTTGGTAACAAAACTTTATTAATCTGCCTGAACTCAAACAAAAAGTGAATTTTTTTCAGTGTCTCGATTTAAGTGCAAAACATTTACAGTGTCCGGTTGGCATCAATGCATTACTTTCCTCACAGTATTCGTTGATAATGGAAATCTCACACCCAGCCAAGTGTAGTTGGTTATTTTTACAGGCATCTACTCCGCCTCCTTTAGCAGAGACTGGTAGATGCTGGACTGGAGGAAGCGTGGGTAACAGTCGGTGTCCAGCAAAGAGTAGACCCTCTTCTGAGCTGGGAGCAGAGAGGTGTGAGAGGGCGCCTGCAGCAGCTGGAGGGTCAGGTCCCTGGTCTTACTGTCCAGGTTGACCTGGAAGAAAACACCACATTATTAATGAGTTTTCACCTGCTGAGTGAAGCTTTGCCAGCTGAACAAGGGGGGTACCTCACGAGGGGCGCCACGTCGGATGTAAGTGGCGCAGATGTCTTTAGCTCTTCTCTGCAGGCTGAAGTTGTTGGAGGAGTGTCTGTACTGCTCACAGGCCAGGTAGAACTGGAGGTTCTCCTCGCTGAATTCAGAGCGCAGGAAGGCTCCAAACACAGAGACTCCAACTGGCAGCAGGAGAGAGAACCTTCAGTCATTTCATCTCACATCACACATGTGCCAATGGCTGCTTTAAGCCCAGAGGGTCTAGGAGAAATTGCACCGGAAATTACATATGTGAATTAAAGCAAGTCCAGCTCCCAGACTATAAATTGGAAATACAACTGTTTGTATTTGCGTGACAGAAAGGCATTGAATCTTTTTCAGGTGGAACCACTATTTTAAATCTCACCGTTTCTGATTTATAGGTGATTAAACAAAGAAAAAATGAAAAATATTTAGCCTTGCCAAAGTTTCTTTCCAATTTAACCCTGCAAAACACCATGAAAGTCCATTTGAAACTCTGGATGAAACCTCAGACCTTATAGATCCACATCTTGACTATTACTCAAGCAAATTTGGACTGAATAAGTTAAATCATGTTTGTTCCACAAAGGTTTTAGTGGCAAAATGCCAAAAGTGCAAAAACACATTTTCCACTCATAATCTGCTCAGACAAATATACTGATTTCCATTATTGGAGACCGTCTGCATGAGGCAAAGCCTTTGCTCCTAAGATTTAGCTGTTGCTTCATTGAAATTTACCAATAATATTTCCAAACTAAATAGAAAATAAGAAAAACAGAGCAGCTTATGTAACGAATGCTGTTTACATCACCTGAAGTGGCCGCACAATGACCCCCGACCCCTACGTGGAAAGGTCTGGGCCTCTAGTTTCCAATGATGGCGGCCATTAGGGGGCGGGGCTAAAAATGAACACCTGCTGTTAAATTACTCCTGCATAGTCACGGGTGAGGTGGAATTTTAAATCTCAATTTATTATGTTTACACGGCTATAAAACAAAAAGTATTTGTGGAAAAAAATTATTTTTAAACATATTTTAGAAATTTTAAAGCCCAATTTTAAAGGCGTGTGGATGAAACACCATGTGACTGTGTTTTGGCCATTTTTACAAATAGATAAACATGATCAGGTGTCAGTTGGGCCCTGTACAGCGACCACTGAGCTCCTAAAGACCAGAGAAGCAAAGATAAACTCTGAAAAAAAATCACTTTGACCTCCTCTAACAGCCTTTGGTTGTAAAACATGTCTGACCAAAGCGGTTCAAACGTTCGTCAGCACCACGGACAGCAGACCCCATTTCAGAACCACGACAGAAAGCCGAGGTTGGGTTCTGCATCTTAATATAAGAGACCTCGGTTCTACAGCAGAATTAAAGATAGAAAATAAACTCAGGTGCCAAAAAAACCCTTTGAGACGCCAGGATCCAAACCAAAGCCTGGCTTTGGTAAGACTAACCAGCGCTGATGATGCGTTCACTGGTAGTGGGAAAAGGCAGGTTAACCTGAGGCAACAGGAAGCTTTCCAACAGGCGTTTTGATATAGAAGCGGTTTCATTGACATATTTGTGGTGATTTTATTGTTTTTCTTTACCTGAAAGCTCTAAAGTATCTATGCTTCTTTTTCTATGTCTGCTTCTGTCTCCTTGAACACCAGTCAGCCTCAGCAGATGGCCGCTCACACTGAGCCTGGTTCTTCTGGAGGTTCTTCCTGTTAAAAAGGAGTTTTTCCTCTCCACTGTCCCTACAAGCATGTGCTAAGGCCTGGTTATCGTCCTGCAGCAGTGTGTCGCAGATATTTTTGATTTATGCCCAATATTGAAGCGTGGTCTGCGTTATTTTATTCCACACCACAACGCCAGAGGGCCAATCAGGAATTAGCTGTGGGTCTAGATGCGGCCGAGGCGGTGAGGAGGAAGGGGGGGCAAGTTTGTGCGACAACGGAGGGACCTGAGGGCCAAAAAGAGCGGGGATCCAGGTGGAGAAAGGTCCCAGCGTTCTCGCATACCTCGCTCTTCTAGCTGGTTCATCTTCAACAGTTGTTTTCCACAATGGTGGTCATACAAATAAATCAATCCAGTAAGGTACCAAACAGGAAATACGCATAGAGTGGAGCGGATGTAGATCTGACCAATCAGAGGCCTCCTGTCTGCGCTCACCTACAATTTGGGAGAGGTGCAGTAGAGTGTCTGCGGAGGGGGCGGGGACGTCTATGCGTTCACTGTGACACCTACGCAGATTACCTAGTTTCGAAGTATAAATCAGCCTTTAGTGTGAGGGATTGCTGAAAAGTCAATGAGTCGATGCATCAACTGGTTTTCCTTCGATAGAAAACTTTGAATTAATGTGACTGGATGATCTGGTGAACTGGAAAGTGACCTAAGATGACATGTGTTGTGAATTGGCGTTATAGAAATAAACTGAATTGAACTGAAATGAATTGAACCAAGCTGAATGTGGAGGAATTGCAGCTCCATCAATGAGTGGATAGCTGGACTCAGCAGAGTTCATGTGACGGACATAAAAAAGTGTCCAGAGAGGCTGAGGAGAAGGTTTTCCTTCCTCAGGATCGGTTATCAGACTCTCCTCTCTCTGGTTCCTGGAGCACGATGAGGCCCAGTGTCACGTGGCAGAGCATGCAGGCCATTCCTGGAGGGTGTGGGACATGACACCAGTGGACGGGCTCCTCTGACCCAAATCAAACAGAACATCTCTGGGACATGATGTTTAGGTCCTTCTGGCACCATCAGGTTACAGCTCAGGCTTCCCCTATACAGCTCACACTTTAGAAGGAAAACTGTAGAACTTCTTCATATGGGATTTTTTTTTTTTTACTGTAAAAAGTTATACGGATGCACTGTGTATATCGTATATATTCCCTGCATCTTTTTCTTCATTTGGCACATTCTTCTTCTCCTTTGACTATTTGAGTTGATGTAACGAGTAAATTTCTCCACTTAGATCAATAAAGCCAATCAACCAATCGATTAGAAAAAAGGCAAGAGCTGGGTAGCATAAAGCCGTATTCCAAGTTCCTGTTTCCTCATGATACAAACATGCATGTGTGTTTTCTGTGAGCAGTGGAGTCGACGTGAGAATGAAGCTCTTTAATGATGGAGAAGATTCACTGCTAAATGTTTCCATGTTTGTTTCAACGGTCATTGTTGTGCATGAACGGCGTTCACTGAATACGCTCCTATTTTTAGTGAGCGATGAACTGAACGGATCAGTTTTGAAGTAATGAACGTGAACGAGAACAACGTTCGCTCTGAGAAGAATGAGCGAAACACACAGCTCACGTTGGCTGTCAATTCAGTTCAGTTTATTTCTATAACACCAATTTATAACACATATCATCTCAAGGCACTTTCCAGTTCACCAGATCATCCAGTCAGATTGATTCAAAGTTTTCTATCTAAGGAAAACCAGCTGATTGCATCGACTCATTGACTCTTCAGCAATCCCTCACACTAAGCATGCTTGTAGCGACAGTGGAGAGGAAAAACTCCCTTTGAACAGGAAGAAACCTCCAGCAGAACCAGGCTCAGTGTGAGCGGCCATCTGCTGAGGCCGACTGGGGTTCAAGGAGACAGAAGCAGACATAGAAAAAGAAGCATAGATACAAAAGGCAACTGTAAAAGGCGCCCCCATCCAGGAAACCAACGGCCAGGCAGACAAGCTCCGAGCCAACTCCCATGTCGCAAGTCGATCTCCAACATCTATAAACAAAGGTGTTGATGGCAGCAGCACAGCTGATATTTCAATTGATAACGACGCTTTTCATCGGATAACGTCAGGTTTTATGGCAAACAGCCTGACAGAGCAGCAGGCCTCCTGCTAGTACCAGTCTGCTCCATTCAGACTCATCTGCTGGGATTTCTGATGCCAGTTGAGCAGAGCGCTTGGCAGAGTTTGACCAACCAACAAAGGAAGACTGGGATAGAAAAAAACTTCTTAGTGCAAACTGTTCCTACCGGGTTTGAACAAACAAGTCTGTCCGTTAGCCATGCCCACTTCACCTTTAAAGCCACACATGGAGTTAAATAATTCCAGCTATCTGTGGAAATATCTGCTACTGAATGAGGAACAGAAAAAATCATTTAGATCCAGATCTTTTCAGCAGAACCTGAATGTTTCTGAAGTTCTGTGTCATTTGGCTAAATAAAGGCTTCACTGCATCCAGGATCTATTATGGAGGATTGTGACTTCATTCATTCTTTTTAATTATAAACTTGGACAACACTGACATGCAGTTTTAGCAGCGATAGAAGGATCTCCCAGAGAGGCTGGTTTGCCTCGAACCCTCATCCCGTCTCACAGCCACCGGTGTGTTCCAGACTTACTGGGGCTGGCCAGCAGGGTGTTCAAAGACTCAGCCCAGGACTCCAGCACGTCGTGGCTGATCCGCCCCTTCCTATTGTGGCCCACCTGACTCCACTGGCGCATGAAATGCAGGCGAGACCTCCTCTCTGTAGCGCTGTGATTCGGAGCGGCGCAGACAGACGAGCAGATATCAGTGAGAGACGGAAATCTATCAGAGATCAAAGTGATAGGAGGAAACTTTCTCACCTGTTTTTCTCTTCTGCATTAAACAGGTTTGAGTTGGATGAATGAGGACTCTGAAAGGAGAAAATGGATAACATCATTTAGAAATTCTGCAAGCTCATAGTAAAAAAAAAAACAACTTTGAATACATTGAATATTTTATCAGCTCTTCAAACGAAGGGATTCGTTAAGATTTATCAAACTTGAGGCTCCATCGCTTCTCAATCTGCACCTTTTGGAAAACGTTTTATCAAACAATCTACATTCTACATTCAAGTTCTTGAAAAGTTTATGTATTTTCTAATTTCTCTTAAAGAATTATTTTTAAGGTTACATGTTTGAAATTAAGAGAAATATCAGAATATATAAAAAAAATCTAATTTTACAAATCATCTAATAAGAAAACCACTTTGAAAAGGGTTTTGTTTTGAAATAAGCTATTAAATTGTTGATCATTAAAAACTGCAATTTGAAAATCAAATCTACTTTCACATGATATTTATAAATAATTAATAAATCAAACATTTAATTAAGGTAATTCTATTTTCTTTTGACTTCATCCTCTCCTCTTGCTCCCTAAACACACCGAGAACAGAGCTCAACCAATCACAGCTTCTCTATGGACTTAACCATCTCTCTCCTCCGTTAGACTGACACATTTGAAAAGTTTCATTTCTAAAATGCATTTTTTATTTCAAGTCACAAATCTTTGCTGCAATAATAACGGAACAAAATTTACTAAATCTTCAGCCAATGAGGATCGCATAAAAAAACAGTACAGATTATATATTTAATTAGAAAAATGAAGTTTATAGAGTGTAAGGTCGTGCTGCTTGGAAACGGTTCAAGAAAATGTCATTCAAAGTGTTTAGACTTTAAGTTGTGCAGCTGGAATCAGAGCAGATCAGAACCGAGTGTCTAGAATCAGATCGCCGGCAGTGAGCAAAGGATGCTGGGAGATTTATAGAAACAACATAAAAGGCCAAATAGGTTGTGGATGAGCCCCGATGTGGAATTTATTCAGAATCTCCTCTGGAAAGAATTTTAGAAGAAATAAGAACATCTAAAAACGTAATTTATCCCAACTGCATTCATGTCACTTTATCTCCATATTATGTGTTTATGATATTTAGCCCAATGGGTCTTAGGAGTAAATTCCCCCTGGGATTACATATGTGAATTAAAGCAAGTGCAGCTCCCAAAGTATTCATTGTAAAGACAATTGCTTGTTTTTGTATGACAGAAAAGCATTGAGGAATATTTTTCAGGTGGAACCAGTGTTTTAAATGTCTCCATGTCTGATTTATAGGTGATTAAACAAAGAAAAAATGAAATATATTTAGCCTCACCAAATTATTTTCCAATTTTAACACTGCAAAACACCATGAAAGCCCATTTGAACCCTCAGACTTTATAGATCCACATCTTGACTATAACTCAAGCTAATTTAGACTGAACAAGTTCAAACATGTTTGTTCCACAAAGGTTTTAGTGGGCAGTGTGCGAGGCGGAAATGTGATTTTGGCACAATGCTAAAATTTCAAAAGTAATTTTTTCCACTCATCAAAGGAAATCTGGTCAGACAAATATGCTGATTTCCATTATTGGAGACCTTCTGCATACAGTAAAGCCTTTGTTCCTAAGATTTAGCCGTTGATTCATTGAAATTTACCAATAATATCACCAAACTAAATAGAAAATAATAACAACAAAGCAGGCTTATGTAACGCATGCCGGTTAGATCACCTGAAATGGCCACACATGACCTCTGACCCCTCCTCGGAATGGTCTGAGCCTCTAGTTTCCAATGATGGCGGCCATTAGGGGGCGGGGCTAAAAATGAACACCTGCTGTTGCATTACTCCAGCAGAGTCAGACATGTCAGGTGGAATTTTAAATCTCATCTCATAGGTTTACACAGCTATAAGACAAAACATAATTTTGAAACATATAGTAGATATTTTAAAGCCCCATTTTGAAAGGTGTGCGGATGAAACACCATGTGACTGTGTTTTAGCCATTTCTATAAATAGATAAACATGAGCGGGTGTCAGTTGGGCCCTGTGTCCGGCCCGGCGGGTTGAAGGGGTTAATGCGTTCTCTCTTTTATTCTGGATGTTTCCAGTGTGCCATGCAAAGGTCTGTCTTCATCACACAGGAAAGAATCAAGCTGCTGGGTCCAGTTCACTCCTTGGTAGAAATTAAAGCAGTCTTAATAGAGACATTTCTCTCCGTCTGCTACATACACTAAGCTTTTTTTTAAAAAGTTCAGGTTTCCTCATTCATCCGGAACACGTTAAAGAGTCAGAAAAGACCTGGGAGGTTGAACCCGGCAGGAGGAGAGCAGACACGGCAGACGAGGTCATGATGAAATCTGCCAATCAGGTTTGATGTAAGAAAAGATGGGAAATGATCTCACAGCATGTTTCCTGTGGACAAACTGATGATGATCCTTCCTTTTTTTTTGACGGAAACGTTTAAGGCCACAGAAAAAGTTGAAGAAGTTGGAGTGTATGTAAAATTATAGTATTTCTGTGTCTATGAAGGCTGGCTTAATGGATCTATTCGGTGAGGTAAACACACCAGGCTGATCTGTAAGGGCTTCATTACTTTGCTCTAACTGTTCCCAACATTTGGAAACAATTTCCTCAACTCTGCATGCCAATAGCTTGTTACCATCCACCGCTCTGTTTCTCTACTCCGTGTTTGTAGATTTTCCGAAATGTTAAAATAAAAAAACAATCCACTTGACTTTGTTTCCAAGTTTGAAGACATTTCGCTTCCCATCCAGGAAGCTTTTTCAATTCAAAATGTCCAGATTAGTGTTTAGTTCCAGGTTTTTAATAGAGTAGCCCAACTAAAGCCTTGTAATGGTTTAGAAATCATGCAAATTAAAAACCAGCCCCCCCCCCCGACCCCCCAATACCACCATCCTCCACTACTTTCCCCACGTCAGGACTGCTACTCTATGCACTATTTGCACCATTCGCACTACAGTTTACATATGTAAATATTTTAATATTTATTTTTATATCTTAGGTTTTTATTTTATGCTATGGTTCATTATATATATATATATATATATATATATTTTTTTATTTTTTTATTTTATTATGCACCGTGGGGTTGAGAGGACTGAAATTTCATCTGTGTTGTATGTTTACCATGTAGCACATTTGACAATAAAGTTGAGTTGAGTTGATAATGGGAGTCGTTGAGGTCATTATTGGCCCGGCTGACCTGGCGAGATATTTTTTTCCCCTGCATAGCGATGGGGGCTGAGATGATAGTGGGAAGGAATCAACTCTATTGCCGCTTTGTAGGTTTTTGAGACCTGAGTCCACCCCCTCTGTTTAAGGTTGGTTTTTCTCTTGTTAACATTAACATGACCCTTAACGACCGGTGATCTACAATAACCCTTAACGACTGACTTTTCAGAGGAATGGGTAAGTATCGGGTATTCAGTTCAATTCAGTTCATTTATATAGAACCAATTCATACTTGTTAAGTTAACGCTTAAGTTAAGGCATTTATAAGTTCACCAGATCAAGTCAAATTGATTCAAAGTTTTCTATCTAAGGAAAACCAGCTGATTGCATCGACACTAAGCATGCTTGTAGCGACAGTGGAGAGGAAAAACTCCCTTTGAACAGGAAGAAACCTCCAGCAGAACCAGGCTCAGTGTGAGCGGCCATCTGCTGAGGCCGACTGGGGTTCAAGGAGACCTACGTAGATCTAAAGAAAACCAGTTGATTGCATCGACTCATAGACTTTTCAGCAATCCCTCACACTAAAGCCTGATTTATATTTCAAAACTAGGTTATCTGTGTAGGTGTTGCAGTGAACGCCGAGACGTCCCCGCCGCCTTTGCAGACACTCTGCTGCACCTCCCCATAATTGTAGGTGACTGTAGAAAGTGCCGCAGACAGAAGGCCTCTGACTGGTCAATTCCAAGTCACCTCTAAACTATGCGTATTCCTTGTTTGGTACCTAATGACAGAATCTCTGGCTGTAGTGCCATCCACAACGCCTGGCATGCGTAGGACTCTATCCCAGACACCGCGCAGGACGCTAGTTTGTAGCTCTGTGGGACGGTCTGTTTCAAACACGCAGCGCCACGGCCAGTCTTTGGGGAACACTCACGGGTGAACTCTGTTTCGTCTGCCGTTGGATGAGGGGTTGTAGACGGTGAACAAGCTTGTCAAACCCACACATGGACACCCACAATCCTAGCTAGTTCCTGATTGTCCCTCTGGCGTTGTGGCGTGGAATAACACAGCGCAGACCACGATTCAATATTGGGCATATTTCCCTGCATCGGTGAGCGGTCTGTTTAAAGACGACTAGTTGTTTTTAAACACCTGAACATAAACCAGAGGATTCAGACCCACTGAAGCTGTGACTCAGTGGACGCTTAAAGGACGTCCTACCTGTCCAAACAGACTCTTCAGGTGCAGCTTAGCAGCAGAGAGTTTGGCTCTGTGGTGGTGCTGTCTTTGCTGGGACTTTAAGTCAAAGGGGTCTGAGGAGACTGAGGGTCGCTGGTCGTCTTTCTCTGGACTCTCAGGGTCTTCGGCAACCGAGGCCAGCTGGCTGTCGCTGTAGGCCCTGCAGCCTTCGCTGATGCTACACACCATGAGGCGGTTGGTGTCCTGCTTCCCCAGATCGCTGAGGTTCTCTGCGCTGCTGCTGTGCTCTTTGATCAGCTCTCTCCTCCTGACCTCGGCCGGTATCTGCGCCGGCTCTCTGATGGTGGGAATCAGGCCAGCTGACCCTGCGTCGTCGAGTTGCTCAATTTCCAGCTGAGGTGCGGGGTTGACAGACGTCCGCCTGCTTCCATATTCTGGCTGCTTTGGGGGCAGTTTGTCCCACTGTATGGAGTCTAGGTCCAGAAGGGATCCCTCAGAGCTGAATCTGCGCATGTTGGACAGAAATGCTGCAGAGAGGAAAATAAAACACATCAGTCTCCAAATGTTAAATCTTTCTGATCTGAAAGATGAAATCTATGATCCCATCATAGAACGGCTGAAGGTTAAAGTGATTCCTCAGGGTAAATTAAACTGTAAAGGTTACAGATTAATCCATAACAGTCTCTTCTGTCAGCACATCCGATCGTAAGACATTGATTTGGTCAAAAGTTTTTTAGTACAGGGGCCAGAACCAGTTCTATTCTATTAAGTTTATTTCTATAGCACCAATTCACATCATGTCATCTCAAGGCACTTTCCAGTTCACCAGATCATCCAGTCAGATTGATTCAAAGTTTTCTATCTTAAGGAAAACCAGCTGATTGCATTGACTCATTGACTCTTCAGCAATCCCTCACACTAAGCATGCTTGTAGCGACAGTGGAGAGGAAAAACTCCCTTTGAACAGGAAGAAACCTCCAGCAGAACCAGGCTCAGTGTGAGCGGCCATCTGCTGAGGCCCACTGGGGTTCAAGGAGACAGAAGCAGACATAGAAAAAGAAGCATAGATACAAAAGGCCACTGTCAACCAGCTCCACAGGCGGCCCCGTCCAGGAAACACACAGCCAGGAAGACGAGCTCCGAGCCAGCTCCCATGTCAGAGGATGAAGAGAGCACATCCAGTTAGTCACAGTCAGAGAAACAGGACTACACTGGAAAACAGGCCGATCTTGGAATTTAAACTAAATCAGCAGCAGAATACGCTCTGAAAATGAGCAATGAGCCAGAAACAGAAAGGAATGAAAGAATGAAAACCAACCGCGGCTTCACCTTGCTTTATTACACATGTATATGAGGGGTTTTTTAATTGTGGCAACAATTCCAGTCAAAACCCAAATATGAGAGGAAATCGGTCAAAAGCCTTCATTGGAAAATATCCTGAAATATCCAAAATGGTGATTTCCGTTATACAGTTTTCCTCAGTTGTCACGTTTTCAGACTGGAGCAGACGACTACATCTTAGGGCCACGGGAAGTAGGAGTGCTGGGGTTGCTGCTGCCCCCCCTAGTGGTCAGAGGGAGATTTTAAAAAAAATGTATTATAAGGAAAATTACTTTGCACAATTTGTCAGTGTCTTATGAATATTTTGGGAAATAATTTTTATTCTGATTTTAATATATTTATATATGTAATATATTTCATATATAATTGGGAGGCTGTGGCTAAAAAATTAACTCTTCAACATCCCTTAGTTAAGAGGCTCTATAGAAACATTTTATAATCCAGATTTGTTTTTCACAAAGGCCAGGCGTCGTTTAATTTCAGAAGCCTATTATAGATATGACTAAATATTGTAAACTCTAACCATTAATTAAATAATTTTGTTAGATGTTTCCTTGTTTGGATTTAGAAAATCTATAGTTTATTATTGTTTATTAATATGTAGGTCAACTGAATTGAATATGGAGATTTAATAATTGTTTAAATGGGCATCCAATTAATCACTGTGATATTTGTGGATCTAAGTTGTTCATTTTTCCTCTATAAAGTGGTTAAAGCCATTTTTTTTTTTATCTCAGCTGGTCTCCAATCAGATCCGGAGGCATGAGTGGTTCTAGACAGGGGCCAACGGGGGCCAGTGCCCCTGTAGATCACGTCCTGGCCCCTGTTATGGCCCCTGTACCGAAGACATAATAGTCAAAGAAATTCTAATGATGATCTGCACTGGAACAGACATGGTGACTGATAGCTCCTTTGGATCTGTTTCATTTTTTTCTTTACAAATTCTGTTTTACCAATTATTTAAAAATAATAAGGTGATAAATTCAGTGGTATTAAGATAGAATTACAGTTTTCATCTGCTAAATGTTTTTTTAAAAACATATTTTTACAGCTGAATTTATCAGTTTTTCTTTCTTTCATTACTGATTTCAAAGAAAACAGTAATTTGGACTTAAATTAAGTCAAAAATATGTAAACTTCCCAAATATATTCATATATATTAAATGAATACTATATATGAATATATAAAATATAATAATATATGAATAAATATCAATATATATGAATATGTAAAATATATCAATATATGAATATATATTGACCTAATGAGAAATAGAATTTTAATTAAACCTAATTGAATAGAAATTTTACTTCATGCAGTTCTCTTATCATATATTTGAATCCCTTGCCGTGTTTTTTATTTCCTGCTTTTCTGTGCTCCAATGAAAACACGCTGGCCCCCTCCTGGCCCCCTTGAACCTTTGGTCTAGGACCGCCCCTGCCGGAGGCTCAGCTCTCTGAAGGCGCTGCAGCATCGCGGCCCCTGGAGCGTCGTTCAAACGCCGTCCGTCGCCTCGCCGGCTGGAAAATGATGCGGATCCTGGGATCAACATGTAGCAGCAAACAGAAAGTTTGAGGAAAGCTTGTTTGTCTTCTTTCTGTCTTCATCATCAGTGGACCATCCAGCTATTGCTCTTAAACTTCATAAAAACACGTGAGAACTTTGAACCAATCTTACTGTAGAGAAGAAAGTTAGAAAATCTGCCAGTGAAAGCGGATTATGGCAGATTACCAGCTGCTGGTGGATTAAAGCAGTGTGATCTCCAGCCAGGCGGGGACAGTAGGACACACGTTCCCTGTTCAAACAGCAGCAGGCAGGAGATCATCACAGACACACAAACCTCAGGATGGGATTACCTTCAAACGGTGCGGATTAGAAAACCTCCTCTCCTGCTGCTTCCATCAAGTTCAGGCTGTGAACAGCGACCTTGGAGCTCAGATCTCCAAGAAGTTAGAAGCTTCTCCTCCTTTAACAAGCTGCTCCTGTAAGTGACGGGAGGAGGAATCCTCAAACTGTTCCCTCTGACACTTAATGCTCCTCCTTCGCAGCGCCACACCTTCACCTCTGCCTCAACATGTCAGTGTGTGTCTCACTCTAACACACACACACACACACACACACAATCGGAATCGGAAGACCTGCTGCTGCTTTCAGTTTGTTTTCATTCCGACAAACATGCAGAAAAACACTCAGACAGAACCGTCCTCCTGACGTCATGTAGCTACGCGCTCCTCCCTGTCTTCGCCACGTGGGGGCGCTGTTACACCGCTGAGACGCAGAAGGAAAAGATCAATAGAAAATTAAAAACATTTTTGACTTTGCACAGTTTATACATTTCTTATGAATATTTTTGGAAAGGATTTTGACTTTTTTATTTTACTATTGCATTTATTTGGATTTTTATTCAATTATTTTGATTTTGTCATGGCAACGTAAAGCAAGCAAGTGGTCGCCAAGTAAAGAAGAATCCTGCTCGAGGCAGCAGACTAATAAATTTACAGTCTAATGCTGGGGGGGATTTACCATTAGGCAGTACTAGGTAGTTGATTAGGGACCCAAGTTCCTGGGGACCCCATAAAACTCTTTTTACATGTATGGTTAATACAACTATTCCTTATTTGCACACTTGTTTTTGATAAAAAAAAATCCTTTCACTTAAATACCTAGAGAGGAAAACAAGAAGAAAAGGGACAAGAAGAGAGGGACAAAACCTAGAACAGATAATGGATGTCTATTCTATTAACATTTCTATAATGGGTCTGTTTTATGTGTTGTCTTCTCAGTTCAGAGGGGCCCCTGCCTGTCTTTGCCTAGGGCCCCAAATTTCGTAAATCTGCCCCCAAATGACAGAAATGAGGAGGAAATATGTCACAGAAACACATTTCAGATTTGTCTGCTCATGAGAGACTTTATCTCTCTGACCTCAGAGCGCACCTAAGCATTTGGACCCCTGTAACCAGGCAGGGCCCCCTGCCTGTAGTATTTTAGTGTTATTTTGATCCTGTGTTCTCTGTGTAATGGATGATGTTTAAATAGTATAATAATACCATTATTTCCTTGTGGTTTGCATAAAAGGATTTTGGAGCTAATAGAGTCACGTGTGACATAAACACATCATTATTGTGAAGTTTAACTAATAGCGCAGATATTCACCTAAGAACTGATGATGTCTGTGTGTTACAGACCCTGGTTGCACAATAAAGTAGTGAATCTCAGTCTATTTACTTAGTTCCTAGAATTTCTGAAAGTAGAATGGGAGGCAGATCTTTTAGTTATCAGGCTCCTCTCCTGTGGAACCAACTACCAGTTTTAGTCCGTGAGGCAGACACCCTGTCTACTTTTAAGGCTAGGCTTAAAACTTTCCTTTTTGATAAAGCTTCTAGTTAGAGTCGCTCAGGTTATCCTGAGCTATCTCTATAGTTATGCTGCTATAGGCTTAGACTGCTGGAGGACATAGGGACCCCTTTTTCATCATTCTGCTTCATTCTATCTCTATTCTCCCACTCTGCAGAATCTATTAGTTCAATCTCTAACGTTCTGCTCTCTCTGCTTTTTCTCATATTAGCTTCATCTGGTCTGTTCCTGTTTGCCTGTGACTCCATCCTGGATAGAAAAAAAACAATAAACGAATGTTTAAAAACATTGGAGAGAAAAACAACAAACAAATTCCCCCCTTCTTTCCTGAGTTAATTTACCTTTTTTACATGTGAGAAAAGGAGTAGGAAGAAGTAAAATTTATGTGCTTCTACCCCCTTAAATCTTGTATTTCTTTAATTTACAATATTTATAATTATGTTGCTATATATCCATATAAATACATACCTACCTACACATATACATACATAAATATGTATACACATATACTTTCATACATATATACAAATGAACAAAACAAAAAACACAAAACTTTCTACAGTGCTTCTCTATACCTTTTGAAAATAATTTCTTTGTATATTCTTTTGGAAAGGAATATGTTTGGGCATCGCTTTATGTTCTCATTTAGTTCGTTCCACAATTCAACTGCGCAAATGGATAAACATTTGTGTTTTATAGGAGGCCTCCAGCAAATCTTGTCATCTATGATCACTCCAAGGAATTTATTTTCATGTACTCTTTCTATGTTAACCCGCTCTATCTGTATCTGTGCCTGATGCTTTGACTTACAGTTTCCGAATACCATGAATGTAGTTTTACTCAAATTTATTGATAGCCTGTTTATGTCAAACCGTTGTTTTATTTCTTTAATTCGGAAGTGACTGATTCCAAGAGTTGCTGTAAGCTGTCCCCTGATCCAAATATGTTTGTATCATCTGCAAATAATACAAAATTCAATACTTGAGATACTTCACAAATATCATTGATATATAATAAAAATAACTTTGGTCCCAACACTGACCCCTGGGGGACACCACAAGCAATGCCCAGACATTCAGAACAATAATCTCCCATCTTCACAAATTGTTGTCTGTCTCTCAGGTAACTACTTATCCAGTTTAGAGCCACCCCCCTGATCCCGAGTTGTTTCAGTTTACTGATTAATATTTTGTGATTTATTGTATCAAATCTTTTTTTTTAGATCAATGAAAACCCCAACTGCATATTTCTTTTTATCTGTGGAGTTTGTAATTTATTCAATGAGTTCTCTTAGTACTAGTGATGTTGATCTATTTTTTCTAAATCCATATTGGCTGTCAGTGAGTACTTTTTTTTTTATTAATAAATTTCTCTAATCTGTTGTTAAATAATTTTTCTAAAATTTTAGAAAATTGTGACAGTAGAGAGACAGGCCTGTAATTTGTGAAGTGCTGTTTATTTCCCGTTTTATATAGTGCAATGGCTTTTTCTATTTTAATTTTTGTTGGAAATTTACCGATTGAAAATGATAAATTGCAGATGTTTGTTAGTGGTTTGGCGATCCCCTCTATTACTTTTTGTATAATTTTTATATCTGTTCCATCGTGATCAGTGGATGGTTTGTTTTTGCATTCTTTAACAATATCAATTATTTCTTTTTCATCTACTGCTGTCAGAAATATTGAACTGGGATTTCTTTCTATTAGCTTCTTATATGTACGTTCTGATGAATGTGGAACGGGGATTTGTTCAACTAAGTTTGGTCCCACGTTTGCAAAAAATGTATTGAAGTTATTAACCACATCCTCCATGTTATTAATATTTTTTATCATTCTCAATTAAGTAATCGGGATAAGTATAAGTAGCCTGTCTATTATTATTTTTAATATTATTTGAAATATTCCACATACCTTTAATATTGTTATTTTCAAATAATTTTGCATAGTATTCTTTTTTTACAAGATCTCCTAATGTTAGTTAACTTATTCTCATATTTCTTATATTTATTTTCAGTCTCTATATTTCTGTGTTTTATAAATTCTCTATAAATGGACCTCTGCATTTAAGCCATCCTCATGGGGAGCATGCTCTATTCCAAGCTCTATACCCTAACCACTAGACCACCACTCCCCCTAATATAAATGCCCGTAAATGTATTTAATTTATTTCCTTTCATCTCAAACAACTTAGTTTGCTCATAAATAGCTGTAACCCTAAGGCAACAATGATTGTCTCATAATTGTTGCTTATATGACTGGACAAGCTTTTATTTTTTTGCCAATAATAAATAGTTTTGTTGTTATTCTTTGAAATGAGCGGAAGGAATAAAAATCTGCTTATTAATGGATTACTTCTATAAAATGTGTCTCTGTTATCTCCACGTTTTAAATAAAATGTATTTGAAAAGACAGTCAAAGGTCAAGGCATTCCTGCTCCTCTTGTCACATGGCCGCCAACAGGGCTCCTCCACTGGGACATGGCTCTGGGTGGCGCCATTCCCCACAGTCCCAGGTGGATTCAAGCATTTGGCTGAAAGGAAATGCAAACAGCTGCTGGATGGTTGGAGTGTCAAACTGAAAGCTGCTGAGGAAGATCTTAAAATCTAAACAAGATTCAGAGGCTTTAAAAATGTGTGCAGATATGAAAACAGCAGACAGCGACATGCATAATCTGCATCATGTAAACCATCCTGGGTGGGGGAAGGAAACCATCTAACTGGGCTCCCATCATGTTAAGAAGTGAGAAGTTGTTTGAGGCATGTTAGACTCTTTGTTAAAAAGGTTTTGGTTATATTGCCAAACGTTTTATCTGACTTTGTTTTAATGTCACCAAAGATAAAGTTGAGGTCCAACAGCCAGTGATAAACTCCTTTTTATGTCAGCTCACTTCAACATGATCAAGTCTTTAAAGGGTGTCATTAACTTTTGATTTCATCAAACATACAAAAACACAACGTTCAGGTTAACTGGCATTTCTAAATTGTTCTTAGGTGTGAGAGTGTCAGCATGGTTGTGTCTCTGTGTTGCACTGCAACGGAGTGCCGACCTGCACCCTGCCTCTCATCCATATATTGATGGACAGCTAGGCACTGCCTCCGCAAACTTGAGGGAATAAGCGGGAGAAGATGTAACAGTTTTAGTCTCTGAGGCAGACACAGTCTACTTTTACTTTCCTTTTTGATAAAGCTTATAGTTAGAGTGGTTCAGGTTATCCTGAGCGATCTCTATAGTTATGCTGCTATAGGCTTAGACTGCTAAAGGACACAAGGACCACTTTTCTTCATTCTACTTTAATCCAATTCTTTTTAAAGTATTTGTTTGTTCAACCCCTAACTTTACATTCTCTCTGCCTTTTCCGATCACAACAGCTCAGTAAGTAAGTTCCTGTTTGGATGTGACATAATGCTGGAGAGAAATACCAGCAGGGCTGCTGCCATCAACACCTTCATTTATAGAAGACAGAGTTGGACCTGACACGGCTATGGACTCAGTTTTTACTGTGGCTGGCTGTATGTGCTTTTTAATATTTTTTGGCGTTAAAACTGGCTCTGAACTCTTACCTTTTTCTTTCCTTTAACAGATCCCCCTAGAGTTAGCTGTACTACGTTCCTTCTCTAAGCCTGTTTGTCTCCTTAAACCCCTGTCGGCCTAAAAACTAATGAACTCATTTAAGTCCATCAAATACCAGGTAGTACAATAGTAATTCATTGGCAACATACATAAGACTTAAGCAGGCTGACAACCATTTAATGTTAACAGGGTAAATGTGGAAAGTCATTTCTGTTCCACCTTAGAAAGCATCAAGTTATGTAAGCTTCAGGTCTAATAAATATTGAAATTATGCAGAGCTGTTTCCGCTCTTTAAAACGACCCATTTATGAGCAATATTTAACCAGAGAAGGAATAAATGTGGCTTCTGGGATTCAAACTTATGCTGCACTGATTTTTTTTATAAACAAAAACTCATCTTTTGATTAGAAGATTTAGCAGAAAATCAAATAACATTTTATGTCCTGTATGAATATATGTGAAAACATGGACAGCCATTTCACAAAACGACAGGAATGATGTTACTCAGACAGTTTTATTCTTTCAGTCAAGAAACACACTAAAGTTCACTCTAGAACATGCAGAGATGAACATATCAGAGTCTGATTATCCCAGCAGAATGCTACTGTACCACAGCCACTGTTAGAACATTGATTTGTTTTATAAAGCAGGACCCATAGAGATGCACAATAATCAGGGATGAATGGGCTGCTTTCTAATGACGGTTAATATTCAGAAACATTTATCCTGTGAAAAGTTCTTTAATGTTTCAACTTGTTGCACATTTAAAACGGCAAGACTTGGATTTGAAACCGTTCTCTTAATGAAAGGAAAACCTTCTTAGATCAGCTTTCTGATTTTGGAGGATCCTCTCAGCTCCAGATCGATTTATCCACACCTGTTGTTCTATCTCCTGTTAGACTGGATGAGGTGAAGATGCTCTTTGCTAAATCCTTTGCTTCACACACAGAGCTCACCTGGACTCTCATCAAAACCAGCCTTTCAGTCGCTGCGAACCCTGAAACACATTCCAGACCTGTTGAATCAGGTCCAAGTCCTCGTCAGGCCAGAGCTTCGGTCTAATGGGCGGTTGCTACATACTGTTGCTTTGCAGCTTTATTAATTGCTTTATGATCTAAATGGCTCGAACTGCATCGGTTTACCTTTTTTTTTTTATTTGCTAGCTCAAATTTTCAACCACCGACAACCATGTGTGAAACATCTGGACCCAAAAACCGAACGGTGGGTTAAAGCAGCGGAAGCAGAGAAAAGCTGCAACTTGTTTTAATAGAAAGATGCTCTGAGGGTACAGGGTGAGGGGACACCTTCATGATCCCATTAATCTAAGAGACGATGGCTGTCAATGTTTGCTCTGTCGCCTTGACGACAGCAGGAGGGGGAGCAGGTTGAGAGCGGGTCTGTGCTCCTGCACCCCCAGTGCGACTAGAGCCCCCGTTAGGAGAGAAGTTACTCTTGGAACCACAGGGGGCTGAGCTGGCATCACCTGAAACAGAGAAAACAGACAGAAGCGTTAACTGGACCGACTGCAGCTGCGATCCATACGGGAACCAGAAGCCCCCTTCACAGGACGATACAGGTGAGCATCTGATGCAGCTCTGGGTTCAAAACCACATGCATGAGGGAGAAGGCAGAGAGGAAGGAAACAGGAACATCGCCTGGAATTAGTCAAATTCAAACCACGTTACTGCAGGGATGGAGGTTTCTTCGGGATGGTGTTTTTTTTCCAGGATTCTTTTTTTTTGCATCTGGAAGAAACTGTTTCTTCCAGTTTCTTTCGATAGAAACTTGGAAGGTCAAATTTACTGTAAAGTTTTGTTTCTTTTGGTGAATATTCTGCCTTAAGGGGCCCAGATCCAGTGATATCCTGGAGGTGGGGTTCAATATCTATAAACCGGGGGGGGGTTGAAGGCAGGAGGAGCAGAAGACATGAAAGAAAAAGAAAGCCAGCTGGTGGAATCTGAGGAAGCAAGAAAGTGTTTTCTTACCATTTAAGAGCTATTAGTAAATTATCACTTCTGTATTACATATGTCATTTCCTGATGGGTTTTCTCTGGTATGCATAAATGGAGTGTTTCAACACGGTTGTTACTTTTCAAGTTCTGTGACCAATAGTTATTCATTCATCTAGATTTGAATTACAAACACTTAATAAATTATATAAATTCTTAATCTGTCACTGTGTTTATTCTCATAAAGATGTCTCCTTATGTAGCCTGGTGGGTAAAGTGAGTTGATTTTTCAATTCAATTCAGTTTATTTCTATAGCTCCAATTCACATCATGTTATCTTGGGTCACTTTCCAGTTCACCAGATCACCCAGTCAGATTGATTCAGAGTTTTCTATCTAAAACCAGTTGATTGCATCGGCTCATTGACTCTTCAGCAATCCCTCACACTAAGCATAGTTCAATGGAACTATCCCAGTTCTCTAAAAGGGGAGAATCCATTACCAGGACAGTCTTCCAGTTTAGCAAATATTTCTAAAATGTTATATTGGAGAAGCTTTATTAACTTCACAAATCAATTGTATACCGTATTTTCTGGACTATAAGCCAATAATGGAGATAGGCACCAGCATCCTTTGGGACCCCGCTTGGGATAAAAGTGACAGAAAAATGGATGGATAAGCCACTACTTTTTCCCATACTTTCAACCATGCGATTTATAAGAAGCTGCAGCTGGATTTTTCCTAACCGCCAGAGGGGGAAGTCAAAGTATGAAATGAAAGAATAAGGGGCTAATTTTCATTTAGCATAACATGCTAGGAGCAGGCATGATGGAGAACAAATCTCCCCAATTCATTGACATGCAGGAGCTCAACTCCTGCAGAGCTGAAATAAAGAGCTGAAGAACCCCCATCTTTCAGCAGAAGCTCCTACTGCTGCGAGATAACAAGCTGACGGGAGCTAGCATTCCTCTTCGTCCCTACTCCAGGGGCCATATGTAGAGCTCCCCCTACAGGTTTGGTGGGAGATTGTTCAGTAGATAACAGCGGCTTACAGCCTGGTGTGGATTACACAAGAGGATTAGGGCCACTGGAAAAAAAATATTAAAAAGTTAACTGATTTTTTTTAACTTTTATTTCAATATAACAAGAGGGGAAAAAAGTCAGAATTCAGACTTTTTTCTCAGAATTCAGACTTTAACCCCGGAATTCAGACTGAATTCAGACAGCTAACAAACATGTTAGCATCAAGCCTTGGCCATGTCTGTTTTAGAGAATAGCTCTCTTGTTTTCCATTAATGAAATAGCATTACCGGGGACCCCTCGGGCACGTAAAAAGTTGCCTAATTGCGTAATTTTCCACCAATGTGTTACAAGCCCTCCAAACAACTGACATCTTGGTCAGTGAAGCTGAGTGCTCCCGCATCTCTGCCTTCATGGTGCCCATCTACAATAAGATCCACAATTCTGAGATTAAAGACAGAATTCTGACTTTTTTCCCATTTTAAACTGAAATAAAATTTAAAAAAATCAGTTAACTTTTTTTTCAGTGTCCCTAATCCTCTTCCTTAGCGGATTGTATAAATATGTTAACAGTTTTAAATTTTTTTATTTAATTGGTGCGGCTTATAGTGAGATGAGCTCTATAGTCCAGAAAATACGGACGTCATGTGATGGATCAGATACTTTTTTGGTGTAATTTCATAAGTATTGAAACCTTAAACAGATGCAGGTATCATTTCGCTTGTAGAGGTTGTAAAACATTTTAGGTTAGCTCAGTAATCCTGGATTATTGTGAGTTGTTGGTTTCAGTGCTTTTACCGTAAATGTGTAAAGGTTATAAGATCAATGACTTCCTTACCCCTTGCTCACACTGGCTCCGGTGCGGTTACCGAGCCGACGGAGACCGCAGCTCCCGCACACCCCCTCTCACACCGCCCTTTTGACTACGGTGCGGTGCGGCTCTGCGGCTCCGGCAACAGGTCCGGAGATTTAACAGAAGTTCACTTGAGTTCACGTAACTTCACGCGATAACACGGCCCAAATAAGGATATTTGCGAGAGCTTGTTGCGGAGGGCTCCGGCACGCCGCAAGGATAGCTTTCTTGCTGAATTTTCTGCAGCGCCGGAGTGTCTCGGTAACCGCAGCCGGTGAGAGAGGTTTACGTCTTTTTAATGACTTGGAATCACTGCGGCGCCGCACCCACCGCACCGCAACGGTAAGACCGGAGTCGGTGTGAGCCGGGGGTCATGTAATTCCTTCACCTTATGCTAAAGTTGTGACGGGACATCAACACTCGTACCTTTTCAACTTTGTGGCAATGAATGAGTCCATCGTGTCCGATGTAAAATGTTGAAAATGCGTCATATGACCTAGAAGAGACGATATTGAGAATAAGTGAGATTAGAACCATCTTTAAAACATGAAAATCCGCTCTCTACCAGAGGTTGATCACCACGATTATCAAAAGAAAAAACATTGTACGTCTGAGTCAGAATCCAAGTGGTTATTAAAAAGACAATATTTTCTGAGAGGGGAACGTCTGATGCATCCTGATGGTGAAAGACTTCCAGGTTGGTTTTCAACGGCTTTGCCAACCATGAATGTCGTTCAAGGTAGGGGCGTCTTCCCTTAGATATTACAGCTCTGAGAATTGACCCATATCAGAATGAATAATAGCATATTTGAATAATTATTTCATATTAAACAGCATCAGAGTGTTTCTATCACAAGCCAACATTTTGGATGCATTTAGATATAATCCAATTTTAGTTTTTTGGCTAATATCAGACCGATATCAGATATTAAAGGGGAATGCTGTTTTTTTTTTTACATTGGGCCTTGATTTCACGTTATTCCATCATGTTCTACTCACCCATATGAGTTTTGTGTGATTTGGAGCCGTTCTGAAGATATTCCGTTAGATTATATCCAAGTAACGTCTTCCTATGGGCAACGACTTGAAGGCACAAACTGAGCTGTTCATCATTTATTCTTTATGGTACGCCAGCATTCAGAACATGGAGGCCAATCACTGTACCCCAGACATCCGCCGTTATATTTTTTATATTTATATTTTTTAAAAACAAAGCGGAGTGTGTATGACATCATCCACGAGTGCCGGCTACCATTCCTTCATCCTGTCCTCTGAACTGCTGCTAGTTTTCCTCCCATGCCTGGAAGATGTCTAGTGCTGCTACCACAGATGATCTCGCTCTCCAAATGGAATTGAACGATTCAGATTAGCTAGAATGAATAGAAGGGGTAGAGCGTAGCCGCCTGTGGCCCAGGCTGCCTGTCACAACTCCAGTTCGCATGTGCGGATGATGTCATAAACGTGCTGCTTTGTTTTTAAAAAATATACATAAAAAAATCTGTCAGAATTAGGAGGAAAAATAAGTAATGTACTAAACGTGTACTTCAGTACAGTAACGAAGTATTTGTACTTAGTTACTTGACAGCTCTGTTACCTGTCACAAGTACAGAGCAATGAAACTAATTCTCTGCATTTATAAGGAGGAGTGTTGGCCTAGTGGTTAGAGTAGTGCGCTTGTGCTCTGAGCAGGTTGCAAGTATCCGGTTAGATCCCCACAGTCTGCCACTCTGTGTTCCTGAGCAAATCCCTTAACCCCATACAATGGCAGGATATTAATATCGCATTGGGACACACTACCCCTACAGAGCCGTTTCTGTAGAGTCCTGGTTCGCCTGTTAACTCAATCCTGGAGACTGGAACAGCGGTTAAGGGTCTTTCTCAGGGACCCAGAATGTCGGTCCGTGCGAATGGAGCTTGAACTCAGAACCAGTGTTAATTTCGTCAAAGGCCCTTTTTCCCGTGACGAAAACACACAAAAATTACGATCCATGGACGAATGGACATTAAGAAATTAAATTGCTTATAATGAATTTGTAATTGTTAATATAAGTGTTTCTTGGATTTGGGTCACTTCAGGCTGCAGTGTGAACGTAGCCTTAGTGTCTGAATGGAAAGCAGAGGTTTCATATGGGCCCCTGGAATATTACAGCCAGACAATGTTGCTTTCAAACAGTCCTTTGAGATTCTGAATCAAATTAGTGAAACACCTCTGAAAACAGAAACCTTAAAAACAGAAGGAGTCAAATAGTGAATATTCTGGAGCAACGGTCACCTGTACAGGTGGGATTTGTCTTTCCGGTAGAAGCGCAGCAGAAGGGAGTGAAAGGGAAGGCCCTTGATCCTCCAGCGAGCCTTGATGGTTCCGTCCTCCATGTGCTTGGTGAGCTTCAGCACGTCCAGGCGAGCCTCAGCGTAGTAACAAAGGGCCAGGAAGCGCCACAGGGAGAGCGTGAGCCGGTACACCAGAAGACCTCTGCATGAACACAGAGAGACAGACGCACCACAGCTGTTCAGAGAGCCCCGCCCCCAGAATATGAAGCCTGAAACGTGGCGTCACCTGCTTTTCATGTTCATCAGTCCGTTGATGAACTCCACGTCGTTTGAATACATGGTGTAGTCGTGGTTCGTCATAAAGAAGCTTGGAAGCTGCAAAAAAGAAATGTGATTATTAGCAACAGGCTAATGCATCACCTGCTACCATTAAAAAAGCGGAGGGGGAAGGTGGGTGGATGAGTGTGAGGAGACGGTGGAGGTATTATTATGAAGAACGGACAGAAAAACAGAGAATAACTATTAACACCATCAGTCAGGTTGGATGTGACCTTTTATAGCAGCTAACTAGATGGACTAGTTCTCATCTATAGCATCAAGCATCAATACGAGTGAGCAAAGCAGTAATCAAAGCTAAAGGTGGCTACTTTAAAGAACCTAGAATACAGGTGCTGGTCATAAAATTAGAATATCATGAAAAAGTAGATTGATTTCAGTAATTCCATTTAAAAAGTGAAACTTGTATATTATATTCATACATTACATACAAACTCATATATTTCAGATGTTTATTTTGTTTAATTTTGATGATTACAAATGACAACAAATGAAAATCTCAAATTCATCATATCAGAAAATTAGAATATTGTGAAAAGGTTCAAAATTGATGGCCCCTGGTGCCACACTCTAATCAGCTAATTAACTCAAACCACCTGCAAAAGCCTTTAAATGGTCTTTCAGTCTAGTTCTATAGGCTACACAATCATGGGGAAGACTGCTGACTTGACAGTTGTCCAAAAGACGACCATCGACACCTTGCACAAGGAGGGCAAGACACAAAAGGTCATCGCTAAAGAGGCTGGCTGTTCACAGAGCTCAGTGTCCAAGCACATTAATAGAGAGGCGAAGGGAAGGAAAAGATGTGGTCGAAAAAAGTGTACAAGCAAGAGAGATAACCGCACCCTGGAGAGGATTGTGAAACAAAACCCATTCAAAAATGTGGGGGAGATTCACAAAGAGTGGACTGCAGCTGGAGTGAGTGCTTCAAGAACCACCACACACAGACGTATGAAAGACATGGGTTTCTGCTGTCGCATTCCTTGTGTCAAGCCACTCTTGAACCACAGACAGCGTCAGAAGCGTCTTGCCTGGGCTAAAGAGAAACAGGACTGGACTGCTGGTGAGTGGTCCAAAGTCATGTTCTCTGATGAAAGTAAATTTTGCATTTCCTTTGGAAATCAAGGTCCCAGAGTCTGGAGGAAAAGAAGAGAGGCACTTCATCCACGTTGCTTGAAGTCCAGTGTAAAGTTTCCACAGTCAGTGATGGTTTGGGGTGCCATGTCATCTGCTGGTGTTGGTCCATTGTGTTTTCTGAGGTCCAGGGTCAACGCAGCCACATACCAGGAAGTTTTAGAGCACTTCATGCTTCCTGCAGCTGACCAACTTTTTGGAGATGCAGATTTCATTTTCCAACAGGACTTGGCACCTGCACACAGTGCCAAAGCTACCAGTACCTGGTTGAAGGACCATGGTATCCCTGTTCTTAATTGGCCAGCAAACTCTCCTGACCTTAACCCCATAGAAAATCTATGGGGTATTGTGAAGAAGAAGATGCAATACACCAGACCCAACAATTCAGAAGAGCTAAAAGCCACTATTAGAGCAACCTGGGCTATCATAACACCTGAGCAGTGCCACAGACTGATCGACTCCATGCCACGCCGCATTGCTGCAGTAATACAGGCCAAAGGAGGCCCAACTAAATACTGAGTGCTGTACATGCTCATACTTTTCATGTTCATACTTTTCAGTTGGCCAACATTTCTATAAATCCTTTGTTTTTATTGGTCTTCAGTAATATTCTAATTTTCTGATATGATGAATTTGAGATTTTCATTTGTTGTCATTTGTAATCATCAAAATTAAACAAAATAAACATCTGAAATATATGAGTTTGTATGTAATGTATGAATATAATATACAAGTTTCACTTTTTAAATGGAATTACTGAAATCAATCTACTTTTTCATGATATTCTAATTTTATGACCAGCACCTGTATAAGACATATTTTCAGCTGTTTCACACTTTTTTTGTTAAGTATAAAATTTCATGTGTTAATTCATAGTTTTGATGCCTTTAGTGTGAATCTACAATTTTCATAGTCATGAAATAAAGAAAGCTCTTTGCATGAGAAGGTGTGTCTAAATGTTTGGACTGTACTGTATGTAATTGTGTTTTAATGAGGTTTTAAACAAAAAAGCTCCATGTGGAATAAAATTCATTAGATTATATTAGAGTTTATAGGTTTTACACTGACTTTAGATAATAAAGTAAAAAATCTTTGTGTTATTTTTGATCAGGACCCATCATTTCATATCGTATCAAAGAGGTTTCTAGAATTTCCTTCTTTCATCTGTAGAATATTGCAAAAATTAGAAATCTCCTGTCCAGGGGTGATGCTGAGAAACTAGTCCATGCATTTGTTACTTCAAGGCTGGACTATTGTAATTCTTTACTATCAGGAAGTCCACAAACTGTAGTTAAAAGCCTTCAGCTGATCCAAAATGCTGCAGCCAGAGTTCTGATGAAAATTAAAAAGAGAGATCATATCTCTCCTATCCTGGCTTCTCTTCATTGGCTTCCTGTTAAATCCAGAATAGAATTTAAAATCCTCCTAACAGAGCACTTCGCTCTCAATCTGCAGGTTTACTAGTGGTTCCTAGAATTTCTAAAAGTAGAATGGGAGGCAGATCTTTTAGTTATCAGGCTCCTCTCCTGTGGAACCAACTACCAGTTTTAGTCCGTGAGGCAGACACCCTGTCTACTTTTAAGGCTAGGCTTAAAACTTTCCTTTTTGATAAAGCTTCTAGTTAGAGTGGCTCAGGTTATCCTGAGCTATCTCTATAGTTCTGCTGCTATAGGCTTAGACTGCTGGAGGACATAGGGACCCCCATTTCATCATTCTGCTTCATTCTCTCTCTATTCTCCCACTCTGCAGAATCTGTTAGTTCAATCTCTAACGTTCTGCTCTCTCTGCTTTTTCTCATAGTAGCTTCATCTGGTCTGTTCCTGTTTGGCTGTGACTCCATCCTGGAGAGAAATATCAGCTGTGCTGCTGCCATCAACACCTTTGTTTCTAGATGTTGGAGCTTGGCCTGTTTTCCAGTGTAGTCCTGTTTCTCTGACTGTGACTAACTGGATGTGCTCTCTTCATCCTCTGACATGGGAGCTGGCTCGGAGCTCGTCTGCCTGGCTGTGTGTTTCCTGGACGGGGCCGCCTGTGGAGCTGGTTGACAGTTGCCTTTTGTATCTATGCTTCTTTTTCTATGTCTGCTTCTGTCTCCTTGAACCCCAGTGGGCCTCAGCAGATGGCCGCTCACACTGAGCCTGGTTCTGCTGGAGGTTTCTTCCTGTTCAAAGGGAGTTTTTCCTCTCCACTGTCGCTACAAGCATGCTTGGGGTGAGGTATTACTACAGTCAATGAGTCGATGCAATCAACTGGTTTTCCTTAGATAGAAAACTTTGAATCAATTTGACTGTATGATCTGGTTAAATTGTAAAGTTCCTTAGATGACGTGTTTTGATTTGTTGCTATAGAAATAAACTGAACTGAATTGAATTCATGTCTTTTGTGTGATTTTACAGAATCAATCCGACTGGACGATCTGGTGAACTGTAAGGTGCCTTGAGATGACATGTGTGTTGTCAACTGGTGCTAAATAAATAAATTCAATTGAATATTTATATACTGGCTGAAAATAATTATGTAATAATTTATAGTAATGTTCACAAAAACGTCGATGTTAAATTAAATTTCATCGACATCCATCATATTGAGACAGACGTCTGGTAAAGCAGCTCGTTTATTCGTTGATTCTTCTTCTTAAAAGAATCGGAATAGAAAGGAAATGAAGTCAAAGGCATTGAACCTGGAATCGTTAAAATTCAAATGATACCGAACCCATGTTGAGATCCTTTCATCTGCCTACTTCCCCCAGAAGGCCACGGGGTTCTTGATCAGAGTTCAGTGAAACTATAGATCTTTCTATTAATGTATTACAAAAGACACAGATCACGCTTCTATCACGACATGTATTGTCATCAGTTTGATCAGTCCTGCATGCATATGGGATTGCTGATTGGCTGAACGCCGATAAAGAAAGCAGCTTTTTTTGTCCCTGTGTTCACAGAAAGGAGAGTGAATCATTCTTCAGATATGATCATGCTATAACATGTTAGTGTCTATAGGTTTACTAGTGTTAAAGCAGTGACTTTATGGAGACGGTGGGGATTAGGATCCAAACAGGTTTAAAACCAGGAACAACCAGCTTTTTTAGTGGCAGCAGGAACGGCTCACTGACCATCAACCGACTCGCTACACGACCCGGGTAAAAATCAAACCGCTAGACACCGATTGGCACGGCGGGAACACCAGACATGGGTTGACCTGCTAATTTACATGATATCCTTGAGCACAAAGAACGAACCTCCCAACATGGCGTCAGTCACGTCTGATCTAACAGGCCAAAACAAATCTGCCTACATTTGATAAACATGGAGCAGCTCTGGTGAGAGATTCATATGGAGAAAATAGCAAAACAATAAAGCACACCGACTATGCCCCGGCTTCATTGCATGTTGCTCTCCATTGTTTACTTTCCTGATTGACATCATCAATGCTAACCCAGCATGATGGGGTCACCGGGCATGCAGCGGTGGGGAGAGAGGCCACGTAGCTGCAGCGGCAGTCAGAACCAGTTTCTTTAGGCATTAGGAAGAGAGCCAGAAGCGGATTCTTAGCGGGTCGACCCGCTAATCTCAGTGGTTATTGTGAAGCTAAGTGGGAGTCCAGCCTACCTCTAGCCTCAGTCTTTCATACATCAAGCCCAATTTCTCCTCTTCTTCTCCATCTCCTTCACCCATCTGACCCATTTCAGAGCTTCTCTTGTCCAGTCCGTAGTTCTGCCAGGATTTCAGCACTTCGCCCATTCCAAGGTTCGTGTTGGGACAATGAAAGCAAAAGAACCGAGAGCCACGCATGAAGGGCAAAGGACAGTCCTCCGTTTCAAACATGCTCCTGAAGCAGCCATGTTCTCTCCTCAGACCATCGGCTCGCCTCCTCTGGAGGCTCTCGATGCTGATGTCGTCCTCTCTGCTGCCATCCACCGTCGTCAGTTGAAAGGAAAGCTCAGAGTCACTGCTGTGGCTGAATGCAGGAAGCTTCAGCAGCGCCTGCATGTTGTTCAACTTCTCCTGGGGCACCAGTACGCACACGCTGCGCGACTCCTCCCAGTCCTCCTCATAGCAACTCTCCGTCTGCTGGCTAGCATGGTGGAGCGGGTGGGACAGCAGCGGTTGTCTCATCCTCTGATATCTCAGGCTGTTAGGGGGGGCCAGGGCCCAAGCCGCACCGCTCAGCGAACATGTCTGATACTGCAGGTGAAAAACCTAAAAGGGAGCAGAGAACAATTAACATTTAACGCTTTGACAAAGTCTTTCAAAGTAAAAAACACCAGACCTCAGATAAACTCCCAACCTTCTGCCAGCTCTTTTAAAGAGGAAGCAATGCTTCATTAAAGGTGCTGAAGAAGGAAATCCCCATTAGATCAATGTCTAGTTTGTCATTTTAGGATGTTTCAGGCAAAAAAACTAAATGGGGTTGAATTTTCTTCAGGCTGGTGATTTTTTCCGTGTTTTTTCTGGCCAGAAGAAACGGTTTCTTCTAGAAGACACTTGGATGGTCAAATTGACTGGAAAGTTTTGAAAAGACCTGCCCTCTCCAAGCGTATGTACAACCCTGCACCAGAGGGAACACCTGTTAAACGCGTGTGAGAGCGTGCACGAGCCCATTTCTCCTCATGCACGCTCTGTTTAAAAGTTACACACTCAACTATGCTTTTAAAAGATATAAATATAAAAAATCTAACGGTGGATGTCTGGGGGACAGTGATTGGCCTCCATGTTCTGAATGCTGGCGTACCATAAAGAATAAATGATGAACAGTTCAGTTTGTGCCTTCAAGTCGTTGTCCATAGGAAGACGTTACTTGGATATGATCTAACGGAATATCTTCAGAACGGCTCCAAATGACACTAAACTCATATGGGAGAGTAGAACATGATGTAATAACGTAAAAAAAAAAAATGCCATTCCCCTTTAATTATTAACAGTTTTTCATCAATTTTATATTAGGGCTGGTCAATTAATTACAACTGCAATATATTTGCAATATAACAAAAAAAACAATTTTCAAATCGAAGAGGCCCTTAATTATAAATACACTAAATATAACAAGAGTAAGACCCTAAATTTCCCCCTTCAGCCGTCGAGGTGGTGGTAAAACTCTTCTTGAGTGGGTTTGTCGCTACATAGAAAGGTAGAAAGTTGCAGCTAGCACGCAGATCCATGCATGCAAACAGAAGTAAGCAAATGTCCTGCAGCATTGAACCCTGAGCAGGATTTCAAAAACTGAAAGCTTGGGGTGAGCTTTGGGTTAGTGCAAAGGAAGATCGAATCAAGACTGCAATCACAATCAGTGCAGCTGACAGCTTTGCTAGAGCCCGGGACAACACAGGCTTTTTGGGCTTATTGGGACACATTGCTCCTTACCTGGCTCTGGATGGACATCATTCTTCTTCAATTCCATTCCTGGACCTGTTCCTAACACATCCTCACTTTATTTTTTATATTTACTCCTAAAATCCCTTCAGCCTTTGGTGTCATCTTCCATTTTTCTCTTTTTTTTTTTTCCTGTGCACCAGACATCTGAAAACCTGACATCCTTTGTTTGCAGCGAAACAAACTTTAAAAGCTGCAGCCCGACGTTGTCCTGGTCAAACCATTTTATGTTGTGGTGGGGGGAGTTCTAATGGCCACTTATTTAAAGAAAACATTACATATAGCTAAAACAGATATATATATTTAGTTACTCCAATATTAAATATTTCTATCACAATATTTTCTGAAAAATAACTTCTGCCTCTATTTGTAACGGACAGAGTGTCTATTTTGGTCCCTCTCTGTCCTGGGCCTGGTCCCGTCCCCCCCGTCGGCAGGTGTGATCACAATATTGGTTTACAATAATCGCAATTTTTATTTTTTGCAAAATGTTTCAGCTCTATTTCAAAGTTGAAATGTACATGAACAATAATGGAACACTGCGTATAGCTCCCACTGATGTTCACACCAGTTTTTAACAGAAACAGACGCGGCAGATTTAAATCCAGCGGCTCACCTGACTGAGACTTCGGCTCCATTTCTGAACAGCTTTCCTTCGGCTCTGGCTGCAGAAGCAACCCATCCAGAAGGAGACGCCTCCTCTGCTCACAGCCATCTGGGGAGGGGGGGGTTCACCAGCCGAACATCACCCAGAGTGGACTGCCAGGCCGTCTGGATCCAAAACCCCGGAAAGCAACAAGAAAAGAGTCACATTTCCACAGCACTGTTTGTTCTTTTTAGAATTTACCCAATAAAAAATGTTAACAGGAAAAAATGTACATAATTTGTGATTCAACTGACATGTTTTCCTCATTTATGGACAGAAACACATATTTTATTTTTTTTAATTCAACAGAAACTATTTCCTCACATAATGTTGTTTTGGAGCTTGAATTGTTATTTGAGTGAAATGGGCGACTGTGGGGCAGAGCTGCTTTCTAAAGTCTTACACTGGGGGAGGAAAAATAAATCATCCGGCCTTGAGACACTTTTGCATTTGATACTGTAAATATATTCTTATTTTATCCCAACAGTTTAATCTGAATTCAGATAAAGGCACAGGAAGGACTGCCACTCACAGAGTAAACACTCTGTGCTGTTTTTGAGTAAACAAAATACAAACCACCATGCACCTCCTGTTCCTCAACCTTTAAAGATGCGCTGCAGACAGATGCAGACAGATGCTCTGTGTTTCTATTAATGCAATCCAATCCAAATTTATTCATAAAGCACTTTAAAATTTCTCTAAGGACCAAAGTGCTGCACGGTGAAGCAAGAAAAAAATCATTACAAGACATAAAAACATAAAAGACTTAACAAAATAAAAATCAATAAAACTAGCAGAATTTAAAAATTAGGGAGAAAAAAAAAATCAATAAAATAAATAAATAATAAAATAAAAATGATTTAAAATAATTGATCACAGGCCAAAATCAACATAGTTTTGAGAGCCGAGACAAAACGATGAGTTTTTAGCGATTTAAAATCAGACGGAGAGGTTGACTTTTTAATCCGCACTGGAAGGTCGTTCCACATTTTTAGAGCAGCCACAGAGAAAGTGCGTTAAATGTGCAACAAAATAATTATTGAACTTTATTGATCTCACATTGGAGAAATATACCTCTGAATTTAACCCATCTCCTTCAGTTTATTTCTATTCCGCCAATTCACATCATATCATTTTAATGCACTTTATAGAGACAATTCAACCAGATCATCCAATAATATAATATAACTCCCTTTTAACGTGAAGAAACCTCCAGCAGAACCAGGCTCAGTGTGAGCGGCCATCTGCTGAGGCCCACTGGGGTTCAAGGAGACAGAAGCAGACATAGAAAATGAAGCATAGATACAATTTCGCTGTATTGATTAAATGATGACAGATTAAATCACATCGGTGCAAAATGAAAATATTGATCCTTATTTTCATTTTGGGTAAAGCAGCTCCAGCAGTCAGAAGGTGAACAGGACGTCTTCTTTTGTAAAATCACTGATAAAGTTAATTTTATGCTTTTACTTAATAACTAAAATGAGAAAACAAGTAATAAATATTTTTAAGTCTAATATTAAAAATATTAGACATTTAAATTAGGAATGTGTAACATGTTGGGATTAATAGCAATGTTAGTCATTTTCAAACATATCGTATGGATAAGATAAGCGGAACTGGGCCAACAATCAGCAACCATCCAGTTTGTGTTTTTAGTTGTAGAGGAGCAGATTGATTGGTCATGTGACAGTTTTAGTCATGTAGCAAAGGATTGTGGGTGTTCACCTGAAACAGAGACTCAATGTCAGGACTGTGGTAATTTATTTATGCCACAAGGGTAGGGATGTATAAAGCTTATAATATCCGTTAATATCAGATATCTGCCCAAACAACGGTATATTGAAAATCAGCATCAAACTGATCGTTTGTACAGGTGCATCTCTCTTTTAATGCATTGTAAATAGCTACATCATACTGTTTACTCGATCCAATGCTTTTACACACAATCATTACAGATAGAGTCTGTAATGAATGCCTTTGAATTTCAAATATGACCGGACTTTACCTTTAAAGGCAACATTTGTTTACAATCTATCTGCCTACATGTTTACATAAAATACACGTTAATAATCCTTTTAACAATAACTTAAATAAACTGACAACAATTTAATAAACATCAATCCATTTCAGCCTGGATATATTCTCAATTATTGATTGATTGGCTTTATTGATCTCACAGTCAGAGAAGAAGAATGTGCCAAAGGAAATAAAAGGTACATGGATATCTATACAGTATATAAAATCAATAGGAAAACATTTCTATACATAATCCTAACCCTCATCATCATGTTAACCAGCTTAGACTTATTTTCATTGATGATGAGCCACTTTAATATCACTTCCACTCACACTAAGCATGCTTGTAGCGACAGTGGGGAGGAAAAACTCCCTTTTAACAGGAAGAAACCTCCAGCAGAACCAGGCTCAGTGTGAGCGGCCATCTGCTGAGGCCGACTGGGGTTCAGAAGTGACCTGTTGGTTAAAGTAATACCTGATGGTGGAAGGGGTATGCATATTTCTGGACCAAATTGATCACCAATAATTGACAGCCTCCTAACTACAGACAACCTTTCAAAGTCTTAAAACATGATGAGTTAAGAAGGAAATGAAACTGAAAACTACAGGACATTAATGCAGCCATGTCTCTACAGCCTTAATGCAGCTAATCAAAGGGAAACAGAGAGCTACATGATGCCATGACACCTTTACATGATGACCGCTGCGGGTCAAACCGTTACAGATGGTTTCCCTCACGTATGGAGATCTGGTTGATTATTTTTGGGTGCGTGGAAACACAGTAAGCCCACTGCTGTGCAGAGTAACCCACAGACACGGTCAATGACAGCTAGCTTGGCGCTAAGCTAAGGAAGCAGCGGGGTGTCCGGCCGGCTAACTGACCTCCTGCTCTGCTTCCTCCTCCACCGGACAGCGGCTCACATCCGTCTGTTTGCCCGGAGAAAAGAGCGGCAGCGGGGCGGTGAGGCGGCTGGAAGCTCGCTAACCAGATCCAGGTAACTTTAGCCAATGTCCCGGGCTGTGTCCTTGCACAACATAACGTCACGACGCTGCTTTGGTTGATTAGCAGATTCTTCTTCGTCTGCTGGAAGTAAACGGCCTTTGGGGAAATATAATGTGAGGTGTGCATTACCGCCACCAGCTGGTAGGGAGTGTAATTCATGAGCTGTTTATAGCAAGTGTGCAAACTGAAAGTCAAATTATATTTATTTTTCTTTACATTTAAAGTAATTATTTTGCTTCCAATTATTTGGTACCTTTTCATTTACCAACTGAAATTCTCACATCAAATATTGTCTCTCTTGCTCATTTTTCCTATGTTCAGATAAAATCTTCTGTCCTTTTGTCCTCTCCTTGGTTTCACCTGAATTATGATTTTATATTTAAAAATACAATTAAGTCCTAGTTTATATGACCATTAATAATTTCTCATTTCTGTCTCTTCTTCCTGTCATTATTTCTCCTAATCCCTTTGATCGTATAAAATTAAGTTCCTGCTCTTTCCCTAAAACAACTTTTCTTTCCATTTTACTTGCCTTTGATTTTTATTTGTCATGATATTCCTTGCCTCTAATTTGCTATTATGTATACTGCTGTAAAGTTAACATGAGCCATGTTTTGTTGTAAGGAGCACTTATAATAAAAAGACCTGCTCTCTGTATGATTGTGTTATAAACTTAATAATTTAGAGCTTGAATCTGAGTAAATTTTTATTTTTTTTAAATGGCCTTATGTCTTTCACTCCCTCTGCTGCTGGAAAACTGCAAACACTTCTAATATGTGTAGAGATAACCCATTTGTGGTTCATGTGCCTAACTTAAAATCCCTTTACTATGAAATATCTCTGATATAAGATGTGAGTTAAACCATTCAGACAGATTAACTAAAGTGTGCACCCATTAGAAAATATACATCTAAATGGAATAACTTAAACCAAATCTGGAACTAAATACAAACTATAAAACTATAAAAACACTTTGTGGTGAATGTAGAAGGGTCCACCACATGGTCCCAAGAGGTAAGCTTCTTACTTTACAGGCTCCCTATACTAAAGGCAGATCAAATTTTCTAAATTTCAGAATGCATTACCTAGCCTCCCAGTTTCGTACTCTATGGAAGTGGATTTATTCAAATGGCAACGATGTGAGGTGGGTCTCAATAGAACAAGAAGAACTGAGATCAATGTCACTGGCAATCATCCCTTTCTTGAGTTCAAAAAAGCAGCTCTCTACAATTACATCAAATCATTTAATCTTAGCTACCTACAATGCATGGCTTCAGTTACAGGCTCTTTTAAACCTAAACATATGATTGTTGATTAACACACTGCTCGATAATAACCCCAGCATTCCCCAACCTATAGCAGATGGTATACTACAAACCTGGGGCAGAAAAGGCATTAGAACAGCCAGCGAACTTTATACCAATGATGTCTTTGCCAGCTTCAGTCAATTAACTTGCATAAGCGCAACCATTTCAAGTATTTGCAGATCAGACACTGGATTAAGAGTCAAACATTAGAAATATTTTCTAATAAACCAGAGGAAACAATGCTTGAATCATGTTTATTAGATCCCAAATGTGGATCCATTTACAGAAGGATGGGAATTGGACTTAAACTGCAACTATGATGACCAAAGCTGGGGCAGATTACTAAACTCATCTCAACAACAAAACACAGGCAAATTGAATTTTATATTTTTCACCCCATATAGGTTGAATAAGCTGAACGCCAGCATCAATGACAAATGCCAGAGGTGTAGGACGTCTGTAGGGGATCTTCTTCATATGTTTTGGAATTTTGTTCACTTGCAAACCTACCAGAACAATGTAATTCTGATAACCTCTGATATCCTGACCCAGGGATATGGATACTTGTCCCTTCTTGGCCATTCTAAGATTAGACCTGAGGGACTGATCAATATTGATCTTTACTGTGTTTCAATTATTCCAATATTTTTGTTGTGCTTTCTTCTCTTAATTTTCTAACTTTCACAAATATGGTTAATGCTTAATATTATACTACTACAGTGTACATGTGTTGGTACATGGAGAGAGTGGGCTGGGTGAGTGGGTTTGTTTTTGTAGTAGCTTTTTTTTTTGAGGTTACAAAAAAACAAAAAGGTATATATATATATATATATATATATATATATATATATATATATATATATATATATATATATATATATATATATATATATTTATCTTTTTTATTATTATCAGAACTCTAGCTGCAGCATTTTGGATCAGCTGAAGGCTTTTAACTAAGGACTAGTTTCTCAAAACCTGGACAGGAGATTTCTCATTTTGTAATATTGCGCATATGAAAGAAGGACATCACTTTATTATCTGAGATAGATTTAATCCCATTCAGATGAAGTGACTGATTAGGGCCCAGAATAGCGGGCGGGAAGCGGCCCTGGTTGGAATGTCCCTGGTGGATAACCAGACTTCCTGACCTGGGCGATACTGTGGGGCCGGGACTCGCCTCCTGTCGGCGCAATGTCGGCTCTCTTCCAGGGTTCTGAGGAGGGATCGACGGGCAAAGGACCAGACCTCCTTACAGTGCTGGATGTGCTGATCCACGGAGGGAGCTGTTATTCTTCTCACATTTGACAGGAAAAGTGGGGGCTGGTAACCCAGGGACACCTCGAAAGGAGAGAAACCCGTGGATGTGGAGGTGTGGGAATTGTGGGCATATTCCACCCAGAGGAGGAACTTGTTCCAGTCTGCAGAACGTGTGGACGTGAGCCATCGGAGAGAGGACTCCAACTCCTGGTTCATATGTTCGGTCTTTCCGTTGGTCTGGGGATGATAACCTGACGACAGGGTGTAGGTGGCCCCCAGGGAGGTGGCAAACTCCCTCCAGACACAGGAAGTGAACTGAGGTCCTCGGTCTGAGAGGATGTCCCGAGGTATCCCGTGTAATCTAAATACATGCTTAACCAGCAGCTGGGCTGTCTGGAAAGTGGATGGGAGCTTACAGAGGGGTACCAGATGGCAGGCTTTGGAAAAGCGGTCCATAACAGTTAAGATGACAGTCATGATGGCAGCCCAGTGACGAAGTCCAAGGTGATATGAGACCAAGGACGTTCAGGGTCGGGGAGAGGGTCAAGTATTAATCGGTTAGAAGTCTTGTTCTTAGCACAGGTTGGACAGGCTAGGACATACTGCTGTGTGAGCTGATTGATGGTTTCGATGGACTCCGGGGTGAGCGAAGATCTTAGCGGAGCGGGCGGACAGAGCTCTGGACATATTTTCTGTCCTCCTGGGTCGGGTTCAGTCCGCAGGGCCTCCGGTGGGAGAGGGCATCAGGCTTATTGTTCCTCAAGCCGGGTTGGAAGGACATCAAGAGGTTAAATTCGCAAAAGAACAAGGACCAGCTGGCTTGCCTGGGATTTAAACGTTTAGCGGACTGGAGTTAGGCCAAGTTCTTATGATCCGTCCAAACCAGGACAGGTTGCTCGGTGCCCTCCAGCCAGTGACGCCACTCCTCTAAGGCCATCTTAATTGCAAGGAGGTCACGATCACCCACATCATAGTTGCGCTCTGCTGGGGAAAGGCGTCAGGAAAAGAAGGTGCAGGGGTGCAACTTATGATCGCTCTCTGAGTGTTGGGAGAGGACTGCTCCGATGCCGGAGTCAGAGGCGTCAATCTCTAAAATAAACTGTTGGTGAGGGTCAGGATGGATGAGCACTAGAGCCTGACAGAGCCTCCCCATTAGCTCATGGAAGGCTGAGTCAGCCGCCTCATTCCAGGTAAACATGGACTTAACAGACGTGAGGGCGTGAAGTGAGGCAGCAACTAGACTATAATTGCAGATAAATCTGCGGTAGAAGTTTGCAAATCCGAGGAACCGTTGGAGCTGACGACGGGAGTCAGGCAGCGGCCGTCCCACAACCATGAAACGCAGCACACCTGTGTTCAGCACCACCCCACTCTTCAGCAGCCACCTGTGGGGAAAAAAGAGGGGCGAGAATGCTGAACCGGTAGGTAGTTACCGAAGCACCCTGACAAGAAGCCCATAGAGCAAAACACTGTATTGGTGCGCGTGTCTTTGCAAGAAATTCATGTGACCAATACAGGAGTAGTTTCTAACTGACTGAGATACTAAACTGTGTTTAAAACATATCTGTTAACATGATGCATCTGTTAAAAAAAATGTCTCTTTTTTTACGGTTTATCATTAAAATTATCAAGAATTTTCGAGCAACCTGAAAGGAATAGGAACGTTTCAGCCGTTGCGTTTGTATTTTACTTTTCTTGTTGTGTCATTCATTCCTCTCAGTTATCACTCAGCTTAACTGAATTAAAGGTAATTTCAAATTGACTCCAAGTGTATTCACTGTTTTTTTCTGTACTATTATTTTAAAATTATGATTTAAAATCCTAGTCCAAAAGCATCTTCATTACATACAGCTGCTTTTTGTGTCTCTGCTTCTGTCTCCTTGAACCCCAGTCGGCCTCAGCAGATGACCGCTCATACTGAGCCTGGTTCTGCTGGAGGTTTCTTCCTGTTAAAAGGGAGTTTTTCCTCTCCACTGTCGCTACAATCATGCTTACGGTGAGGGATTGCTGAAGAGTCAATGAGTTAATGCAATCAACTGTTTTTCCTTAGATAGAAAACTTTGAATCAATCTGACTGGATGATCTGGTGAACTGGAAAGTGCCTTGAGATGACATGTGTTGTGAATTGGCGCTATATAAATAAATTGAATTGAATTCACATTTTTCCTTAAATTTTCACGTTCTGATATATGTTTACATTATTTACTGGCTGCATCTAAAATATCAAAGATATATTCAATTTAAACATAGATATCAATACACTTTAACCTACAATAACTTAAGTTACATCATTGTATTAGGTCATCAGATCAAACAGTTTAGTCTGTCCAATGAGCTGCCTGTAGTGTCACTAGATGTCCAGCAGGTGTCAGTATTCTGTGAGAAAGTATCAGCACAGCATCAATATAGTTTGGCTTCAAGGTGCCTCATTAACCTATCGCTGGGATTGACCCATATAACCGTTTCCTGGGCGGTAGACATGATAAAATCACCACTGAGCACCTTTACCGCTGTTACCATTTACCTCAACAGCCGTTCTGCTTTGCCAGGCTGTGGAGTTCTTCCCTTCCCAATATGGCGGCCACCTTGTTGCGTTGCTACGTTTATCAGGTCACGTGTTTCCGTCTGGATTTTGGCGACTAGATATTGCATCATTAGGCCGCTACATGTGAGACTGGCAAATCCTCGTTGCTGAAAATTCAAGCAACGTGATTTTCTGAGGAGGCCGCAGATAAACTAAGAAAATGCCTAAAAAAACGAAGGAAGAAACGGAGTGGGTGGACACTGATGTGGCTCCAGGGGCAGGTGAGCAAACTGACAGCGCGAGGAGCCGCTCAAAGCTACATAGCATTCTAGCTAGCAGATGGGAAAACTAAGTTGATTCATTTATAGCAGCAGCAGCTTCTATATAGATATTATTATCCTGATCGTTTAAAATCTATCTGACTCTTAAAGACCGGAACTCCGTTTAACTAAACTCCATATGTTTTCTCTTGTTAAGCTTACTTTAGTTTAATTTATCAAACTTAAAAAGTAGTTTTTCTGAAATAAGACATCACCTAGAGGATTAGGGCTACTGAAAAAATAAAAGAAAAATTAACTGATTTTCAAATTTTATTTCAGCATAATATGGGAAAAGAGAATTCTGACTTAAATCTGTGAATTCTGAATTTATTCCCATATTATACTGAAATAAAATGTGAAAATCAGTGAACTTTCTTAGTTTTTCAGTGGCCCTACCTGTTAGGACACAATAAAAAATCACTTTTTGTCCAACACAAAAAACTATGGGAAAGTACACATAGATAATCATTGCATAGATCTGTACATTATTCCATAGAGATTCATTTTATTCTTCTTGTATGACTACGAATCAAAGGTCAACTGGGTATACAGTAAATATCATGACTGGAGGTACTTTATCTGCTCTAAAATAAGCAGTAAGCAGGTTTATGTTGGACTAATAATCAGACAAATTACTTTATACACATATATAACGTAGTATTGGTAAAGTTTATTTAGTTTCTTCTGCATAATTATACAGGTACACCTATAGAGTTAAAGTATTATAAATATGTCTCCCTTTGAAAAGGTATGGAGTAGGGATGCACGATATAATCGGCCCCCTATCGGTATCGGCCTTAAAACTGAATATCGGACATCGGCCACCCCACCGAAATTTAACCCGATATTTGATCAGCTTCTGAGTTTCTAAATTCTAAAAAAAAAAAAAAAAAATACTACTTCTTCTTCCTCAAAAACTTCTTTTTTACAGACTTAAAAACTTCTAAAGACGAGGGAAAAAATGCTGATACATTAAAGTATCCCAATATCTTCATATGCTGATATATTGCCATTTAAAAACACCATATCAATCTCCTTTACTAATGAAATATTGCTATATGTCATCGTTATGCTACGAAATCCCCCGAAAATTCACGAAATTTTACCATATTTTTATATGTTGATATATTGACGCGGTATGGATCTATTTTACTAATATCGTGCATCCCTAGTATGGAGATTTTTTTCTAGAGACATATAAGATTAAACTATTGTTTCTATAGAGTTCTTCTACAACACGTTATAAATATATTTGATGTATTCCAGTAGATTATTACCTTTTAAAAGCTTTTTTCATGTTTGTCTTCAGCTGTTTATTAAAGGTGTGCCTGTGTCAGGACAGCTTTTGATCCACATGTTCTTTTTTTTTTTTTACTTTCTGAAAACCAAAACAGATTCTTTGCACCAGATAAACAAAATTTATGAATGTTCATCTTTCTAGGTATTATTCTTGGTGCACATATTCCTGCCCTAATCGTTACTCATGTCAGAAAGTGATGCTCATACTGCATAGATTCATCACAAGAAGACTAAAAAGTCTCAAGCCTCTATGTTGTTCAATTATAAAAAAAGAAGAAAAAAATGGGGGAGTGGTGGTCTAGTGGTTAGGGTGTAGAGCTTGGAATCCTGAGGTTCTGAGTTTGAGCCCCACTCCCACAGACTGCAAATCTGGCTCTCTGAGCAAAGACCCTTAACCCCACACTGCTCACTAGGTGCGGCACAATGGCAGCCCACTGCTCCCTGAGGGGATGGGTTAAATGCAGAGGTAAAATTCTCCAGTGTGAGGTCAGTAAAGTTAAATTATTATTATAGATAATTGTGACTTACAGGTAATAAGACCCCTAAACTCAGCACCTCAGACAGAATATTTCAGGACGTTATAAACAGAAAGGTCCACGTTCTTTAACCATAGGTTCCTTTCTGGGCTCTTCTTGCATGAATAACTGCATCAGTGCAGCATCACTCCAATCCGACCCACCTCTGGTTCTGCTGAGGTCTAATGGGAGCCCAGGTTACCTTGGTGACGACCTAAGGCCTGTTCACCTGTGTTGTTGGGTCCAGTTTCACACTTACTCCAGAAACTTCCCACCGGATTTTAAGCCACTTGACTTTTATTCCTCTTATTTCGTTCTCCTGGTCTTTAGACGTTGATTTCCACGTTAAGTCAAACTTCATTCCCAAAGCGTGCCAAGTCTCGGGTCGCTTGCAGAGTCGTTTGTCAGTGAGCTGTTCCCCTGCCGCTAAAAGCTGATTGTTCTCAGGTTTTAAAAAGGTTTTCGGGCCGTGGGAAAGTGGTACTAGAGGGCGCTTGTTTTTTTTTTTTCATTTGAAGAAGCTTCCCAGTTTTCGCATCACTACCACCCATCATGCTGTTTATTTTATTTTTGATATTTATTTGATTTTTAAAGGCGATAGCTACATGATTAACTCCTCCCAGCAAGTAGGTGGCGCACTCTCTGTCCATACTGTTTGCCAGCTGATTTCAGAGTCCTCTAATACGAAGGTCTTTAACAGGGGGTCCGCGACCCCTAGGGGGTCCACAGAGGTACTGCATGGGGGTCGCGAAAGTTTTGGTTGATTAGACTTTTTTTTATATTTCCTCCTGCAATTTTTTCCACTAATTGAAATGTCTTTAAATCCACGTGAATTCAACAGACTGTAGTAAACAGATAAATGGAGGCAGAAGATGTCTATCAGTCATCAATGCTCACATTCAGCGACACACAGGAGCTCTTTCAAGCTGGGCACCGTTTCATTCACAACACCTGTCCCATCAACCAGGAATCAGAAATACTTTAATAATCCCAGCGAGGGATTACTTTAGTTACATTACTCCATCTGTAATAGAGTGACTATAGGACCAGTTTGATAGAACATGATTTTATACATTATATATAATTAGGGCTCCCCACTCCATCTCGCCTTGGAAAACGTTGAAGACCCTGATCTAATGCAATCTGTCACTACCCGGTCCGTCCCAGAAGCACGTTCCTGATATACATGCGCGTCGGCCTCGATTCTATTTCGTTAAAAAGACCTTTATTAGGGTTTTCCCTAGCGAAAAAAGTTAACTTACTAAAGTATAATGTGTTAAAGGTTATTTATGTTTTTCCTGAGAAAATGAATGCCTTGAAATCTTTTCTGTTTTATCACTCTGTGCCTGATCTGCACCAGAAATGGGATCCTACACTACTTGCGGGAGCTAACTTTTTCAGCTTTTCCCTTTTGTGATAACATTATGGTATAAAGTGCATAATCTGAAGATAGAAAAAACTAAAATGCAGCTAAACATGGTTTAATCATATTTTGCCAGATTGCTCTGAGCATGTCCCATGATGACGTCAGAGAAGCTGTTTAACGGAGAAAATGGAAAAAGCTTTAAAATTGTCTCAGGAAAGTCATAAAACATTTTTTAAAGATGCGTGTTAGTATTTTTTAGTGATTTAAGGATAGAAATAAGTAATTTTATCACTATAATTACATTATTTATGGACACCCGGTTGTATATCTGTTTGTGCATGATCAGGACGGATCGGCTTCCGGAACGAATCGGGTCGAGACACGTTAGCATGTTTGCTAACCCAGCTAATTCTGATCTCGGTTTTTGAACAGTTTCTTTAACCATTTATTATTTCTACATTAAAGCTCATTCTCAGGTCAGAAGTTCCTCAGTGTTGTTTTAAAAATGTAACCTGATACTGATGATAATGATGGTCAGTGTGCGTTATCTGGCCTTTTGGCGTTTAAAAAGTAATTTTATGCCAAATCTTCCCACAGAAAAAACAGTGAAAAAGGGGAAAAAAGACAAAAAGGGGAAAAAGAGTGTGAGTAAAACTTTTATTTATTTTTCAGACATCTCCTAGCTGATCTATATCTTTAAAAGGTTCACAGATTTCATTGATGATGTTTTTTCTTTTTTATTCCAGTTTTTTGAGGAACTTTCAACGGATAGCAAAACGGAGAAGGTTGATGAGCCTGCTGGGAAAGACAACCAAACAAAACAGGTAAACATCTACCTCCATTAACACTGGACAAGGATCATGTTTTTGATATCAAATTCCAAATCGCTGAGTTTTGGTCGCCTTACATTCAACAAGTTGCCTAGTTTCTCTCAGCAGCCCTCTAGGTGGCAGTAATGTATTGAAAGCATGTTAACCATCACAGAAAGGAGGAGAGAGATGTTGCTAGGAGGCACATCTATGCATGTGAGCTAGAAGCATCTTTCAGGCTCAGAACCAGGCTCAGTGTGAGCGGCCATCTGCTGAGGCCCACTGGGGTTCAAGGAGACAGAAGCAGAGATAGAAAAAGAAGCATAGATACAAAAGGTAACTGTAAAAGGCGGCCCGTCCAGGAAACACACAGCCAGGCTCTGAGCCAGCTCCCATGTCAGAGGATGAAGAGAGCACATCCAGTTAGTCACAGTCAGAGAAACAGGACTACACTGGAAAACAGGCCAAGCTCCAACATCTAGAAACAAAGGTGTTGATGGCAGCAGCACAGCTGATATTTCTCTCCAGGATGGAGTCACAGCCAAACAGGAACAGACCAGATGAAGCTACTATGAGGAAAAGCAGAGAGAGCAGAACGTTAGAGATCGAACTAACAGATTCTGCAGAGTGGGAGAATAGAGATAGAATGAAGCAGAATGATGAAAAAGGGGTCCCTATGTCCTCCAGAAGTAAAACATTACCTGCAGTTGTGTCAGAAGCTGCATATCATCATATTTCTTCCTGCCTAAATCTACTTTAGGTATATAAATAAGGAAATATTGCCTTTAGCACTCTGGAATATCTATTTGTTATAAAGTAGGAGTTGTTTTCTTCCAACATGAATGAAAGACGGTTGTCTTCACTGGGACGTCGCCTCTCCTTATGTTGTACAGCTATTTTCTAATGTTGCCGTATCGGGCTGAACTCCAAGACGTCTCACAGCTGGAAGCATATTTTCAGGGCTTATGTTCAGAGAAAACAGCTTTTGATGGTCAGAAAGGCGTTTGATCTTGTGCTCAATGCAGTCTGAGGCACATGAAGAGCATTTGATGCCGTCCACTATAGACTGAAGCAGCACTAGGCGCTAGCTAAAAGACAAGCTGCTGTCACTGTGCAGATTAGCTGCTAAAGGAGCCATGCTTTCTCCACTTTGGTCTCGCTCTTCCTCACATCACGGCTCACTGAACAGAGATGGTGGGTGTATGGTTTACTGCGGAGCGCAGTCAGGATAGGTGCTTCCTGGACTGGTCAGGTGATCTCTGATCACTCATGGTTTCTAGTTTTTCAGGACATAGAGAGAGAACTCATGAGGATCACCCAGACAGTCTGAGCTCGACTGTGATGATTAATGACGATGTAACAGTTTAGAAGCGATGCAGCCTTGCTGATGTTCTGCTGTTTGTAGCCCCAGAAAAAAAAGGAGCGACGGAAAGGTAAAGGTGTGGAAGAAGATGACGATGAGAAGGAGGTCATGGCGACTTTGAAAAAGCTTTCGGTTCAAGCGAGCGATGAGGAAGACGAATCAGGTTTGTTTTCTTGGGATGAGTCTGTGAGCTTCTCTCTGTTCTCTGATGGAAACATTGATTCCTTCTTCTTTCTCTGCAGGATTCATGTCAAACAAAAGAAACAAGAAGAAGGTTTGTTCCTCTACACCTGATAAATGCCCTCAGGCTGCATGGGCCTGAGGGGCTAGGGAGGCGGAGTCTTTGCCATAAGCCCCGCCCCCTTCTTTACTGCCATAGACCAAACGGAAAAAAAAAAATAGATGTTCTCCCCTCTTCTCCCTGGAACGAAATGTCTTTTGTATACACTCTGTGTACAAAATGATAAAGTCTGACTAATTCTAAAGTCTCCCCCTTGTCACGTATAAAAGCCTCTTTCTCTTTTAGACAGGAAACATCTTTGCTGCTCTCAGCCAAGGCCAGAGCGAAGAAGAAGATGATGATGATGATGATGATGATGATGATGATGATGAGGATGATGATAATAAGAATAAGCAGCGTGCAGTGAAGGTAAGTTGTTTTCAAAGACGCTTTAATTAGTTATTGTCTAAAGTAGACTAACCTCAAAGCAGGAATATTACACACACAACCTGAGCGGGGGTTGTATATATATGTATATGTGTATACGTATATGTGTATATGTGTATACGTATATGTGTATATGTGTATACGTATATGTGTATATGTGTATATATATATATATATATATATATATATATATATATATATATATATATATATATATATATATATATATATATATATATGTGTGTGTGTATATGTATATATCAGTGGCGTATCTTGGTCATAAAAAGTAGGGAGGACAGGTGGTGAAGAAGTGGGCGGCGGTGGGGGGGGTGAGAGAGGGAGCATCTTCCTTTCAATAGAAATGATTGCCAAACTCTTCAGTCTCTCCTGCCCCATTCTTGTGAAACTTTTAATACGTTTCAGGCAAGAGAAGCTCCTCTCAACTCCTGCTGAGGTGGCACCAATAGTAGCAATCAGAGACATTAGTCTGTACACCTCAGCCATCGCCTCATCAAGCCCGTTGGACTTCATGAAGCTTATGGCTTCGCACAGTTTTTTGGAGGAGTGGAGCTCATCATCCCTGTAGTAGTGCTGCAGCTGTGCTTTTAATTTAGGCTCATCAAAGAAGTGGCCGTATGTCTCGAATAGGTTTGCTAATGCTTTGGTAGGGAATGCTGACTTAAATGAGTCGAATTTTTCAAAGTCTAACAGCTCCATAAAATGTAGATGAGCTGGGTGAGCTGCGCTCTGATGCTGTCGTGCACTGCTTCGTAGAGAGATCTGTAAAACTCAGTATGACTCTGCTCACCCTGCCTTCTCCTTCTCCTGTGGCCAAATTCAAATTTCAACAGTAATCAAAGGCACTATTCAACAAGTCGATGTCCGTTCTAGAGAATGAATGAAAAATTGCATGACACTGAAATTGTGTCATCCGATCAGCCCACCCTCTTCATTCTGATTGGGCACATCGACGAATGCAGCGTTGCAGATTGGCCGCTTGATGTCAGGCTAGCATTTCGAGCTGACCCGCCCAAAGGGAGGACCGTCCTCCCTGTCCTCCATTCACTTCAATGTTAAAATGAGACGCCCGCGCTACGGCCAGGTTTTGAGCATTTATAATGGGAGTCAATGAGGGGGTTAGGGAGGACGGTCCTCAGCGGACCGTTTAGCGATTTAGAAGTGCTAAAATAGAATTTTACTGCAAACAACCTACTAAATACCTATGAAATGCCAACAATTATATAATTAATACGTTTTATGTTTTTATTATAATATCTTCTGCAAGTTCTGACAATTTTTTTTAGGGAGGATCCTCCTCCCTTTCCTTAAAGCTACAGTGTGTAATAATTACAGGGATATACAGTCAGAAATGTAATATATTATACATGACTATGTTATTTATCATCATCTACGAGCCAATACAAAGTGAATCCAGTAGAACTTTTTATTGTCTACCAGGAGTGGGTGACAATAGTTGAAGAAACTTATGGCTCTCAAAATGGTATCGGTGCCCTATTGGTTGGTACTGGCCGATACCGATACCACCATTTTAGGGCAGTATAGGGGCCCCGTCTGATACTGGTATCGGTATCGGTGCAACACTAGTATATATGTGTGTATATGTATGTATGTGTCTATATATGTGTGTATATATCTATGTATATATATGTTTGCACATATATATGTTTATATATATGTGTGTGTATGTATGTATATATGTGTGTGTATGTATATATGTGTGTGTATTCATAGATGTTGACCAACATCATAGAGCAGCTGGATTATACAGAAGCTTAGATCCTGGAGGGTTGGGCTGTGGTGCCCATATGAGCCTTGATTCACAAGCAGCGTCCTCCCCCTGTGTCTGAACTCTGCAGAAAGGAAAAGGAGCTGTACGGCAACAGAAGATGGACGACGATGAGGAGGACGACGAAAATGAAGGAGACAATATGATGGTGCGTTTGACCTCCACATGTCTCCTCTCACCTTCTGCTCTGTGTCATCGTCTCTTCCTCTGGTTTCTGACCAACAGAGTGCTGAGGACGTGATCGCACAGCAGGCCCAGGAGGAAGCAGACGACCCATTTGCTAACCTGAGCAAAAAGGAGAAGAAAAAGATGAAAAAAAAGGTGATCATGAGTTACTTCTGCTATCGTCTGCTTTCTTTTTAATGCCAAACAGAAGCAGCCATTAGAGGCTAAATGCATATTTACAATTATTAATATCATTATTATTACGACAACAATACGCTTTTTAAAAGATATTAGTAAGAAGGAGGATTCCTTGTATAATTTCTGTTGAAACATGAAGATTTAAACCAGTTTAGGTATTTTGATTATTGGGAGGCAGTTTAGGATGCGAGACCAAATGTTGCTGGAAAACAACAGAGAACATAACCCAGACAGGGCACATCCAGCACTAACGTAGCAAATGGCTACCGTAGGCCGTAGGCTTTGCTTCTCACCACATTAATAATATGCTTTAATAAATTAATATAAATGGATGTAACTTTATTCTAATTTATGACTTTATTCTCGTAATGTCACAACTTTATTCTCATATTTTACAACTTTATTCTCGAAATAGAAAAAAAATTCTCTAGCCTGGCCTTAATACTCCATCGTAGTTTTGGGAAAACACACTGAATCCACTGTCGATTCTTCCAGCATCTCTGCATTGAAAAAAAGACAAAAAACCAATTAAATACAACCTAATCATATTCAGTCATGCAATTAATCAGACTTTAATATTTTCATTAATTGACATGTCGACTTGAAAGTCCATGGTTTGATAACACTGAGCCCCCCTAGAAGGATGGAAGTCGCCCTCCTCTCCAAAGGCAATGTCTGCTGGCGATGGAGCAGAGAAATGCTCCTTCAGCTGTCGGCACCTAGAACTAGAGGAACCGGTTTGGTCCGGTTAAAGTTCACTCAGGAACGTCTCGACTTCGCAGCAGAACCCTTTCACCCCATAAACCTGGGACCTGTAAATGTACCTGTGGTGGCGCCACAATCAGAAAGCGTGTTTTGCGCCGTAAATCCTGTCAGACAGACCGCAGGTTTGAGTTCTGACTAACGAGTTCTCTGACCACTTTCGCCGTCTACTTTCCAAGCAGAGGTTCTGGAGACTCGCATAGCTTCGCAAAGGTGGCCTGGTTCCAAACTGTTTCAGGACTCTGATGTCTTAAAAGAAAAGATCAGTCTTCTGCTACATTTAGTAAAATAACTCCTCCAGTGGTGATTGCTGTTAAAATCATATAATCTGATTTAGGGCTGAAACAATTTATCAGATTAATCGTTTATTGAAATAATTGTCACCTAATTAAGTAACAGATTAATCGTTAACTGGATTATAGAGACTGTAAAACATGCCTTCTAGCTGACAGAGCGACACACTTAGGGCCGGATCTATCAAAGGTTTGCGTGTATAAAAACGTGAGCTATTTCACTGCACACGCTAAAAAATGTACAAACTGATCTATCAACAGCGTGCTAAAAGGATTTGGTCTTTAAAACGTGCTAAATAGCGCCTCTTATCCATTTAGTACTTTTTCTGCAATGAATATGCAATATGGGGCGTTTACACGCAAAAGTGCGTCTTGTGGGAGGAGAACATGTAAATATATTAATTTAGCACTCGCAAAGTGATTTATCAAACCTGAAAGCAATTTTGCTAACGGTATCTGACTCTATATTTAACACGTTTCAAAAGAAGGTGCAAATGGTCTGTATGCGTAATTGCGCACACATGGCAGCGGTTATTGTCGCAAGAAGGAGACATCGAAATGAAGCAAGGAGATGCAGAGAACGCATTTTTTCACTCCGTGTGAATATTTTTGGAATGAACGAGGAAACGATCATCAAAACACATCGTTTATCCAGCATTGACATTTTGGAGCTGTTGGGGGAACTCCGAATGGATTTGGAGCCAGCCACAAGGAGGACCCACGCAATACCAGGTTTCACAAAACTCCTTGCAACATTGGATCTCCCAATCTCGTTTTTCAGAAGTGCTGTCCGACGTTATAAATGCCATGTCGCCCTGACGCCCTAACGGAGAACCCCGACCTCCCCCCTGCACATGTGGAGCAACATGCCAATGCTGCGGGGATGCGTACGCAAATTACAAACTACTTTGCCGCAAACCACAAAACGCGCAAATCCATCATTTTCATAGGGCGTCTCCAACAGTTTTGCACCTGCCACCAGTTGCGCAATCACTCTTGTTAAATCACCCGCAAACCATGGTTCAGCCCCTCGCGCAAAATTCCAGTTTGCGAGCGCAAATTACTGCACGCAAAATTGGATCTTGATAAATCCGGCCCTTAGAGCGGGAATTATAGGAAAAATGTTAAAAAAAAGAATATTTTGTATTTAAGATGCAATGAGGTGCAATTTTAGTTATGTCTTGTGTCTTGCCAGTTTTGCTTATATAGGTTGGTCTCTGTGAGGAAACTTTTTAGTAATTTTTTTTTATTCAGTAAATAAACAAGCGTTGGGTACCATTGTGATAAATTCTGAGATAAGCATCACTTATAATTTATAGTGATGCAGGATATTAAAAATTTCAACCGTTATCGATAACCGACAATTTTCTGCTTTTCATGGTTGATACCGATAAGTTCATATTGAATATAGTTTTTGCATAATCAGCTGTTTATGCTGGATGCAGTTATGGAAAATAATTAAGTCTGGCTTATCTATAACAGCAAACAAAAGGTTTTGGTTCTTCAAATGTTTATTTTTTTATGCTATCACACAAAAAGTGTTAATTCGCTTTACATAACAAAAGAAACAAATCAATTCACAATACAAAGAGCATCTCTTGAAAATTACTGAACAGATCCATGCCTGCATAGGTATTTGTGAAGTCAAATATTTATACCAAATATGAAATTATCTGCATTTACATAGTCAGCCTGAGTTACAAAAATGTAATCAAAAAATAAAGTGCATCCTCAAACAACAGCTAAGGTGAAAGAAAAAATGCCAACTTCTTAAAAAATGTTCAGACACACATATGCATGTCAGCCTTAGTTCAAAAAACCAAATAAAGTAAATAAAAGTGCATCCTCAAATATGTGGCGACGGCATCATTGTGGGCAGGCAGGGAGACGTCCGAGAAGAAGCGATGGCTAGGGATGGTGTAACGCGGCTCCAAAAGGGCTATTATGTTACGAAAACCCGGGTTCTCGACGACAGAAAAAGGCTGGTTGTCAAGCGCTATAAATTCCATCACTTTGTCGTTAATAGCTTTAGCTTTTTTGCTGTCTCCTGGAAAGTTTTTACAGTTTTCAAATGCCTTCTGAATGGATACATCTGCGGTTTGTGTTGTTGTTGTCGTTTTATCCTTAGCTCCTCCGGCTGCTGCCGCAGCTGCTTCGTATTCTTTCCATGCTGCTTCGCCACAATGACGATTTTTAGGTGTGTTATAAGGTTTATGTTGTACCCTGAGGTCTTCTTTCCTCCTCTTGAAATCCTTGCAGAGCAGGTGTTGCAAACTGGTGAAGACATGTTTGATAATTTACAGTCAGGCAGTAATGGAGCCACGCCTGGGTCCTGATAGTAAGGAGCGCAAAATCCACAGGTCTTGTCCCGCTTTGGGGCTACTCTGCCTGAATAAAATACCACCGAATTTAATAAATTTATCGGCTATTTTTATCGGAAAATGTTACCTATCAGGCCAATAAAAAATTCCACCAAATCGGCTGATATTTTATCGGCCCGATAGGTATCGTGCATCCCTAATAATTTAGATACATTTAAAACTACAGTGCAGTAAAAGCTACTATTAAAAACTGCTATTAAAGTACTATTATTACTTTAAGACTTTATTTCTGTAAGTTAAATTTTTATGCTCTTTAAATGTGAGACGGCGACGCCTGCAGAAACTAGAGACATCTGAGGAGTCCTACTTCTGATCCTAGATGATCCCTGACATGATTTAGATCAACTAAAAACTGTTTAGTATTTTTTTTCTTAACCGATGTTCTGCTTTTTCCTTTTACAGATGGAATATCAGCGGCAGGTGGAAAGCATCCAAGCTCAGAACGCCCTGGAAGGAGATTTCTCCGTATCTCAGGCGGAGATGTCCTCCAGACAGGCAATGCTAGAGAACGCCTCGGATATTAAGGTAACGCCTTCACCTCAGGATCTACGGAGGGAAGTTTGTTCCATTATTGTTGCAAAGAACACATTGTAGAAATTTAGAAAACGAGCAACTTTGAGAGACCTTAAAGTTTAAAGAGAAACTAAACCTTTTTTTTCTCAGCTTGTATGTTTTTTTAAACATATTTATTTTTAATTAATAAATTGTTATTTTTTTATTTCTCTTATCAGATTTAGTTTTACTAAGTGCATCCTTTAAAACCGCTTTGCTCTGTGGTTAAGAGTGAAGATGCATTTCTGTTGGTCTGCTGGATGCCAGCGACAACATTATTGGTTAGAAGCAGGTTTTTGACTCGGTCTAAAAAAATACATTTTAATAAAAATATTTAAAAAATTGGCAGGGGCGGAGCCAGATGTGGAGGCCAGGGGTGGCCATGGCCACCCTTAGCCAATCATTGGCCACCTATGTGGCCACCATTTTTTCCCTCTAATACAGACGGTGGCAGCAGTAATACTCTCAGGTGGAATATTTTAACTTATTTAATATTTTATTTTTCATATTTTAACAGTTACTTGACAACAAAAACACTGGTTAATTATGCACATCAATATATTAACATTAAAGATGTTAGAAACTGAATTCATGCACTTTTTTGAACTAGATTTTGTCTTATGGGGTAAAGAGAAAATGATGAAGATTCATAGATGACCTGCAGAGATAAATAACTGCTTTAATAATACTTAATCCGTTTAATTTAAATAGTAGTACATGTAAATATAAATTTTATGCAGCACGATCATTGATAAAAGTAGGTAAGACAATGAATAAGATGTTTGCCTGAGAAATCAAGCCTAGAGTTTTAATTTAGACAAGATGGATGCTAAAATATGTGTCTATTTGTTAGCAAAGGCTGAGGGAAAGTATAGTTAGTTTTTATTTAGAAAATATGGATGTCATGGTTGTTCCTTTTGGAACCGTGTAGATTGTGAGTTTCTGTTGCCTTTCTGCTTTCGGCCCCCCCCTCAGTGTACGTTGCCTATTGCCTGGCCTCCCATATTCAAATTTTCTGCCTGCGCCTCTGAAAATTGGAAAAAAATTGTTTTGAAAAATTAACTATTCTAAAAAATAAAATGTGGGAAAAAGAAAAACTCAGAAAAGATTAAAGCTGCAATCAATTTACAAATTATCTTTTTGCTTGAAACCACGGCTGCAACTAACGATTACTTTACAAATCCTTTAATCTGTTCATAATTGTTCTGATTAATCGATTTATAATCAAATAGCCAAAGGTTCTTTAAAGAAGATTTTTTTATGAAATGAAACAAGATGAAACTTAAACTTTTCAACTTGAGGAGTTCTGGATGGAGCAGATAGACAAAAATATATTTTGTTTTCATCTTAAATGCAAAAGTTATATATTTATATATACTTTTTTTTTTACAATCTTGGGATAATCGTTGCTCTAAGTGTGTCGCTCTGTCAACTAAAAGCATGTTTTATTAATCGATTACTAAATTAGTTGATGATTAATTCAATAATCGATTAATCCCATTAAAGGTTTTAGCTCTACTTGAAACAATAACGGAACAAAGTTCTCTCCACAAAGAACAGGTTCACTCTCTTTCTTTTTCATCGTTAGTACAACAGCAGAAATTAGCAGAAGAAGCGTTTTTTCCGGTTTCTTGTTGTTTTCATTCCTTAGCCGTGGGATGTTTGTTGAAGCTTTGCTGTCTGTCTTTCAGCTGGAGAAGTTCAGCATATCTGCTCATGGCAAGGAGCTGTTCGTTAACGCCGACCTTCTGATTGTGGCAGGAAGAAGATATGGTTTAGTCGGACCAAATGGGTAAATTCCTTCTTTATGATGCTTCATCTTAAGCTGAAAACCTGCTTTTAGAAAAGTCATTTTATTAGTTTTGTGTTTATTGATCTATATGAGAAAAGCTGCTATCAATGTTCATGTTTCAGTGTATGTGAAGATGCACTGGTAAAGCTGCTGTTGGTCTTAACATTTAGATTTATAAATTTAGGCATTAAAAGCCTCCTACATTTTAACATTAGCTGGTTTTAGTTCTTTCTTTGGCTACAGTGATGTTTTAACCTTTAACTCACTGTAAAAATGTTTAAAGCCTTTTCTTCTGTGCTGTGTTTAGATTTGAGCTCCAAACATCAGCGAGTCGTAGTTTAGCAGCAGAATAATTATATCCACATCTCCACCATGAATCCAGTGTACAGCAGTGAGAGAAGGAACAATACAGAGAGATACAGGAGAACTTTTTCTCCCAATGAGGCGCTGATTAAAATTAGGCCCGGTTACCAAGGAACTTTCGATGGTAGAAGCTCTACTATTTTCACTGAGACCTCCTCACATAGGTGGGGTGCTATCAACATGTTTACTAGGGCTGGGTAAAAAAAACGATCAATTTTGAATCGTTTCCTTTACATTTTTTGCAACATCAATGTCTAGGGAATGAGTTCGATTCATTTTATAGTGACCCACGTGACGTTCACATTCAAACGAGCAGGAAAGATGCACTCAGGATGACTTCAAGCCAAACAGCTGCAAATATAGCCAATAGGTTGACTGAAGACATTAACAAATGGAGGCTGACCAGCAAACACCCTGTAGTTGTTACAGACAACGCTGCACATATGGTTTGTGCAGCGGAGATAATGCAGCTCATGCATGTCTGCTGTGTCACGCCCGTTTGCTCGAGTGAGGCTTCATTTTTTCACTTTTCACAAACAAGTTTGCTTTTTTAAGACAGTTTTGTTCACATCTCAAGTTTAAACTGTCTGATTTACAAGTTTGCACTTTGTGTTTAATGTGACAGGAATAAACAAAACACATGAGTATTTTGAAACAGTTGAACCACTTTCATTACTGTAAAAATAGATCGAATCGAAATTAATCGATTTAGAACTCTGTGAATCAAAATCGAATCGAATCAGGACCTTGGCCAAAATACCCAGGCCTAATCTTTTGACTGGATTTCCAAGAAAAAGCAAAAAAAAATTTTTTTAAAGTTTAAAGACGTTTCTCTGCTAACCAGGAAGCTTTTTTTATTTCAAAATGGCTTTATCCAGCAGCCCAACAAAGCCTTGTTTTTGTTTAGAAAACGTGCAAATTGAAACGGAATAACGGGTCCACCCCTTTAAAATGGGGGTCGTTTGGCTTCTGTTGTCTGCCTGCAATGCCCCATAAACCCCCAAACAGAGGGGATGGACTCAGATTTCTACTTTTAAAAACCTACAATTCAGCGATAGAATTGATTCCTTCCCGCTATCATCGCAACCCCGACCCCTTTACAGGAGAACAGAAGACCTCGGCTATTCAGCCAGGCTAACAACTCCCTTTAACACCCTCGCTTTCAGAGACATAGACGGGTATGGGGCATTGCAGGCTAACAATAGAACCCAAACGACCCCCATTCCAAAGGGGCTGAGTTCTCTTATCCTTTTGCATTGCAGAGGAGTCTTTGGCCTCAGGGCGGAAATACGTCACCAATCCGACTAAAAATTAAAACCGATTTACTCGTTATTAAAGATTAAATATTTATCTTGCACATTTAAAAAACCTATTCATATATTTCGACATATTTTAATTTTATAATTTTTATCAGTTTTTTTATGTCTTAATCAAGGACATTGGGTGGGTGGGGCGACGTCCTAGCGCCCTCTATTTGCCGCTGCCGCTATCTCATTCTGACCTTCCTGTTCTCGTCTGTCTTTCAGCAAAGGAAAAACCACGTTACTGAAGCACATAGCAAACAGAGCTCTCAGTATTCCTCCCAACATTGACGTGTTGCTGTGTGAACAGGGTAGGTGAACCATCTTCCTCTCCAGCAGCCCCCCATGAACCCTGCTGACTCCGTCTGTCTCTGTTAGAGGTGGTAGCCGATGACACGCCGGCCGTGCAAGCTGTGCTGAAGGCCGACACCCGGCGGCTCAAGCTCCTGGAGGAGGAAAAGCAGCTCCAGGCCCGTCTAGAGAAAGGAGAAGACAGCGTGGCTCAGAGGCTGGACAAGGTGAATACCCTGTTCTATTCCCACCAATGATGTCTCACAGTTCAGGATCAGATCTGCCTTTAGGAGTCCTTCTGCTTCATTACTGCAGAACGCAGTCCAAACCGTTCCTCACCAACTCCACACCTGGACGCCTCCTTCATGAGGCGTCTCCTGTTTGAAGGAGGTCCAGGATCAGGATACGCTGAATGTCTCACAGCTGGCTCTGGAACGCTAACCTAGCCTGCTAGCTGTGTTTGTACTTTAAGGGGAACCATATCTGTGAGCTGCTGAGCCCAAAGCCAGACCAAAGCAAACATGGCGGCGCAGGAAGACGTACGCACATCTGCTGGATCAGAGCCCAGGATGAACAGGAAGAGCATCACAGATATGAGTGGAGTTGTTGTTCCTCATGCCAACCTTTTACTGTGATTGGCTAAAACAGAATTTAGGTAGGTGGGGCTCTCTATGATGCTCCGCCCAATCAGCTCCTCGGGTTCTGCTGAACGTCCCTCCTTTCTCTCAGAGGAGGAGAGGAGAGGGAACCGGTTTCAGATGAAGGGGAAAACTATGGAAACCAGAACATTTACTGGATCTAGACAAAAGAACTCAGTTGGAACCTCCATCTGAGGTTGTAGGCTAATTTTTCTCTACTTCCGGCCTCATATCTACATGCCCCTGAGCAAGGCGCCTTGTCCTGGAATGCTGCATATGCTTGTATAAATCCGAATGTTTGATTCGTTGGTTTTTGCTGGAGTGTAGTTGCCATGGCTACAGAATCTGTGGAGCATCTCCAGGGAAGGTTTTCTTCAGGAGCAGAAAAGTTTAAAACCCTAAACGGACTATTTCTGATGATACACTTTAAATGCAACATCCTGCAGAATGTGGACAGAAAAAAACAGAAGCAGTGTGACTTCCTTCTACTTAGAAAGCTCATGTGTTCTTTTTTGAGCCCTCGCCTTTGTCTGCCCTGCCTTTAAAGAGCAGAGGGATGAGGAGCACCTGTACACTTCTTTCTCTAATCTTTGCTCTGTTTTTTTTTTTAATACAGCGTCTCCTTTCTTCTCATTGTCAGGTCTATGAAGAGCTCCGAGTGATCGGAGCTGCAGCAGCTGAAGCCAAGGCCAGAAGGATCCTGGCTGGTTTGTCGTTTACCCCTGAGATGCAGAACAGACCCACTAAAAAGTTCTCAGGAGGGTGGAGAATGAGAGTTTCTCTAGCTAGGTATCCTGCACACCCTGTCTTTGCTGTTTTTTAGGTTGTTTACCTTCTTTATGTTCACCTTCTCCTTACCCGTGTCTGCAGAGCCCTTTTCATGGAGCCCACGCTTCTGATGCTGGACGAACCCACCAACCACTTGGACCTGAACGCTGTTATCTGGCTCAACAAGTAAATCACAACAGAATGAAAGTTATACAGGAACCCGGCATGTTTACACCATATACTGACTCTTATGCTGCGTTCAGAGCGTAACGGGGAGCTGTAGCAAATGCAGTGGACTCGCATAGAAATCCTAGACAAGACAGAACACAGAGAGAGAGGAGCGTTGATCGCTCAAGTTGATTGTAGGCAACGTTTTTTTTTTTTATTAAAATGGAATACAGAGAATGAAATGAAAACAATCTTAAAAAGGTAGAAATAATGAATTTTCCCCAGGGGCCTTTAGGTAAATAAAAAAGCAAGGCATTTTAATTTAGTTCTTCATGTAGAAAGAATATTGATCATCCTCACTTACCTCCAGCACAAACCCCAGTCCGTCTCTGCCCAGCATGGTGCTTCCTGCGGCCGTCGATTTACAAAGAAGTCCTGCTGAATCCGACCGAATCAGAGCTGCGTCTAGATGAACTAAAGTGGTTACATTTTTTTTTTTTTTTAACAGCTTTTGTGGCTTTTCCAAAAATTGATGATCTCCCCAAGGCGATTCAAAAGTTGTTATAGAGAAAAACGTAGCAGCAGTCCATGATGTTAAGTTTCACCTGTGCTTTTATTGTGAAATACTGAGAGGAAATGCTATTGGGTTGCCAGGGGTAACGCAGGTCCACAGCGACGGGTCTGGGAGGGCGGTGATTTAGTAAATATTAAACAATCTTTCCAGCCACTAAATAAGGTAAACATGCCCACTGTTATGTTCATTACCAGCACATAAAGACGTGTGATGTTATGCAATAACTTTATATTGAACGCAGCACTAACGTCTGTTGGGACGGTGATGTCATCGGCCGTAATTGAATATAATTCTATCTTTAAAATTAAATCAGCCCAAACTATATTTTACCTGCACACATGAAGTAGATCTGAAAAAGTAGGCCAGATAATTTTGATTCAATTCAGAGCTTAATGGGTGGAAAGTTGACCTCTGGATGACCTAGAAAAAAAACTTTAATATCTCTGAAAGAACAGGACATGTGATGCGTTTTCTTTTTCCCTCATTTTTAAAAATGACCATTTTAAAAGCACAAACCTGCATTAATGAAGCAATAACCATTCAGTCTGTTTGCTGAGTTTTTTTCACGTCAGCAGGGGTTGGCAACCCAGACTGTTCAACGAACCAATCCCTTAATTGTCCCATAGTAGGGGGCTGCTCAGTGGCACAGTGGGTAGCACTGCTGCCTTGCAGCAAGAAGGTTGTGGGTTCGATTCGTGTCTTTCTGGTACTCCGGCTTCCTCCCAAAGTCCAAAAACATGACTTTTAGGTCAATTGGCTTCAATGGTTGTTTGTCCTGTGTGTCTCTGTGTTGCCTTGCGATGGACTGGTGACCTGTCCAGGGTGTACCGCCCCTCTCACCCACTGACAGCTGGAGATAGGCACCAGCACTCCTCGCCACCCCACCTGGGATAAAGCTTGTCAGAAAATGGATGGAAGTGGGGAAATTCACTGTGTATTTTAACCCACCCCCTTGGGGAGCTGTGGGGATCGAACCGGGTACTTGCAACCTTCTCAGAGCACAAGCGTACTGCTCTAACCACTAGGCCAACACTCCCAAATAAAAAACAAATCCGTCTCGAGCCACAAAGTCTTCCATCAGCCTCATATGGCAACACAGGCTCTAATACCCCATTTACACTACCCTTGAAAAACTATGCAGCGACCGGTCCGAGCTCGGTAACTGAGATAGCTTATCGTGTGTAAATGGAAAGCAAACTGAACTGAACAGAGCTAGACACAAGCGAACTGCAGACCAGTTCCAGAGGTGGGCTTGGCTCGGTTTTTCCCTGGCTCGGTTCTCTGATAACAAGAGCGCATGAGCAGAACGCGTCATCTCCGTCTGGCTGCACATCCCGATTCACACTTCTTTCCAGTAGTTGGCGGTAATGCCCCTCTGGAAGTTGCTTGCCAACCAACACAAAACAGAAGAAGAAGAACAACTAGAAACAACAATTGAAATCTTCTCCACGCCACATTTTAAATAATGGCTTCAAAAGAGTGTGGTGCGACCTGGGATGACGCTGAGACTGAGGCCGTTAACATAACTTTCTGAATGTGACGGGCGCCGCCATTTTTAATTTGCTTGATTCCCTCCTTCTTCGTCTTTTTCTTCTTGTGTTTTATGGCGGTTGGCAAACAACTTTTGGTGCATTACCGCCACCAACTGCTAGATTTCCTCCTTCAATACTGGCAGTAATACCGCAGATCGTCACTAGGAGGCACATCATGTGACTCTGCTTTACGATATTGTTACATGGTGTTTTAATTTTAAATTCCATTATAATATTAATGTCATAGGTTTGGTTGCATTGATGAAATTATAGAAATATAATAAAGAAATCAGATTTTTATTGTTTTTATTTTGAGGATTGGGGGGAAAAAAAGGATGAAAGTTCCCTTTATCAAAGCGCTACCTGTTGGATCTATGAACGGTTTTCTATGTATGCAACAAAACTAGCAGCAGTAGTGGAGTTTGGAGATGCAATCCACTCCTTAAATCTTACTTTGCTCTCCTTTAATTTATCTGTAAGTTCTGCAATCGCACCTTTTCTCTCCCTCCCAACTTGGTGGTCGGCTGCACATTTAGCCTTCCATGGAATTTTTTTTACAAATGACTGTTATTTGATTACTCCTTAAAAGTAAAACATGCAGGAAATCCTCCTGCATTGATAATGAAAGCAAATGATTCGCTCCATTCCTTTTTGAATCCTCCCTTTGGTCCGAGGCTCACCCACCGCTTTGTTTACAGCCACCTGCCTGGCGCTGAAACGTGCTGCAGGCTATGACGCAAACAGAAATTTTTACATTTATTCTTTACATTTATTTAGAATACACATCTTTACAGCACTGGACACATAATGACCGTTTATTAAACAAACAAAAATATTTTTTTTTCCGTTTTCATACATTTTTGAAAAAGCTCCAGGGAGCCGCAAGGGGGGCGTTAAAAAGTCGCAGGTTTCCGACCCCTGGTTTAGATTAACAGGAAAGCGATGCTTTGTCACCTCTGCTTCCATTGGCTTTCCACCAGAATAATCTTTGCGTTTCCTCGTGGCTTTTTTGCTCTGAATGTTGTAAAAACATCTGAAGTTTTCATGGAACTTGTTTCCAGCTACCTGCAAGGCTGGAAGAAGACTCTCCTCATTGTTTCCCACGACCAGAGTTTCCTGGATGATGTTTGTACTGATATCATCCACCTAGACAACCAGAAACTCTACTATTACAGAGGAAACTACTGTAAGTGTCTGGTTTGCATCACTATCAAATAGTTTCTAGTTTTCATCAGTGAGAAAAGCAGAGCTTAATGAGTTAATGTGAGATTTTAGCATTTTATTTAAGATAAATGATCTTTGTTATAAAATGGGCAAAATATTCCCTGCTGTTGCATTCAGGAACCATTGGAAAAAAGAAATACCTTTAAAACATCTTCACTGATCTGAATTGTTTATTTCAGCACTGGAGAAATGTTGACATCAGCAGATCAGTCTTCAGGTCCAACTGGATCCTGAGCTTAAAACCAACCAACCACCAACTATGTTTAAAAGACATTTCTGTTTCACACGGTTCCTAAAAGCAACATCATTCCACAACCTGTGCAGCTAAGCCCCGCCTCCAAGGGGAAACTCCCTGAAACTGAAAAATAATTTTATAATTTATTTTAAAAGTAGTTTAGAACATTTTGTTTCAGTTTAAATCTTTTTTTTTTCTACAGTTAAAAGAAAAAAAAAAATTTTTCTTATATTGATGTTGAAAGGTTTTCATTCCTCTGGATATGGGCTTCCCTCTGTGTTTAAGTGACCTTCAAGAAGATGTACGTGCAAAAGCAGAAGGAGCTGCAGAAGCAGTACGACAAACAGGAGAAGAAGCTGCAGATGCTGAAGGCTAGCGGAAAGTCCACCAAGCAGGCCGTGAGTCCAGTTCCCTGTAGTTCTGATGGTCGTGGTTCTGCTTCGCTTCGCCTGCTGACGCTTCGATTGAACGTCTAGGAGAAACAGACCAAGGAGGCTCTGACCAGAAAGCAGCAGAAAGGCAAAAAGAAGGGAGCTCAAGAGGAGGAGAGCCAGGATGCAACTGAGCTGCTGAAGAGGCCTAAAGAGTACACCGTGAAGTTCACCTTCCCCAACCCTCCTCCGCTCTCGCCCCCCATCCTGGGGCTGCACAGTAAGAGCCGCTTCCTTCTCCCCTGTGCTTTAAATTAAAGCAGGCGGGCGTATACTGTCAGAGCGAATCTCCACTCAGTTTCCGCCTCATGGTGGGTCCTGCGTCGTGTAGCAGAGTTTAGTTTATTCCAGAGGAAAGTGGAAGATCTTATTTTGGAGAACTGGAATGTTTCCATTGAAAAGTTTACTCACAGTGACACAAAATCAGAATTTATATCATTTATTAAGTTTATGTAATACAAATCTAGAATGCAGAAGGGATAATTGACTTTGGCTTCATTCCCACTGCTAGCCTTGATGCTCAATTCCGATTTTTCTGTGAAATCCGATTTTTTTTGGGTTGCCGTTCACATTTCCAAATATATGCGACTTGTATGTGATCTCCATTCTTAAGTGTCCTGCATGCGCAGTAGAGGACGCAATGACATCACAAGCCAGCATGCTCTGTATTTAAGCATGGATGGTAGCAATGAAGCGCATCTAGCGATCTTTCCCAACCTTAAAAACACAATCTTTTCAATATGGTTAACAAAGGTCACTACTCTGAGTAGTAGTATTTATCTTTAAGTATTAATGGTGTCCAGGTGGGATAAATGGGACCTGGCCGTTCAGACACAGGTCGCATTTAAAAAGATCATTCGTATCGGATTCAGGACCACAGAGCCAAGTGGCCTGGATCACACTGGGAAAAGTCACATCTGTGATGTTCAAGCTGTCATGAAAAGATCGGATTCAGGTCGCATATAGGCAAGAAATATCGGATTTGGGTCATTTCAGGCTGCAGTGTGAACATAGCCTAATAGCCTTTAAATGGCAGGAAAACACTTCCTTCTATCCTCAGATTCCACCAGCTGGATTTCTTTTTCTTTCATGTCTTCTGCTCTTCCTGCCCCCAAACCCCCCTGGTTTATAGATATTGAACCTAACCTCCAGGATATCACTGGATCTGGGCCACTTAAGCCAGAATATTCACCAAAAGAAGCAAAACTTTATAGTAAATTTGGCCTTCTGAGTTTCTTCCAGAAGAAAAAAAAAACTCCTGGAAAAAACATCATATGGAAGAAACTTCCAACCCTGTAGTGTAGTATACAGGGGGTAATGAGGGGAAATCAGCCTCTCATGCCCACCTCCTGCTCAGGAATCTGAAGGTTGGAAGAAAATCGAACATGTCTGAAATCCAGTCGGCCCTCGTGAGGCGTTAGTGAGCGAATCCTGAAGCAGAGCTACGATCCGATTAACCAGAACCTCGTGCAGTGCCCATCTGCAAACAAGGGACCAGCGTCATCTCTCTGCCCTGAGTCAGACGTGTGGTTCCTGGACATGCAGGGTGAGCAGTCGGATTGCATCAGAGCGTCGGGCCGTACTGTGGAAGAACATCGTGAGCTGTGAACTTTTAAACCTTTCGGTTACAATTTGAGCTGAACCTGAGAATGCCTACGGTTCACTGTGAGGGTCATTAGTGGAAACAGTTCAGTCCTGTTTCTATCACCTTTATCTAAACATAAACCCATAAATTGCTGTGGCTAAACTTCTGCCACTCAAACTAACATCATGATGATGATTAGACACAGCTGTGTTCATGAAGCTTTATCCTCAAACATCCTTTAATTATCCTTTAATTAGTCAGTGGAAATTCACTAAACTGAATCAAAATATGGAGATAATCTCTGCTAAATTACAAACTAAATACAAAGAGAGTGAAAACTTAATACTTTATTGAGTAAATAAACTCCCCTCTCTGCTGTTTGATCAGTAGAGAATCAGAAAACCTGCCTGCTTTCTTCATGTTTCTTCATTACAGTTGCCTTTTGTATCTATGCTTCTTTTTCTATGTCTGCTTCTGTCTCCTTGAACCCCAGTGGGCCTCAGCAGATGGCCGCTCACACTGAGCCTGGTTCTGCTGGAGGTTTCTTCCTGTTCAAAGGGAGTTTTTCCTCTCCACCTTCGCGACAAGCATGCTTAGTGTGAGGGATTGCTGAAGAGTCAATGAGTTGTTGCAATCAGCTGGTTTTCCTTAGATAGAAAACTTTGAATAAATCTGACTGGATGATCTGGTTGAATTGTAAAGTTCCTTAGATGACGTGTTTTAATTTGGTGCTATAGAAATAAACTGAACTGAATTCATGTCTGTTGTCTGATTTTACAGGCGTTGACTTTGGCTACGAGGGTCAGAAGCCTCTCTTCAAAAATGTGGACTTTGGCATCGACATGGAATCCAGAAGTGAGTATCCAGCGCTTCTTTCTGGGACTTTGGGTTCAGCTGGGATGCAGCAGCAGCGGCGCTGTATTGTGTGATGACATTATGGCAGATGAAGCGTAGCGATGGTCCCTCCGTCATTGAACCCTTACCAGCATCTCTTTCCTTCTTACTTCCTGTAGTCTGCATCGTTGGACCCAATGGCGTTGGGAAGAGTACTCTGCTGCTGCTGCTCACAGGAAAACTGAACCCTGTAAGTCTGCAGACCAAACTCCATCCAACGCTGTGAACCTAAACACCAAGTTAACTGAAAGCTTGTTTTTTACAGATCAAGGGTGAGATGAGGAAGAATCATCGCTTGGTGAGTCACTGATTGAAATTGGGGGGGGGGGTCTCAGTTAGGGATGCACCGATCCGATATTTTTATCGGTATTGGTCCAGATGTAAGGGAAAAAAATAGATTGGTATCTGTGACATTGACTCAATATAGGGGCCGATCTATTCATTCTAACTCTGCTATGCTCTTCCATCATGCGGCTACGTGTAATATTTGTGGGAGAAATGTTCAGAGGGGCGGTGTTAAATCTTCAAACTATAACACCACCAAATTAATTAAAAACACCTGCAGAAGTTTGATAACAAGGAGCATGCTGAGATTATCAGACTCGGCATCAAAAGGGAAGCAGCTAACTTCTTTGGAAAGAAGTGAAATTTTTCCATGTAACAGTATAGAGGCCAAAAAAAATCACAGAGATGATACTTGATAATGACACTTTTTAAATAATGTTGATCAAGTCAGAGAACTTTTGGTTTAAGATGTTGTGCAAAGTTGTTAAATAAATGAGTCATAACTTTTATATTTGGGTTGTTTCCTTTTTTTATTTTTTAAGGAAAGGGAAGTCAAGATCCCAGTTTTTTTTGTTTTTTTTCACAAGATAAAACCATTTTTTAAGTAATAAGTCGGTGCTGTTTTTGGCATCGGTATTGGCCGACATCAAACTTCAAATATCGGTATCGTATCAGAGTTGAAAAAAGTAGATCGGTGCATCCCTAGTCTCAGTAGCATACTGACAGTGACACAAACACGGCGAGCAGAGTAATCCTAGTAACGAGAGCGTAGTGTAAAACAGTCTGATCCACCATATTCACCAGAAAAGGGAGGAATGAGGCCAGAACCCTGATCCAGTTTGATCTGCCGGGTCAGAGGTCCTGTCTACACTAGCAGCCATTCAAAATGGCCCTTCCCACTCAAACGCCAGCCGAATGGCAGCCCACTCCCCTTCGACCTCCAACTTCCCCTCCAACTTCCAGTCACTGGCACTCTCCTGGGCGTGCATTTTTTTTTTTTTTTTTTACTCTGACTCCACCTTTCACTAAATTACAGGGTCTGACCAGGAGATGACGCTTCTCTTTAGATCTTAACCCTTTATAGGGGAATCGGTGAAAAATCATAATTTAAATGTCTTTAAAATAATATTTTTAACAGGATTTTCTCAAAAATGCAAATAAATGCTGCAGAGAATGTGTTTACTAAGTACTTGGATTTCCCACAGTACATGAATGCAACATGCAACAACGTCAATCACGTTTCCCCGCCCACTGCCATCAGATTGGGGTCAAAATCTGAAAGTGTAAAAAACAATCCTGAAACAGAAAAAGGAAAGCGATTAAAAACTCAAAATATATAAAATCTAAAACTGCAATAAAGAAAAGAAACAAAAAGAGGAAAAAATATAATTAAAATACTAAATTGAATAATGAGTATTTTCAAGTTAAGGGGAAGAATTTGGATTCAATTCTTATTTTATGTTTGCTTTTTTAGTTTCACAGATTAGAAAGTAAAAAGTTGACATTCAATATCACCTTATATTTTTCCTGTTTCAACTAAGATTTATAATTTACAAACATTTTGACCCGTTTTTGACTCCATAAGAGCCTCTCTATACGCAGTCAGTGTGACATGGAAAAAAATGGGATCAGAGATTAAAAAGTCGTACGGAACGGTGTGTTCAGGCCTTAACGCTCAGGACTTGCAGCCGGCACAATAAGACATCTAATTTTAAAGAAAAGGAGTAAACAGTCCTTTAAAGATCCGATGCAAAGTGTTTTAAAGCTAACATATTTTAAAAACAAACTAAATAAAGAAACCCTGAAGGAAGCTGATATGTTGGAGCTTATTTCCACGCTGCAGTGTGATGCGTTTGGTCGCAGATCAGAGAGATTAAACGGTGAGTGGATGCTTCAGTTTTTGGTGCTAATCCACCGGCAGCATCTGGTGGATTAGCACCAAAAACTGAAGCATCCACTCACCGTTTAATCTCTCTGATCTGCGACAACCATAAATCAGCTGAGGAACAGCGATTGGCTAAAAACTACCGTGGTTTCATTTCTACCCCTCAGTAAATAAACATCCACACTCAGCCACAGCCTGCAGACTTAACCTGCATGCTTGATGCTGTAGGAAGAACAGGTTTACTCCAGGTAAGCTGTTATTTTAACCGCTGATGTCTTCTTTGTTCTTTTCTCCACCGACAGAAAGTGGGCTTCTTTAATCAGCAGTACGCTGACCAGCTCAACATGGAGGAGACGGCGTCAGAGTATCTCATGAGGAAATTCAACCTTCCCTACCAGGACAGCAGGAAGTGTCTGGGACGTTTCGGCCTTGAGAGTCACGCACACACCATCCAGATCTCCAAACTTTCCGGTACGAATCTAAACGGCTGCCGTGCGTCGCTGCGTTTCAAAGGAGGAATCTCTGATCTTATCTGGGTGTCACTCCTAACAGGTGGCCAGAAAGCCAGAGTGGTGTTCTCTGAGTTGGCCTGTCATCAACCAGATGTCCTTATCTTGGTAAGAGCCGCTTCCCGTCTCACTATCAGAGCGTCTCTGACCTTTTTTTTCAGAACAGAGACCAGATGAAAGTGTTCACTCCTGAAATAACAGCATCCACAGTGGTTAGGCTGTTAGGCTGAATCTCACCCCGAAATCCCACATCCTGCTCTGCTCCAGAGCGCCTTCACAAAGCAAAGCCTACAGCCTCGGCGGTTCCCGTCATTTAATGAGATATTAAATAAATCCCCACCATCATCCAACATCTGTTCAGTTTCTGTCCAAAAAAAAAATATATATATATATATATATATATATATATTATATAGAGCAGATGTAAACGAGGTTTAAAGGATTAACGGTTTGTCTTTTGTTTTTTTTAGGATGAGCCCACGAACAATTTGGACATCGAGTCAATAGATGCCTTATCAGAGGCTATTAATGAATACAAAGGAGGTGAGTAGTTGATACGGGGGGGAGGGTTTTAAATTGAATCAACAGAATAAAAAAAAAAACCTTCCTCACTTGAACGCCTCAGCCTTGGACACAGGCCACGCCCACTGGGCTCCTCAAACTATTATTAAAGGTGCAGTGGAGGATGTTCTTTTTCCAGGCAGATCATCTCAATCAGGGGTTTTCCTAACTGTCAATCGTTCTAGTGATGTGTTTATGTAAGGCTGTCCTACGTGCTCGTCCCCACGTTCACTTACCAGTGGGGAGTTTGACGTAGTGGGAAAATTACAAATCTTCTTTTGGAAAGTATGCTTGTATAAGCCATGCAAACAGCAACTTCTAAACAGAGCGGGCACAAGGAGAAAAGGGCTCCTGCACGCTCTCGCAGGCGTTTACCCTCGGGAGCGGGTACAGGGTTGTGTATGTGCCTTTTGTTTTTTAAGGAAAAGTCCGGTCAGCAAGGAATCAATCAGTGGATCATTATTTATACTAAAATAATTACGTTTGCAGTGGTTTAAGGACTTTAGAATTAATCAGTAAAAAAAATAAGTCTGGGAGCGGCCATTTTTGCCCAAATATAGTAACCCCTCCCTCCTGCCATCTTCCAGCAGCAACGTCACGGTGCGGTAAGCCTAGCGCCATTCTCCCCGCTTTACAAGCAAAATCAATGGGAACTACTAGACACATCTGCAATCAACAACAATTATTGAAGATTTCCAGAGGACTTCACCATTGCAATTCACCAGAGCTATAGTGAAACTGACAATGCCCACGTGCATGGCAGCTGGATGTTGTTCAAGAATGTTTTCTTAACAGTGTCCTGTCTGGCAATGTGGCAATAAGAATAATTGTCTTGATGCCAAAAAGAGCCCAACAGATTTTACTTTCACAAGTGGAGCAGTATGGCAATTTCCATATTGCTCCACTTGTTCCATGCATATAAATTGTTTTATTATAATTATGCAGGGAGTTTTACAGTTTATATGGACACTGCAATGTAAATAGAGCAGAAAAACAGAAGAAGAAAAAGGAAAAAAAAGAGAAGATGAAAGAGGAGATAGAAAGGAGACAATGACAAAACATTTTAAGTCTGCTTCATCACCTGCAACGAGATGTTGAAGAATGTTTTCAAGATGACTTGGATAATAGCGCGTTGTGACAAACACCAGATACAGCACTGGGACTTGATCAACAGCCGATACCGCACCGTGACAATGTCACTAACCAGTAGGTGGCAGTAGTGTTCTTTGACAAACATGGATGCCTCCAGTAAAGCACATTCACATGAAAATTTTTAATTCTGCATATGACTGGAGTTTTCCTTTAAAAAAATGGAGGGTGGGTCTTTTTTTTAATCTCTCAAACTCCTCCACTGTACCTTTAAGCCCCTAAAGGCTGCTACTGGACTGGTTACACACCGTCTGCCCAGAACTAAAGAGGAATAAAGAGATTTTTGTTCCTGGATGTAAAAATCATCCAGCAATCTCTCCTCTGTACGTTTTGTTCTACCGTGTTTGGCCTTTGAACTGAGAGTCGCACGCAGCTGAAGAGGCGACAAATACGGGATGAAATGATCAGCTGCTATTATTCATCAGATGGGGCAAAATAATCTATTCTAAACGGAGGGAACAGTTAATCTTCACCCCACTGGGAGTGAAGTTAATACTGCCACCTGCTGGATTAACTCTGCAGTGCAGTTTTAATTGGTCCTTTCAGTGATTTGAACAGCAGGTGACAGATTCCGCTTAGAGTAACACAGGATGGATCTCTGTGGAAACTGAGCAAATGAGGCTTAGAGGACCTTGGAGATGTGAAAATAGAAGAATCATCTTCCCATCAGGGAGGCAGTCACATTTCTATGTGATTCCAGGTCTGTCTTTAGTCCTTTTAAGGTTAAACTTTTCATCTGACCAGTGTTAAAATCTGTGATCAAAGCTATCCTGAACTATTGCTCTATTATCTAATCCTGTTAAAAGAACGTCAGATTCACTAACTTTAGCTTCCAAGTTTGAAGACTTTTCTCTTCCATCCAGGAAACTTTTTCAATTCCAAATGTCAGAAATAGCGTTTAGTTCCAGGTTTTATCCAGCAGCCCAACAAAGCCTTGTTTATGTTTAGAAAACATGCAAATAGAAACGGACGAATGGGTCCCCCCCTTTGGAATGGGGGTCATTTGGCTTCTTTGTTAGCCTGCAATGCCCCATACCTGTCTCTGTCTCTGAAAGGGGGGTCGTTAGAGGGAATTGTTGGCCTGGCTGAATAGGTGAGGTCTTCTGTTCCCCTGTAATGGGGGTGGAGCTGCGATGATAGCAGGAGGGATCAACTCCATCGCTTCATTTTAGGTTTTTAATAGCTGATGCAGCAATTCAGTTGTTTCAGGGGAACAGAAGATCCCACCTATTCAGCCTGGAAGCATTTAAACATGCTTCTGAATATTTATTAAATGTTAGACAAACCAACAGACACGGTAAAACTAAAGTCATTCCAGAGTTTTGGACTAAAATCTACAAAAGAACCAAAATGAGGGTTTAAACAGAACCGAACCTTAAGGCGTAACATGGACCCTGAAAGCAGGGCGGCGTTTTAGCGCGGCTGTTGGTGGCGTGAACGGGAGCCTTCAGCTCTGACTCTGCCTCTCTCTGAGCAGCGGTGATCATCGTGAGCCACGACGCGCGGCTCATCACGGAGACCCAGTGCCAGCTGTGGGTGGTGGAGGACCAAACGGTGAACCAGATTGAGGGAGACTTTGAAGACTACAAGAGGGAGGTGTTGGAGGCTCTGGGAGAAACTATGGTCAACAAGGTCAACCCGTGATCGGACCCCATCATCACAACAGCTGGAGAATCAGTCATTCCTCCTCTTTAAACCCGACGCTGATGCTTAATAAACACTTCCTCACACGTCCTTTGGTTGTTTTTTTATTGAACAGTTTTTAAATATTCAGGCAGGCTGATCATTGCAGAGCTTCTTTGATGATCCTAGCCTTTTAAATAAGCTTTGTACGTCTTCTTGACTTGTTCCACTTTCTTTTCATTGGGCGATATTTCTCCGTACCACTTATACCATGGCTCGCTGGAGAGCGGTGGCGGCGGTGTGAGCCCAACGGCATCATGGGAGTTGGAGTAGTCCTCTCCTGAAAATTCCACATGTGGAATCTGAAAAGGAAGCAAACCTGAAAGGAGAAATGTTTCATCAGTTACTTTTAGTGATGCTACAGTTAAAAGTTAAAATCCAGGAGTCTTATTTATTAAACTTCCTAGAATGAGTCCTAAGAGTCTGAATATGATTCGATTTAAAGCTAGACTTTTATCAGGTGTAGGAAGAAATCTTCAGCGTGACTCCGATCGTGTTACGACAGAACCTGGTGCCGCTGTAGGTACCAGATCTGATCGGGGCCCCGCCCCTACTTATGACGTCATCATACGGCAACTCCACTTGAACAAACTGTGTTGCCCCCATTTCTTAAAGGAATAGTACACCCAAAACATGATTAGCCTTCATTTTCTACTCACCCCCATGCTGAACAACACTCTGGAGTACTTTTTTGATATCTCAAATGCATCTGGAGATCTGGGAGGCTTCTTGCTGTCTGCTGACATTCAAATAATGGAGGTCTATGGCGCCCGAGGCAGAAAGGTCCATAAAAGTCCACAAAAAACGTGTCAATATTCCTCCATACTCCTCGTCCAATGTATTCCAAGTGTCCTGAGTGGGTAGCGTCCATAATTTACTCGAAACAAAGTCATTTAGAATGTTTTTAGAGCATAAACAGTAGTGTATAGGATTTCCTAAAAGCGCGCGCCTGCGAGTTCACGAGCCTACGGAAACCGCGGCAGACCAAACCAGATGAAAGTGCGCATTCAGCGTCTGCTCTTGATAATGCAAGCGTAGAAGAAGAAAGGTGCTGTTTACCTGTGCAAAGAAAGAAACGACGAAAAAAAAATGTCTGAGGACTTCAGTGTTGAGGAAGAGCATGAGTTCTTTACCGAGCTGAATGCGCACTTCTGCCGCGGTTTCCGTAGGCTCGTGAACGCGCTTTTAGGAAATCCTATACACTACTGTTTATGCTCTAAAAACATTCTAAATGACTTCGTTTCGAGTAAATTATGGACGCTACCCACTCAGGACACTTGGAATACATTGGACGAGCAGTATGGAGGAATATTGACACGTTTTTTGTGGACTTTTATGGACCTTTCTGCCTCGGGCGCCATAGACCTCCATTATTTAAATGTCAGCAGACAGCAAGAAGCCTCCCAGATCTCCAGATGCATTTGAGATATCAAAAAAGTACTCCAGAGTGTTGTTCAGCATGGGGGTGAGTAGAAAATGAAGGCTAATCATGTTTTGGGTGTACTATTCCTTTAAGGCTCAAATATCTTTTAAAATCTCAACATATTATTCCCTATATTTACTATTAGTTTACATTTCATTGATGATCTAAAGTAGAAAACAATCATTGTCGGTCTTACAGGAAGCGCTGTCTGGCTGCAGGTTTTCTTTCCCACCAAGCAATAGCAACCAGACTCCAGTCCTCTCATGAGCAGAGTCCAATCTGAGCATGACTTGGTGAGATGAATGGAGTCTGGTTGCTATTGCTTGGTGGGAAAGAAAACCTTCAGCCACACGGAGCTTTCTGGAACCGGTTTGAGATGCCTGGAAAGGACTGCCTTCTAAGACAGACTGAGCTCTGCCATTTATCAAGGTGACAAAAGTCTAAATTTATTTGTATTTAGATCTGAGGGCAGAGGAGGACAAATGGGAATTCCTAAAAAATAACTTTCTTAGAGATTTTAGACAAATAAAACAGTTGCTGACACAAATTTAAAAATAGTGTAGCTTAATATGGCTAACTGAGCGAGCTAAAAGAGGCTAACCTGTTAGCTACTGAGCACAGCTAGCCACAGCGCTAACCAGCTCTTTATATTATGGTCTAACAGTTACTTTGTTTACCAGAAACAGATTCATTAGACACGCTAACGCTGCAGATGCTCCCGACTCAGAACACAGACGCTACATGATGTTATTATCGTTGTCTGGGCAACCACTATGTGTGGGAACATTCAGCCAATCATGTAGCGTAACGTGACTGGCATGCATACGGCCCCCTAGCAGATCTGCTACCTACACTGTAAATGGACTTCTAGATGATGTGACATCATCAGCCGTTTACTGATGGCCCAATATCTCCAGAGCTACTGATTAAAATCTGTTGAACCAACTGAAAACACCTACATAAAAAAAAATGTAATTCTTAATATTGTTATTCAATTCAGTTTATATATGAAGCAACAATTGACAGGATGAATCATCTCAGGGATCTTTGAACAGATAATACTGGTTAGAAGGTGATTGCATCCAGTCATGGGGTGCGTTTCATTTCAGAGACTGCGTCCTCCAAGGACCCGGTCTGGCTGGATCCTTGGAGGTTCCTGAAAATAAGACGACTGGCTGAATTCAAACAGGTCCAGCCTTCTGCAGCTTTCACCGCCCGTATGCTCTGTTGCCTAGCAACCGTGAGAGTTGACACACAAAGCAGGAAAAGATTGTCACCGAACTTCCCACTGCTTTTTATTTGTATTTAATATTTTCAAGGAGCAGCAGCAGCAGCACTATCAGATTTATATTCCCACTGCAGAGATATTAGAATCTGTCATTAAATGTCTGTCAAACCCATTTACACATTAACAGATAAAACCTTTCAATAAATCTAACGTTCCCGCCACATTAATTGGAACTCAGTGATTGACTTTCAAGTCACGCTCCTCCTGGATGAGCCTGCATCAATGGACCTTGGCTTGGATTTTGTCCCTCACTCTGAGCATGCATGCAGCGATAGTAGAGAGAAACCTTTTCCCAGAGCTGTTGCTGTACCCCACCAGAGGAAACTGAAAACACTCGTATGTTATACAGCAGGAGGAATGGAAACGTTTATCCTTTGAACATTACCTTTGGAAATCGAGCAATCTCAGCTTTTTTTTTCATGCAGGACTGATAAAAATAAAATAAAATGGCTAACAGGTGTTCATTTTGATGTAAGTTAATGCATTAGATGGTGAGTTATTTATGTCTCCATGCATTTGTAACACGCAGCAACAACTTTGTAATCTAATGTGCCCAATTTATTAAAGCCTGTCCTCAGGAGGATCACTCAAGTGATTCATTTTGACATAATCTCTATTCTGACTGATGTTATCAGATGTTATTCTGTGACAAACGCAGTTCCTACTCCACTTCCTGTTAGAGTATTGGAATGGTTTTTCCCCTCATTAAACCTAACTGAGCCGTTTAGAGCAGAATTTCTTACCATCGTCTCTGGCTTTGTTGATGGCTTCGTTAAGCTTCTTCTGTTGCTTCATACAAACACCTGAGGAAAGAAGACAGGAAACAAACGTAAAAAACAGGAAATGTTTCATTATTTGCTAAACTCCATGCTTTCATAGATCCAGAGCTGGGCTTACCGGTCAGAGTGGGGTCATACACCATTCCAGTGTGGGGACTGATAAACTGCTGGAGTAACTTCACGTTCTGCAAGCAAAGAGACCAGGGGTTATTACGCTTCCCAAAAAGAGCGATCCAACCTGTAAATGTTTCCTCCCAGAGCGCAGCCGCTCTTAAAGAAAACCTAACTGCCTCCACAGGAGCCGCAGCAGAGCTGGAAAACTTTGGGTTTTCTATCCAAGTCTTCAGATGGCAAACAATGATTTAGACAAGAAGAATAAAACCTGAACAGGTTTAGGGGCCGATTCTGAAACTATCAGCAGATTCTGATGGAAACGAGGGACGAACGGCAGCATTCGTTTTTTTCTTTAATTTACACTCTTTTCATAAGAGTAGAAATCATTTGGAAGCAGGAATCCTTAACAGCTAACAAGAAGGAGCCTGTGGACACCGTGAAAAGTACCAATGAGCGGGAAAAAGAGCCAAGAAAATGAAATATGGCACATTAGCTACATTTATAGGAACCATAAACCTAAAACAAATACAAGGAATGCTTTCACAGAGATATGGACATATGAATTTAGGAGTTTTTGTAAAGTTGTAGATAATTTCAACGCTTTGATCGCATCATCAGGATCATTCCTCATCTGTGGTTCCCTCCTAGTGACACTCAGTCTGGTGCTTTTTAACTTTTTTTTAATCAGATGCTCACTCCTGGTATCATGATTATGCAGAAGGTGAATAAGCTCCGACAACCTGCTAATGTTCTTGTTGACTGTTGGTGCATCATGCATCCAGTCTGAGATGGATCCAGCAACACAGATGCGTCTGGATCGCTGCGCGTATCGTTTCAAGGAAGTCGCACGACTGACGATGCAGGAGCTGTTTCACAACTGACAGACAAACTAAACTGTGTTTATAAGCGGATCTGTCAGCGACAAAAAATCTCAGATATTTGTGGTTTATTCTCAAATCAATGGGATATGAAGCAGCCTGAAGCAGAAAGGTTTCAGCCGAGTGGGACCATTTAGATCTCATTTGTTTTAATTTTCTCATATATCCGGTTTCTTTCAGTTATCATTCAAATGATCTGAATTCAAATGGGCTCTTAGTTTGCTGTTCTTACTGTAATTATTTTAAATAAATAAATCCTAGTTCACAAACATCCTTATTCACATGTTCAATTAAACGTTTCTGTTATATCTTCACATTTATGGATTGCATCTAAAAATATGAAACATATTTTCTATTTAAAGAAAGATGTGAAATAAAACATTACAGCAAACATTGGACTGAATCATATTAGAGGTCATCAAATCATTCTCAGTTTAGTCTGTCAAACACACTGCCTGCAGTGATTTGAAACGTCCAGCAGGTGTCAGTATTCAGCTCAGTGGGTCACTAGGCTATCCACACCATCAGCTCAACCAGATATACATCCGGTCGATCTCGTATTTACTTTGTTACAAAAAGAAATTTTGTTTTTCCCTCCATAAATATAGAAAGCGTACTAAACATCGCTGTGTCAAACATTAATAATGTTTTTCCTGAGGAAATAAATAGATTTAAATCCTGTTTTATGATTCATCCGTGCCGGAAATGGGATCCTATGCCACTTCCAGGAGCTAACTTATTCAGCTTTGGATTTAAACATATAGTGAAGATAATAAGTATGTGAACACCCTGCTAATTTGCAGGTGCTTTTAGAAATCATGGAGGGGTCTGAGACCGTGGATAAAGTCAGACTGCAGTATCAGCATACCTTTTAGTTTCTGAAAAGCTATAAAACCTTCAGAGGTTCACTTACCTGATGGTGGATAATGATGTTAGGGTCTCTACAAATTGGACAGGGGTGCCCGCATATCTTATCTCCTCTCTAAAGAAAGAAAAACACCAACAATGTTGTGTTTCTTTTGAACAGCAGAGCCCAGAGAGGTCATTTCTGCTGTGGGGGTAAAACTTTACAATGCAGGTCCTCCGTGTCCTCTGGGGGGGGATGCCTCCTTTATGGTTCCGCCTGTAACCCGTCCACACCGCCCTGCTCCCATAGCGCTCTGTATATTCTGTCAGACACAAGGAGGCACGCTGCAGCCCACAGTTCCAGAATTAGACAATAAAGGCATTTTCATCTATAGGGAGCCGTTGGTGAAGATCAGCAGTTAATAAAATATTTCAGGTTATTTAGTGTGTTTTAAAGGAAACGTCCGCTCATAATCAGAATTCAAACTTCTGAAAGTACTTTAAAAATGAAACTATTCCATCCTGTTCAATTAATGATCAGTGTTTTTAATTCAGAGTAATTTTCATGTGAATGTGCTTTACTGGAGGCATCCATGTTTGTCAAAGAACACTACTGCCACCTACTGGTTAGTGACGTCACGGTGCGGTATCGGCTGTTGATCAAGTCCCAGTGCTGTATCTGGTGTTTGTCACAACGCGCTATTATCCAAGTCATCTTGAAAACATTCTTCTTCCAAATGTTGGCTACATATTACGGGTTTTTTCTCTGGCCAGAAGTTCGATGGCAAATTGTATTCCAGCATCCAGCTGCCATGCACGTGGGCATTGTCAGTTTCACTATAGCTCTGGTGAATTTCAATGGTGAAGTCCTCTGGAAATCTTCAATAATTGTTGTTGATTGCAGATGTGTCTAGTAGTTCCCATTGATTTAGCTTGTAAAGCGGGGAGAATGGCGCTAGGCTTACCGCACCGTGACGTCACTGCTGGAAGATGGCAGGAGGGAGGGGCTACTATTGCTCTGTTAGAAAACCTAGGACGCGTCCTTAGAAGACCGGATTCGAAGGCCGATGACATCATAGCGCGGCGCCGAGGTCTGGTCGGATTCCAAAAGTCCTCGTTATGCGGCCTTAAAATGCGTCCTTCTTTTTGCCCGATCTGAAGGACGGGTCTGATGTATCCTCGGTATCCTTGGATATCCCAGGATTCATTGCGAGACCAAGCAAGCCGTGATCAGAGGAAAGGTTACTTGGCGCCGAACAGTGGTGAAAATTGGAAGTTCAGTTTAATATAATCCAGTCAGTGAATAGTTCCGTCTGAAATTAATTAAATTAGTTGTTTTAATGGTTATTGAGTCAGATATGTGGCGGTAATGTTTGATTTATCTAAAGGTTTTGATCTTTTACTGTGTAAATGAGTTTGGCTGGAATTTAAGGACAGATCCAGTCTAGGTAGACTGCGTCCTTGGAGGATGCAGCCCAGGATTTCGAACAGAGCCTCTATTTGGGCAAAAATGGCTGCTCCCAGACTTTTACTGATTAGCTCTAAATTCATTAAATCACAGCGAACATATTAATTTCAGGTATAAATAATGATCCATTGATTATTCCTGCTGACCGGACTTTTCCTCTAAGAGAAAAATAAGTGGGTTATTTTTTTTCCACTATGTAATTTATTCATTTAAATTTTTTTAAGTTCAAACTAAATATTACTTAAGCAAAAAATATTTAGCTAGCTAAATATCTTGTTTGCAGATAAAACATTTAGTTTGGAGCTAAATATTTAACAAACTAAGTTTAAATATTTTAGTTAAAATGATTAATATTTAGTTTGCTGACAAACTTAGATTTTTCTAAATGACTTAGTGTAATATCGCAGCTCCAGCTCTCACACCCCCATCCCTTCGGTACCTTCGCTGTCCAGGTAGTCCCACGGTCTGTCTTTGTACCGCTCCAAACTCTGGGCAGCCTGGAGGTCAGGGTCCGCCTCCTTCTGCCGGGAGGCCGCGGAGCTCCAGAAGTGATGGGAGAACACAGCGGAGGGAGGCGGGGGAGTCTGGACGAACAGCGGCCTCACCTGGAGCCTCTGCAGGCAGGACTGAAGGAGAGAGAAGCGCGTCAGGACCCGCTCTGTCACCATGGAAACCTCTTTATTTCACAACTCAAACATTAAAAAGACATTTATCACACCTGATAGTAACGATACTGGAGTGGAGCCGAAGTCAATTCACGAGAAAATATCCTGAACCCGTTCATCATGTAAGCGGCCATGTTGCCTTCCTCTTCGTGTTGTTTAACAACGTTCGGTGCATTACTGCCACCTACTGGAAGGGAGAGGGAACGACCTCAAAATAACCAAAAACCCTCAGACCCTACGGAGGGTTTAACTGCAGTTTGCATCCATTATTGTTGCTCTGCCGCCATCTGTCGGATCCTAACATCTGTCCCTCTAGTTCTTATAATGATCCGTTTTTTTTTTTTTTTTAACTTCTTCTTCTTCTTCTTGTTTGTAATGGCGGTTGGCAAACAACTAAGTGGTGCATTACCGCCACCAACCAGTAAGGAGTGTGGATCAGGACAGACATGCTCAAAAAAAAAAACTAAATTCTTTTCGCTAAACCTGTAGCCAATAAATAACGAAACATAATTCTATAACTTGAATCATAAATACTTTTCCTTAAAATATTTGTTAGATAATACTTTTCTTTTTCCTTTGTCAGACTCCTTATCAATTGTGTTCTGTCTTTGAAACCTCCTACAGGTATACATTACGTGTTCTATTGTTTCATTTTCCTCACATTCATCACATCTTCCTGTTTCATATTTTCCATTAATCGTAACGTTGAATTAAGTCCTATATGACCCAACCGTAGTCTAGTTATTATCTTTTCCTCTATTCTGTTCCTCCCAATTTTCCTCGAATTTCACCAACCTTCCTTTGTATTCTATAAAGTCATCTTCCTTTTATATCTTCTTCCCACTGTTTTTGCCAATCTTATTGGATCTTTCTTTTAATAATACTTTTAACTTCTGTTTTACTGATATCGATTCTTATATCACTCTTACTTTGGCTTATTGCCATCTGCCTCAAGTTTTTTGTTTAACTTGTTCCCACGAAATATTCCTCATCCCTAAGAATTTCTCAGCTCCTTTAACAATGATTTTGATTTTTTCAGTTTTATGTTTGACCTGGTCCGTGCAGTTAATAACAAAAGCCATAAACAAAACTAGTTTGTCAAATTCAACAAGGTTATATACCCTGGCATGCTGCTCTGGTTCTCGTCTTAATACTTGAATGTTACTCACAGTTTTCTTTTGCTTTTCCTGAACCTTCTTTAATGCCTCAGCATAACTTAGGTTGTTTGTTGTTTTCACTTTTTGAACCTCAATCGCTTTCTTCCTAAATTCACACCCTCCATATGTTGCCCTGTGCTCTCCACCACAATTACAGAATTTATCCTGAGTATTTTCACCACATTCTTGTATTTTGTGCTCCCCTCCACATGTTAAACATCTCTGTTTGCCCCTGCACACTGCAGCAATGTGACCATATCTCTGACACTTGTAACACCGAAGTGGAGGTGGAACATAAGGCCTGACTGGATAATACAAGAAACCCACTTTAACTCTCTCCGGGACTTCTGGAGTAGAAAATTCCAGAAGCACAGATAAGCTGTCAACTCTCTCATTGTTCACTGTTTTCTACAATCTCTTTATATCACTGACTTCAACATTATGGATGTTATGCTTTAATTTCTCCAGATCTTCATTAACCGGAATTCCGTAAATAACTCCTCGGGATCCTTTCTTTTCTCCCAACACTCTTTTACTTTCCACTCTTTTCTTTCCAATACTTTCAACACTCATTGCTTTCCTTTTTTGTTCTTCTGATTTACAGACAATTAGCAAGTTTCCATCTCTCAGAGTTTTAGCCATTTCAACTTCCCCCACTTTCTTTTTTAGTTCCCTAGAAACTATTACTGGGCTCAGAATAATATTTTCATCTTCCTTTCTGAATTTTAATATTATCTTCACCTCTTCTTTCATGATTTTTTTACGTACACCCTTGCTTCCGTCATCTGTGCTGTCGTCTTCAAGGTTTCTTTTCTTTCCTGAATTCCCACAAGCTCTGCCCGCTTCACTACTTTTGAATTTTCCACTTCTCCGGTAACTACCAACTGGCGTCCAACTATCCATATCCGAATCAATTTCTAGCTCTTCCTCATCCTCTACAACTTGAGCCGCCATCCTGATCCAGTCACAAACTGGCTTATGCCTCAGATCAGTGTCGTCGTCTTCTTCTTCCGACGAGGTGCTCATCGATTCACCGAGCAACGCTCCAAAAGAGATCCAAGTTTCAGACCAAACACGTTGGTTTCTTTTTTTTTTTACTTCTTCCCCTCATTACTATTTAACCTTTCAACCATATTCACATATTTTAATTCCCCATTAAAACCTAATTCTGTTCTTAATAATGTTCTTTGGTTTACATATTTTCTACAACTAATAAAAATATCTTCCATTGTTTCTAAATTATCACACTAACTACAGAAACCATTTGAGATGTTTCCCCATCTTGAACAGATTTCCATTAAAAAAACTGTGATCGGTTCTTATTCTGAATTGAGAAGACAACACATAAAACAGACCCATTCTACAGATAGAGAAAGACATTCTGTGCAATATGCTGACTGTGCAATTTATGTGAATATAATAGTCATACGACTACCTCACCGTTGTTCCTTACCTACTACACTTTAATGTAAAAGTCAATCCACCGGTATATAAGCCATCCTGATTGTACATATGACACCTCAAATCCCTGTGTTACTCCCTTGTATTTTTTATTTTTTTATTTCTTATTTTTATTTTGTTTTTCATTGTGTGTGATACATGTACACTTGCACCTTAATCCTTATTTATCTTGATATACTGTATATACCTTGATATACTGCATATATATTGTTTATTCTTAATGCACCTTTTTCTTTCTCGTTTGCACCTTCTTTAATTACTATGCCAATATGTGACCAGTGAATTTCTCCTCTGTGAGATCAATAAAGCTCATCTAATCTAATGTTAATAGAATAGACATCCATTATCTGTTCTAGGTTGTGTCCCTCTCTTCTTGTCCCTTTTCTTCTTGTTTTCCTCTCTTTGTTTTGTACTCAGCTGACTTTTCATGCTGTCTCTAAAGGAATGAAAGATTTTTTCCAAGCACTAAGCTCACTTAGCTGATTGCTCCTTCCTGTGTTTCCAAAAAGGCCAAAGTAAATAACCCAGTCCTTCTTTTCACTGTAGACAAGCCATGATCTGCTTATCTGTTCTCCATTTTTCATTTGGATGAAATAATAGCTGCATGAATCATGACAGCGGACAAGATAGAGGAGAGCAGGAGGCGGGGTTACCAATCTACTTGCTCTGGAGAGCAGAGTTCGCTGCTTTTAGATGTTGTCTCCAAAGTCTCCAGTAGCAGAAAAAAGTCTCTAGATTTGGCGCTAGGAGCTTTTTAGAAATCAAAGTGCTAGAGGGGTCTGAAAAGTGGCTAAATATAGCGACTAAAGCACTAAGTTGGCAACACTGCTCTTTGCATCGTTTGTTTTCAAATGGTTTGCTGCTGTCTGTTTGGACCTTTCTGAATATATGCAGCAAATGGACTGATCCAATATGGTGGACACTGAAGGGGGGGCTGAGACACACTTAATATTATCAGCGTTCTGATGGCATTTTAGTGAAAGAATTTTGATCAAAAACATAATCTGCACAAATAAGGAATAGTTGTATTAACCATACATGGAAACAGAGTTTTGTGGGGCCCACAGGAACTGTTTCTGTGTTGAACAAAAAAGTCTTGACCAGGAAATACAAAACAGGTTTAAATTAAAGCTGCTCTGCAGGAAAATGTGTCTTCCAATGTTTCTTGATTTCTTACCACCTCTTCTGCCTGCATCAAAGGTGCTGGAAAAGGTTTTGGTGTTGTAGCTTCAGAAGCATCAGTTGGACGGTTGGAGAGAGTAGAAATGAGAAAATACTGAGAAAAAAGCAATATATGGAGAGTAGAGACAGGCTATCATATAGGTAAAGCTCTTTCCTGTAAAGAAAACCAACGTGTTAGTGACTACTTAGACCTTTCTGAACATGTGCAGCAAATGGACTGATCCAATATAGTGGACACGTTATCTGGCGCCCCATATCAAACTATGGGTTCCTGATTTTGGAAAGAGTTTGCTTGGAAAATAATTCCTCCTCATTAATGAGTTATTTTTCTTTTGTTTTTCTTTTTTTTTGTAATAATAATTATAATTTAACTTTATTGATCTCACATTGGAGAAATTAAATCTCTGCATTCATCCCATCCCCTTGGGGAGCAGGGGGCTGCCATTGCGTGGTGCAAGGGGAGCTGTGAGGGGTTAAGGGTCTTGCTCAGGTACCCAAGAGCTTTAACCCCTGATTGCTCCCTGTGCGCCACAGGCCATCATGCCATAATTAGTTCCCCCTGTCTAAATCGGACACCCAGGGTCCCACCTTTTTCATTTTTGTCTTACAAACATGTTTTATGATAAAGTACTCCTGAAACTTTAGAGGTGTCATACCAGATTATGGCAGGGTCAGATGGCCTGCTTTAACCTGTCCCCCCTTGTAACTTTACAATACAAACATTTAACACCTCTAAAGTTTCAGGAGTACTTTTTCATCATAAAGCATGTTTGTAAGCCAAATTCAATACAAATTCAAAGTTTTCTATCTAAGGAAAACCAGCTGATTGTATCGACTCACTTTATCGAATGCAATCCCTCACACTAAGCATGCTTGTAGTGACAGTGGAGAGGAAAAACTCCCTTTGAACAGGAAGAAACCTCCAGCAGAACCAGGCTCAGTGTGAGCGGCCATCTGCTGAGGCCCACTGGGGTTCAAGGAGACAGAAGCAGACATAGAAAAATGGAAAAGGTGGAACACTGTGTGTCCGATTTTGCCAGGAGGAACCAATTATGGCGAGGACAGACAGCCGATAGAATCTACAGCAAACACTTTTCTTGATAAAGTTCAAGCCTAGTGTCTAATCATATTCTTGAGCAGTGTTGTATAAAGTACTGAAATCTCGGAGTCAAGTAAAAGTACCTCTCCAAAATATGACTTTGGTAAAAGTCCAAGTCACTGACTGAAATGTTACTTGAGTAAAAGTCTTAAAGTATCTGAAATGGCTTGTACTTAAGTATAAGAATTACTGTAAAAATAAATGTACTCAAGTAATGTAGTTAAAAGTATAAGTAAAAAGTAAGTGCAGTTTGAATGACATTTTTTTTTACATTTTTAGTAAACTTTGAAGGTTAAATTAACTTAAAATAATATAAACAACCAAGTGTAGGATAAATTTAGACTGGCTTTACGAAACAGGCGTATCCTATTGGTGTTGATGAACGAACCCAAGACCCGACTGTGTAGTCAGTAGGCGGGGTCAAAACACTTACGTTTCTCTCGCTCGTTTTTTTTTTTTTTTTACTTGGTAACTAAACCAAACATTGAAAATGTATCGGAGTAAAAGTATGCAATTAAGTTTGTAAATGTAGTGAAGTAAAAAAATTATACTCTTGGAAAGTATAAAGTACTCCAAAATATACTTAAGTACAGTAGTGAAGTATTTTTACTTCGTTAATATACAACACTGTTCTTGAGAATATGTATTTTCCTAAACTGGATGTGTAGAGTAGATGGGTATACTGATTCTGGGAATATGGAATGAAATAAAAAAGCCTGATGGTACATCATACTGGAGTTATAAGTCAATATAAAACACAAATATAGATTTAATTACTAAATTTGACATGGGATAAAGTAATATTCCTATAGCTTATAATCTCCATTTACTATTTAATTTTTTTTTTTTTTACAAGAATATGGTTAACAACAGTTTTCAGTGATATGAGAACATTTAGACACAGTGAAACAATGAGAGGATTTATTTTAAGGAATGTATTGAAACAAACAAGTAGCCGTTGGCTTTCAGAGAAAGGACACAACACTCCTGTCAGTTTCATTTTTTTGAAACAAACGCTCATGTTTCCTTTTTTGTATCAATATTACTGGATATAAAGAGTGAAAGGAAGAGTAAAATAACAATGCTCAACTTTCATAAACTGGCTGCTCAGTGACGCAGTGGGTAGCACTGCTGCCTTGCAGCAAGAAGGTTTGGGTTTGATTCCCTTTCTGCATGGAGTTTGCATATTCTTCCTGTGCATGTATGGGTTCTCTCCAGGTACTCCGGCTTCCTGTCACAGTTCATAAAATATGTTTTTTTTTTTTCAATTTTTACAGAAAACACATAACTGTGAAACACAAGGATAATCTGTCATAAAAGTTGGGCATTCTGAGAGGAAGCTCTGGAAAAAAAATCCAGCCTGTGAAATGTTCTCGTTTCAATCAGCCAATTGATCTGAAAATTGGACGAGTTCGCCTTATTTAACGGTCAAAAGTCAAAATTAGCCTCAATTGACGTGCACTGTCTCTGACAGCAGCTTGGTCTGACTTAAGATGGCCGCGCTATCGGCACGCCCCTCATCCGATCATGTGTTTTTTCTGTCTCTGACCCGAGTCGCCATTTTGAAAAATTATTATCATCTAAATTGCTTATTGAAATTCTGCTCAAAACCTTGATTTACCAGTAAAAGTGTCATAATGGTTTTATTATCTAAGACATGAATAGAAAAATGGCGGATTTGGTCTATTTTTGAAGCCTCATTGAAGACTTTCTATCTCAAATATGAAATTCGCCATTACGCCCTTGACCGAGAAGGAAAGGTCGGTGATTTCCACCATTTTGGTTTCGTTCAAACCGGTGAAAATCATTGGTCGTGACGTAAAAAACGTCATGGGGTATATAAAGCAAGTCCCTCCTTTCCGAGCTCATTCCCGGATTTGGTCAAAGGTAAGTGAAGACAGTAAAATTTGCGGAACGAAAAAACGTCATTAGTTTTTAAATTACAATCTTTCTAACGAGGAAAATAACATCTCCTGTTTTAATGAAGGATGGGGATGTTTACCAGTCAGTTGAAAGTGAATTTGTGTTTGTCTCTTGTATTTTCGCAGGTTTGAATTTGCTTTGCCGAAGACTGAACCTTCGAAGGACTTCAAACAGCTCTTCTCCATTCCATTTTTTCCCTTCGAGTAATGGACATTTGATTACTATTTTTGCCTCCAGTTGGTCCAGAAGAAAATGCTAGCGTTTAGCTAGCACAGCCCAGTCCATAAGAAGTCTCTGATGATCATTAAAACCATGAAGGTTGACGACATATAAATGAGTTATGAGCTATAAGTGCTTGAAAAAGTACAGCATAATATAGCCGAGACGCTGAGGATCTATAGTATCAATAGTAAGTTGATTTTTGAAGTTGAATTAAATCGACATTCATCCAATGAAGTTGTTGTAGGGATGGCTAGCTGTCGGTAGCTAGCTAGCTGTGGTAGCTGTGGGCATAAATCCTGATAGAATGAGCTCACACACTAAGGAGGACGGGCTGGCACCGCTCCGTCCCTTTGTGTGTGAGACAGGATGGACAATTTGTTCAAAAATAAAAATTCAAACAGGATATTTGAAGAATTTTCATAAGCAATCTGTTTATAAAGATTGCCCTGAGCATAGAGGGGAGAAAAACAGTCAATCCGGACGTTTAAACAAAAGCAGCCGCCTTCAGAGGATCGAAAGTAGCGCAATCTGCACATAAAGATTGCGTGAGTTTAGGGTTAAATGGACAGCATAAAGCCCTTTTGTTTTGCCGGTAGTGTTAGGACATGGACACTGCATGGTGTAGTCGGCAATCTGGATAAAGATTGCAGGATGGTGGCCCAGCCGTGCGAAGCACAAACATGGATCGGTCACTGTTTGTTTTCCGTCCAGCGGACATCCAAGTTTCCGGAGGAAGATTTGCACGTTTGAGGTTCTGGGGAGCAGAGACTGGTAGAGTCCGCTGTGTCTCAGTGTTTTTCCAAAGAGCCATTGTTGGTTGAAGGACTGACGCACCCTGGGAGGAGGGGGAGGATCAGACTGCAGCCCCCCCCCCTCCCTGCAGATCAGCGGTAGATCAGGTTCTGGGAGGACTGGCAGGGCGGGGTGGGGGGAGCTGGAGTGACACAACTGGTTTAAAGTAGATCTTTGAAACTTGTGTTGTTTTTTTTAACCTCATATTTTAGCAGACTAACAGGCTTTGCTCATCAAGTCCACTCATAACTGAAATCTGCAGCAATGCCACGGTGTGCCTCATAACATTTCCCCACCCATATCAGGGTCATGTGTGCTTTAATGACTTTTCTGTATTTGTGTAACAATTGTGACGTTTCCAGGGTGTGAGGTATTTTGCAGTGTTGTGGAGGGTGTGAGACAATATAAAACTTCTACTCCATCAGTAACACGGGTAAGATCTGATCAGTCCAATCTGACATTTTCATTTCACCTAGTCTGCAGGACCAAGGCTCCTGCAGCTCTATAAACCTTTGACTTACTCAGATACTTGCATGCTTTTGCTGCATTGTCTGCAGAACGACTAAACATGATTTCACCGTGGACAAATTACTAAAATAAAGCCTTCCCTTTCTCATCAAATATGTATGAGAACCTTTTTATCAGAAACACTTGAGTCATGCAGTGTTACAGTAAAAACAAACATTCGATACTTTCTGTGCAGAGCATCCTGCCATCATGGGGAAAAAAAGGATAACATAAGTATAAATGTGTTCATACCCCCCGAAGTTATAGATGAAGAAAAAAGTATTTTGATAATTATTTAATACTGTTTTTGATTGGAAAACCCTTAATTGGTTTTTGAGCATCCATCCTTGTAAAATTATCGACTTACTGCTATTTCCAACAAATAACATTTGATAAAGAACAGCAGGTCTATGAGGTTGGAAAGCTTCATACCCATTCACTCTAATCACAAGTTCCTATCTCCGTTAGATTTGAGCCGAGATGGCCACTCAGAAACGTAGATATTGTTTAAGGAAACTTATCTAATGATCAGATTAGATGTAAAACCTGCTCTGTGTGAATGATGCTCATCTGATGAACCTCCCTATTTCAAACACCTCAGCTAACATCTAAGATATCTGTTTCACTGCAATAACGTTATGAAAATTAGTACAATTGTCATTAAATATTGTATTTAGCCTTAATTTAAGAAGGAAAATAAGATTATTGCTCAATTGAATGAGTATATTACCCTTAAAATAAGAGAAAGAGATGATATACACCTGAAATTAGAGACTAGTTTTCCTTATAAATGTAATGTCTTATTCCATTAGCAAAGTGTCTCACTTACCGACTTAATTTGAGGAAAAAATGCACTTATTTGAAGATAGATACACATTGTTTGCAGTGTGATAAAACATGAACCTTTCTTCATGGGTCAGAATGATGTTTCTCTTTCTATCAGTCCCACTTATCTTGTCATCAGAATCCTAGTGTGGCTGATCTTCACCCTACTGGTCTGACACCAGATAGCCAGTACAGCAGGGATGTCAAGCTCCAGTCATTTAGGGCCGCTGTCCTGCAGCTTCTAGACGTTTCCCTGCTCCAACTAAATCTCAGAGTCCTGCTAATTATTGAATGCAGGTGTCATGGAGCAGAGATGCCTCTAAAAGCTGCAGGTCACTGGCTCTCAAGGACTACAGTCTGAGCTAGAGCCTCAAGCTTTAGATGCGTCCAACTGTTTATGTCAGCGTCATCACTCAGAAACATTTAGTTGGAAGGTGTGTCCACATGTGCAACGACATAAAAAGGGTAAATAGATGTTTTTAAAAACCTGAATAAAAACTCAGATCAATAAAACATGTTTTTGTTTGATGATTCATGGAACAGTTTTTATAAACACTGCATTGTCTCTGTGTTTTGAACCTAAATCTTTATAATACATCTGATGTCTCACACTCGTATGGGAGGGGTGGTTGAACTGGTTTCAGCGTAGGAAGCAGGAGGCTGCAGGTGTTTGTCTGTGTTCACTGTTCAGGAGGAACTGACCCAGATGTTCTTGAACCAAAGCAGGCGTGGTGGTGTAGTCACCTGCATCCAGGTGATTGGTCACTTTTGACCTTATTGGTCCAACTCTGGCTGTTTTTCCCCTCTATGGTCTCAGAAACGATCCAGAATCCTTAGGCCCAGTCAGCAGACCCACCGGATGTCGCTAGAACTGCGTGTCTTTGAATCGTTGACCTTGTCTGGCCTCTATATTGATGATGTGGGGTGTGTGTGTTTTAGACATGGTGGTGGAACCTGTTGACCCCAAGGAGATTTTGGAAGGAGTGGAGTCCCTGCTGGGAAAGGATGGAGAGCTCCGCAGTCTGGAGGGAGTTCCCAAGGTGTTCAGGTGAGACGCTGCCCTCTGATGGTGCTGCTGTTCTGTCAGATGAGCATTCTCGGTCATCCCATTATCCCAAAAGTCGATCCCCGTTTACCTCTTTAGTTTTGCATGAAAAATAGACTTTAAACTATCTAAACGAGTGTGTTTCCCTGTGGTCATGTACAAAAAAACTATTTAATTACCTTCTTTTCGGTGTTATTTTGAAGCGTATGGCGATCTGACTTAAAGTGATACATGCTTGTGGAGGTAGTTTAAAGTCTTGCAGATGCGTATTGACTATGGGTATGCTGATCTGACAGAACTCCGCCTCCGTTCCCCCCTCTGTCATCAACCCATTGACTCATTTAATCTTTTCTTTCTCAGCTTGATGAAAGCCTCTACCAAGATGGCCAGCAGGTGTATGTATCTCAACGTGCTTCTGCAGACAAAATCTCACGATGTTCTCAACAGGTGGGTCTCCCACACATACATTTCAAATAATTTTATTGATATAGCGTCAGTTCACGACGCGTTATCTGAAGGCACATTGCGATTCAACCAGATCATCCAGTAAAATTGAATGAAGGTTTTTTATCTAAGGAAAACCAGTTAAAACGCCAAACATGCTTGTAGCGACAGTTGAGAGGAAAACCTTTTTAAGTCGGGCATACACTGTGCAATATTTTCAATCTTTGCACGCAGCTACAGCTCAAACCGCAGGGTTTAAAAGTTCACAGTGAGCGGCCATCTGCAGAGGCTGACTGGGGTTATACAATAAATACTGAGGTTCATTTCAGGCTCAGGAAAAAGAAGCAGTTCTTCTAGTAGCGCCATCTGGTGGTTAAAAAACAAGCTTCTCCTTCATCCAGGTTCATCCAAGTCGGAGGCTACCGGCTGCTCAACTCCTGGCTAACGTACTCCAAAAGCACAAACAACACCCCGCTGCTGCAGCTCATCCTGCTCACCCTGCAGAAGCTGCCTCTCAAAGTGGACCACCTCAAACAGGTAGCGCCTTCACATTTGCTCTCTGGGTTTCGGGGTTTTAGTCAACGTTCTGCAGCATTAACCCACTGATCGTTTTCCCCCAGAACAACACAGCCAAGCTGGTGAAGCAGCTGAGTAAAAGCGCAGACACTGAAGGTGAGTTTGAGACTGAAATCAGCACGAATGCTGGTTTGAGGTGTAGCTTTAACAGTTTGTGACTCTTTGTTTTTAGAGCTGAGGAAGCTGGCAGGCGTCCTGGTGGAAGGCTGGATGGCCACCATCCGCTCCCAAAGCGCCTCCAGCAGCAGCAGCAGCTCCCCTGCTGGTACGGACCTCCATGGTTTCTCTGTTCCATCCCAGATTGAACTTTCCGCCTTCTTAACACGGTTCTTTTCTTTAGATAAAAAGAGGAAAAAAGAAGAGAGCAAGGCGCTGGTGAGGGATGTGAAGGAAAAGAGCGGCGATGAGGGGAGGAAGAAGGATAAATCTAAAGCTCACGCTCCCAGCCACGCTAAGATCCGCTCCATTGGTACGCCCTGCCTCAGCAGCAGCCGCCCGCCGGCCCTCACATCCGATCATCTTTCTCATAGTCGTGTTTCTGTCTTTGCTGCACAGGGCTGGAAATGGAGGCTTCCAACCCGGCCCCTCCTAAGAAGGCGACCCCTGCCCCTCAGCTGGGGGAGAAATACATCATAAAGCCTCCGCTGCTGAAGAGGCCGAGGTAAGACGCCGCATTCTGTTTGAAATCGGGTGTTTTTTCCTGTCAGGCTGCTGATTCTGATTGCTGTGGGTTTTTCCTCAGTGGCTCCGGTCCCTCAGACGCTCCGCCTCCGGAGAAAAAGTACAAACCACTAAATACTCCCTCAAACTCCACCAAAGAGATCAAAGTCAAGATCATTCCAGCCCAACGTGAGTTTAATGACAGGTAACCAGAAACAGTTTTCAGTTTGTTGGAGCGGCTGTTTGATACGAGGAGTTTTTGTGTTGCAGCGATGGAAGCTACCGGCTTCCTGGATGCCCTGAACTCGGCGCCGATCCCGGAGAGGATCAAGAAGAAGAAACCACCAGGAGCTTCTGCTCCTGCGAACTCCAAAGCCGTCTCACCGACGTCAACCAAGGTACCGACCCGCTTCTCTCACCCGCTTCTTTTTCAGCAGTTGTCATTCAGACCCCCGCCCACTGACCCCTCCCCCTCCTGTCCCCAGGGGAACCCGTTCGATAGTAAACCAGCTGGGTACTCCCCGTCTGCAGCCAGACCGCCTTCGCCGGAGACTGCTGCTTCGTCTGCTCCTGCTGATGAAAACCAGGAACCAGAGCAACCTCTGACCCCGGTTCCTGCTGAGGACCCCGAGGCCTCTGAAAACAGTAAGGCCCGCAAAATGTGCAGATTTGTTAAATTAACAGGCTGCTGGTGAGAAAGGAACGTAAAACCATGTCTGATGCTGTTACAGCGGAGAAGCCCAACGCTTTGGCAGAACCACGGCCAGAAGAAGAAGGTCTGACCAAGAAGGGCAAGAAGAAGAAGACGGTCCACTGGGCCGAGGAGGAGCAGCTCAAACACTATTTCTATTTCGATTTGGATGAGACGGAAAGAGGTGAGGGCTTAGCTCTATGCAGCTTGGTTTCAGGTCTAATGCACTGAAAAATATAAAATCTAAATAAGGTGCTTTTGCTTAAAAATACGTGATTTTTTTTTTTAATTGAGGAGGAAAGTGAGACACTTTTAAATTCAGTTTATTTCTATAGCGCCAATTTACATCATGTCATCTCAAGTCACTTTCCAGTTCAACCAGATCATCCAGTCAGATTGATTCAAAGTTTGTTGATCAACTCATTGACTCTTCAGCAATCCCTCACACTAGACTTAGACATATTTATTCTGTCATTTTGTATACAAAAAGAAATTTCATTTAAAACAATTTTTTTATAAAGTAAATAAACTAAACATGCTTGTAGTAACAGTGGAGAGAAAAACTCTCTTTGAACAGGAAGAAACCTCCAGCAGAACAAGGCTTAGTGTGAGCGGCCATCTGCTGAATAGCTGAACAGCTGATATTTCTCTCCAGGATGGAGTCACAGCCAAACAGGAACAGACCAGATGAAGCTACTATGAGAAAAAGCAGAGAGAGCAGAACGTTAGAGATTGAACTAACAGATTCTGCAGAGTGGGAGAATAGAGATAGAATGAAGCAGAATGATGAAAAAGGGGTCCCTATGTCCTCCAGCAGTCTAAGCCTAAAGCAGCAGAACTATAGAGATAGCTCAGGATAACCTGAGCCACTCTAACTAGAAGCTTTATCAAAAAGGAAAGTTTTAAGCCTAGCCTTAAAAGTAGACAGGGTGTCTGCCTCACGGACTAAAAATAGATAGCTTTTGCCAATGTAACAAAGACAATTCACATTTAAAATAAGAAAAAAAAGAATTGCATCATGTTATTTCAAGTGCATATTTTCTAATAATCTTATTTTGAAAGTAAAAATACTCATTCTGTTGGCAATTCATCTTTAACTAATCAATCTAAGGGTAAATAGACTTAATTTAAGATGTTTTTTCTTATTTCTAGACTGTTTCTGCAGTGCTGATCCAAAGCTTGTGAGGATTATTCTCCAGCTTCTTTAATCCGTTTTATTTTTATTTACAGTCAATGTCAATAAGATCAAAGATTTCGGCGAGGCGGCGAAGAGGGAGCTGATGATGGACAGACAAACCTTTGAGATGGCTCGCCGGCTTTCCCACGACGCCATGGAAGAGCGGGTCCCCTGGACCCAGCCGAGGCCCCTGACTCTGGCCGGCAGTCTTGTGACGCCGGGGGCCAACAGCACAGAGAAGCACACCCAGAGGGAGCGGGAGATGGGCATCCTGCAGGAGATCTTCCTCAGTAAGGAGAGGTACGTGTGTCCGCACGGAGCAACCGTAAAACATGGCGGCCGATCCCTGTTCATGATAAAGACTCTCATTTCTTTCTGTTCGCCAGCGTACCAGACAGTCCTCATGAGCCGGACCCAGAGCCGTATGAACCAATGCCCCCCCGCCTCATCCCGTTGGACGAGGTAAGCAAACGGAACCAGAATCACTCACTGATTCTCTCTCGCAGTCAGCCATCTTGTCCTCTGAGCCGTCGCTGTGTCTCCCTGCAGGACTCTTCTATGGAGGATGACGGCTACGGCGAGCCTATGGACACGTCGTCCCATCAGGCTCAGACGGAGAGCTCCAAGCTGCCGCCGGTTCTGGCCAACCTCATGAACCTAAACCACAACGCCCGCAGCCCTCAGGCAACCAGCGCCGTCCAAAACCCCGCAGCACCGGTGGTGAATGTCCAGGAGCTCCTGACGTCCATCATGGTACCGATCCGCCGCCTGAGTGATGTCATGGGGTAAGGAGACGGAGTTCTGCTGAAGCTAACCGGGTTTCTGTCCTCAGGGAGCGTCTGGCAGCCAGTCCACAGAGGAGCTGATCAAGCAGCCCGACTTCTCTGATAAGATAAAGCAGCTGCTGGGGTCTCTGCAGCAGAACCAGATCCAAAACCAGAGCGGACCCCCTCCAGGTAAACACGCCTCCTTATCATCCAGCCTTAACCCCTCCCTCACCCAGCCTAACCTCCCTGCCTCCTCCCCTTCAGTCAACCAGGGGCTTCTGGGCCACGGGCCGGGCGTCAACAACATGAACAACATGCACATGCCGATGCCCATGAACGGCGGCTACCCACCCAACAGCTCGCAGGGGGGGCCTCACTTCAACCACCCCCCACCCCCTCACAACCACGGCCCGCCTTTCAACAACGCCGGAGGCCCCCGCATGATGAGGCCCCGAGGAGGAGGGAGAGGAGGAGAGAACGGAAACTACTGGGGAGACGACTCCATGAGGGGGGCCCCCCACCGAGGGGGGCATTTCCCCCGAGGAGGGAGGGGTCGGGGAGGAGACATGGGTTTCCGAGGCAGGGGACGGGGAGGACCCAGGGGGGGACACAACAACATGAACGGTAGGTAGATCCAGCACAGCTGATTATTCGTCCCTGATCAGAAACGTGTCGTCTGATCGTCTTCTCTGCTCGCAGACATGTCCAAGAGGCCCATCTGTCGTCACTTCATGATGAAGGGCAGCTGCAGGTACGAGAGCAACTGTGCTTTCTACCACCCCGGCGTCAACGGCCCCCCGCTACCGCCTAACCACCCTGCCAACCAGCACGGCCACTAGGGGGCAGCGCCGCTCCTCCTCAGCTGGTGAATCCAGAGGAAACCAGGAGCTCCACCCAACAACCAGACTCTGTTTTACTTTTTGAACTGTGAGACTGAAACATGCAGACACCTGACCACTACGTTCCCGCAGCTGTTTAGACTGACCTACTGCTATGGAAACCAACCACCGATTAATGCTTGAACACAACATTGCTCTTAATTTGAGTCTGGAGTTTGTGCCAAATGGGATCATCTGGTTCTTTGGTTCATTTCCTGCCAGCGTTACTTTTGCTCCCTGATCCCAGTCCCAATAAGCAGAATGCGCCGCTGACTCCTTCTTTCTCAATCCATGAGATGTTCTTCCTGGTTTTCTTGGTTGCACCTGATTGGACTAGATGCTAATGACCCGAGCAGCGCGTAACACAGCGGATTTCTACATATCCGCGACTCTGTGGCTGCGGCAGCGTCTGTGATGTGACAATCATGGCGTAACCGATGTCGTTCCTCCTGAGCTGCTGCCTGTAACTCCTGTGAACCCAGGAAGGGTTTGTGCCGTCAGTGTTAGAGACTCTGTGTCCGTCTGTGGGTCACCAATAAGACGTTTTCTGTGAAAACAGTACTTTTTCTTTTTTTGTCTCTTGTGGGACTTGAATGTATTGTTAAATTTTGCTCCCTACGACCTTTTTTTGATACAAAACTTTGAAATCGTCTTTGTTGTCCGTACAAACTGTTGGTATGAATACATACTTTTATATATGTATAGATATGTATATGTACATATATATGCATACATATATAATTTTTTTCCAGTTAAACTTCTGAACTCATGAAATGAAGAAACTCTGTGACTCTTGTTTTATTTTTTGTTTACCCTCAGATTACAGACTGTTAAATCCAGAGACATTGTGTGGTGTTTAATTTTTCTCTTTTGTAATATTTTAATATCGGGAAGATAAACAAGACGGAACAGTTTCCAAATGGTGCAACTTTAATTCATTTGGATGCCTTAACACAGCTTAAATTAGTGAGTTAAACTATACTGAATGGGGGAAAAAAACAGGATATAGATTTGGAAATTATCATCAGTTTTAGTTTTTGATTTTATTAGAATACTACTGGTTTCCGAAGTGGCAGACGTATGAAAGAATGCATATATTCTGCAGGAAGGAAAGCTGCGTTGCTCTTCTGTGCACTGAAGGAAAAGATTCCTATAGACAAAATGCAATCCTGACTCACTTCCATTAACCTACTTCAGAACATTTAACAGCGAATTAAACTCATTTCAGGAGCAGGGATCAACCCAGAGATTTAGATGGTGTTAAAAATAGCGTATATGGGAAGAAAAGGTCATATTAGGTCATGGTGAGCAAACACAATTGGAGAAAGATGAAAACTGATCTAGTGAGGAGGTATTGTAAAGAGAGGATGAGGAAAAAACAAGATTTCCAAATCTTTAAAGGAGACTTATTTCTACCTGTATTATATCTATAAACGTCTCAGTTCATCAGCAAAAATCAGCACATTTGTTCTGCTACATTAATGGACCAATTATTTAATATTAGAAAGTTGCATATCAAAAATGCTCCCATGCAATGACATTAATTTGAAAGAACCTGTCATTTTCAGAAACCACCTGATGTATTGATGCGTAGAACCACCTGCTGCAGATTCTACACCATCTGGAACTAGAACTGCCACAAAACTAAGGACAGCTATTTGGCTTCTTGTTTGGTATTTAAAGAGAAACCAAAAGGGAAAACAGGAAAGTCTTGATTCTCCTCAAACTTTCATATAGAATAAAGGTTTACGGTTGAATTTATTACCACAAAGAAACTCTTACTCTGAGAACTCATCCTGCTGAACAACTAAATCCTTGATATAATAAACTAATAATATCTGCTCCGAGTTTCTCACATTTGTGGAATGTTATTAAATCTCTAAAACAGTGGCGTCCAGATTCAGTCCTAAGGGCAGCGATGATGAAATTACATTGAAAGAAAAAAAATCATCAGCAGCAGATTCTAAAGCTAAGCTGAGCCAAACTGAACAAGGAACCAGCAGCTTCCTGGAAATGGAGTGGAGGGAAAGTTATGAGTACCGCCCTGAAAAATGACCCAAGTAAAGTAAAAGCTACTCAAATAACAGTACTTAACACCAGTAATCAAGTGAATAAAATTAGTTTGTTTTCATCATTTTGTGATGCGCAAAATAGGCCTGAGCTTAGACCCAGATCTAAGATCTCCTGAAGTTATTGCTCAGGAACATCTTTTGATGCATCCTCTGATTTCCTCTTTGCATTTATCCATCAATGGAATGGATTCACAGTCACCTGGTGACCTACAGTGCTGTCTGCATATTTATGCTAACTGAGGGTATTTATTTTAATCAGATTTAGGGGCAGCATGTAGGGATTAAGCAATCAGGGCCCCAGGATTGATTCTTGGGAGCCCTGCATATGAATCTCTTTGGTGTTAAGTTGCCTGCTGTCACAGAAAGTCTCCGTCCTTCAAGTAGGAATTCAAACTAGTCAAGTTCTGTATTTATTAATTTAATGATCAAAATGTTTATTTAATTTTATCCCATTCAATCATCCGTATCTTTATTAATTGTCCCTTTTATGCCATGACTCTGTCCAGACACTAGATGGCTCTGTTTAGAACATTAAACCTTTATTCAAGGCCAGAAATGACTTTTTATTTTGTTTATTTATGTCAAGAGTTTTTTTTTTTCAAATCAAATGAAAGGTGAATGTTTGCTGTGTCTGATTAAAGGGGTTTAGACCTTATAAGTTTGCACTTCTTTCAAAACTCTTTTTCAAAGTGTATCTTTTTATGATTATTATATATACACACACACCACTGATCCCTATTTATTTACTGGATTACTGATACCTAAAAGAGTGAAGCCATCGGCCTCCCTCTTGGTACTCCTCACTTTATAAATATGCCTCCCTGTGCAGCATTTGACTCCAAAAACCAGCAGTTTTCCAGTTGTGGGAAGACGTTTCACAGGTCATTTCCCAGTCAGTGGATGAACTAACCAATAAATCCATCTATAGCCGATGGATCCTATAGTATAGTCTGTAGACTAACATTAGTCTGTCTATCTCACACTGACTGGAAGACATTGACTGAGTTAGCCACTGACATTGGGTCTAATGTTAGAAAATAGAAAGTAGAGGAAATAGAAAGTCATTGTCAATGTAATAATTCTTTAGTGGATGGTGCTGTAGTTTTTGTTGTATTTCTCATTTGAAAAAGGCATGTGCTGAAATATCTTACATGTTATAATGACGAAAAGCAACTTAAACATCTTTAATGCACAGACACAGTATAAAAGTATATGGTATAATTGTCTGGCTGTGACTCCATCCTGGAGAGAAATATCAGCTGTTCTGCTGCCATCAACACCTTTGTTTCTAGATGTTGGAGCTTGGCCTGTTTTCCAGTGTGGTCCTGTTTCTCTGACTGTGACTAACTGGATGTGCTCTCTTCATCCTCTGACATGGGAGCTGGCTCAGAGCGCGTCGGCCTGGCTGTGTGTTTCCTGGACGGGGCCGTCTGTGGAGCTGGTTGACAGTTGCCTTCTGTATCTATGCTTCTTTTTCTATGTCTGCTTCTGTCTCCTTGAACCCCAGTGGGCCTCAGCAGATGGCCACTCACACTGAGCCTGGTTCTACTGGAGGTTTCTTCCTGTTAAAAAGGGGGTTTTTCCTCTCCACTGTCGCTTCAAGCGTGCTTAGTGTGAGGGATTGCTGAAGAGTCAATGAGTTGATGTAATCAACTGGTTTTCCATAGATAGAGAACTTCAATCTGACATGTGCTGTGAATTGGTGCTATATAAATAAACTGAATTGAATCATTCATGCACAATTTGTAAATAGGAAAATACTACAGCATTAACAGACATGTACTTGTAATTCAGTCTTGATATGAAATCTGGAATTTATATGTGATATGTAATTACCTTAGGAATGTAATCAATACATTTATATTACGTGTACAGTAATACAGTCATTTATGTCATAAATTTAGCACTTTTGGCAGATTTTGAATAAATTATGCTCAATTAACACATTAATTTTATTTTGATGGATTTGTATAATATGTTATATTACTTGATTTATAGACTTCAATGACTTCATAATGACTATGAAATGTGATGGACCTATTTTTCTATCAGAAGTTAAAGTCTACTGATGCTGTGAAACAGCCAGTCGGTGTCAAAGTGATGAATTTATCTTTATTTTAAAAGTCTTAAGTCCCCCTAAAAATGAGAACATCATCGTTGTTCGATGCTGTAGCACACAGACTGTCTACATTGCGACCCTCTTACTAGGGAGTACCAATATGGCGGTCGGTGGCTTCAGTCCACCCCGTACTACCAACAGGCAAACAGCAAGAGATCAGTGACACACACACAGGAAGAAGGAAGCTATCTTATTGTATCAAAGCAGATTTATGTTCAAAGGGATTGTAATGACCACAAATCAGGGGCGGAGCTAGATGGGGGGCCAGGGGTGGCCATGGCCACCCTTACCCCATCATTGGCCATCCCTACCATTTTTCCCTTCTAATACAGATGGTGACAACAGTAATACTCTCAAGTGGAATATTCAAAACATTAAAATTTTTCATATATTAACATTTACTTGACATGATAAGTACAGAATTAATGCTTTTTCAGAATTACATTTTGTGTTATATGGGGTAAAGAGAACATGATTTCTCTTTGCAAGTCATATAGGAGTATTCAGTGAAATCATAGTTAGCTTTTTTAATAAAAAGGTATTTAAATAGTCAATTTATGCAGATATTAGGACCTGTAAATATAGTTTTTTTTTTTTGCAGAATGATTATTGATAAAAGTAACTAATGACAATGGAAAAGATGTTCGACCCAGAACTCAAACCTTAAAGAATTGTATCCAGTATACATTTTATCTAGTTAAATATTTAAATATATGCATCTTTTTTTTAAGTAAAGGCTGTAGGAAAGGATATTTTGTCTTTATTTAGAAAATATGGATGTTAGTTTTCCTGTTGGAACAGTAGATTGACCCAGATGTGGTTATTGGTGGCCACCCTTATAAACATGTTCTGGCTACGCCTCTGACACAAATACAGCTATATATGCAAATATATTTATGTATAGTCATATCTATACATTTAGATTTAATATTATGTGTATTTTTAGTTAAATATACAGAAATATTGATATAGTTATTTATTTAAAGTTTACATATATAATATATATTGTTTTTATATATTGTTAGATCTCTATTTTTATAAATCTTCATTCAAACCTTTTAGAAATCAGAGCATTTGAAGCACTTTTCTCTGCTTCCATCCTGATGCTCATCATCTTGTTTAAACACCAGAAAAACAGTAACTGTGAAACATGAAGATAATCTGTCCTAAAATCCAACTAATGAAAGATAATCCCACCGGATCTGGTTTTATTCTCTTTTTATTTGTCAACAGCCAACTGTCAATACAAAATCAAAATTATGTAATAAATTACAAATTATTTTATATCAATCAGTTGGTCCCATGTAGCCTGTGAAACTAGGTTTTCAGTCAGATTCAGTGTCTAAAGTCATAAAGTATGATTAGCCTCAATTGACTTGTGTTGTCTCTGACAGCAACTTAGTCTGACATAAGATGGCCGCCCTGTCGACACGCCTCTCACCTGATGATGCGGGGTCTAGCTATGTCTGCTGAAATGAATTATGTCCTGTAAGCAAGCCTGACTCCAAAAGAAGGAACTAACTGCTTAAAATCAAGAATTTGGGAGGAAAATATCTCAGCCCTCGTTTTTTGTTTGGCTGTTTAACCTTAAAGCTTGATGATGCCGTTTTCTAGCTGTTCCTGGATCTGATTTGATGTGTGTGTTTGATTTTCTCAAAACAAGGCGCCGTTCAGTTTGGTAACGGCTAAATCCCAAACCACCCCCCCAAACACTAAACCTTAACTATCAAGTGTCACTCCCAGTGAAGTCTCACTCCTAGCTGTGGAAGGCACCTTAATTAACGGCGAGGGGAGGGGGATGTATAAGCAAGTTCTGTCAAACGGAAAATAAAAGGATTTGTTACAGCCTGCATGTGCATGGCTGTAGCTCTGGTGCAGGATGACATAAAGTCAAACGTTTGCCCCTTTCTTAAAACAAATACACACAATTAGATCAAACTTTTTCAAAGAGGACCTTCCCTTTTGTAATATTTTTTTTAAAGATACCTGACTTGTGATTTTCTGTCAGTTTTAGGAAGTTACAGCAAACCAGCGGAACTTATATTCCAGCTAGACTGCGCTGATGCAGGATGTGTTGGATTTCAGAGGCTGCGTTCTCCAAGGAGCCGGTCTATCTGGACTGGATCCTTGAAAATAAGGAGGCCGGAAGAGTTTGGCTATGGACTCAAACAGGTCCATCCTTCTCCGGCGTTCACTGCCCGTGCGCTCTGTTGCCTAGCAACCATGACAGTTGACGTAAAAAATGCAGGAAAAGAATAGATGCAGAACTAGTCACTACTGTTCTGGGTGCTCATAACATTTCTGAGGAGCTTCAGCAGCAGTACCGTCATCTCAGATATCAGATTCATAGTCAGCACACTGCAGAGATATTAGAATCTGAGCTTTAATGTCAGACAAACACATTTGCACAGGGACAGATAAAACCTTTCAATAAACCAAACATTATCCGGCCCATATCTGACTCAATAATCATTTAAAACAACTATGTTCATTCATTTCTGGTGGAACTATTCACATACTTGTAGAATATTATGCAATGAATCATGGGATACCCAAGGCTACGGATACAGCAAAACAGGCAAAGAGAAGGCTGCATTCGTCGGCCGCATAACAAGGAGTCTTCTAAACTGAACAGGCCTCCGCGCCGCGCTATAATGTAATCATCCAACGAATCTGGCCTTCAGAGTACTCATCCCCTGGATTTGAACTCAGCAGCAGACTCGATATTAGAGGGCTGGACGGTCCACTGGTCCTACCCTCTACATGTTTGGGATGGAACCGAATGTGGCGGACCCTCAGCGGGAAAGATCAGAGTGTTAGTGCTCAGGGTTAGTGTTTAGGGGTTGGTTTGGGATTGGGCCATCATGTTCTCCCAAAGACACCGCATCATGGCTGTGAAAACCGTTGTGCCGCCATTTTCTTCTTTTAGAGAGATCCTAGAAGGGCTTCCAAACAGCTGCTACCCCCCCAAACGTTCTTCAAATCTACTCTCCTTCCCTTTAATTTTGATCCATCTGAGGCCCATAGAGTCAATTATCCAGACATTTTTGCTCAGGAAGACTAAATATTTTCCAATCTTTTTCATTGTAGAATGATAGTCTTCCTTTTTAAAACATTTCCTTTAATCCTTTCCAGTTGGGTGTTCTCATGTTTTTCCTCGTGGGGACTAATATTTGTGCAAACAGTCTTCTATTTATAATAATAATGTTTGAATGGAGTCAGTGAGTTTATTCAGGAGCAGAGGTGTCAAAAGTATGAATGTTTATTACTAATGTAGAAGTTTAAATCCTACTGTTTAAAAACACTTTTTGTAGAAGTGAGAACACATTTTATAAAACCTGCATCAAGTAATGCAGGAAAAAATGTTTTCTTAGTTTTATAACTTATGGTAACAGTGTCAAATTTAACTTTGCATCATCTTGAAAAACTATTTATTTTGGTATGTGAGGAACAACAAGTTGGGGCAGCACCACACACAGTCCAACCACAAAGAAATTAATTGTCTGGATGAAACTAATTATTTTGATGGTTTTTATTTTCTTTAAATACCAATTGGCTGTAATGAAAATGAGCTTAAATGAAACAAAACGAACGAGTCTATTTATAAAATGAAAGGAGGAGAAGTAAAAAGTTGTCTAAAGAATAATTTCTCCAGTAAAGTATAAATAGCCAATATTTCTATTAAGGTAAAGAAGTATTTGTACATTGTTGAGGAGATGACTCATATAAAAGCAGGAAGATGAACCCTGCAGCTGCTCTGGTCCAATCAGAAACGCCGGCTGAGTCTGAGCAGCAGCAGAACAACCCGGGTTTGTCTTTATCTCTCTGTCCATCGCCACACAGCATCAGATCCGGGTTAACAAGGAGGGACTGCGTGCAGCTGACAAATGTTAAACGTTAATAGTAAAGATCATAACCAAGCCCGCTAAATCAAATATTGACCGTAGTACTGTTAAAACACACAATAAAACGGACAGAAAGACAGTCGGGACACCTCAGCACTAAACAGCTTCCGCATCCTGTTACGACTCAGCTCACTTTCTGCCTCGCTTTGGGAAGAGCTTCATCAGAACCTTCAGTAAAAAACGCAGATAAATCTGAAGAACCCAAACAGGCAAATGGAGGAGGAAGCCTGCATATCTCCAGGTTCCAACATGGATCATATGCTTGTTTTAATATGGTTTCTTATCTCCATAATTAAAGAAGGCTGCTAGAGTAGCTTAATATCATTGGGAGGAAATTCGCTTTTTTAAAATACGTTTAACAGGATCAAAAAATCTGATCATAGCTTCATCTGGTCTGTTCCTGTTTGGCTGTGACTCCATCCTGGAGCGAAATATCAGCTGTGCTGCTGCAATCAACTCCTTAGATTAGAGATGATGGAGTTGGGCCTGTTTTTCAGTGTTTAGTCCTTTCATCTATTTTAACATAGTTTCCTTCTTTCAAGCAGTTTGTCTGCTTGACTGTTTCTTTCCCAGTAACAGCCACCTGTGGAGCTAGTTTACCATTAGCTTTGCTAAAATAGAAAGTATTCATACATCAGTGCTTAATAGAAAGAATTCAATTCAGTTTATTTCTATTCTGCCAATTGACAACACATATCATCTGAAGGCACTTTACAGTTCACCAGATCATCCAGTCAAATTGATTCAAAGTTTTCTATCTGAGGAAAACCAGTTGATTACATCGACTCATTGACTGGAAGGCAATCCCTCACACTAAGCATGCTTGTAGCGACGGTGAAGAGGAAAAACTCCTTTCCGATTCATTGCTCAGTGCTTTTATGTTCCTTTTCTATGTCTCCTTGAACCCCAGTCGCCTCGGCAAAAGGCGGCTCACACTGAGCCTGGTTCAGATTCTGCAGGAGGTTTCTTCCTATTAAAAGGGAGTTTTTCCTCCCCACTGTAGCTGCATGCATGCACGGCCTAAGGGATTGCTGTAGAGTGAATGGCATGATGCAGGCATGCCTAAAATGCGTCCTGGAGGGCCACTCTGTTGCAGGTTTCAGGGGTTTCCTTGCTACAGCACAGCTGATATTCACTGATAGCTGATAAACATAAATGATGCATCAGAATCAGCTGCGCTAAAGCAGAGAAACCGCCGACACCTGCAGGACAGCGGACCTCCAGGTTCTGACTTTGGGCATGCTGATCCAATCTCTCTACCTGCTCATCCAGGAGGAGAATCCTGCAAAGTCAGTGACTTTATGCAATCTGCTGGTTTTCCTTAGATAGAAAACTTTAAACCATTAATCTGGCTGGATAATCTGACTGAAACGTCTCTTTAAAGCGACCCCTAATAACCTGTGTTATCAGATTAGATCGGATAAAACTTTATTGATCTCACAATGGAGAAATTCCCTTGTGACATCATAAATAAGTAGTTGCACAGAGGAGGAAAAGATGCATGAAGTATATATAGTGGATGGGAAGATCATAAGAACAGATTTAACCTCTTAACACCCACCTCATTTGAAGTAACCCCCCCATTTTACATACCCAAATGGAAAAGCAAATAACTGAGGAACTGTAAGCCCAAATTACAGGTGAAAATATAAATGAAAATTGGGTGAGTAAAACACAACCTAAGCTCATTCAGTTCAAACATGACTCAAAGTTTTTTTTTATTTAAATAATAGGTCTTTTTTGAACAGCAGTAATAAAGACATGCTTGAGAATGGGCATGTCTAAAAAAAAATAAACTCACACACAAAAAAAAACAGTCCAGTTTCTGCTATTTCAGATACATAAATAAAATAAATAACAGAAATAATCATTATTCATGAGAAATTATGGATAAATGAACTGAATTGAAACGGTTGACAGGTAAACATAATGTCAGCCATGTTGTGTCACATCTATTCTGCCATCTTCATCTTTATACCATCCGCTCCACTTTCCTCAGGCAACTGCTCCCATAAATTATAGACATTTTCTGTTCCAAAAAAGTTAAAAAACAATCGACTGGACTTTGTTTCCAAGTTTGAAGACGTTTCTCTTCCATCCAGGAAGCTTTTTCAGTTCAAAATGTCAGAAATAGCGTTTAGTTCCAGGTTTTATCCAGCAGCCCAACAAAGCCTGGTTTTAGTTTAGAAATCATGCAAACTGAAACAGATAAAAGGGTCTCCCCCTTTGGAATGGGGGTTGTTTGGCTTCTTTGTTAGCCTGCAATGCCCCATACCTGTCTATGTCTCTGAAAGCGGGATCGTTAGAGGGAATTGTTGGCCTGGCTGAACAGGTGAGGTCTTCTGTTCCCCTGTAAAGGGGTTAGATTTGCGAGGGGTTATTTGTTCTGTTATTTCTCCGCTGTCTACTGTGGTCGAGGTGTAAATTCAGCTTTTTAAGCAGCACAGAAAAGTTAATTCATTCGTTTTTCAAAAACCAGAGGGAGAAATTTTATGAAAACTTTCATCTCTTATCTTTATATGGAGAAGAAGCTTCTTTCAGACAGAGCATAGCTACAGTCACCTCCATCACAGGAGAAAAGGAGGAGAGAGTCGGTGAAAGGCAGATCGGATGTCCAGTGACTCCCTCCAACCCCAGAAAGAACAACGCAGCCATTGATCAGCGGCAGTGGGAGGGGTTGGTGCAGGAGCTGCTCCTAAAGTTGCAGCTTTTTCCAGCCTTCATGGTAAATGTGGTTATCAGGCAGCAGGTTTTCCTTTCTCTCAGCAGGGAGGACTCAGGCAGCCAGGGAAAAACATGTCAGAGAAGAAGAAACTAACTATAATTGTTCATATCTTTCCCTATTTTAAATTCATCACATCTTCCAGAAGGCTTTTTGAACAACCTGTTGGCATGCTGGATGTAAACTAGAATAATCCAACTTGTTAAAAGATGTGGACGTAAACAAGAACATCAAACTTCTAAATAAAGAGAGAGTCTTGTTTGTCCAGGTTGACGTGTCTGCATCCGTCTTCCCTGGCGCAACGGTCTCTGCTCCGCAGCAAATATGTACTGAGTTGCACCTTTGTGTAACATGCAAATCACATAAAACCAGTTATCAGCGAGCCTTTCCAGTGCTGATTCATCATTCAAATGTGCTTCAGCTCCTCCTCTCAGTCCCCACAGGTCTGCAGTAAGTCCTGGAGAGCAACATTCAACACTGAGAAAGTAGGATATGAAGCAGTCATCGTTCAGCTCCCCTGTCTTTAAATTAACCCCCCCCCCCCCCCCCTCATTTTCTTTGTTTGGTTTTGCAAAAATAAAGAAATCTGCAATTTAGAAGAAATTTGATATCCTGTAGAAATAACCAAACTGACAGGTTTGTCTCGATGTAGGAACTGAACCGTCGGCTTCCTGATGTGAAGCACTGCTTTAAACTTTTTATATTCACTATTTATTTACACAGAAAACCTTTCATTATGAATAAACATCATTATCTTTGAGGAAAAAGAAAGAAATGTCACAAAATTTAAATCTAAATAAGCCTATTTTTCTTAAATTAGGTGAATTTTTTCTTCAATTGAGGAGGTGAATCAGACACAGCCAATGGAACAAGACAATTTACATTTAAAACAAGAAAGAAAAACCTATTTCATTGTCTTATTAGAGTACAGTCTTATAGTACATATTATCTAATTATCTTATTTTAAGGGTAAGAGTATTCATGCCATTGGTAAATAAGCTTATTTACCTGCTCAAATTAAGGCTAAATATACTTAATTTAAGAAATGTTGACTTATTTCTAGGTAGTTTTTGCAGTTAAGTGCATAATATATGATTATCTTATTTTTATGATAAAATGCTCATTCCTTTGGCAGATAATCTTATTTTTTCTATTTACATTAAGGGGAAATACACTTATTTTATAACATTTTTACTCATTTTCAGAAGGGTTTTGCAATTCAGCAACTTTTCCAACAAGGTTCAGTAATTCCCGTAAATTCCAGGTGAGAAAAGGGAAGAAAGTGAGCAATGAGAAGGAAGAGGGGCGGATCCTCAGGGAACAGGTGCTTAAAAAGGGAACAGGTGGGCTGTATCATGCAGGAGATCCGTGAGCTTCGATCAGACCGGTCACAACTCAGGAGGGTAAGCCTTTATGGACGATTTTCAACTGAAGGAAAGAGCTTTAAACATTTTCTTCCTGTTCAGATTAACCAGCTAAACTGTATTCAAATAGATGTTTGAAGGTCAGTAAAGCTGCTTCTATAGAAATAGTTTATAGATAAGCCTAGAAATGCTGATTCAAGTAAAAAATAAATGAGATAAAGATGAAAATGTGATGTCTCTATTTTGAACTGATTGGGTCGGTGAGTCTTTATAACTATGGCAACGGCACAACAACGCTCTGCTGGAGGAGAGCCGGAGGTTTTCCTTCCTGCTTTTCTACCGTTTAGTTAAAAATATTCATAAGGAGGGAATGGCAATTTATTTATGAGTAAAGGATGATATTTCCAGGCTTTATGATTTGATTTTAAAAATGTCTGATTGTTTCCATCTCTCTCTATGCTCAGCTTAGTCCCTAAAGATGGTGAAGGCTGTACTTTCTGTTGTGTTGATGCTGGTGGTCGTTTCCTCCACCATTGCCAAATACATCCCAAAGACCGGCAAGAGGGTCCCCCAGACCCTGTCCAGAGGTGCGTGTCCTTCAGGCGACAGAGATCAACGCTGAACTCTGACACATTCTAACCCTGCCCCGTGTTTCCAGGATGGGGTGATCAGCTTATCTGGGCGCAGACGTATGAAGAGGCTCTCTACTGGTCCAGGTCGAGGTAAGAAACACTTCATCCGCTTTTTGGAGCACAGAGCTGCAGAAATCAACCAAATGTTCCAACCTTTCAGGAACAAGCCGCTGATGGTCCTGTTTCACCTTGAGGACTGTCCACACAGCCAAGGTAAGCGTTTCCTCTGAGCCGAGGAGAAAACATTCCTTCCACTTCCTGCTTTGTTCAATGAAACCCCGTCCTTTTGCAGCCTTGAAAAAAATCTTCTCCGAAAACAACGAGATCCAGAAAACCCTGGATGAGGATTTCATCGTTCTCAATCTAATGGTAGGTTGTCGCACTGCTCAAACCTGGCCACCCTGGAAAAGCTGAAGCTCTCAGATGTCATTTCTTCCTCTCCTCCAGTATGAAACCACAGACAAGCATCTGTCTCCTGATGGACAGTACGTCCCAAGGATCCTCTTTGTCGGTAAGTTTTCTTAACCAACTGATTTAATAAAATCCTAACTGTGTTTTCATTTAGGAAGTGTAGTTTTTGGAGAGCAGATATGCTTGAATAAACAGAAGCAGTTTGTCCTTCCTTTAAGTAAACAATAGTATAACTTTAAAGAAGCTGATGAAGTGAGAATATAAAGCTGTGCTGTTAATCATCAACCAGGAGTCTCCGTCTGATGAGGCAAGAAACTCTAAAGATTAAAACAAAGATATTTATAGTCTAATCTGTTACCTAACTTGGTTGCATGAGGTATTGCTGTTAAATGTATACATTTTTATTTAAAAAAAATCTTGTTTATTTAAATGCAGTGTCTTTAATCCAGACGGACTTTAACAAATGTCCTTTTATGAAATGTGTTCTTTTCTTTCTAGTGAGACGACTACTTTAAAATGTTCCCGGATCATTTGGATCATTTTAGCCCAGCCTGCTTTACTTCAGGCCTTCAGCTTTATGCTTTTTTATCACATCAAACGGTCAATTTTACTTCCAGTAAAGTCACAGAGGAAACAATAAAACAGTAACTTAAAACAATAGCAACCAAATTTGGCTCTAAGTCTCTAAACATTATCATTCGTGTATCAAACTCATGGGCGTAGGTTTACATAGGGACCATAGGGACATGTCCACCAAAATTTTGGACCGACCTATTTGTCCCTACCAATAATTAGATGTAAATAACATGTTTATAATTTACAATACTCAACTCAAACTTTATTTATAAAGCACATTTGAAACAACCAGGGTTGACCAAAGTGCTGTACAGGAATCACAGTTAAGGAACATAAGATAAAAACTGAAGGCTTAAATACATAAACACATTACAAAAAGAAAAACTGAATGGAGATAAAATATAATAGGATAAATGTTTAAATTAAAATACATTTTAGAATAAAATTAATTTAAAATAAAATTTTGCCAAATGTCCACCTAGACATAATTAAAAGCCAGGAAGAAGTTTGATTTACCTCTGCACAATTCTATATCTTCTAAAAGAAAGTATAAATCTGCATATAACAGACATATTTAGATTATATTCTGTTAAATAGGCACAGATTTACCTACTGTCTTAGTCGCTGCTAATTTCAAATCCAAACCTTTCCAAAGTGGAAAAAGTCCTATTTCGTCATTCATCAGAGCATCTAATGTGTGTAGTGCTGATAAAATTTGTATAAATGTAGCTGCTTTTCTCTTTAAATTAAACACACCCTGATTTTAACGTTAAGCATAAAAAACGAGCATGCATATTTTTGCATAAGACCAATGACATCAGACCAAAGTTGAAATCAAACCCACGCCTTTGATCAAACTGCTGTTAGTTTCACATGCAATGATGGAAATGCAATTTTGGAATTATTTTTAAAGTAAAAGCTCACAGTTGTTGACTGGTTCCACTCCTCTGTCCACAGACCCCTCCATGACTGTGAGGGCAGACATCAACGGCCGCTACGCTAACCGCATGTACGCCTATGAAACGGGCGACATCAACCTCTGTAAGTGTTGTGTGATCTGCATGTGTGTGATCTGCAGTCTGTTCAGGGACTCACTGCTGCTGGTTTCTCCCTCAGTGATCAGCAACATGCAGAAAGCCAAGAAGCTCCTGAAGGGCGAACTCTGAGGACCAGAACCAGAACCAGAACCCGACCAAGTTTTCTGTCACGCAAAGAGTTTCCATCGTTCACCTCTAAACTTTATTTTGTTCATCTTAGATAACTTTACTGATTCATCCAGTTTTTGATGTGCATTTCTTAGAAATATGTTTGATTCATGTTGATCAGATATAAACTTGTTTATGAATGAACTGTAATATTAATAATTTGCCCTTTTACTTGCAAATACATGAGTACAATATAAAACCAACAAAGCCCCCGCATCGTGCTTTCTGAGGAGAAAACAAAGAGCTGTGTGTTTGAAATTCTCTGTTTCGCTATCCGATCATAGATTCAGGCAGACAGAGCGGGTTTAACAAGTGCTGACCCCCCACAGCCTCGTTAAACTGGTAAAACATATTGATAAGAACAGACATCATCACATTACAAACAGGCTAAATGTGCAGACATGTTAGAGTTGCTTAAGTTTTCTAAAGCTTAGATAAAAGCGGTAAACTGTCATTTTGAAGAAAAACTAAACAGACACAGACTGAGGCTCAGAGCCTCTGACCGGCATCACTGCCAGTTAACTATTTGGCCTTCATTTCCAGTCGCTACATCTCAGAACTTAAAGCTACATTTTGAATGAATAAGGAGCGCAACATAAATAAAAAGCACAGGAGAAACTAAGATAATAGGAGGAAACAAACCATGTTCCCAGAGTCCAACTTTCCTGTAAATGTTTTGATGTTTAATAACTTGAACAGACTGAGAGTCATCAGGATTTTTCTAGAGCTGGACTGGTTTGAATCCTACAGGAAGAACAGAAACGTTTTAGTGCTGATGGGTAATCAGTGCCTATCTCCAGCAGTCTATGGGCGAGAGGCGGGGTCCATCCTGGTGAGGTCACCAGTCTGTCAAAGGGCAACACGGAGAAATACAACCACATCCTCACCTAATTTAGAGAAGCCAATTAACCTCACAGTCATGATTTTGGACAGTGGGAGGAAGCCGGAGTACCCGGGGAGAACCCGCACATGCACAAGGAGAACATAAAAACTTCATGCAGAAGAGTCAGGAATCAAACCCAAAACCATTTTTCTGCAACAGCACTACAAACTGCCATCACTGTGCAGCCCACAATGAGAATTTATAATTCAATGTACATGTTCTATTCATCCATCTTTCATCACGCTTATCCCAAGCAGGGTCACGAGGGGTGCTGGTGTCTATCTCCAGCCTTCTGCAGGGTGTAGGCGAGGTCCACCCTGGACAGGTCACCAGTCCACCACAGGGCAACACAGAGACAAACAACCATTCACAGTCACACGTAAGGAGGATTTAGAGAAGCCAATTCACCCAACAGTCATGTTTTTGACTGTGGGAGGAAGCTGGAGAGAACATGGAAACTCCATGCAGAAAGACCCCGGGGCGGGAATCGAACCTGGAACCCTCTTGCTACAAGGCAGCAGTGCTACCCACTGCAGCACTGAGCAGCCCATCTTATATCCAAATCATGTTTTTTTTATTGATGAATAAATACATTTTCATGCACTTATTTCTTGGTACAATAATTTACTTCTTCATAGATTTAAGTTTATATATTTCATAGTATGATCAGACCCTCAGAAATATACCTCAGGATTCACGTCAAAATGATTGTGAAAAACATCTTGTGACACCCCCTTGGTGTGTGGCGGCCACCTTGGGGGTCCCAACCCTTTCTTTAGACGGCGGGTTAAGACCCCTGCTGTGGTTTACATTAACAGGTTCAAATGTGGAGAAAGCAGATCCACTAATGTCTGCAGTTCATGGTGCAGAACAGCTGGATATGAATAAGAAACAGATCAATTACAACCAGGGTTCGATTAAAAAAACAAGTAAAAAAAAAAAAACAAGTTTGAAGAGGTTTTGCTTCCCATGCAGGAAACTTTTTCTATTCAAAATTTCCCCATTTCAGGGAAATACAGGTATGGGGCATTAAAGGGGAACACAGAAACAAAACGACCCCCATTCCAAAGGGGTGGACCCGTTCGTCCGTTTCTATTTGCATGTTTTCTAAGCAAGAAAAAGGCTTTCATTGGGTCCATTTTATAAGGCCTCAAGCTATTTCTGACATTTTGAATTGAAAAAGCTTCCTGGATGGGAAGCAAAATGTTTTCAAACTGAGAAGCAAAGTACCGAAGGGTTGATTTTTTTTTTTTTTACTTTTTTGGAATGACTATGAGCTGGATGACTGAGAATCTTCATATTTACAGAGCTATATGTGATGGTTCTGTTAGAGCCACCATGTTCTTTGGTGTGGCACAGGAGCTGATAAAGAAAGAACTAATGATGCGGGATTGATTCAAACAGGGGAGACGCCTCTTAAGTTAAAGAGGAAGAAACTTGAACTCTTTGGATAACAAAGGAAGCAGAGAAGAAGAAAAAAACATGGAACCATAGCTTAGAGTTCACACCTATTTCCAGACAAGTAAACAGAACGAAAGATTCCTGAAAAGAAAAACAATACAGCAGTTAATGAAGTGAGTTAAAAAAAAACATCTTCAAAATAATTCAGAGTGATGTTTAGAAATATTCCCAGATCACGAAAAGACAAAAAAAAAAAAAAAAAAACTGGAAAGGGTGGGCTTTTTAAAGAGCCATTAAATTGGAAAATAATTATCCAAAAGGCTATTATATCATTTATTAATATATAGAGAAGAAACGGTAGCAAAATTATTTGGATCCAGGCAGCTGTCCATACCCTGAGTCTGTGCTCATTAGGAGAGGATGGAGAGTCAGTCAGGCCGGCACATAAGGGGTTAAAAAGAAATGAGCATGCTGATTAATTAACAACAGAAAGATGAATAAAAATACCTCCCATGGAAAAAGGTAAAGGAAAGGTAATGATTCATAAGGAAGGTTTGGATATATGACAGAAAAGATGGAGGAAGGAAGCCTCTGTGATGGTTCAAGGTTATAAATACAAGAAAAAAATTAATTAAATGTGTCTTTTAACCGCATTTCTAAAAATGAAAATTCAGTTTAACCTTTTATTTACAGCTGGAGCCATGTTCAGCAGAGTGTGTCTCTGCAGGCTGTCAGGCCCTGGAGGCTTCAAACCGGAAACAGTGCCCCCTACAGAGGAAGGCTTCAGTACAACAACATTAGGAACATTTGGACATTTTTATCTCCAGAAGTTTCTGAAATAATCAAGAAATGTTTCGGAACCACAGCAGGACAATCCTGCAGCAAATGTTCAATGATATCAATTCCTGTTTACAGCAATGCCTCGCTTATAAACGGATTATAAATAGTTTATCAGATGTTTCTGTGAAGCAGAAATCTTAAACGTGAACATAGTGACATCTAGTGGGGTTCTTAAGGTACTGCATGGATTTAATTACTTCTGCAACCTTTGGGCCAGGCTTATAAACTTTAAGAATATTGTGTGGATTTGACCGAGGTACCAAAAGAGTTGTAGTGGATTCATTTGTTGTATATTTTCAGGCAGAAAAACAAAAAGCAGCAAAATCTCGCAGTGACTAAAGTGATTAAAGAAAAAAAGAACTTATTTAGATTTCTATTTTTTGCGGTGCAGTTTATTTCTATAGATTCACAACAATTCACAACACACTTCATCTGAAGGCACTTTTTAGTTCACCAGATCATCCAGTCAGATTAATCAAAGTTTTCTATCTAAGGAAAACCAGCTGATTGCATCAACTCATTGACTCTCCAGCAATCCCTCACACTAAGCATGCTGGTAGCAACAGTGGAGAGGAAAAACTCCCTTTGAACAGGAAGAAACCTCCAGCAGAACCAGGCTCAGTGTGAGCGGCCATCTGCTGAGGCCCACTGGGGTTCAAGGAGACAGAAGCAGACATAGAAAAAGAAGCATAGATACAAAAGGCAACTGTCAACCAGCTCCACAGGCGGCCCCGTCCAGGAAACACACAGCCAGGCAGACGAGCTCCGAGCCAGCTCCCATGTCAGAGGATGAAGAGAGCACATCCAGTTAGTCACAGTCAGAGAAACAGGACTACACTGGAAAACAGGCCAAGCTCCAACATCTAGAAACAAAGGTGTTGATGGCAGCAGCACAGCTGATATTTCTCTCCAGGATGGAGTCACAGCCAAACAGGAACAGACCAGATGAAGCTACTATGAGAAAAAGCAGAGAGAGCAGAACGTTAGAGATTGAACTAATAGATTCTGCAGAGTGGGAGAATAGAGATAGAATGACGCAGAATGATGAAAAAGGGGTCCCTATGTCCTCCAGCAGTCTAAGCCTATAGCAGCAGAACTATAGAGACAGCTCAGGATAACCTGAGCCACTCTGACTAGAAGCTTTATCAAAGGAAAGTTTTAAGCCTAGCCTTCTGTTGGGTTAATATTTAATTTCAGAACCTTTTGAACCTTTCTTTGGCTTAGAAAAAATTCTTCTTTTTTTTCCACCAGAACAATTTAATCAAAAAATGTAGTTGGATGCGTTTTACAAGTTTATGTTACTGACCTATTTGTGCTTTTTTTGATTCATGACAGTTTTTAGGGATATTTTTGTAGAAGAACATTAATGTCTGAACCTGGTAAAACTATTGATGAAGCTGTAGTTGCTATTAGACCAGAATTATTTATTTAATTTTGTTTTCCATTTAATTAATTTCAGTTTATTTACGTAGCTGCAACTCACAGCACACATCATCTAAAGGAACTTTACAGTCAGATTGATAGAATGATAGAACGGATAGAACTGTAGTTTCATTATAATCTGATGGATATTGTAATCATGTGATAGTTTTTGTTTTAATAATAAAGATGTTATATTTTATCCAAGGTTTGTTGTTTTTGATTGTTTTTTGTTTTTTTTGCTTGGGTGTCACATTGTGAAAACTACAGGGGTTCATAAAATCAACAATGAGTGATAAAAGTAGGCTGCTTTTCTTTTTTAACCAGTTAGAAACAACTTCAGTTTGTCACAGTTTTCAGTTTCAGGTCTTGTTTCACTCTGAAATGAAAGCATGCTAGAAATAAGCAACAGGGGTTAAAGAATAAAACATGAAATCGATTTCTAAACCAAAATGTGTTTAAACTTTTGACTCTTCAGTCGCCTCCTTTGGCAGATCTACAGCTGAACACACATTTCCTTCTTGTTCAGAAAGGTTTTCCCCAGATCTATTGCAGACGTTTCCATCTTTCTGACATCTCTGTAATGGTAAAATAATTTTCTTGCTGCAGGTCTTCCTGCCAAACCTGCAGCTCTGAGCTTTGTCCTCTCAGCTGAACCTCAGACTTGCTAACTACAAAAACTGTTCAGCTGTATTTTCTGTTGTCATGTTTGTTCTCAGAAATCTCCTCTGCTTTAGAAGTGGCTTTGGGTCTGCCAGACCACTTCCTGTCAGTTTCCCCTATTTTCTGAATGCTTTCTGATAGTAAAGTAAGTAGTCATTAACACCTTGGTTTTCTTTAGAGGATAGAGCTTTACCTATATGATAGTCTGTCTCTACTCCCCATCTATTGCTTTTTTTCTCACTATTTTCTTATTTCTACTCCGTCAAATCGTTCAACTGATGCTTCTGAAGCTACAACACCAAAACCTTTTCCAGCACCTTTGATGCAGGCAGAAGAGGTGGTAAGAAATCAAGAAACGTTGGAAGACACATTTTCCTGCAGAGCAGCTTTAATTTAAACCTGTTTTGTATTTCCTGGTCAAGAATTTTCTGTTCAACTCAGAAACAGGGGGGGATTTACCATTAGGCAATACTAGGCAGTTCCTGTAGGGCCCCATAAAACTCTGTTTCCATGTATGGTTAATAAAACTATTCCTTATTTATGCACATTAATTATGTTTTTGATAAAATTCCTTTGGCTATATGCCATCAGAACGCTGATAATATTAAGTGTGTCTCAGCCCCCCCCTTCAGTGTCCACCATATTGGATCAGTCCATTTGCTGCACATGTTCAGAAAGGTCCAAACAGACAGCAGCAAACCATTTGAAAACAAACCATGCAAAGAGCAGTGTTGCCAACTTAGCGCTTTAGTCGCTATATTTAGCCACTTTTCAGACCCCTCTAGCACTTTGATTTCTAAAAAGCTCCTAGCGCCAAATCTAGAGACTTTTTTCTGCTATTGGAGACTTTGGAGACAACATCTAAAAGCAGCGAACTCTGCTCTCCAGAGCAAGTAGATTGGTAACCCCGCCTCCTGCTCTCCTCTATCTTGTCTGCTGTCATGATTCATGCAGCTATTATTTCATCCAAATGAAAAATGGAGAACAGATAAGCAGATCATGGCTTGTCTACAGTGAAAAGAAGGACTGGGTTATTTACTTTGGCCTTTTTGGAAACACAGGAAGGGGCAATCAGCTAAGTTGTTAGGAATCCAGGTAGTGTGGTCTGTTTTTGTGTTTTTCTCTCTCACTCCACCAAAAGGAGGCTGTTTTTGTGTTTTTCTCTCTCACTCCACCAAAAGGAGGTGCCCCGTCCACGTTGGGTCTCCCTGCACACCTGCGGCTCATTGGACCATTATCTGGAGGAGTATTTGAGCAGTGGGCTGTCACTACCTCAACACCAGAGTTTTTGCCAGTTTTGGGTACTCTAGCCAAGCTGAGTTTAGCTGAGTCTAACCTGAGCCTTTGTTTCTCTGAGTCTTATGTTTTTTTTGTCTTTGCCCTTTGGCAGGAAGCCTTCCTGTGTAACTGGACACCCGGACCTTCTCCCTCTGGAAGGAAAAACTGAGTTCACACTGAGCAGGGGAAAACCTCCACATGATCCGTTCAAGGTTCCATCGGAAATCCGAGTGACAGTCCGCTCCATTACTCCTCTGGGTCCAAACTATGCTACCTGTCCACTCTCCAACGAGTTGCCTCTTCTCTGGATAATCCCACACAGACTGGATTCAAGGATTTACAAGAGCCCCCTCAAACATGAGTCCCTCTCCTGCATAATTCAAACTGCAGTCACAATTCCCACGGTCTCTGAATGGATCTCTGTGATCTTCCCTTCTGACGTTCCAGTTCTGGTTCTCCAGTTCACTGAGTTCCAGATCCAACCCCTGTTCTCATTAAAACCAATAAACCTGTTGAACTTTTCTCCTTGTTCTCTGAGTGGTTTCTCTGCATTTAGGTCAGATTCCCTGAACAGATCATGACATAAGTTCAATTCAATTTTCAATTCAGTTTATTTATATAGCGCCAAATTCACAACACATGTCATCTCAAGGCACTTTACAGTTCAACCAGATCATACAGTCAAATTGATACAAAGTTTTCTATCTAAGGAAAACCAGTTGATTGCATTGACTCATTGACTCAAATACAATCCCTCACACTAAGCATGCTTGTAGCGACAGTGGAGAGGAAAAACTCCCTTTTAACAGGAAGAAACCTCCAGCAGAACCAGGCTCAGTGTGAGCGGCCATCTGCCGCGGCCGACTGGGGTTCAAGGAGACAGAAGCAGAGATACAAAAAGCAGCTGTAAAAGGCGGCCCCGTCCAGGAAACACACAGCCAGGCAGACGAGCTCCAAGGCAGCTCCCATGCCAGAGGATGAAGAGAGCACATCCACCCAGCCACGGCCAGAGAAACAGGACCACACTGGAAAACAGGCCGATCTCCAACATCTACAAACAAGGGTGTTGAAGGAAGCAGCACAGCTGATGTTTCTTTCCTGGATGACATCACAGCCAAACAGGAACAGACGAGGCAAAGCTACTCTGAGGAAAAGCAGAGAGAGCAGAAGGTTAGAGATTGAACTAACAGATTCTGCAGAATAGGAGAACAGAGAGAGAATGAAGCAGAATGATGAAATGGGGGTCCCTATGTCCTCCAGCAGTCTAAGCCTATAGCAGCATAACTTTAAAGACAGCTCCGGATAACCTGAGCCACCCTAACTATAAGCTTTATCAAAAAGGAAAGTTTTAAGCCTAGTCTTAAAAGTAGACAGGGTGTCTGCCTCACGGACTAAAACTGGTAGTTGGTTCCACAGGAGAGGAGCCTGATAACTAAAAGATCTGCCTCCCATTCTACTTTTAGAAATTCTAGGAACCACTAGTAAACCTGCAGATTGAGAGCGAAGTGCTCTGTTAGGAACATAAGGAACAATCAGATCTCTGATATAAGATGGAGCTTGGCCATTTAAGGCTTTATATGTGAGAAGGAGGATTTTAAATTCTATTCTTGATTTAACAGGAAGCCAATGAAGAGAAGCCAGGATAGGAGAGATATGATCTCTCTTTTTAATTTTCATCAGAACTCTGGCTGCAGCATTTTGGATCAGCTGAAGGCTTTTAACTACAGTTTGTGGACTTCCTGATAGTAAAGAATTACAATAGTCCAGCCTTGAAGTAACAAATGCATGGACTAGTTTCTCAGCATCACCCCTGGACAGGAGATTTCTAATTTTTGCAATGTTCCTCAGATGAAAGAAGGAAATTCTAGAAACCTCTTTGATATGGGATTTAAATGACAGGTCCTGATCAAAAATAACACAAAGATTTTTTACTTTATTATCTGAAATCAGTTTAATCCCATCCAAATGAAGTGACTGGCTAATCAGCTTCTTTTTCAGAGACTCTGGTCCAAAGACTATAACTTCTGTTTTGTCTGCATTCAGAAGCAGAAAGTTAAGAGTCATCCAGGTTTTTATGTCTTCAAGACATGCCTGTAATCTATGTAATGGGTTAGCTTCATCTGGATCTATAGACAGATATAGCTGGGTATCATCAGCATAACAGTGGAAATTAATCCCATGCTGTCTAATAACTCTACCAATTGGGAGCATGTATAAAGTAAAGAGAATTGGTCCTAGCACTGATCCCTGTGGTACTCCACAGGTAACCTTTGAGCATGTTGAAGATCTATCATTAACATAAACAAACTGAATTCGATCAGATAGATAAGATTTAAACCAGTCTAGTGCTGTTCCTTTAATTCCAACAAAATATTCAAGTCTTTCTAAAAGAATATTATGGTCAACTGTATCAAATGCAGCACTAAGATCCAACAGGACGAGCACAGATACAAGTCCATTATCTGAGGCCATGAGAATATCATTAGTGACTTTCACCAGAGCTGTTTCAGTGCTATGATGAGCTCTAAAGCCAGACTGAAACTCTTCAAAAAGTTCATTATGGTGTAAGTGGTCACAAACCTGTTTGGCAACTACTTTCTCAAGAATTTTGGATAAGAAAGGAAGATTGGATATAGGTCTATAATTAACCAAGTCATCTGGGTCAAGAGACGGTTTCTTAAGCAGAGGTTTAATTACAGCAACCTTAAAAGCTTTAGGTACATATCCCTGTAACAGAGATAGATTAATCACATCTAAAATGGAGGAGGAGATCAAAGGGAATACCTCCTTAAATAACCTGGTTGGAACTGGATCTAACATCCAAGTTGAAGGCTTAGATGAAGACAATAATTTTGCTAATTCAGAAAGTTCAACTGGATCAAAGCAGTCTAAACCCGGTTCAGATTCCATGACTACCTCAGGTACAATCGCGGATAGAGGAGTGCTTATGATCTTATTTTTAATAGGATCAATCTTATTTATAAAGAATCCCATAAAATCATTGCTGCTAAGAGCAGGTGGAATGGACGGTTCAACAGAGCTTTGGCTCTGGGTGAGTTTGGCAACTGTATTAAAAAGAAATCTAGGAATATTCTTATTCTCCTCTATTAATGAGGAGAAGTATGCTGCTCTTGCTTTACAAAGGGTCCTCTTATACAGCAGTAAACCATTTTTCCAGACTAGGAAGGACTCCCGCAGGCCTGTGGAGCGATATTTTCTCTCCAGTTTCCTAGCATTTTGCTTCAAAATACGCAGCTCTGCATTAAACCAAGGAGCAAGCTTTCTATTTTCAACGGTTTTCATTTTCAAGGGAGCTGCGTTGTCTAAGGCAGTACGCAGAGAACTAGCAACCCCATCAACAAAATCATCAACCTGTGAAGGGGAATAAGCTATGCTTTTGCACTCTGCAGCACTGCTCAGCGACACAGAGGAGAGAGAAAGTGAAGCAGATTCTTTAAAATTTATAACTGCACTATCTGATAAAGATCTACTACTACTAAGTGAGCTTAGTGCTTGGAAAAAATCTTTCATTCCTTTAGAGACAGCATGAAAAGTCAGCTGAGTACAAAACATAGAGACGAAAACAAGAAGAAAAGAGACAAGAAGAGAGGGACACAACCTAGAACAGATAATAGATGTATATTCTATTAACATTTCTCTATCTGTAGAATGGGTCTGTTTTATGTGTTGTCTTCTCAGTTCAGAGGGCCCCCTGACTGTCTTTGCCTAGGGCCCCACATTTCCTAAATCCACCCCTGGTGGTAAAAAATCTAGAAACGTCGGAAGACCTGCAGGAAATAGAAGTAGCAGCTTTGATTTAAACATGTTTTGTATTTCCTGGTCAACACTTTTTGTGAAACTTGGAAATATACATTATGCGTCAGTTTTTTAGGATTTCAACTTCTTTTAAACACTGATAAAGTTTGCAGTTTATTGCTGCTGTGTTATTTATGAACTTTATCTTTCCTGGATGTCATAAGTGTGTTTGTCTCTTAGCTGGTGTCAGACAATACAATTTCTATTCTATTCTATTTTAGTTTCTTCTATTCTATTCTGTTTGGTTCTATTCTATTCTATTTTTTTCTATCCTATTCTGTTCTATTCTTCTCTTTTCAATTGTATTTGATTCCATTCTAATCTATTCTATTCTATTTTAGTCCATTCTATTCTAATGTTTTCTATTCTATTCTATTTTAGTTATTTCATTATATTCTAATGTTTTCTATTATCTTCTATTCTATTCTATTTTAGTTTATTTTATTCTATTCTAATGTTTTTTTAATTGTATTCTAGCACTGTCTAACTGGACATGCAGTCATGGACCACTTTGCAAAGTGTTTCTTCTCTTCTTTTAGTTATTTATTTATATTTTTAACTTTAACTTTAACTTTTTTTCAGAAACGCTGGATTTTTTATGTTGGATTTTAAACATTTTGAGACACAGACTCAGATCCAGGATGATATTTCTGGACCTGCAGCCCTTTGCCACCAACTGGTGGAGCTAATGCAGCAGTTGGTTGTTTATGAAGAGCCTTCAAAGCCGCAAAGAAGACTGCAGTTTTCCGCATTCCTTCGTCACTCTGCTCGCAGCTCCGCGCTCCGGGGGCCAGCACCGACGCGCTGCTGGGTGGGGGCCTCACACCTTCCCGGGGATCATTGGAGCAGGAGCAGCGCGGAGCTCAGCGGTGAGTTACATCATTAGATCAAATGTCTTTATTTAACAAACTAATAGTTCTTCAGGTCTCACTCACGGCCATTTTTTTAACTGGTCCAAAAAATGACCATTTTTTTAACTGGTCCAAAAAATGATCTAATGTCTCACATTTTGCTTTTCAATCTTTCACGGCGGGAGGAGGGAGTGGAACTGTGGGTTTTAAAGGAGCCCCAGGAAATTAAGATTTAAAGGAGACACAATCATTAAAAAAGCAAAAAAACAAACATTTGAAAACATTTTAATAAAGATCTGCCATATAGATTCATTTATTAATGGGGCCTCTGTGTGTTTGGCCCTAAGGGGTCCACTCTGCACCTGAAACTTGTTTCTTTACCACCTCCAGTATTTTATTTATTTGGGAGGATTCTGAGCTCTGGGGACCTTAAGGAAGTTTTATCATCACAGCTACTAAACATCTGTGATTGAATTAAATATAGCTATTTACTTACAAAGTAAAATATCCAACTAAAATGGTGTTTTTGGTATTTTTAGAGCATGGAAGAAAGATGTTGTCTGCAGCTGTTGTAATAATCAATCTATAGGAAAACCAGAAAAACAAGCTGATGGTTTGAAAGCATTTGAACGACTGTTTGAGCTGAAACTGTCCTGGATGGTTAATGGATCTCACTGAGCTGCCAGTCACCTTTGTTAGATCATTAAACCTGGAAGTGGAAATGCTGCTCAGGGGTTTCAGGCTTCACTCACCTAATGAGGAAGTCCCTTATTACTGCAATTCCTTTTTTGGTCTAGGGTAACAGTCTCTGTATTTATCGAAAGCTACAGACTCTTTGGAGGGTTGGCAGAAATCTTCAGGCACTCAGTGATTCAGGAAAAAAAATCTATCTATCTATCTATCTATCTATCTATCTATCTATCTATCTATCTATCTATCTATCTATCTATCTATCTATCTATCTATCTATCTATCTATCTATCTATCTATCTATCTATCTATCTATCTATCTATCTATCTATCTATCTATCTATCTATCTATCTATCTATCTATCTATCTATCTATCTATCTATCTATCTATCTATCTATCTATCTATCTATCTATCTATCTATCTATCTATCTATCTATCTATCTATCTATCTATCTATCTATCTATCTATCTATCTATCTATCTATCTATCTATCTATCTATCTATCTATCTATCTATCTATCTATCTATCTATCTATCTATCTATCTATCTATCTATCTATCTATCTATCTATCTATCTATCTATCTATCTATCTATCTATCTATCTATCTATCTATCTATCTATCTATCTATCTATCTATCTATCTATCTATCTATCTATCTATCTATCTATCTATCTATCTATCTATCTATCTATCTATCTATCTATCTATCTATCTATCTATCTATCTATCTATCTATCTATCTATCTATCTATCTATCTATCTATCTATCTATCTATCTATCTATCTATCTATCTATCTATCTATCTATCTATCTATCTATCTATCTATCTATCTATCTATCTATCTATCTATCTATCTATCTATCTATCTATCTATCTATCTATCTATCTATCTATCTATCTATCTATCTATCTATCTATCTATCTATCTATCTATCTATCTATCTATCTATCTATCTATCTATCTATCTATCTATCTATCTATCTATCTATCTATCTATCTATCTATCTATCTATCTATCTATCTATCTATCTATCTATCTATCTATCTATCTATCTATCTATCTATCTATCTATCTATCTATCTATCTATCTATCTATCTATCTATCTATCTATCTATCTATCTATCTATCTATCTATCTATCTATCTATCTATCTATCTATCTATCTATCTATCTATCTATCTATCTATCTATCTATCTATCTATCTATCTATCTATCTATCTATCTATCTATCTATCTATCTATCTATCTATCTATCTATCTATCTATCTATCTATCTATCTATCTATCTATCTATCTATCTATCTATCTATCTATCTATCTATCTATCTATCTATCTATCTATCTATCTATCTATCTATCTATCTATCTATCTATCTATCTATCTATCTATCTATCTATCTATCTATCTATCTATCTATCTATCTATCTATCTATCTATCTATCTATCTATCTATCTATCTATCTATCTATCTATCTATCTATCTATCTATCTATCTATCTATCTATCTATCTATCTATCTATCTATCTATCTATCTATCTATCTATCTATCTATCTATCTATCTATCTATCTATCTATCTATCTATCTATCTATCTATCTATCTATCTATCTATCTATCTATCTATCTATCTATCTATCTATCTATCTATCTATCTATCTATCTATCTATCTATCTATCTATCTATCTATCTATCTATCTATCTATCTATCTATCTATCTATCTATCTATCTATCTATCTATCTATCTATCTATCTATCTATCTATCTATCTATCTATCTATCTATCTATCTATCTATCTATCTATCTATCTATCTATCTATCTATCTATCTATCTATCTATCTATCTATCTATCTATCTATCTATCTATCTATCTATCTATCTATCTATCTATCTATCTATCTATCTATCTATCTATCTATCTATCTATCTATCTATCTATCTATCTATCTATCTATCTATCTATCTATCTATCTATCTATCTATTTTCTTATGAAATTTTGTCTTTAGAAGCCACTATAACTAAACACTGGAATATTGCAAAAATGAGAAATCTCCTGTCCAGGGATGATGCTGAGAAACTAGTCCATGCATTTGTTACTTCAAGGCTGGACTATTGTAATTCTTTACTATCAGGAAGTCCACAAACTGTAGTTAAAAGCCTTCAGCTGATCCAAAATGCTGCAGCCAGAGTTCTGATGAAAATGAAAAAGAGAGATCATATCTCTCCTATCCTGGCTTCTCTTCATTGGCTTCCTGTTAAATCCAGAATAGAATTTATAATCCTCCTTCTCAAATATAAAGTATTCAAATATTTATTGGAAAAACAAAAATATTTACCTATTTGTTTATCTATTTTCTTCTACAGCTAAATAGGAAAACTTCTTAGTGCACACAAAGCTGATCTTCTAACAAAGGTGCCTTGTCATTGCTTGTGGAAAATGGACAGCAATCTTAAACTATTAACAGTGATTCTTTTAGTCAATGTGCAGAATGTGTGCTCCACATCAGAACATGTAAAACATTGGGAGGAGGACATGCAAACGGAATGGCTTCCCATCTAGAATGCAAACCACAAACAGGTTGTGGGTGCAGTCTATATTTAGCCTACTTGAAAGTCAGGTGCAAAGTCAACAGCTTCCCCGCCAACCCCCCCCCCCCCCCCCCCCCCCCCCCATAAAAAACAAACAAACAAACAAACAAACAGGAAAAACGTTAAACAAAACAAAGATAATTCAGCATGTCCATGTGAAAACTGGTCCTGTAGCAGACCTCTGACTGACTGACATACAAAAAAAAAAATATCTACTGACATTCACTCAGAGCATATGCTTTTGGCAAAATCTTTACCAGTTTGAACAGACTAAAGGGATTCAGGTGGAGAATATAACCGTTCAAGATGTGGTTTTTTTTTCTTCATTTAATGACGAATTTATTGACTTGGGCATTAATAATGTTTTACCTTCATACATAAATATTGCTTCTTTACAAGAAGCCCAAATCCCATTCATTAGAAGGAGTTAATTTTGTTAGGTAAGTCTTAAAGTTAAATCTAAAAACAGGCTGAGATCTATTTTAAAGCTGCTTTTATACTGACTGATCTCCCTAATTTGACGTATTTCTGTACTGTATACAACAAGCCTTCGTTCTTTTCTCCTTGTAATCCTTTTGTTTAAATTTTTTCTTATTTTGGTTTTGTCTCATATTTGCACCTGTAGTACACAATGTATAGGTTGTCGTACCTATTTTGTTTGAAGCATGTTTGCCGTGTTACATTGAGTAATCTCATGTACATTGACAAAGATGAAAAATGAAACAAACGGAATTTAACCTGGAGCAAAGCTCTGTATGAAAGTATTGTTGTTTCACGAGTCAATCCATCTCTTTTCTCCAACTCTCTACATCCAGTTTGCTTTTCAATCCCTTCACCTAACTAAATCCCAACTAAATGAACATCTCTGTTGGATAATGTCTCCCACCCCATGCATGAAGCTGGTGCTGAACTGGAGAGCTCCTTCAGTGACAGACTGCTGCACCTTAAATGCACCAGGGAGCGTTATCACAGATCCTTCCTCCCAGCAGCTGGAAGACTCTAGAACCTCCACTGTTCCCAACAACCTCAATCAGTTCTTCCATTCATGCTGATTTTGCACAGTTTCTATTCTAGTCAGTTAAATAACCTGCTGCTGTCATCCTGCACATCTCTGATGTTGCTGCTATTTTCAAATATCCATTACTGTAAAAATGTCCATAGCAGCATATTGGTTATTTATTCTCCAGGTGCACAGTTTTATATTGTTAAAACACTTTATAGTATTTTATTGTTTATCTTTTAAGTCTTCACTATTATGTTATTCTTAGACATTTTCTAAGGTCCATATTTGTGTGACAATTCTTTCTATAATCTTTTTGCTGCTGTTAAAACCAGAATTTCCCCATTATGGGGCAATAAAGGGATTTTTCTTTTCTTTCTATTCTATTCTATTCTATTCTATTCTATTCTATTCTATTCTATTCACCTCCAGAGGAGACCTTTTATCTCTTTGGAAAATACGTCTTGATTAAGTGAACAGACATAACATGTCTGGTTAAAATAAAAATAAAGTATCCTGTGTAACGTTCACCCTTTATTTTCCACAGTGGACAGGTGGACCAGCGACACGCATGTGAAGCGAATCAACATGGCCGTATTTAAGCCTGAGAACGTGGAAGACTTCTATGAGATTGAGGAAGTTCTGGGAAGGTACTGGTTTAAATGCTATCAGTGGTTTTAATGTGTTGGAGTTTTAGGCGATCCACATGCATCAACTGTTAGGAACCACCTACAGACCGGGTTTGAATGTGGGGCAAACAGCCAATCATCACTGTGAATCATTCATAACTTCCTGTTTTAATTCTTGTGAAAAAAAAGAGGCTGTTCCAGGGCCCGAAGACAAGCCGTTAGGATCCAACATTCCCAGGAGTTTAGACAGCATTACGTCATAAAGATAAAAGCACACCAACCTGAAAGTTGGGCTCAGTCTGCCTGCGATCAGTGATACACCCTAAAGAGTGTTTCAACATGTAGCTGCGTCACATAACATCATCACAGCCTCTGAAGCCTCCTGTTTCTGCCTCATATGAACGATTTATTTTATGCTCCATATTATTGACAGGGCTCAGCGTTTCTAGTTGTTTTGAAGTAGCCTTGGTTTATTGGGCATTAGAGCACTTAAATCTGCCAAACTGGGATGTTTACTCTGACTAACGGCTTTTATTTAAAACCAACAAGGAACTATTTTTATATGAAGCATTATAAACTGATCATTAGAGTAATGCTGCATTTGTTCTTATAATGACTGTTTATCAGAGCAAGTTATAATGACGACTGTGACATCTCCCCACCCTGCCTGCCAAAACTGCTGAGTCATTCATTCAATTCAGTTTATTTCCATAGCGCCCATTCACAACATGTCATCTCAAGGCACTTTACAGTTCACAAGATCATCCAGTCAGATTGGTTCAAAGTTTTCTAGTTGATTGCATCGACTCATTGACTCTTCAGCAATCCCTCACACTAAGCATGCTTGTAGCGACAGTGGAGAGGAAAAACTCCCTTTGAACAGGAAGAAACCTCCAGCAGAACCAGGCTCAGTGTGAGCGGCCATCTGCTGAGCCCCACTAGGTTCAAGGAGCAGAAGCAGACATAGAAAAAGAAGCATAGATACAAAAGGCAACTGTCAACCAGCTCCACAGGCGGCCCCGTCCAGGAAACACACAGCCAGGCAGACGAGCTCCGAGCCAGCTCCCATGTCAGAGGATGAAGAGAGCACATCCAGTTAGTCACAGTCAGAGAAACAGGACTACACTGGAAAACAGGCACAAACAGGAACAGACCAGATGAAGCTACTATGAGAAAAAGCAGAGAGAGCAGAACGTTAGAGATTGAACTAACAGATTCTGCAGAGTGGGAGAATAGAGATAGAATGAAGCAGAATGATGAAAAAGGGGTCCCCATGTCCTCCAGCAGTCTAAGCCTATAGCAGCAGAACTATAGAGATAGCTCAGGATAACCTGAGCCACTCTAACTATAAGCTTTATCAAAAAGGAAAGTTTTAAGCCTAGCCTTAAAAGTAGACAGGGTGTCTGCCTCACGGACTAAAACTGGTAGTTGGTTCCACAGGAGAGGAGCCTGAGAACTAAAAGATCTGCCTCCCATTCTACTTTTAGAAATTCTAGGAACCACTAGTAAACCTGCAGATTGAGAGCGAAGTGCTCTGTTAGGAACATAAGGAACAATCAGATCTCTGATATCAGATGGAGCTTGGCCATTTAAGGCTTTATATGTGAGAAGGAGGATTTTAAATTCTATTCTGGATTTAACAGGAAGCCAATGACACCAGTAAAGACAGTTGGAGTGACTGTTTATCCCTAGTGCTGTCCCTCAGACTGATCATGAGAGTCACCAGATAGAAAGATGTGAAGGTTTCCCATCCTGGGTCTGTTATCTCTAACCTTAGTTACCAGTCTGAGTGTCCAGTTACCAGTGTGAGCGGCTGTTATAACAGAGTGCAGCATTTAAATTTAAAAGAGATCTGAGTGCATGCAGAGATGAAGTTGAGTTTTTAGAGCTGAGCGCGTGCACTAGACAGGCTTTGAGCGAGAATGCATGAGTTTAAACTCTGCACATTGTTCACACTACACGCTCAGACTGATAACTGCACATTCAAATGGGTGGCAAAAAAATGACACCATAGCTAAGGTGCTAGATGTGGATGAAGCACATAGAAGAAGATAGAAATATAGAGATAGCTCAGGATAACCTGAGCCACTCTAACTATAAGCTTTATCAAAAAGGAAAGTTTTAAGCCTAGCCTTAAAAGTAGACAGAGTGTCTGCCTCACGGACTAAAACTGGTAGTTGGTTCCACAGGAGAGGAGCCTGATAACTAAAAGATCTGCCTCCCATTCTACTTTTAGAAATTCTAGGAACCACTAGTAAACCTGCAGATTGAGAGCGAAGTGCTCTGTTAGGAACATAAGGAACAATCATTAGTCTGCATATTATCTGCAGCACATAGTTAAAGTTAATGCCGCTGATAAAAAACATCAGAGTGATTCATTTTACATGTAGAGATGAAAGACTGATGCTGAGGGCAGAATCAGGGCCGTACGCAGGGCCCAGAAAAATACTGAGGTAAGAGTCAGTCACATCTAGGTGGGCTGAGCGGCTCCCAGACAAGTATGTGTTAATTCCATTATTTCAATCTGGCAATTTTAAGAGTCCTAAGGATCAAAAGCAACATCTTTATGAATTTTGAATAGTATAGGCGGTGCATTTCTCTGTTCTCCCTTCCCTGGGAGACCTACGTAGATCATCGGCTTACAGTCAGTTTAAATGTAATTTTATTTTTAGTTTATCACAAATAAACTACAGAGAACATGACCTCGGTATCCTCAATGATAGTTACGGCCCTGGAAAGAATTGTTCTCCCTCCTGAACAAACTCCACAGCTGGTTCTCTGTACTTGTCCGTGCACAGCGTCCTCTCCGTCTGCTGGCATAATTCTAAACGCCGTCTAAGGGGGATTAAAAACAGATTAGATCTAGTATTCTGCAACTGGTATTCAAAGGTCTCCCCATCCCTGTTTTAACTTTGAGTGGGATTTTACAGCTACTTTAAATTTTCATAAAAATTTCACTTTACTTTCACTTTTCATCATCCTTTCTAAAAAAAAACAAAAAAACAACAACATTAACAGCTTGAGCACCTAACATAGAGCAACCTATAAACTGATGTGTGAATCTTAGCACTTACAGACTTACAGTGACTAATAGCCTCACAGAATAACGTCATTCTGGATATTATCAGTGCTGCGTCCGTCTGCAGCTTGTTGGATGTTTTAGAACAGACCGAATATTGTCCAGGATTCACTGCGATGCACAGATATTAGCTTGCAAACGAGGATCTGATGATCTAAATACATTTTTTGAGGCCTAATCGTTACAGTGTTACAGCCTTACTAATTTAAAGCTCTGCTTGCTTACACTGCTTCACTATACATTTCTAGCATGGCAATAAACATTGGCTCTTATCCGACTAAACACATAACGAATACAGTTTTCTGCATATTATGTTTTATATAATAAACAAACATTTTATGAGCCTGGATAATTTGTTTCTGTGATTGCGTTCTGTGATGCTCTCTCTTACTGTCAATGCTCAGATTAGAGGATCCGGTAATCAAGGCAGACAGACAGATTACTCAAAAAGGCGTTTATTGAAAAAATGGCAGATCTGCAGTAACTGCAAAGACATCTAAGAGAGGAACCTCTCACAAAGAACCCAAGAGGTATCAAAGGGAAGGTCGAAGTCAGGAAGCAGATCCAGGTTCAGTCCATAAGCAGAATCCAGCAGGAGTTTGAAGACAGGTCAGGCAAACAGATCAGAACAAGGAGAGGCAGGCTCAGAGGTTCAACGGTTTAGGATCAGGCCACAACCAGTTATGCTACAGAACTCTCACTAAAGAATCAAATAATCTTGCACTGGGAACAAGCAGGTTAGAGACTGGTGATGAGAAACTGGGCGGAGCTAAACAGGTGAATGGAGTGAACAATCAAGCCAGTCTTCATTGCCAAGATCATGACACAGAGGCTCCGTTCACACTGCAGCCTGAAGTGACCCAAATCTGATGTTTTGCCAATATGCGACCTGGATCTGATCTTTTCATGGCATACTGAACAACACAGATCCGATTTTTTCGAATGCGACCCAGGCCACTTGGGAATCTGATCTTTTCAAATGCGACCTGTGTCTAAAGGGCCAGGTTGCATTCATCCGACCTGAACGTCATTAATACCCGACAAAGGTCACTATTCTGCATCTTGCTACACAGAAGTGGCAAGAAAAACAACAACAATGGCAGACGATGATGCGGAGAGCAGTATTTATGTTTAACTATATTGAAAAAATTGAGTTTTTATAGTTGGAAAAGATCGCTAGATGCGCGCTGGCACTACCATCCATGTTTACTTCCGTAAACATGGAGCATGCTGGCCTGTGACGTCATTGCGTCCTCTACTGCGCATACGGGACACTTGAGTTGGATGACTGCAGTTCACACAGGAGATCACATACACGTTACATATATTTGGAAATATGAACGGCAAAATAAAAAAAAAATCAGATTTCCCAAAAAAATCGGAATTGAGCATCAAGGCCTGCAGTGTAAACGGAGCCTTATTGTTCTATGGACAGCTGACCCTAAGGATAACATTCATTTAACGTCTTTTAATTTTAGTTCAAAGTCTTTTAACTTTTATTTAAACTTTTTTAATGTTAGGAAACGTCTTTTAATCGTCGTTTAATGTCTTTTAACCTTCATTTAAAGTATTTTAACCTTCATTGAAAGTCTGTAGTGAGTCAGCAGCTCCAGGAAAGAAACCCACACATCCCTCTGCTCACTTAGACTCTTCATTATTCTGGGGGATCCAAAGTTTCCTCAGGCCATGGGAATAAGCAGACACTTCAACAAGTTCTGGGTCTGTCCTGGTAGTTAGTATGATGAATATTGCTGAAAGGATCTTTAGATGCTGCAGAATTGCAGGTGTTGGACAGACAGTGTCTGGACAGGTCCTTTAATACATTAAGCATATTACCACTGTTTGTTTTCCTTTAGGGGATGCCCTGTTTGTGTAGATCTTTTCTCCTCATTTGATAGTTTTAGTATTTTACTGATAACTGACACAAAACTGGGGATTAAAGAAGATTTATGAAGTCAGAATTCTGCCACAAGCTCCCCACGCACATTTAAATGTTTTTGTGCATGGAGAGTAGCCATACCCCCCCCCCAAGCCTGATCTTTATGTTCCTGTAGATTCTCTCCTAGTCGTGTGTGGACCTGTTTCTGTAGCTGTCTTTCAAGGAATACCACCTCTGCAGACAGTACTATTTTTGTTTTCTCACTGTGGCTAATACTGCAAGCTGTCTTCAGTCTAATTGCTGTTACCTATCTCTTACCACCACTGGGAAGTAGGGGTTCATTATGTAACCAGTGGGTTGCTTGTTCATGGCCCTGTTCTGTCAGTTTCAGTCCTCGTGTGTCTCTTCTTGCCTGCAGGTTAGTGGCTGCTTTTATGGCAGCTTCTGAAGCTTATAACCACCAGTTTGTAAATAAGTGACTGTGATGTGAGGAGTTTTAAGTCCCTGAATTTGATAAAGCACTATTCAGCACAGACCATTTTACCAACACTGTGATATGTAGGGGGAGTGGCGACATAGTCGTTAGGGTATAGAGCTTGGAATCCAGAGGTTCTAAGTTTAATCCCAACTCCCACAGACTGTCTGGTTCTCTGAGCAAGACCCTTTACCCCACACTGCTCCCGGGTTGCAGCACAATCGCAGCCCCCTGCTCCCCAAGGGAATGGGTTAAATGCAGAGAGTTAATTTTGTTGCTCTGTACTTGTGACAGTGGAAAGACAATAGGAGCTTGAAAGAAAGAAAATAAAGAAAGTAAATAGTCAGAAATATATTCAATTCAGTTTATTTCTATAGCGCCAATTCACAACACATGTTATCTGAGGTCACTTTCCAGTTCACCAGTTCATCCAGTCAGATTGATTCAAAGTTTTCTATCTAAGGAAAACCAGCTGATTGCATCGACTCATTGACTCTTCAGCAATCCCTCACACTAAGCATGCTTGTAGCGACAGTGGAGAGGAAAAACTCCCTTTTAACAGGAAGAAACCTCCAGCAGAACCAGGCTCAGTGTGAGCGGCCATCTGCTGAGGCCGACTGGGGTTCAAGGAGACAGAAGCAGACATAGAAAAAGAAGCATAGATACAAAAGGCAACTGTCAACCAGCTCCACAGGCGGCCCCGTCCAGGAAACACACAGCCAGGCAGACGAGCTCCGAGCCAGCTCCCATGTCAGAGGATGAAGAGAGCACATCCAGTTAGTCACAGTCAGAGAAACAGGACTACACTGGAAAACAGGCCAAGCTCCAACATCTAGAAACAAAGGTGTTGATGGCAGCAGCACAGCTGATATTTCTCTCCAGGATGGAGTCACAGCCAAACAGGAACAGCAGCAGAACGTTAGAGATTGAACTAACAGATTCTGCAGAGTGGTAGAATAGAGATAGAATGAAGCAGAATGATGAAAAAGGGGTCCCTATGTCCTCCAGCAGTCTAAGCCTATAGCAGCAGAACTATAGAGATAGCTCAGGATAACCTGAGCCACTCTAACTAGAAGCTTTATCAAAAAGGAAAGTTTTAAGCCTAGCCTTAAAAGTAGACAGGGTGTCTGCCTCACGGACTAAAACTGGTAGTTGGTTCCACAGGAGAGGAGCCTGATAACTAAAAGCTCTGCCTCCCATTCTACTTTAGAAATTCTAGGAACCACTAGTAAACCTGCAGATTGAGAGCGAAGTGCTCTGTTAGGAACATAAGGAACAATCAGATCTCTGATATCAGATGGAGCTTGGCCATTTAAGGCTTTATATGTGAGAAGGAGGATTTTAAATTCAATTCTGGATTTAACAGGAAGCCAATGGAGAGAAGCCAGGATAGGAGAGATATGATCTCTCTTTTTAATTTTCATCAGAACTCTGGCTGCAGCATTTTGGATCAGCTGAAGGCTTTTAACTACAGTTTGTGGACTTCCTGATAGTAAAGAATTACAATAGTCCAGCCTTGAAGTAACAAATGCATGGACTAGTTTCTCAGCATCACCCCTGGACAGGAGATTTCTCATTTTTGCAATATTCTACAGATGAAAGAAGGAAATTCTAGAAACATCTTTGATCTGGGATTTAAATGACAGGTCCTGATCAAAAACAACACCAAGATTTTTTACTTTATTATCTGAGATCAGTTTAATCCCATCCAAATGAAGTGACTGGACCAGAGTTTTTGAAAAAGAAGCTGATTATTCAAAGACTATAATTTCTGTTTTGTCTGCATTCAGAAGGAGAAAGTTAAGAGTCATGGGCAACAAATATGCAGGATGTTTCAGTCATACACATTTATGCTCTCCTGGTTCAACATTTTTACAGATGTTTAGTTCCCCCCATGTCTTTCTTATTTTCGGGGTAATTTCTGCTGCGACAGACATTGAGCTTTGCGTTGAGCTTCAGCAAACTGCAAACATCCAGACTAAGATCGGTGCTTAATGGGCAACAAATGATTCCTCTTATATTAGGCACAAATCCCCACGGTGGAAATATAAGCTGAAAATATGCTTTACAGGTGGAGCTGAATGCATTTCTGGTTCTTTGTTTAAATGTGAAAATGCTGATATGCATTTTTGCTGCATTACTTTTACTTTTAAACTTTAAGTAGTTTTAAAAAGGGTACTTTTACACTTTTAATGGAGTAAAAAGCTTGAGTGGATCCTCTAAATTCTACAAATGTGTCTTTGAACAGTAGGATTTATGCTTCTACTTGAATATTAAACATTAATACTTTTGATCAGCAGGTCCTTCATCAACCTGTAGCAGGAACACCACAGAGGTCCTGGTTCAGGACACTGAATATGCTAAGAGAACGATACTTAGAGTTTGCTCTCAAACCTGTTCTCTTCTACTTTGCATTGTGGATTAGTTGTTCTCTGTTATCTAAGAGAGCTGATTTCTCCCTGTAGGGTGGGGTCAACTATGTCACGGCGCATTGCATGATGGGTAGCAGCTGCTGGGTTTGAGGAAGCACTTCCTAACACACAAAGGACCGTCAGTAGAGCAGGCCAGACTACCTCCCTAAACAAACAAAGGGGAAAATAAAGGTAAATAATATGAGAAACAGTCCATAAACAACAAATGTAAAGGTCAAAAATCAAACAGGGACACAGATAAAAAAAGTTAGTCTTACATTTTAAGTAAGAAACTAAGGAGAAAACAAATGATAATGATAGTCGATGCGATGGGATTATGCATCTTTAGCTCAAAGGGTCATGGGAAACATTTCTCAAGAGTCACATTGTATCTAAGCTAAGAATGAAAGTTATTTGTTAAATAAATAAATAAATAAATAAGAGGGAATGTCAGATTTCTGATATATATTTGATTATATAACTGTAAAAAGCAGAACTTTGACGTTGTTTTTGATTTGACAGGAAGCTAAATTAGGAGAAATATGATCTTTCTTTGCAATCTTCAGACGTCTGGCTGCAGACTTGGGATCATCAGAGGGTTTTTAACCGTATTTTATGGACTTCCTGATTATTAAGGAATAACAATAATCCAGCCAAAAATAATACCAGTGTTTTGACATTATTCCGTAAAAATTCAAAAAATATCCACTGGACTTGGTTTTCAAGATTTGAAGATGTTTCGCTACCTCTCCAGGAAGCTTTGGAGACATTGGAAATGTATCCCATGGTTTCTGATTATTTACTGTTTGGAAGCAAATACAGATGTAAGGTGAGGGGAATTGGCCCGAGCACTGAACCCTGTGGTACTATACAGTACCAGGTACCATGTTTTCTTACCAATAGCTTCAGCTTGGTCTGGGTCAAAATAAAGATGAGCACAATTAACAACTCAGTTAACAACTTTTTAGTTGTTTTTGTTCAACTAAAGTTCTCTGCCCAGACCAAACCTTTTCCAGTGCACCATCCTATAACAAGAGAACAAGCTGAGCTCAGCAGGTCAATGAACAGAGAAAACTCTGCAGCTTCTCTCCTCTCTGCAGTCATCAATGTTTAATTAGCTAATTGCAGGTCCTCTAAGAATAGTTCAGTGTTTTCCTTCTCAAGCTCTTAGCTGTACGCTGTGATCTATTATCCTATAGGACCCATTAGCCTGAAATCTGAAGTCAGAGGCTTCTGTTTGTCTACGTGTAGATTGATGAATTTCCATGCTAGACTCAGCAAAACGGGTCAAAACAAGACTGAACTTTGTATGTTGCTACAACGCATTTTCATTGCTAACTTTACCAATATGAACACTCGGTCAAACCCCAGATACCCCTCTCATCATTTATCGATGCGGATGGTGCGTAACAGGTTGTAGCAAGAACTTGTCAGCTAACCTGCATGTATTTGTGTTACACTCCAAAGATACCAGTAAAATTTGGAGGCTAGAATTTTAAAACTTCTATTTCTTGTCACATGATACAATGTCTGCAATGTCATTAACTCTGGGAGTTAATATATAGCAACCGCCCCATCCACCTCAACTGGCTCATCTCGATGTGGAGGAGCAGCGGCTCTACTCTGAGTCCACCCTGGATGACTGAGCTCCTCCCCCTATCTCTAAGGGATAGTCAGACACACTACGGAGAAAACTCATTTCAGCCGCTTGTATCCGGGATCTCGTTCTTTGGGTCATGACCCAAAGCTCATGACCATAGATGAGGGTAGGAACGTAGATCGACCGGTAAATCGAGAGCTTTGCTTTTTATTGGCACAGCTCTCTCTTCACCACTACAGACCAATACATTGCACGCTTCAGAGCAGACGCCGCACCAATCCGCCTATCGATCTCCCGCTCCAGCTTCCCCTCATTCGTGAACAAGACCCCAGGATAGTTAAACTCCTCCACTAGGGGCAGCACATCCTCTCCACCCGTAGAAGACACTCTACCCTTTTCTGGCTCCAGACCATGGTCTTGGATTTGGAGGCACTGATCCTCATCCCGGTCGCTTCACGCTCGGCTGCGAACCGCTCCAGTGAGAGCTGCAGATCACGCCCTGATGAAGCCAATAGAACCAAATCATCTGCGAATAACAGAGACACAACTCTAAGGCCACCGAAACACTTTGGCTGCGCCTAGATATTCTAACAGCCCTTCTGTAAACATTAACCTGATATTATTGGCAAATCAGCTTTAGCTTTGTATCATTTGTTAAAAAAAACATGCCAACATTTCTTTAGGTAATTTCCCATCTGGCCATTCTGTGGTTTTCTTCCTGTTCAAAGGGAGTTTTTCCTCTCCACTATCGCTACAAGCATGCTTAGTGTGAGGGATTGCTGAAGAGTCAATGAGTCGATGCAATCAGCTGGTTTTCCTTAGATAGAAAACTTTGAATCAATCTAACTGGATGATCTGGTGAACTGGAAAGTGCCTTGAGACGACATGTGTTGTGAATTGGAGCTATAGAAATAAACTGAATTTAATTAATTTGAAAGAGAGCAGATCCAGTTAGTGATGGTACAAGTTTTATTGAAGCGTTTATAGTTTTAAAGCTTTAAAGGATTATAGATATAAATAATTTACAATAATAGACAGGAAGCTTCATAATTCAGTCAGTTTATTAAAGATCCAAACTCATAATCTTAAGCCTCAACACGTCCATTCTTTGCCAACCTTATAGATTAGTATCCTGCGTCAGCAGATTAGGCTTTTTTTTTTCTTAACCGCTCTATGGTTCCTGTCTGCTCTTAGCAGCGCAAATTGGTTTAAAAAAAAAATCAACCATCAACTGACACTCTGCCTGAAGCCGCTTTTAGGAACAAAAGAATTGGGTGACGTCCTCGTTAATCTGATCCGTCCATCAGACTGTGAAATTGGCATTAATCATACTTCCTTTTGATCACTGTTTCTACCAAACGTATCTATCTGACTTTGGTGCTTTTTTTTCCTGTTGTCTTGGCTGTGGTTGCCATGATGTCGGCGTGTGGTTGCTGTTGCTAGGGATGCTGTGCAGTATTTTATAAATGAGACCAAGGAACTTTCTAGAAGCTCTTTTTAATCAGAAATGATTTAAATGTCATCTAAAGATTTTGGGGAAAATCTCGATGAACTACTGATGCTTTAAAAGTCCTCGAAAGTTTTTATTGTTTAAGAATAACTTTAAACTGTTTATCTAAATAAGAATAACTTTAAAATGTTTATCTAAATATAATATAAAGTCTCATAGATTTTGCGGGAGAATATTGTTCCCAGTTGCAGCTGTTTATAATTACACCTTAACTGCTGGTTAAAGCTTTGCTTTCACCGAGTTTCTAACAACCCAGAGGAATTTATCACAAACTGTACATATTTGGGCTGAATAAAAAGTATAAATTAGAGGCGTCAAGTAACTGCAAATACATCATTACCTTACTTAATTATATATGTTGATATCTATACTTTACTGGAGTAATTATTTTTTAGACAACTTTTTACTTCTACTCCTTATATTTTAAAAATGGACTCTTTAGTTTTGTTTCATTTAAGCTCATTTTAATTATGGCCTGTTGGTATTAAAAATAAATAAAAATAAATAAAAACCATCAAAATAATTAGTTTCATCCGACAATTAATTTCTTTATGGTTGGACTCGGTGCTGCCCCAACTTGTTGTTCAACCAAAATAGTTTTTTCAAGATGATGCAAAGTTAAATGTGACACTGTTACCATTAGTTATAAAACTAATAAAATAAAGTCTAAGGAAGTTATCATCCAGAATTACAGAAATATTTTCCTTTAAAAGGATAGAGCAGTAAAGCTTCTGCCCTTAACATTTTTCCTGCATTACTTTTACTTTCATACTTTAAGTAGTTTTAAAAATGGCCCTTTTACACTTTTACTGGAGTAAAAAGTTTAATTTGATCCTCTAACTTCTGCGAAACTGTTTTTAAACAGCCAGATTTATACTTCTACTTGAGTAATAAACATTAACAATTTTGACACATCTGGTCTAAACAAATTTCCGTTGAAAACTTTTTATTCAGCCCCAATTTGTTTAAGTTTGCTTAAAATTTTCTGCAATGAGCTCAGGAACATTTTACTTTTCTCTGAAATTAATTTCTTGAAAAAACCAAAGAATGAAGAAGTGAAGTTAATGTTTTATTTTGCAGCAATGTTAATTATTAGAGCTGTTAAACCTGTGATCCAATCCAGAAACTGTAAAGACAGTCTGTGCCGTATGAATGCGTAGTCTAACAAGTTCTTGCCCCCTTTAGTGGACACTTTGGTCAGGTTCGGAAGGTCCGGGAGAGGACATCCAAGACTCATTGGGCGGGAAAGTTCCTTAAGATTCGAAAAACCACCTGCAGCCGTCTGGGACTGGACAGGACCAGTGTGGAACGAGAGGTGGAGATCCTACAGGTTTTACACCATCCAAACATTGTGACCCTTAAAGATGTCTTTGAGAGTCGATCAGAGGTGGTGCTCATTCTGGAGCTGTAAGTATCCGTTCTTTTTTAAATGTTTTACTTTTCTCAGCTTTTGTCTGTCGCTTATGCTTTCTTACTACTATACAACTGCTATACTTTATCCTTGTTTCTGTCTTTATAGATGTTTATTTACCACACAGGATAAAGAAGTTGTGGTAGAAGTTGTTTTTAGGCTACAGCCTAAGATTTGAAAGTAGTAAGAAAGCCTAAAAAAATGCTGTTTTCTAACAGATTAGACCTAATTATTATTATTATTTTTTTATTTATTTATTTTTCTCTTTGTCTGTTTTTTTCCCTGTTCCTCTTTGTGATACTATTTGCCTGTTAATCTGTGTTTATGGCAATAAAGTAAAAAAAAAAAAAAAAAAAAAAGGCAACAAACAGTATTGAAAAAAAGAGATTTGCGATGTAATCTCTGGCTTCAAGGGTGAGATAGGATCCCCTAATGGAAACATCAACAGAGATTAACATGCTGATTGTGTGTGCAAAGTCTCAGTCATCCGGGTCATGGTAAGCACAACACAGGCTTACATCAGAGGCAAGTTGACTTTCCACACCTGTCCAGGAGTCTTTGTCAGTTCTGATGGCTCAAACTGGAGTGATCTGTAGTTGGAGCGCTGATGTTTGTAAGCACCATGGATGTCCACCATCCTAAGCACGATTTGAGTCAGATGAAAATCAAAGACCCATTCTTCATTCTCCTGGGTTGGTGGAATCTGTTCTTTTGTTTGGGTTTTTCCATTAGAATCAAAATGAGGCAGCTTGTCTGAAACCACAGTACCAACTTAACAAATGCCCAGTTTCGAGTCCTCCAGGGTGTGCTGTTAAATTAAATACAGGTATTGGCCTGTATGAGTAGGTTTCTGATAAACTCCAGTAAAAATACTGCAATCGTCGTTAATTGAAGGTCAGACTGCTTCCAATCGCTTCAGATTGCCTGTTTTTGCAGGTGTGGTAGGGAAAGGTAGCAGAATGAGGAAAAGGGGTCCCTATGTCCTCCAGCAGTCTAAGCCTATAGCAGCATAACTATAGAGATAGCTCAGGATAACCTGAGCCACTCTAACTAGAAGCTTTATCAAAAAGGAAAGTTTTAAGCCTAGCCTTAAAAGTAGACAGAGTGTCTGCCTCACGGACTAAAACTGGTAGTTGGTTCCACAGGAGAGGAGCCTGATAACTAAAAGATCTGCCTCCCATTCTACTTTTAGAAATTCTAGGAACCACTAGTAAACCTGCAGATTGAGAGCGAAGTGCTCTGTTAGGAACATAAGGAACAATCAGATCTCTGATATCAGATGGAGCTTGGCCATTTAAGGCTTTATATGTGAGAAGGAGGATTTTAAATTCTATTCTGGATTTAACAGGAAGCCAATGAAGAGAAGCCAGGATAGGAGAGATGTGATCTCTCTTTTTCATTTTCATCAGAACTCTGGCTGCAGCATTTTGGATCAGCTGAAGGCTTTTAACTACAGTTTGTGGACTTCCTGATAGTAAAGAATTACAATAGTCCAGCCTTGAAGTAACAAATAGAAACATATAATTAAAGAAATAGTGGGGATTTATTTCATGCTGTTTAATAATTGTACAAATTGGAAGCAACAAAAAAACGGCGCTAGCACCGAGCCCTGTGGTATTCCACAAGTAATCCTGGAACTTGAAGAGCAACTTCATTAACATGAAGACACTGAAAATTGACAGAAAAATAGGATTTAAACAAGCCAACTGCTGTTCCTTTAATTAGGGTGATGGTTAATATTAGCATTAACATTTAAAGGGAATTCTACTATATAATAAGGAGCAGTTTTCAAACTACTGAAGTAAAAAAATTAAGACCTTTTTTGGTTGTGGTATTTATCAAATAAAATATTTTTGGTAATCCTAACTAAGGCAGCACAGATAAAGTTAGCTCTGATTAATATTAGACAATAAAAAGAACTGCCTTTCCACTACTGTGGAAGGCAGAAATAACAGTACACACGCAGAAATACTACTAAAGGAGCAGTAAACTGAATATGAGAAGTTTCCTCAGGGTGTATTTGTTATGGTTCTGGTGCCATTGAAGCTGTTATCTGTTACCCGTCCCTCCGTTTCACATTGCAGTGTTAGCGGGGGGGAGTTGTTTGACTTCATCGCTGAGAAGGAGAACCTTCTGGAGTGCGAGGCCATCGAGTTTCTAAAGCAAATCCTGGAGGGACTGAAGTTCATGCACAGCAACAACATCGCCCATTTTGACCTTAAGGTAACAAACAGCCGACTGTTGATGAGCTCATGTGATTTGAAACGCCTCAAACTGCAAAAAAAATGCTTTCTATTCCAAATTCAGCCTGAAAACATCATGCTGTCAGACAAAGCTTCACCGCACCTCAACGTTAAACTCATCGACTTTGGCCTTGCTCATCGTTTTTGCCCCGGAGAGGAGTACAGAACCACGAGTGGCACCCCCCAGTATATTGGTGAGTTCGGATAAACCTGGTGAAAACCATGCTGGGTCAAATAGAGAAGCTTTTAGAGAAGGTTGTTGAACCAAAATGACACGCATAAAGCACCCTAACACCTCACTGTGGGGATCTTCCATTGACTTCCATCAATCTAAAAACAGAAAGGAAGGAAATGAAATCACTCTGAGCTATGGAAGCCTAAGGAATGGATTGGTAAAACAAAAGTCCAGGTTTTCCCAAAAATTTAATCTTCATGGAAAAAAGATATGTGCTTATTTATGAAAAAAGGTTCATAGCAAAGGCCAGACATGGTGAGATGTAAGAGGAACTGATGTGTCTTTGTAGAAAGTTGTGGGTAACCAGGAAAACACAAGAGTCTGCAGACCTGCACTATCACAACACTTCGTTCTAAATCAAATAAAGGCTAGTTTTCCTGGGTCTTTATAATAAGAAATATTTTTGTCTATTCATGCATTTAAAACTGTATATATAACCTCTTTCCAGTTCAACTGGATGAGGTTGAAAAAAACAGGAAAATGTCAAAAAAACAAAATTAACTCGGTTCTTTTATAAAGACATCTCTTATGTGTGTTTGCCATTATTATATTCTTTATTATTTTAGTATTGTTTGTGCTGTTCTTCCACACATTTCCCAACACACTTTCAAATGTCTATTTATTTTATTTTATTGGAATAATTTTTATTGTTGAAACAGCAGATTTCACAGCATGATGCTGCGTTTAACTTTAGGCGAAGTGCCAGTGAGAGTCATAGTCTTTAAAGGTATTGTGGAGGATTTTCACGAATTTAAAATATGCACATAAAAAAACCCTGTACCCGCTCCCGACGGGGAACGCCTATTAAACGCGTGTGAGAGCGTGCACAAGCCCATTTCTCCTCGTGCACGCTCTGTTTAAAGGTTGATGTTCTCATAGCTCATACAAGCTCACTGTGTCCGACCGTCCGCCATAACCCCTAAATCTCTCCATCACTATATAGAACGAGGACTATATAGTGAACTCAGTTAACTGTTCAGACAGATGATCACTGCTTTTAGCTCCGTTGGTCACGTAGGTCCTCCTCCACCACGTAGTGCCTGCGCCATCTTTGTTATTAGTCGCTGCTGTAGGGTAGCGACAGCCTATGGCGATAGCGGGCCGCTGTGACAGCAAATAATGCTTTGCGGGGAGAGCTCTCTGCGCAAAGCATTCTGGGATATATAGGCCCAAGGGCGTAGGAATATGTTTACAATTGGGGGGGACACATGTCGGAAATCTGAGATTCGTAAATATTCAACAGAAACATATCTTAAGTACGCTACTTAAAAAAAAGGCTATTTAATCTTTTACTTTATTCCTTTATAAATGTGTCTTGCAAAAATAATGCATTTAAAATTTACATAATGCATTTGTTCATAAGATGTGAGCATAAAACCAAACAAAATGACTGGAGTCTTTTATTAAGCAAAGGGAGATGCCTTTCAAGGGCTTCAGCCCTTGGCATATTTAGGGTCTGCATCACACTAGAAAATCAAATATTTCAGTTGGATTAAAAACAGTTCAGTAGGCCACACAAGTGCAAAGTTTGATATGTTTTATTTTGTCAAACTTGCAATAATGGTCAAAAATGAGTTTATATAGGTTGACTGAATGAGGGAGCTGACAGTGTGTTGAAGTATTATGGACAGGGCGCTTTGAAGCATCTGGTTCAAAAACGCATTCTAAACCTTTGATAGAAATCCATCTATCCTTCCATTTTCTGTACACCCTGTCCCTTAGTGGGGTCGGGAGGTGCTGGTGCGGGGTACACCCTAGACTGGTCGCCAGTCTGTCCAGACCTTTGGTAGAAATGGCGCCTTTAATTCCAGTTTGCAGTACAGAACAGAGAAAACTACAGAGTTGTATATGTTGTGTTAATCTGTTTACAGTCTAAAAAGAGGAGCCAGCAGTTTATTTGAGGAAATAAAGGTGCAGAAGTTAATTAGTTGGTTAATAAGTGGTTGCACAACCAATGCGGCCGCCGCTGCTAAGAATTAAAATTAATTCTCCCTGTGGTTTTAACTAACGATCAGGAGCACGGCAGGTATAACATCGGTCCATTTCGGGGAATCAAAACCACGCAATAAATAAAAAATCCTCGTAAAACGCACGCCCAGACCGGGCTAATTTCAACACAAGTTGTGTTAGGTGACTGTTACTCACACTGACGTTTCTCTTTTTAAAAGATCTGAGTAAGTCCTACTGCTGTTTCAGCCTTTTAGTTGGTGGTGGCCTTGTACTGAAATGAGATATAAAAAAAAAACAAAAAACATTTTGGCTAGCGTGGCAAACGTCTAGAGAAAGTTAGCAGTTAAATATTGGATGAGTGATCAGCCCAAGACTACGGAAGAGGATAGGGCCATTGAAAAAAAAAAGTTAAATGATTTTCAAATTTTATTTCAGTTTAATACGGGAAAAAAGTCAGAATTCTGACTTTTTTTTCTCAGAATTCTGACTTTTTTTCTCAGAATTTAGGATCTTAATGTAGATGGGCACCATGAGGGAAGAGATGTGGAGCCCTCAGCTTCACTGACAAAGATGTGAGTTGTTTGAAGTGGCCAGTGACACATTGGTGGAAAATGACAGAATTAGGCAACTTTTTACGTGCCCGAGGGGTCGCCTCATTAATGGAGGAGCAGAAGGTCATTAAAACAAGAGAGCTAGTCTCTAAAACAGACATGGCTATGACTTGATGCTAACATTTTGTTATATTACATTTGTGTTTTGTTTTCCAAATAGTGTAGAAAATGAATGGTGGGTTTATGTTTACCTTTTATGAGCAGGACAGTAAGCAGAGAAGTGTAGCATTACCTCCAACTAGTTAAACTCATAATTATGAAGTTATTCAACAAATTCCTCAAGTAAAAAAGTGCAACTTTTATTTTTTATTTATTTATTTTTTACCAGATTTGTTGATTAATTTCAAAATTATGTATTCCTTCCGAAATTTCCAAATCTGAAGAATTTTTTAAAACCAATATCTACATTATTCAACATTTAGTTTGTTTTAGCAGTACTTCCTGTTATATTTCTTTAAACGTATATTTTACATTTTCTTGCACAGCAAGCTCAGCAGATTTGAAATTGTGTGCTTGTGTAAACACAAGTAGTCAATCTTTACTCTAAACATATATTCTGGTTATTTTTTAGTTAGACCTTCTTGTTTTTATATATATAGTACCCCCCCCCCCCCCCCCCCAAAAAAAAAAAAAATCACTGTAAATTGATTAGAAATATCAATCATCTGTCAGATTTCTGAGGAAAAAGTCAGAAGAAAAAAGTAAGAATTCTGAGATTAAACTCAGAATTCTGAGAAAAGTCAGAATTCTGACTTTTTTACCCATGTTAAACTAAAAAAAAAATTAAAAATCAGTTAACCTTTTTTTTTTTTCAGTGGCCCTAATCCTCTTCCGTACAAGACTAAGATGACTAAACCAAAATGATTCAGTTTCTATATATGAAAGTGAACTGACAAGACGTTATAAATAGGCGATATTCATAGCAGCATCCCGACAGACCATTTGACCTCATTCACAAGTTTCTGACTTCTGTGTCGCCGTTTCCCTCCCTTCTGAGTGCTCAAACACTCAGCAGTTCAGAGAGGGGAGGGGGAGTACAGTGACGTAACGCTATGCTGCGCCTTCAAAATAAAAGCACGCTAGTTAAAAAAATGTCAAAATCTACGACGGAGTATTAGGGCCACACATGAAGAGAAAAAATATTTTTGCCATGACGAGATTAAACTCGACGTGTCGACATTAAACTCAACATTTCGAGAATAAAGTTGAAATGTCTTGTTGAGTTTAATCTCGACGTGTCGACTTTAAACTCGCCATTTCGAGAATAAAGTTGATATATCGTGGCGACTTTAATCTCGACATTCCAAAGTTTGGAGAAAAGAGCAACCGCGCTCCACAGCTGCAGTCTGCGTTTTAAGAGTGAAGGTAGTCTTTGACGTGCTGCAACTGTATAACTGTATAATCATCACAGAAAGTACAATTTGACCAAATCATCTACACAAGGCATGTCTGATTCTGGATTCTGTGCATGTATCCTGTGCAGCGGTTGGCTCTCTTGAACTAATTTCAACTTTATTGTCGACACGTCAAGATTAAACTCAGCAAGACATTTCAACTTTATTCTCGAAATGTTGAGTTTAATGTCGACATGTCGACTTTAAAGTCGACATGTCGACATTAAATTAATCTCGTCATGGCAAAAATATTTTTTCTCTTCATGTGTGGCCCTAATACTCCGTCGTACAAAATCTAATATTTTGCGGTACAATTTTTTTGGGGGGACATATCCACTTGGCTTTTATATTGGGGGGGACATGTCCCCCCCGTCCCCCCCGCTTCCTACGCCGCTGTATAGGCCTTTCTTTTCTTCTCATACACTTCGTAAACGGTTTTTTCTCTTACGACCCTCAGCCATTTTCAAAGGCCTTACGTAAACATATCACCAGAATGGCTTCGTCAAGCTGCTGCCTACCTTTGTGAAGCAGGAAAAAATCTAAAACAAAGTGAATCCAGTAGAACCTTTTATTGCCTACCTGGAATGGATGACAATAGTTGAATAAACTTTTGGCTCTCAAAATGGTATCGGTGTCCTATTTGTAGGTACTCGCCGATGGTATCACTATCGGTGCAACACTATTAGTTGTTTTTTTTTATTAGTGCTTTGTAGTTCATCGGTTTTCTGCTTTCATTTATTTCATTGGGATTGAAAACATCCGCCTGCATTGATGTTCTATATTTCATATTTTTATTTAAATAAGAGCAAAAGCATTGATTATATTTAGTCGGATCCATTTATTTCATTCAATCAAATAAATCATTCCAGGTCGACCCAGAAGAGTCAGACCCGTTTATTTTACTCCAGAGAAATCCACCCCTCTTCCATTATTACCTCAGCTTCCCTACTTACTTTCAAGGAATAGTTTTTGGGTAAATCTTTTTTTCTTCTTCTACTTTTGCTGCAGGTAACAGCAAGCAGCTGTTTTAATAGAGAGAGACGCTGAAAAGTGGGAGAAAACGCCCACCATTGAGCGTTTAAGAACGAATGTAAAACCTACAAGCAGCAACTTGCAAGGGAACGCCGTGTACTGTTCAGCTGCAGGAGAACCAGATTACTATCATGGGAGAAGACTGAGACTAAAAGACATAGAAGAATATAGAATATGATGTATAGACAGGGGGGGATTTATCATTATGCAAAACTAGGCAGCTGCCTAGGGCCCCAAGTTCCTGGGGGCCCCATTGAACTCTGTTTACAGCAGTGTTGGGCACGTTACTTTGAAAAAGTAATTAGTTATAGTTACTAGTTACTTCTCCCAAAAAGTAACTGAGTTACTAACTGAGTTACTCCACAATAACTAGTTACTAGTAAAAGTAACTATTGCGTTACTTTTGCGTTTCTCGCCCCCGTAACCCTCACCACCCAGCCCCCACCTTCTCCCCGTGTGTTTCCAAAGCCAGCTGAATAGTGCGGACGACAAAGACAAGAACCTGCAGAGAGTTTAGCATTTATTGCAACTCAATGTAAATGACATCAGGGGGGAACGCCATGTGAAGTTTTTTAACAGGGCATTCAGATCTGGTGAAATTAATAACTGGGGATGTCTAATTCTGAAATCCTGTGTGTTTGGGTTGTTATAGATACTGCAACATCTATCTATCATCTATCTATCTAGATCTATACTCTGTGTGTGACATAAAATATGGATCTCCATCGCTGCCACAAAGGCCATCAAATAATGTTTAAAATAAAAAATACAGTAGATTGAAAAGGCAGAGTATCCATCCATCCATCCATCCATCCATCCATCCATCCATCCATCCATCCATCCATCCATCCATCCAGATTTCTACCTTTCATTTGATCGTTCACGCTCTCCATAGTTCCCCTGTGGCGCGAGCACAGGGCGACTGTTGCGCGGTGACTCTTGCCGCCTGCGCTGTGCGGAGATGCAGAGGAAACCGTATCTGATGGGGAAACGCAGCTCGACGTAACACCGGTATTTCCATCAGGAAAACGCTGTTTGCTGCTGGATCCTCCTCACTCTCCATCTCTCTGTGTGTGCTGGACGTTAACACCCGCCAGCGGAAACACCTACCTACCCAACTGACAGACGGAATCTCACTATACATCAGCCATTCTCATCCTCCCCTCTCTCATGACAAGGCGCGCACGAGTCCTATCATGAAGAAAGGTTCATTGTGCGACCTGAGTAACGCGCAGTAACAGGGTGTCTGCAATGGTAACTGCGTTATAGTTACAGTCAAAGTAATTAGTTAGATTACTCGTTACTAAAACAAGGTAACGGCGTTAGTCCCATCACTGGTTTACATGTATGGTTAATGAAACTATTCCTTATTTGTGCACATTAATTATGTTGTTGATAAAAATCCTTTGGCTAAAATGCCATCAGAACGCTGATAATATTAAGTGTGTCTCAGCCCCCCCCCCTTCAGTGTCCACCATATTGGATCAGTCCATTTGCTGCACATGTTCAGAAAGGTCCAAACAGACAGCAGCAAACCATTTGAAAACAAACCATGCAAAGAGCAGTGTTGCCAACTTAGCGCTTTAGTCGCTATATTTAGCCACTTTTCAGACCCCTCTAGCACTTTGATTTCTAAAAAGCCCCTAGCTCCAAATCTAGAGACTTTTTTCTGCTACTGAAGACTTTGGAGACAACATGTAAAAGCAGCGAACTCTGCTCTCCAGAGCAAGTAGATTGGTAACCCCGCCTCCTGCTCTCCTCTATCTTTTCTGCTGTCATGATTCATGCAGCTATTATTTCATCCAAATGAAAAATGGAGAACAGATAAGCAGATCATGGCTTGTCTACAGTGAAAAGAAGGACTGGGTTATTTACTTTGGCCTTTTTGGAAACACAGGAAGGAGCAATCAGCTAAGTGAGCTTAGTGCTTGGAAAAAATCTTTCATTCCTTTAGAGACAGCATGAAAAGTCAGCTGAGTACAAAACATAGAGAGGAAAACAAGAAGAAAAGGGACAAGAAGAGAGGGACACAACCTAGAACAGATAATGGATGTCTATTCTATTAACATTTCTCTATCTGGAGAATGGGGCTGTTTAATGTCTTCTCCATTCAGAGGCCCCCCTGCCTGTCTTTGCCTAGGGCCCCAAATTTCCTAAATACACCCCTGTGCATAGAATACGATGTATATTTATCGTCCACCAGGCTGGAATAAGCTCCTCACCTAAAAAAGCCAAAGTTACAAATAACGACCAAATAAAATCATATAGTGCTTCATTTTTGTTGCTATTAACCTTTTATTTTAAAGTACAGAGAATATTAAAAATGTTTCAGATCCAGATGGGCTTCATACACCTTTACAGATTATAACTGCCTGCAGAAAAAAGATGAAAATATCTGCAACACTTCTGTCACATTTTGGGCTTTCTTACTTCACTGCAAAGAAATAAACTCTATATAAGTATTTTTTTCCTAAAATAAGTGCATTTGTTCTTGAACCGATGAGGTAAGTGAGACACTTTGCCAATGGAACAAGACATTTCAAATAAGAAAGAATAACTGCATTGTCTTATTTCAAATGAAAATGATCTAATTATCTTATTTGAAAAGTTAAAATAACTCTATTGGCAGATCATCTTATTTACATACTCAAATTAAGAGTAAATACACTTAATTTAAGACATTTGACTTATTTCTCGATAGTTTTTGCAGTGTCTTGTTCTCTCTTTTAACATCATCCAAGTTTGTTGTTCCAACACTTTTAAGGCGTCGATCTAAATAGAAAGGTTGGATGTCCGGAGCTTCTCTGCAGCTTAGGAATCTGAAAACTGACAGGATGATGAAAAATCCCCATGAAAAAAAAAAAAAAAGCTAAACAACCTTCTCACTGTTTTCTTCCCACTTCAGTGTTCACCAGTTTAACAAAGATTCCTGTTTCTCTTTTAGCACCCGAGGTGATAAACAACGAGCCTCTGAGCACAGCGGCAGACATGTGGTGAGAAACGTCCTCATGCTCAGAGCAGAACATCTCCTTATGGAAAACTGGAACTTTCTAACATGTGGAAATGTTTAGACATATTACTATTATCATTATTATCATTGTTCTTCTTGTGAAGTCAGTGAAGTTTCCTGTTTAAAAAGCATCTCCAAACCGTTGACCATCCCTTGTGTTTCTCTCTCTTCAGGAGCATTGGAGTTATTACCTATATACTGTGAGTCTTTGTATTGGGTGACTTGTAAGTACCTGAAGGCACTGAATGCTGCACACTGTTGCATGTAATCTGTTGGGCTTTTTATATGGAGGTGGGGGGCGGTGGTGGGGTGGGGTTGTGGGGTCTCTAATGGTTATTCATTACAGATAATGATGACTGGCTGAGAGTTTCTATAAAGCATCATCTACTCTTCCAGAACAACAGTAATGAAGCTAATTGCTTCCCATTGGATAATTACTGCAATTACTTAAATTCAGTTTTTTTCTATAGCGCCAATTCACAACACATGTCATCTCAAGGCACTTTCCAGTTAAACCAGATCATCCAGTCAGATTGATTCAAAGTTTTCTATCCAAGGAAAACCAGCTGATTGCATCGACTCATTGACTCAAATACAATCCCTCACACTAAGCATGCTTGTAGCGACAGTGGAGAGGAAAAACTCCCTTTGAACAGGAAGAAACCTCCAGCAGAACCAGGCTCAGTGTGAGCGGCAATCTGCTGAGGCCCACTGGGGTTCGTTTTCTGCAGCCCTGGCTCAGCTTCAGATTGGCTGCATTCGTGATTTTAATCGGTTTGGAGGATGACATCATCGACAAGCTCAGAGTAAACCAAAGGAGATTGCTAAAACAATCCAACTTAAAATAAAGAACTATACAGTGCTTTGTTTCAAAATGGAAGCATTATGGGGAAAATATAATTTCAAAGGTTTCTGAAATAAAACCTTTAAAACCAACCAGGCAGAACTCAGAGCGTTGCTATGGAAACACAAGGGATTGGCAGCAAACAGCTGAACGCTTAAAAAAGTGACGATCTCTGGTTAAAAGGCTGACATTTGATAGGAGGCAGAAGAAAATCTAAAATTTAGTTTAGTTTTGATCAAATGATGACATCATGATGACATCATGGGACATCATCCCTTCAGGAGAACAGACTTTAGCCTCTACGAATCATTACAGAGCACTTCTCAATCTCTACAAGAGGATGCAGGAAACAACAGATATTATTGATTAAGTGCAAAAAAACATCTAAAAATAAGTAGATAAAAGTGTTTTACACACCATATGAGAAAATAATGCTAATTAACTGGTAAAGGAATTATCTTTTAGGCCCCTAAAATAAGATAGTGGAGTAAAATTCATGTCAAATAATTTTTTTTTTAACTTTTTTAGTCCAGAAATATTAATTTCTTCCAATTTATTTAAACCGACACACACAAAAAAGTAAAGGATCTGAACACAAGAGAAGATAAGTTGGGTGAAGAAAATAAATAACTTTCTATAATTCAAATACAAAAATCCAAGTAATAGGCAAAACATTAAGAGCTTTTCAACATTTTTAGTTGTGAATGAAAAGCTTGGCAAAAACCCAAACAGATTAATGATTCTCTGAAATACTAAGTAATGATTCAAACGATAATTTAAAGTGTAATTTTTGATGGATACACGATCTGGAATGTCTTTAGAAAACTAGCTTCACATTCAAACAGAGATTCCAGATCCTGAAGCTAAGCGAGCGCGACATTCATAGCACTTTATAACAAGAACAAAATAAGTGCATTTCAATAAAACAGTTCAGAAATCTCAAAGAATGACAGATGATAGAATATTTCACAGGCTTTAAGTTTTAAAGGTCTGACCTACCTTTATATATTCAATAAAAACAGTTAATGATTCAGATGAATGTTAAATACACTGAGGCGCATGCTGGGATAACGGGGATATTCCCACCATATAATCCCTCTAATCCTGTGCTCTCCCCCCTCAGATTAAGTGGTTTGTCTCCGTTCCAAGGTGAGACGGATGAAGAGACTCTGAGGAACGTCATCGCTACCAATTATCATTTTGAGAAGCAGTACTTCAGCATGACCAGCTCTATGGCCAAAGATTTCATCCTGAAACTTTTAATCAAAGATCCCAGGTATGTCTAAAACCTCCAGAGGTGTCCAATAACTAAGTACAAATACTTCATTACTTTACTGAGTTTACTCTGCCATCTATACTTTACTGGAGAAATTATTTTTTTTAGACAACTTTTTTACTTCTGCTCCTTATATTTTAAAAATAGACCTGGTAGTTTTCATTATGGCCTGTTGGTAGTAAAAAAAAAATCCTCAAAATAACTGGTTTCATCAAGACAATTGATTTCTTTGTAGTTGGACTGGGTGCTGCCCCAACTTGTTGCTCACTACATACCAAAATAAATAGTTTATCAAGATGATGCAAAGTTGAATGTGACACTGTTACTATTAGTTATAAAACTGAGAAAATGAAGTCTAAGGAAGTAATCATCCAGAATGGTAGAAAAATCTCCCTTTAATAGGGCAGAGCAGTAAAGCTTTTTAAGAGTTTTTTCCTGCATTACTTTTATATTTTACTTAGTTTTAAAAATAATACTTTTAAGACATTTACTTGATTAGAAATCTTAAGTTGATCCTCTAACTTCTACAAAAGCGTTTTTAAACAGTAGGATTTATACTGCAGAAATAAATATGAATACTTTTGACGCCTCTGAAAACCTCACAGAAACCAGACCAGAGGGTTAGATGAAAGATAAATAATAATGTTTTTAGATCCTCAGCAGGGGTGACATTACTTTTTAATGTTTTTCTTAGATTTGATCTCAGTTGGCCCTAAATGGGTCTGTCATTGTGCCTCATTGTTGCACATAAGCTTTAGGTTGATTATAAAATTTTGTTCCAGATGTAACACAGGTGCCGCTGATCCAGTGAAACTGTGAAGGGCTGACCCAGTTTGGAACCATAAATGACAGAAAATAGAAAAACAAGCTGCAAAAAGAAAAGAAACTTTAAAGTAGAACAGATGATTGGGTCAGGGTTGCAGGAAAACAGACGAGGAACAGAATGGCTCTAGTTTACATCTTTCTATAGTCTTTGTTGGGAACTGGTTCAAATGGTCAGAACTTTGTGTTGTCATGGTAACATTAAAATCTCATTCAAATCTTATGCTTTTTAAGCAGTCCATTCTTAAAGGATGAAAATAATAATAATAAAAACAGGTGATAGGAAATCATAATTGACTCCTTATTTTCCCCCGTGGATGACGCAGCCTGTAAATGTAATCAAGCGTTTATACTTCTACACTGTAAAAAAATTAAATCTACATAAGTCATTTTTTCTTCAAATAAGTGAATTTTGTTCTGGAATTGAGGAGGAAAGTGAGACATTTTGCTAATGGACCGAGACAATTTACATTTAAAATAAGAAAACACAACTGCATTGTCTTATTTCAAATGCATATTATCTAATTATATTATTTTAAGAGTGAAAATACTCATTCCAATGGCAAACTATCTCATTTACCTGCTTAAATTAAGGGTAAACACACTTCATTTAAGTATTTTTTTTCTTGTTTCTAGATGATTTTTCCAGTGTATTAGTTAGCTGTTGGCTACCTGTGACGCACTGGAAAAAAATCAAAATCTAGACAAGTCATTTTTTCTTAAAATAAGTGCATTTGTTCTTGGATTGAGGAGGAAAGTGAGACATTTTGCCAATGGAACAAGACAGTTTACATTAAAAATAATAAAAAAAACAGACTGCATAAGCCTTATCTCAAGTCCATATTATCTTATTTTGAGAGTAAAAATCCTCATTCCATTGGCAAATCATCTTATTAACCCTTTAAAGCCCGATCCAAGACTGAAACAAAACAGAAAATTCCTTTTTTTTTGGTTTGAAGTCCTTATTTGGCCTTTTAACAAAATATGTAAAAAGAAAAAACAGAAATACATTTTGATATTAATAATTTATTACTATGCGATAAGTCAAGATACTTTTTTGTGTAGTCTTCTGCCCTCTGTTATCAGGTATATCTGATTGTGTACAATAGGATTTTGAGCAAAGTTTTTACTATTAAATTATGCAAAAGGTGTCAGACGCAAAACATTTCACAAACCGTATGTATCAAATATGATACATTTGGCATTATAGGGTTAACCTACTCAAATTAAGGGTAAATAAAATTAATTTAGGAGTAATTTTACCTTTTTCTAGATCGTTTTTGCAGTAAGTTAGACTTTGATGCTGTTTATATTGACTCAAAAACACTGAAAAACGATCTAGAACTAAGCAAAAATTTCTTAGAATAAGTCTATTTCCTCTTAAAGTGAGTAGGTTAAGATGTTTTGCCTATGGAATTAGTATTTTTACTCTTAATAAAAGAAAATTAAATATGATGCACTTGAAATAAGACGATGCAATTGTTTTTTTCTTATTTTGAATGTAAATTGTCTTGTTCCATTGACAGCGTGTCACTTACCTCCAAGAAAAAACGCCCTTATTTTAAGAAAAAAATTACTGAGTTAGAAAAATTTCTTTCAGTGCAACCACTGAGTCCGATTCTTTTTGTTGCAGTGAAAGAATGACGGCTGAACAGTGTCTCCTTCATCCATGGATTAAGGTAGGAAACGTTTCTCAGATCCTCTGACGTCACGTTTCACTGCGCTGAGTAGAGGCCTTCAGCTGGGACTCACTGACCAGTTTGTTGTCTGTTTTAGCCCATCACTCGCACGCAAGCAGCCAAAAGGAGCCGATCTTCAATCAATATGAAGAGCTTTAGGAAATTTAACGCCAAAAGAAAATGGAAGGTGAGTCAGAATTTTTATAAGCTTTAATGATTCGTCTTTTGCATTTCATGCTTGTCTCACAGAGTAGTAGCATCCTCAGTTTTAAGCAGGTGAAGTCAGCTAGCTAAGTAGGGCAGCCAGCGTCTGTAGGTTTTGCCAAATGCATCAATGAGAGGAAGAAATTCGATTCAGTTTATTTCTATAGCGCCAATTCGCAACACATGTCATCTCAAGACACTTTCCAGTTCACCAGATCATCCAGTCAGATTGATTCAAAGTTTTCTATCTAAGGAAAACCAGCTGATTGCATCGACTCATTGACTCCTCAGCAATCCCTCACACTAAGCATGCTTGTAGCGACAGTGGAGAGGAAAAACTCCCTTTGAACAGGAAGAAACTCCAGCAGAACCAGGCTCAGTGTGAGCGGCCATCTGCTGAGGCCGACTGGGGTTCAAGGAGACAGAAGCAGACATAGAAAAAGAAGCATAGATACAAAAGGCAACTGTCAACCAGCTCCACAGGCGGCCCCGTCCAGGAAACACACAGCCAGGCAGACGAGCTCCGAGCCAGCTCCCATGTCAGAGGATGAAGAGAGCACATCCAGTTAGTCACAGTCAGAGAAACAGGACTACACTGGAAAACAGGCCAAGCTCCAACATCTAGAAACAAAGGTGTTGATGGCAGCAGCACAGCTGATATTTCTCTCCAGGATGGAGTCACAGCCAAACAGGAACAGACCAGATGAAGCTACTATGAGAAAAAGCAGAGAGAGCAGAACGTTAGAGATTGAACTAACAGATTCTGCAGAGTGGGAGAATAGAGATAGAATGAAGCAGAATGAGAAAAAGGGGTCCCTATGTCCTCCAGAAGTCTAAGCCTTTAGCAGCATAACTATAGAGATAGCTCAGGATAACCTGAGCCACTCTAACTAGAAGCTTTATCAAAAAGGAAAGTTTTAAGCCTAGCCTTAAAAGTAGACAGAGTGTCTGCCTCATGGACTAAAACTGGTAGTTGGTTCCACAGGAGAGGAGCCTGATAACTAAAAGATCTGCCTCCCATTCTACTTTTAGAAATTCTAGGAACCACTAGTAAACCTGCAGATTGAGAGCGAAGTGCTCTGTTAGGAACATAAGGAACAATCAGATCTCTGATATCAGATGGAGCTTGGCCATTTAAGGCTTTATATGTGAGAAGGAGGATTTTAAATTCTATTCTGGATTTAACAGGAAGCCAATGACACCAGTAAAGACAGTTGGAGTGACTGTTTATCCCTAGTGCTGTCCCTCAGACTGATCATGAGAGTCACCAGATAGAAAGATGTGAAGGTTTCCCATCCTGGGTCTGTTATCTCTAACCTTAGTTACCAGTCTGAGTGTCCAGTTACCAGTGTGAGCGGCTGTTATAACAGAGTGCAGCATTTAAATTTAAAAGAGATCTGAGTGCATGCAGAGATGAAGTTGAGTTTTTAGAGCTGAGCGCGTGCACTAGACAGGCTTTGAGCGAGAATGCATGAGTTTAAACTCTGCACATTGTTCACACTACACGCTCAGACTGATAACTGCACATTCAAATGGGTGGCAAAAAAATGACACCATAGCTAAGGTGCTAGATGTGGATGAAGCAGGAAGAATTCTCGCTTGTTCCAGAGCCACATAAGCTGTCACTATGGAAGTTAGCGGACAGAAAGCCCTCAGTTTGTCAGTATAAATGAAAAGAAAACATCTGTTTCAAATTTGGAAATTGATGCTGAACCTTCACAGAACAGCTTCTACTCTGACCGAGAACAATTTTAAAAAGCTGTTTCTACTTTAAACCCTTTCTATCAGATGTTATTTCAGAGATCCTGGTAAGATGCCATTGGTGGCTGAGTTCTCCAACAGTGAGATGTTTGAGGAAGTAGAAAAGTTCCTCTAGTTTTAAACATGTATAGATACAGCTTAGTTATCTGAAGCAGCAGCTACCCAGTTAGCTATGGAGGACCAGAAATACAACCATTTCAAACAATTTAAAGGTTTTTCAATTAAATTATTAAAGAACTGTTTTTAACGATCCAATTATTAAATGTGGAACTTTGAAAATGAATTTTAAACTCGTGTTTCAAAAAACTTGTTTCTAGAAACCATAAATATCTTTTTTCTTTTTACTGTAACCAGTAACTGCAGGGTGCTGTATCTGGTAACCAGTCACACAGATGGAACCAGTCAGTTTGCTTTGCTGGGTAACAGTCTGAAGTGTGTCTGGGTGTGTCCCAGAGCAAAGCTGCACTGCAAAAACATTCGGAAAATTGGTAAAAATCTCTTGAATTAAGTGTCTGTACCCTTAATTTGAGTAGAAAAATAAGAGGATTTGTCTATGCAATAAGCATTTTTACCCTTGAAATAAGATAATTAGATATTATACACTTAAAATAATATGTTTTTTTCTTATTTTAAATGTAAATTGTCTTGTTCAATTGGCCAAGAGACTTGCCTCCTCAATTCAAGAAAAATTCACTTATTTTAAGAGAGACTGATTTAGCTTACATTTTTTGCAGTGTGCTTCTCCTTTCACAGTTTCTAAAGTAAAGTACATTTAGGAAAGGTTTTCCTGTTATTTAAGGCTAACCTCCTCCTCCCTGGACGACCCAGAAGGGGAGAAGCCATTTTGAATATCCCCACAGTGCGGATTGATGCTGTTTCAGATAGTTTCAGATAGTTTAGGGTTTGGCAGATATGGTGGAAACCTTTGAACACATTTAGGACAAAGAAAATAGGTGGTTTGAGAGGTGCGTGAAGGAAGCCATCTATGTGAAGAAAGAAGAAATGACCTTAAACAGAGGCGGAGGACTCTGATTTCAGCCAACTCCAAAGGGGGGGACCCGTTCATCCGTTTCTATTTGCATGTTTTCTAAACAAAAACAAGGCTTTGTTGGCTCATCGCTATTTCTGACTTTTTTAATTGAAAAATCTTCCTGGATGGAAGAGAAACGTCTTCAAACTTGGAAACAAAGTCCAGTGGATTGTTTATTTTAACTTTTCTGGAAAACCGTTGACCAGCTTTACCTTTTATAGCAGCTGACGTGTTGGAAAGAACAGCAGAAAACCTCTTTCTAAGTAACAGCTTCATTAGGCCTGTTTGGGTTTTAAGACTGGTGTTTATCGCAATGATGGACTAAAAAAATAAATAAAAGCTGCACTGTCACCTTAGCCTCAAAGTAGTGCTGACTAAGTTCCTCATTTGCAAACCGAACAGCTTATATAACATTAAGGTCAGCCGATGCTTTATGCTGCAGACTAATTATTAGACATTTCTAACCTTTTTCAGATGTCCTACAACATGGTGCGGATGTGTAACCGGTTCTTCAGCCTCAGACTGGACTGTAACCCTAGCTTGAATCCAGATCCTTTACAGGTGAGATCATGTTTGACTGAAACCAGTTTTTTATGTTGACTGATCTCAAACAAAATGATGAATGAAGTGAAATTAGAAGGTTGACACATGTTGCTCTACTTTTAAACAGAGTGTGCACAAGGAGAAAGGGTTACGCCTTTACACTATACCTTTAAAATCAACACAGTGGCCAAAAGAAGATGACATGGAGGTCAGGAAGCAGCCTAGAATAAGCCTGTAGCTCAGGCAAGCGCAGCAGTTTGCTGCATATGGGGTTTTGATAGCTAGAAACCACAGAGAGCTGTGCTCTGCAGGCTGATGGAAGCACGTTCTGTCTTAGAGGTAGAGTGGACGATGTTCTTTTACCGGGTGGATCATATATATATCCCAGAATGCTTTATGCAGATCGTATTCAAATCCCACAGCCACCCCACCCCCGATCAAGTAAAATGATACTACTGGCATAAAATGAAATACAAACAGCATAAAAATAAAACAACAAGCCGGTCCCATCGAGGCGTAATCGGAGACAATGACAGACGAAGTCTCATCCTGATGTCCAGTCTGCTCCTTAGCTTTGTTTTGGTCGCTGTAACCGCAGAAAATCCCGCTTCACAATGAGAGGATGTTATAGATAGGATGAGTCTTAACCTGTGTCAAGAGGCACAGATGCACCGACTGATGTAATTGGGACAGAATACCGCAATTTTTTATATTTTTCAAAATAAAACATCACTCAGACTCTGATCGTCGATAAATTATTCTGTGCGGCCCGGTACCAAATGACTGACGGACCGGTACCGGTCCACGGCCCGGTGGTTGGGGACCGCTGCACTATATAGTCCCCACTCTGTATAGTGATGGGAGGGACTAAGGGGTTATGGCGGACGGTCGGACACACTAAGCTTGTATGAGCTATGAGAACAGCAACTTTTAAACAGAGAGGGAACACCTATTAAATGTGCACATTAATCCTCGTGCACGCTCTGCACATGCACAGGTTGTGCATGTGAACTTTTTTAAGTGGAGAGGCTAAAATATTTGCGAGAATCCTCCTCTACACCTTAAACTGATCAGGGATCAAATATCTGTCTGTGCTTTATGTCCATTAGTTACTGACATGTAATCAGTTTTCTCTTTTAAACCATGGATCTTCTGACAATATCAAACTGTTTTTTTTTTCCACAGAGACAATGTGAAAGTGACTCAGAGGATATGGAGAGCAGGCCCGCCTCGCTGCTGCGCCGGAGACTCAGCAGCAGCTCATAGAACGGCTTAGATAGGCGCCACGAGGTCCACGCTGCTCCACAGGATCCCTGAGGGCCTCCTGAACGAGCCACAGACTGAAAGAGTCCAGCGTCCAACATGGACGAGCCTTTTCCTTCCTAAAACACTTTCGGATCCGGGGGGAGGGGAGACTTTTATAAATGTTTTATTTGTCAAGTGGATTTGTAAAAACCTGTTTATATGATGCGCCTTAAAAGGTTTTAAATGTTTAAAGAAGCTCAATCATTTCATATATTTTTTAAAGATTAAACATTTTGTTTCTTTTTTTTCTGTTTATTTAAGCAGCCAAGGACAATACTAAACTAAACTAACTAAAGGTTGTACATATACAGAATGGGATTAATGGTTTCCAGTCCCGCCAACCAGTACAGTACCACTAATGTCTGTTTGTTTGTGTTGCAAATTAAATATTTTATGGTTCACTCATCAGTCAATAAGTGACAACAGGACTGGATTTGTTTAACTTGACTGTACTTTTTTAAATTAGACAATACTTGTGACAAAGAGCACATGGATGTTTGTTGTCAATATTTGTAAATGGAAATTGGGATTTAAAAATTTCAGAAATTGAAATGAGAAAAAACTGCAATCCAAAATGAAACTTTGAAAATAGAGGAACTTTGCTGTTTCCTCAGATTTGATTTCATTATTTTCAGAAAGTTTTTATATATTTTTCAGACCTTTTCTTACGCTGGTGAAGATGCTCAGTCATCCAGGTCATTCCAAAATCTCACTTTCCTCAATTCAAGAAAAAATGCATTTATTTTAAGAAAAAAAATTACATCTTTAGATTTAATTTTTTTGCAGTGTACATGGATGCTGGCTAGAATTATCCTGGTCAACGTTGGTTATTTGGTTTAAAGTGAAGAGAAAGTGATTAATGAAATTCATTTTAAAAATTATTCTGAAAAAGAGGATTTCCGAGAAAAAAATTAAAAACTAAAATAAAAAAGATTTTTGAATTAAACATTTTTCTAAAAAACAATCCACTGGACTTGGTTTCCAAGTTTGAAGATGTTTCTCTTCCCATCCAGGAAGCTTTTTCAATTCAAAAATGTCACAATTAGCTTTGATTTGCTTTATACAGAAGTTACGGCTTAGAAAACATGCAAATTGAAAATGAACCCCTGTCACTCTAACCTGACAACAGCCAGATGCATGTCTAGCTCCGAGCTAGGCGGAGCTAGACATGCATCTGGCTGTTGTCAGGTTACTGTCACACTGCATGGGACCAAAACATCTCGCCTGGTCGGCCACCTCAACGATCCCCCATTCCTAAGTGGCGGACCAGTTCAATTAGCATGTTTTCTAAGCCATTACAAGGATTTGTTGGGCTTCTGTATAAAGCCTGGAACTCAACGCTATTTCTGACATTTTGAATTGAGAAAGAGAAACGTCTTCAAACTTAGAAACAAAGTCCAGTGGTCGTTTTTATTTTTTTACCTTTTTGGAAAAATGTTTTATTCAAAAACCTTGTTTTTCAAATTTTACTTTATTCTTCTAAAATCCTCTTTTTTCACTGATAACATGGTTCTTCCAATTTCCATTTACAAAACAGGTTCTTTGCTCGATGCAGTAATGGACCAAAGTTTAACCCATAGAAACTAATGAGGCGTCATGAAGGCAAAGAGGTTTAGTGTGAAACAAACTAAAGCCAGAAGCAGTGATGTCAGGATGGGAGAGGAGAGTTACCTGCTGGAGCTTCACCAAACATTAAAGAAATATTTCACCCCATCTCACCTACAGTTCTGTCTCAGAGAATTTACTAGAAAGTTAAACTTATTTTATGTGTGGTGAAGTGAGAAGGAGGCGTCCAATAGGAGCTGATGATCCTCAGTCTGATTAGACAGAACTAGAGCAACCATCTTGGTGTCATGGATCCCAGACAGGCTGGAAACCACACCCAAAGATGAATCCTCTCTACGGACAGAGGAGCAGACTGTCCTCCATGGATGCCAAGGAGAGGCTGATATAGGAGGAATGATGAACAAGCATGAGACTCCACCCAGAACAGGAAGCTCTGTCAAACTCACAGTCCAGGAGGACTGGATCAGTAAAACACACAGAATCAACCCGGACGTTTTGATTGGATCCTGTTCTGTAGGTCTGTCTCATAGGAGCTTCAGGTGGAGGTAGATGAAGCACTAAGGAATGAATTCAGAGGCGTCAGTAGCACAGCTGCCTTGCAGAAACAAGGTTGTTGGTACCAAACCCTGCCCCCCCCCATGGCAGGCCTATACAGGATGGATGGTTTCCATTTCCAGTTGAAGTCCTATTATATTAGGAATAGAGAAAACATCTGGGGTCCGTTTCATGAAGCAGGTTTAACAAACTCAGATTAAAATCCTCTAAATGGATCTAGCCTAAAGTCAGGAACTCTGAGTGTTCGGTTTCACACCGGCTGCTGTGAATGAGTTCAATCAATTTTAACTAGGTGCACAATGAGTTAAACGTGCGTATGAAAAGTCATCAGTGGAGCAACGATTCACAAGTCACCATGACAACAGGAAGGGCCTATTTCACCACAATGGAACTAGAGATTTTAATGAATAAATCCAGAACAAATGAAAGAGAATGTGCTAAAGACAAAGAGCTGCAAAGGAGAGGAATGTGATCGTGCCAGTAGGCTCATTAGGCTGTTATCGGGTGAATCCTAATTCTAACTAAAGTTATTCCTTTTCCTAGCATTGAATTAATAAATGTTTAATCTGAAAATAATTTCAGTAGTTCATGTACTGTAAATATAATTAAATAAAACGATTTGTATCTCGCTCATATAAACCACATAAAAGTAATATATCCTCTCCCTATAAATATTTCTCTGAATTAATGCAGATCATTCTTTTTAAGATCCTCAAACAAATTTGCAAAGTTTGTTTTTAAAACCTTATGAGGCTAACAGACCTAGTGAATGATATTTATGAAGAAAACTGGAAATAAAATAGAGTGATAGCCTATAAGGAGAGTGGAGACAGAGGACAGAGTTTACTCAAGAAAAGCTGCTGCTGACCAGGTTAGCTCTGGGGAGAAGGTTACTATGGCAACAGAATCATAGGTGGAGGAAACTCTTTGTGAAACAGGAAGCTCAGTTTCCCTGTTTTTGGTAAACGTGCTTCATGAAACGGACCCGATGGTTTATGCTGGTGAAGATTCTCAGTCATCCAGGTCTTTACCAGCATACTGCACTCCATCCTGGGAAGGAAACCCTCAGACCTTAGGAAGCTTGCAGATTATAGGAACCGTCTTTGTTCCCTTTTCTTCTGGTTCATTTTGCATGTTTTCTAAGCAAAGTTTTGTTGGGCTACTGTATAAAGCTTGGAGCTCAGCGCTATTTGAGAAAGAATCCTGGATGGGAAACGAGACATCTTCAAACTTGGAAAACAAATTCCAGTGGATTGTTTTGAACTTTTTGGGAACATCTGATGGTTGTTTCCTGAGGACCTGCAGCACAGGAAGGTGTGATTCTCTGAAGCTCATTCGCCCTCTGGACTCAAACCCCGCCCCACATTCCTACAAACCTGAACCTGTTAAACTGCTTTTTTTCTTTTACAGAAAAGCTCATCCAGTGGTCACCATGACAACAGCCCCCCATTAAAAACTTAAGAAAACACATCCTCAACCACAAATAGAACTTTTCACTTTTAACCCCAAATAAACCCCACATTTTCTTGTTTCTTAAAAATGTAAACGATGATCCATTTATCAGTTTATTTGTTAAAGTTTTGAAAAAAAAAAAAACGTTATTCCCCATCTTTCAGATTAAACTAAATCCAGCAGGCCTCTGCCTGCCTGAGCCTTCAGGACCAAACCATAAATGATCCTTCCAGCGTTTGCATCGTTTCTCACTAAAAGCTGCAGGAAAGTAAGCCAGCAGCTCTGACATCCAACTGTGATCCTGCAAAAAATTAAAGTCAATCTTATTTTGTGGTTCCAGTAAACGGAAACGGAAGATAAAAAAAAAAATTATTGTAATTGAACAGAACCATTACATTAAATTCATAACAATTACATGATTTTACATCAGTGGAAAAGTAGAAACCCAAGTTCTTCCATCCAGACCATCTAACCGTAGACGTATTTCCACTCCTCGGATCGTTTTTTCCTTGTTACTGTCCATCACCACCTTTCCTTTGAGTCCCCCCCCCCCACCCCCCAGGAACCAGTCCTTAGTTCTTCTTGGTTTTTGGAGAGTCATATTTCCTCTTACTGGAGTACCAGAGGAGCAGAGGAATCCCGATGGAAGGCAGAGTCATCACCCCAAACGCAGCCCAGTCCAGCTAACAGAAATAAAAGAGACAAATTCATGAAAATAATGTTGCAAATGAATAAAATGCATAAATACAACTTTTCATAAAAGGAATATACACTATATTGCCAAAAGTATTTGCTCACCCATCCAAATTATTGGAATCAGGTGTTCCAATCACTTCCATGGCCACAGGTGTATAAATTCAAGCACCTAGGCATGCAGACTGTTTTTACAAACATTTGTGAAAGAATGGGTCGCTCTCAGGAGCTCAGTGAATTCCAGCGTGGAACTGTGATAGGATGCCACCTGTGCAACAAATCCAGTCGTGAAATTTCCTCGCTCCTAAATATTCCACAGTCAACTGTCAGCTGTATTATAAGAAAATGGAAGTGTTTGGGAACGACAGCAACTCAGCCACGAAGTGGTAGGCCACGTAAACTGACGGAGCGGGGTCAGCGGATGCTGAAGCGCATAGTGCGAAGAGGTCGCCAACTTTCTGCAGAGTCAATCACTACAGACCTCCAAACTTCATGTGGCCTTCAGATTAGCTCAAGAACAGTGCGCAGAGAGCTTCATGGAATGGGTTTCCATGGTCGAGCAGCTGCATCCAAGCCATACATAACCAAGTGCAATGCAAAGCGTCGGATGCGGTGGTGTAAAGCACGCCGCCACTGGACTCTAGAGCAGTGGAGACGCGTTCTCTGGAGTGACGAATCGCGCTTCTCCATCTGGCAATCTGATGGACGGGTCTGGGTTTGGCGGTTGCCAGGAGAACGGTACTTGTCTGACTGCATTGTGCCAAGTGTAAAGTTTGGTGGAGGGGGGATTATGGTGTGGGGTTGTTTTTCAGGAGCTGGGCTTGGCCCCTTAGTTCCAGTGAAAGGAACTCTGAATGCTTCAGCATACCAAGACATTTTGGACAATTCCATGCTCCCAACTTTGTGGGAACAGTTTGGAGCTGGCCCCTTCCTCTTCCAACATGACTGTGCACCAGTGCACAAAGCAAGGTCCATAAAGACATGGATGACAGAGTCTGGTGTGGATGAACTTGACTGGCCTGCACAGAGTCCTGACCTCAACCCGATAGAACACCTTTGGGATGAATTAGAGCGGAGACTGAGAGCCAGGCCTTCTCGTCCAACATCAGTGTGCGACCTCACAAATGCGCTTCTGGAAGAATGGTCAAAAATTCCCATAAACACACTCCTAAACCTTGTGGACAGCCTTCCCAGAAGAGTTGAAGCTGTTCTAGCTGCAAAGGGTGGACCGACGTCATATTGAACCCTATGGATTAGGAACGGGATGTCACTTAAGCTCATATGTGAGTCAAGGCAGGTGAGCAAATACTTTTGGCAATATAGTGTATTTAAAGTGAGTTGAACATCCTGCGTTTCTGTAAGTTCTCCACCTTCCAAATCATGGAGGATTCTGATGTTTTAATCTTAGGTGTCCACTGTGAGAAACATGCTGCACAGAAGTATTTAAACAGCTGTGAAAAGATTTGTTACAGTAGCCTTTGTTTGCTACTAGAGGTCAAACGTTTCCTGTAGTTTTTCTCCAGGTTTAATCAGACTGCAGCAGGGAGGGATTCTGGCCCATTCCTCCACACAGATCTACTCTAGATACGCCAGGTTTGTGCTGAGAAACAGTTTTAGCTCTGAAGATAATCTATACAGTTTAGGTCTGGGGACTGGCTAGGCAGCACCAGAGGCCTGATAAGCCTCTTACAGAGCCACTCCTGGCTGAGCTTTAGGTCTTCATCATGATGGAGGAACCATCTTTCCCGCTCAGAAAGGAGGAGGTCGTTCCCTCAAATCCGCCAATAAACAGCGTCAGTCATCCTGTCCCACAGAAAGCGTCTCCAGAGCATGATGCTTCCAGCCCCATGCTTCACAGTATTTTTGGGACACACTAGTGAAGATTCTCAGTCATCAGGTCATCGTCATTTGTTGTATTTTTTTTTAACTTTTTGGAATGTTTCTCTGGATTGTTCATCTATCAAACATGACGTGTTGAATTAAGACCCTTTAATTATCTCCCATGATCCGCGAGGATCATCTGACTAAGGGAGCTGGACATATGCCGATTTTAAAACCATGCAGGATTTTATTCCATGACGTGTTAAGCCGGGTGTACACTGTACGGTTTTTGATTTTCTCCAGTCATGCAAGAATTTTCTCTCTTTGAGCCTGACGGTGCGTGGTGTCGTGTACAGGGGGTAACGAGGGGAGATCAGCCTCTAACGACCACCTCCCCATCAGGAATCGTAAGGTCGGGAGAAAATCAAAAGTAATTCAGTCGGCCGTCGTAAGGTGGTCATGGGCAAATCGCTCAGTGGGCAAAAAAGGAATTTTCTTCCTCTCAGAGGAAAACCCAGAAGCATGGGTGGGGGGCGGGGCGAGTGAAATTGACTTTATTCTGTAAAACTGACAGAACGTAGTAGCCATGTTTCCTCAGCCATGTCTTTGTCCAAATACGTCGTCGCCTTTTAGGGCTTTGTGGTGGATGATCCTCCCACCACCACATCGTGTTACCCCCAGATTCCACATACTCCGTCAGCGCTCCGCTCCGCCCCGCTGACGTACGTCGTGCGGAGCGCTTGTCTTTCATAAAAATCAATGAGAGCTGTTCCACATCCACCGCTACTCCTCCGCACGTCTCCGTCCACGTACGTCTTCTCCGTCCGTCACCGACAAATTACGGAGCCGAGCTATTTTTTGCTCCACTCCAGTCAGGTCAAGATCCGCAATTGCAATCGCACCAAACAGGAAAAAGAACATCGACAAATTCCGATTCGTCAAATTAAAATATAGCAGCAACAGATCGGTGACTAGAAATTATAGCACAATTCTTATATATTAAAAAAAAACTAACACCGTTTATTTAAATGATTGGATCCAAACTATTGGTTATTCACCAACGAGGAAGCAGATTTCTCATCTCCATCAAAATATTTATTTTATACCGAGGGACTTAAACTTTAATCAAATCAATTCAAAAGAAACTTCTTATTACAGGAATGAAGAGAGATGCTGAGTTTGGGAGTAGAGAACAAGTTCATTCAAAAAAAGCAGTTTTGAATTATCCTTATCCCCGTTACAAAAATCTACAAAAATATATATATATATTTGTGCAGAAACTGAACATCTGCTGGATGATGGTGGGATTTTTTTAATATGTCATATTAAATTAAGCTCACAGGGTTCATACAGGAATGAGTGACTCTAATATAATGCTATTTTAATGCTATTAGAAATTATTTTAATGCCATCAACAAGAACCATGAACACAAGTTATTAGTGTCCATGAAATATGAAGGAGCTGTAAGCACAGTTCCATGACTCCTGTATGTATGTAAACACACACACACACACACACACATATATACGTATATATATATTTCCTCTAGCTTTTTCTCCGCCTGGAGCTTCCTTTCCGAACATACGGCTTTATGATCAGTTCCACGCAAATTAATAGCGATATAATATATCTGACGAAATTGTTTTTATAAGCATTTTTTATTAAAGAATTATAAATACTTCGATAAACATATTTAAATAATTTTAGTGCCAATTAAGGCCTTGATTAAAAAAAAAATGAATTGTAATTATTTTTAATGATCCGCGGAAACCCTGGTTCATCTCGCGCATGCTCTCTACGATCTCCAAGAAACTCAGAGCGGAGCGGTCTGGAGCCACAGCGGAGGATGTATGCTTTGCTTTGTGCAGGCGGCCTGGAGCGCAGCGGGGCGGAGCGCTGACGGAGTATGTGGGGTTTTGGGGTTAGTATTTTTTTCTTGCTTTATATTATATTACAGTTTATGTTTAAGTTGGTTATTTATTTTAGACAGGTATTTTCTAATGGGTGCACACTTTAGTTAATGTCTGTCTGAATGGTTTATTTACACTTGTTCTTTTGTTTGAGATGCTGCTGATGCAAACCAGCTGGAGGAGGAAACCTGGAGCGTACCATTTTTGAAAGACTGACGGGGGAGATTTGTTTCAAGTTTAATTAGTTTGTCACTTAAATACTTATTGTTTCTGCTAAGTAAAGGTTAGTTTTGCTTTATTCGTCTCATAGATTGGTTAACTTTGTATTTATTGGTTCTTTTGTTATGTTGTGCCTCCCTCATGTGGTAGACTTGGGTTACTCCATCCCTTTTTAAGCAGCCTTTAGTTCTTTGTTTGCAGGTCAGTTTTTTTGTTTGAGTTGGATCCTCAGTTGGCCTCAGTTAAGTTGGGCCCAGATCCATGTTATTTTGTATTTAAGTTATTTTGTGTTGCTTTTGAGCCTTTGTTAACCATTTTTGACACAATTAAATGAAAGCACATTTTCAAATTTTGAACACCTTTTGTACTTATTTAAGTTTAGTCCCTCACAGGCTTTCAACACAAAATCTCACAAATATCCAAGGCAGCGCGTTTCACTCCAGTGAGCTTCATATTCCTCTTCTACTCGTTTGGCTTCCAGATAGACGAGTCCGAGTAGCGCCATCTCACTGCGGAGCTGAGTCTCACCTGGTTTTTAGACGTACAGTGTGAGCAGGTAGATCACATCAGAGCGTCGGGTCACACAGCGTGAGAAAAAACATGGTGAGCTGGGAACTTTTAAACCCTGCGGTTTCGCCGTGCAGTCTGAGCTGTAGCTGCGTGAAACGATTGAAAATAGGGCTGCAACAACGAATCGATAAAATGGATAAAAATCGACTTTTAAAAGCGTTGGCAACGAATTTCATTATCGATTAGTTGTGTCGAGCGATTAATGCGTCATCCGCCGCCGCCGTCATCACTGCCACTTGACTGAAACGGGGGAAGAAAAAAAATTACGGCAGAGCGAGCCAGTGTTGCAAACTCAGCGACTTTGTCGCTATATTTAGCGACTTTTCAGACCCCTCCAGCGACTATTTTTCAAAAAAGCGACTAGCGACAAATCTGGCGACTTTTTACGGTGTCACTGGCGGCTTTTGGAGACTCTTACGTGAAAGCATGTATCGTTCCTAATCTGGTCCTCCAGCGGCAGCTGCTGCCGTGGGGCACCTCCCCCATCCCAACCCCGTTCTCCCGCAGGAATCCCTCTCAGCGCTGCTGTCAGAGCCGCAGGATGTTTACCCTCAGCGTCCAGACTGCAACTGAAGCGCGCATGCGCCGGGATTGACGGCGCAAATTGATCACAATAATTAAAATAGCCTTTATAAATAAATTAACTTGCAAATTATGAGGGCAAGGCTTTTAAAGTTTAAATCTTCTGGCAAAGATAAAGTAAAGATCCTGCAATTTATGGAAGTAAAGCAGAATAAAATCCAGCAAGATCAGTAATATGTCAATTAATTATCTGCCACATTCCCATGTAAATATCTGTCTTTGGAGGATGTGTTTTTTAGCACCCCTAGTTCTCTCATTTTTATTCCAAATACAATTTATAATTTGAATCACAGGCTATTTTTATCTCTATGGTTCAGTATTTTCTCAAGTAGCAACTTTAACTGCTATACTTTCCTGTCTTAAAAGGCAGAACTCTTCTAGTCTAAAAAAAACCTAATTTGTTGAAATGGGGGGGGGGGCTATTGTTTGAACCCCTTAGGGGCTTTTAAAAACAAAAATGTCTTTTTTTTGCGCTTTATGAAACAAAGTAGCCTATATTTTGTGGACGTACAGCTACATTTCTCATGTAAGTTTGCGTAGTTTTAACACAAACATTTTTCATATTGCACCAAGGCAGTTAATGAGCAACCTGTACTTGTGTGCTTGTTTGTTCTGTTTAAAATGTTTATTTTGGAATAAAGAGGTTAATATAAAAAATATTTTTTGTCCGATTCATCGATTAATCGAAAAAATAATCGGCCGATTCATCGATTTTTAAAATAATCGCTAGTTGCAGCCCTAATTGAAAATATCACACAGTGTATGGCCGGCTTTAATGCATTACCCACAGTAACCTTGGAAACAGTAGTGCCTCCTCTATGCAGGTGGCTGCTGGCCTTCTAACCTTTCTTAGGATCCCTGAAACGCTGCGAGGGGAGATGTTGCCGGGGGAGACCGTCAGTCACGTTTAGCTTTTTCCAACAGTTGGAAACAGTTACAAGCTGCCTGGTAGGTACCAAGTAGCCCTTTCTAGATTTCATTAAATGTTTCCTCTGGTGTCCTTGAACGTCTCTTTGGTCTGAGCCATGTTAGTAGCTTCAGTCTAACTGATTGTACGGTGTGTTTATGCTGCCAACAATGCGTCTAATTTAGAAAAAGAAGTGGAGACGGACGATTTAGAGGCACACTAACAGGTCTTTGAGGGATTGTTTTTTTTATTCGCAGGTGGTCAAACTCATTTGTAGCAGTAATATATGTATAAATGATATAAAAAATCATAGATTGTGATTTCTGGAAGCTTTTTTGGAGGGATCTGCACCAAAGATAAAAATGTTGCCCCCTCCATGATTTGGAAGCCAGAGAACAGAATCAAAAAATGTTCAGATACTTTCATGAAATAAGAACTGCAGTCAAACCTACATAATGTGGGGAGAAGCGCCGGTCAAACTCCCTCTGAGCCAGGATGCCGCCCTGGCCGGGGGCACTGGTGTAGCCCACCTTCCATACATCAGAACACAAAATGAATCAATCTGATATTTTACACCACAAACACGTCGTCGTGGATTTAAAGGATGAGCTGCTCTTACCACAACCTGCCCTCCTTCCTGGGCCACGTAGCTGACAGAGGCAGAGGTGAAGTTAAAGTACCCGGCCTTCAGGGGGCGCAACACCACCGTATGAGACACATTGCTCGCTCTGATTTCACAGGTTAAATTAAAAACTTGAAAATGATGGGGGGAAAAAACAGATCTTTAACACGAAATATGACATCTAAACAGTCCTCTGAAGACAGTGAGGTGGTTAAAATCAGGCACCAAGCTGATACCACCCTCACACCTGCTGCCATCTTCAACTGATTTTTTTTTTTGGTTGAAGAAAAAAGACAGAAAAAACCCAATTAGGTAAAAAATGACTCAAGTTTCCCTCAATGCAGAAATGATTTAGAGATCTCCAATCAGAGAAGCCCACAGAAACCATGTGGGGACGATCAGTTTGACTCCAATCCATGTTTTATATAAAATAAACAGCAGCATCCTGGGAGAAGGTTGAAAGATCTTGATTCAAATTAGATTTTTATGGATTGCTATCGTGTTCATTATGAGAGAGCATGATGTTAAACAATGGTCACTGCTTTAGAGGGGCAGCATCAGGGAAGATATTTCAGTTCAAGGATACGGAGCAATCCTGTCCCACTTCACATTCAGCATCCCCGATACAATCCCAAAGTCCTCGGGAGGAAAGGAGTCATCAGAAAGCTCCACCTCCAGGGCAGCACTGTGGAGAGAGAGAGAGAGAGAGAGAGAGAGGACATCAGACATGACTCCAGCATCTGCCTCATAGAACCTAAAGGCCAGCACCGTTCTGATAAAGTTAGTCAACTATCCAGAGTTCAGACTGAACCAAATCGTTTTGGTTCCTCTGATGGCCCCTAAAGTGAAGAACGCTGGACAACCTAGATCATCCTCCTCAGAGGGTCGTATAAAAACAGTGTCTTCAGTCAGAGGCTTCAGCAGAGCTGCTGTAAGGCAGACCACTACAGACAACATCTGCAGCCACTGACTGGAGAAAGCTCCAACAATAAGAGGTTCAGCATTTATTTTACCTTCTGGATGAATGAAGTAATAAGCATTTACACTGTTAGAAACATAAATCATCAATCAATCCCTTTTGCAGTTTGGAAAAGCTACATTTTTCAATCAACTCCTAGTGGTAATGATTTAATTCAAAGTTTTAGGTAATTTCTGTAGTTTGCAGTTTAATTTCATTAAAGAAAATAGTTTAATCAGGTTTGGTAGAGAAATAACCAGATTTTATTTTGAAGCTATGTCAATGAGCCCCTTGTGTTGCTGCTGACTTTCTGAAAATACTAAAACAGCGTCCATTTTCTTCAGGCTTTCTAGGAGGAGAAACCATGAAGCAAAGGTTTTCTTTCAGAGCATGGAACCAACTTCATTTTCATTATGGAGGTTTGTCTATAAAAACTAATGTGAACTGTAAACCAGTTCATTTCTGCTGTAATGGTTTGAGGAAGGAATCGCATCATCATTTCACAAAAATGCAAAAATACTTTTACTTTAAACTACGTGTGAAGTGATGCTAAATTAATGCCACAACAATTTAAATTGGGCTGGCTAGCTGAAGTGGTCAGGAGACCCTGGGTTGGAATCCCCACTGGGGGAGGTCTGGGTTCATATCCCACTGGGGGGGATTGAGCTGCCAGCGTGGGTCTTTAGGCAACACACTCCATGCTAATGCCTGTGGATAAAAGCGTCTGCTAAATGCATAAACAAACTGCAGGAGAATGATTAAAGACTAAACGTCTTTCCATAGATCTTACCGAAGGTAATTTTAAAGGTGACCATCCCAGAACCTCAGCTTTTCTGTTACAGAGGAATTGCTCAGCTTTATGTTCTTGTCCCAATACAACTTTTAAATCTCAGATACCAATAGTGCAGCTCTGAGTATTTACTGATATCAGCAGGAATCATGCATAATTTTATCACTCATCTTGTTATGTTAGAAAAGGTTTGATCCAGTGATTGTACTCAAACAGAACAAAAGGTATTAGATCGACTGACCCATCGATTATTAAAGGGGAACGCCGTTTTTTTTTTCTTCCATTGGGCCCTTGATTTCACGTTATTCCATCATGTTCTACTCACCCATATGAGTTTAGTGTCATTTGGAGCCGTTCTGAAGATATTCCGTTAGATTATATCCAAGTAACGTCTTCCTATGGGCAACGGTTGAAGGCACAAACTAAACTGTTCATTTATTCTTTATGGTACACCAGCATTCAGAACATGCAGGCCAATCACTGTCCCCCAGACATCCACCGTTAGATTTTTTATATTTATATCTTTTAAAAACAAAGCGGCGGGTGTATGACGTCATCCGTGCGCGTCGGCTACCATTCCTTCATCCTGTCATCTGAACTGCTGCTAGTTTTCCTCCCATGCCTGGAAGATGTCTAGTGCTGCTACCGCAGATGATCTCGCTCTCCAAATGGAATTGAACGATTCAGATTAGCTAGAATGAATAGAAGGGGTAGAGCGTAGCCGCCTGTGGCCCAGGCTGCCTGTCACAACTCCAGTGCGGAGCGCCGATGACGTCATACACACTCCGCTTTGTTTTTAAAACATAAATATAAAAAATATCCAAGTAACACCTTTCTATGATTATTGGATATAACCTAACGGAATATCTTCAGAACGGCTCCAAATGACACAAAACTCATATGGGCGAGTAGAACATGATGGAATAACGTAAAATCAAGGGCCCCGATGTAAAAAAAACAGCGTTCCCCTTTAACCAACAGGTTACAGAAACTTTAAACAGGAGCAGAAGTGTCGCTGCCTGCCTGTCCTGGCAGTGACATCTTGGAAAAACGGTTCCAGCAAGCTATATTTTTTAACATACACAACCGTGCCTCTCCCTTCAGACCACCCCTCAAAAACACATGAACCCGCATGCTGTCTGCAGCGCGTCTAGAGCAAGAGGAGCAGCGTTTCGCCGATGTTGGAGCTGGCAGGGAGACAGTCGGTACTGATGATACAGAGCGCTATGATCACTCGTTTAACTATTAACGCCTAAATTAATTAAAAATGCCGAAACCTGCCGGCTAAACATGTTCGTTTTTATTATCCTGGGCTGCTCAGTGGAGCAGTGGGTAGCTTGCAGCAAGAACGTTCCAGGTTAGATTCCTGGCCTGGGGTATTACTTCATGGAGTTTGCATGTTCTCCCTGAGCATGCATGGGTTCTCTCTGGTTACTCCGGCTTCCTCCCACAGTTCAGAAACATGACTGTTAGGTTAAATGGCTTCTCTAAATTCTCCTTAAGTCTGTGAATGGTTGTTTTTCCTGTCTGTCTCTGTGTTGCTCCTGCTGCTTTAGGTGTGAACGTAGCATAGCAGTGGCTAGCTTCCAGCCATGGCGTCCTGCACAAGCATTGGGGGATCGTTTTGTTCATTTGTCAGGGTACGCTCAGGGTAGAGGGACAAGCAGACGGCCATGATTGACGTGTCAGGAACAAACAGTGAACAACGAACTGTCTTTTGTGATTGGTTGGGGCTTTTTAATTGATTTCCCACTGAATAGGGGACCATTTATTTTAGTTTCACTTCCAGACCTTCTATTTCACTGCTTACTAAGCAGCTGTGGGGAGATCTTTAAGCCACATGGTAAAAAAAAAATGCATCTGAAAAGATATGCTACTGCACCTTTAAAGTCACGTGACAGATACAGGAGCCGTTTCGAACTGACAGACGCACTAAACTGTATTTAAAAATGTAACTGTCAACAGGATGCATCTGCTAAAAAAATTCTCTGATCTTTTGCAGTTTATCATCAAAATGAATCAGAATTATGGAGCAGCCTGAAAGGCAAAAGGAACGTTTCAGCTGATGCATTTTTTATTTTAATTCAACTTTAATTTTCTAGATATGTCACTCAGTTCCTCTCAGTTATCACTCAACTTATCTGAACTAAAGTTAATTTCAAATTGACTCTTAGTTTAATTAATCGACCCTCTGGCAATTGTATTTTTTTAAAAGCACCTAGCGCCAAATCTAGCAACGTTTTTCTGCTACTGGAGACTTTGGAGACAACATCTAAAAGCAGCAAACTCTGCTCTCCAGAGCAAGTAGATTGGTAACCCCGCCTCCTGCTCTCCTCTATCTTGTCTGCTGTCATGATTCATGCAGCTATTATTTCATCCAAATGAAAAATGGAAAACAGATAAGCAGATCATGGCTTGTCTACAGTGAAAAGAAGGACTGGGTTATTTACTTTGGCCTTTTTGGAAACACAGGAAGGAGCAATCAGCTAAGTGAGCTTAGTGCTTGGAGAAAATCTTTCATTCCTTTAGAGACAGCATGAAAAGTCAGCTGAGTACAAAACATAGAGAGGAAAACAAGAAGAAAAGGGAAAAGAAGAGAGGGACACAACCTAGAACAGATAATGGATATCTATTCTATTAACATTTCTCTATCTGTAGAATGGGGCTGTTTGATGTATTCTCCATTCAGAGGGCCCCCTGCCTGTCTTTGCCTAGGGCCCCACATTTCCCAAATCCAGCCCTGGTTAGTTTTATCAAACATCTCTGTAAATATCCCCTGGGTTGATTTAACTCCAGTTTAGAGCAGGTTCCTTCCAGCAGGGTCAGTTTGATATTAGACTACCTTATCAAACTTTAAATCAGCTTTACTTTTAGTGGTGATTTTATCAGCGGCTCTGCTCAGTGATGAACCCATGGAGCAGCTTCCCAGTCCGGCTTTACGCCCCTGAACTGACCTGGAGCCCACATTGTAGATGTTGTACTGCAGGGTGAGGTCTCGGCCCTCCACCGCGTAGCGGTTCAGCAGCGACTTGGAAGCCAGGAGCCGCGCGCCCTCCTCTCCAGCACCCAGCGCGAGGACAGCCAGCAGCACAAACACCCGGAGCATGGCGGCCAGACCGGAGGAAGCTACAGACTACCGGGGAAACACAGTCAGTTCCTCCTCAGAGGTTACAGGCCTAATAATACAGATTACTTACAAAAAAATTCATTTAAAGCTGGAAAACTGTTTAGAAAAAGATCCAGATCTAAGTCTCCATATATCAAACTGTTAATCGTATATTAGCAGCTTTAAAATAAAGTGTAACGCTTACGTGGACTAAATGGAGAGAACTATCAACGTAAAACCTCCTTTATCTACAGAACCCAAACTGAACTTGATAAATGTAGGAACAGTTGAACAAACCGGTTATTTTTAATCTAATAAAACATTTTAAACAAGTTAGAAAGCGATACCTTCAGTGTTTCTCTAGGAGCAAAGCGGTGAGCGTCGTGGCACAAACTGAATGAAAGAGCTGCTGAATGACGTGGACCTAAGAGCAGGCAGATAGCAGGGCGGCCTGCAGCGCCACCTGCAGTTTGGGCGGTGAACATGCTCACAGGAAACGTGTTTTTTTATTTCAATTAAAGAGTAAACAAGTTCAACAACAATTTACAAATAACAAATATGTCAGGAGGTCTGCCACAATAAATACGTATATAAAATCAGAAGGAATAGGAAAAGGACTAATAAAATGAGTTAATAAAATGAGGAGTTTCAGATACATTTATATTGTCTACTAAACTTGATGTTGTCCACAATTTTGAGTTAAGAACAGATTGGCATAGACAAAAAGTTTGGACACAACTATGAATTAACACATGTGGAATTATATACTTAACAAAATGTGTGAAACAACTGAAAATATGACTTATATTCTTCAAAATAGCCACATTTAGCTTTTACTGCTTCGCACACTCTTGGCTTTCTATTGATGAGCTTCCAGAGGTCGTCTCCTGAAATGGTTTTCACTTCACAGGTGTCCGCTTTCAGGTTTAATAAGTGGGATTTTTTGCCTTATAAATAAGGTTGGGAGCATCAGTCGTGTTGTGCAGAAGTCAGGTGGATACACAGCTTACTGAATAGACTGTTAGCATTTGCATTATGGCAAGAAAAATTAGCTAAGTAAAGAACCATCATTACTTTAAGAAATGAAGATCAGTCAGTCCAAAAAATTTGGAAAACTTTGAAAGTGTCCCCAAATGCAGTCGCAAAAACCACCAAGCGCTTCAAAGAAACTGGCTCACATCAGGACTGCCCCAGGAAAGGAAGACCAAGAGTCACCTCTGCTGCGGAGGAGAAGTTTATCCGAGTCACCAGCCTAAGAAATGGCAGGTTAACAGCAGCTCAGATTAGAGAGCAGGTCAATGCCACTGAGTTCTAGCAGTGGATGCATCTCTAGAACAACTGTTAAGAGGAGACTGTGTGAATCAGGCCTTCATGGTAAAACAGCTGCTAGGAAACCACTGCTAAGGACAGGCAACAAGCAGAGGAGACTTGCTTGGGTTGAAGAACACAAGGAATTAGACCAGTGGAAATCTGTGCTTTGGTCTGATGAGTCCAAATTTGAGATCTTTGGTTCCAACCATTGTGTCTTTGTGCGAAGAAGAAAAGGTGAACAGATGGACTTTATATGCCTGGTTCCCACTGTGAAGCATGGAGGAGGAGGTGTGATGGTGTGGGGTTGCCTTGCTGGTGACACTGTTTGGGATTTATTCAGAACTGAAGGCATACTGACCCAGCATGGTTACCACAGCATGTTGCAGCAGCATGTTATTCCATCTAGTTTGCCTTTAATTGGATCATCATTGATTTTTCAGCAGGAAAATGACCCCAAACACACCCCCAGGCTGTGGAGGGGATATTTGACTAAGAAGGAGAGTGATAGGGTGCTGCAAAAGATGACCTGCCCTCAACAACCACCAGACCTGAACCCAATCCAGATGGTTTGGTGTGAGCTGGACCGCAGAGTGAAGGCTAAATGGCCGACAAGTGCTAAGCATCTCTGGGAACTCCTTCAAGACTGTTGGAAAACCATTTCATCAGGTGAAGGCCTCTGGAAGCTCATCAATGGAATGCCAAGAGTGAACGAAGCAGTAACTAAAGCAAAAGGGTGGCTAGTTTGAAGAACCTAGAATATAAGACAAATTTTCAGTTGTATATATATATATATATATATATATATATATATATATATATATATATATTATATTATATTGTTCATTTCCAGCAGTGTTTACAGCAGATCCCTGGAAACACATCAGACATATCGGTCCAGAAAGGGTTGGACCCCCTTTTGCCTTCAGAACTGCCTCAATTCTTGGTGGCATAGATTCAACAAGGTGCTGGAAGCATTCCTCAGGGAGTTTGGTCCATATTGACATGATGGCATCACACAGTTGCCGCAGATTTGTCGGCTGCACATCCATGATGCGAATCTCTCGTTCCACCACATCCCAAAGATGCTCTATTGGATTGAGATTTCATATAATAATATTTTTTATAATATATTTCATATTTCATTTTATTCTATAGATATTTTACTTTTTTGTGACTGGAGGATTAAACAGTATAAAAATATTTCTTAAGTTCAATTAAGTAAACATTAAAGTCTGACTTTTTCTTTAGACATTTCAATGAATTAACTTTGGATCGATCTGACTGGATGCTTTGGTGAACTGTAAAGTGACCTGAGATTACATGTGTTGTGAATTGGCGCTATAGAAATGAACTGAATTGAATTGGATTTATGCAAGGGAAATATGGCTAAGGTAACTAAGAGATTGATAAAGAAAATTTTGGGCTACATTTTACTTTGTAGCTGAAAATCTAATACAATACACAAAACAAATGCGTTATCAGCAGCTATTACCGTCACAAGTTAGTACGGAGAGCAAATCAGGACAAACATCATCATACTGTTGGTTCCCAATGGTAATATAGTTATTACCCTTTCCTACATTCTGTTTTAGTCAGCACAGTTTAGTTTGTACAAATAGAAAACAGGTCAATAATCTCAAAGGAGGAGAAATAATCAACATTCCAGGAAGAAGCAAAAACACCTTATCTCTTCATTGGCTTCCTGTTAAATCCAGAATAGAATTTAAAATCCTCCTTCTCACATATTAAGCCTTAAATGGCCAAGCTACATCTGATATCAGAGATCTGATTGTTCCTTATGTTCCTAACAGAGCACTTCGCTCTCAATCTGCAGGTTTACTAGTGGTTCCTAGAATTTCTAAAAGTAGAATGGGAGGCAGATCTTTTAGTTATCAGGCTCCTCTCCTGTGGAACCAACTACCAGTTTTAGTCCGTGAGGCAGACACCCTGTCTACTTTTAAGGCTAGGCTTAAAACTTTCCTTTTTGATAAAGCTTCTAGTTAGAGTGGCTCAGGTTATCCTGAGCTATCTCTATAGTTATGCTGCTATAGGCTTAGACTGCTGGAGGACATAGGGACCCCTTTTTCATCATTCTGCTTCATTCTATCTCTATTCTCCCACTCTGCAGAATCTGTTAGTTCAATCTCTAACGTTCTGCTCTCTCTGCTTTTTCTCATAGTAGCTTCATCTGGTCTGTTCCTGTTTGGCTGTGACTCCATCCCGGCAACATATTCTCATTATCAGTGCGTATGAAATCGTACGAAAAGTTATGCACACTATTTCGTACGTTTTTCCTCAAAAAACCACATCAGTGCGCATGCGCTGGCAGACAGAAAAAAAAGCAGATCCGCGGACGGACGGAAAACTGGGAAAAACAGTGCAATCATCACTTATTCAGGTCTCTAACTACGTTGCTTGCTGTTTTATATCTTAGGGTTAGGGTTAGGGTCAGGGTTAGGGCTAATTGTAATATATATTCTAGATTCATGAATGGTGCGTCAGATGCGCATGTGCATACGATGAAAAAAACGTCCAAAACGTACGAAATTACGGTGCATTACTTTTCGTACGATTTCATACACACTCATAATGAGAATAGGTTGATCCTGGAGAGAAATATCAGCTGTGCTGCTGCCATCAACACCTTTGTTTATAGATGCTGGAGCTTGGCCTGTTTTCCAGTGTAGTCCTGTTTCTCTGACTGTGACTAACTGGATGTGCTCTCTTCATCCTCTGACATGGGAGCTGGCTCAGAGCTCGTCTGCCTGGCTGTGTGTTTCCTGGACGGGGCCGCCTGTGGAGCTGGTTGACAGTTGCCTTTTGTATCTATGCTTCTTTTTCTATGTCTGCTTCTGTCTCCTTGAACCCCAGTGGGCCTCAGCAGATGGCCGCTCACACTGAGCCTGGTTCTGCTGGAGGTTTCTTCCTGTTCAAAGGGAGTTTTTCCTCTCCACTGTCGCTACAAGCATGCTAAGTGTGAGGGATTGCATTCGAGTCAATGCAATCAACTGGTTTTCCTTAGATAGAAAACTTAATCCATTTGACTGGATGATCTGGTTGAACTATAAAGTACCTTGAGATGACATGTATTGTGAATCGGCACAATAGAAATAAACTGAATTGATTAGTAAACAACACTTTTCTTCATTTTTAAATTCTTTATTGTGAAGCAGCTCCCATTCAAAGTGGCTATGCTTTTAACTCCCTGGACGTAGAACCAGAAAAGCTTTTTTCACACAGAACATCATTAGAACCCAACTCCACTGAAGCAAAGATTTCACACCTTTCTTTTATATTCCACTCATGTCATGTTCCTTTAAAAGCGGGTCCCAAAAGTATGTGCTGCTAACCATGATCATGAGGGATGTGTTGAAGCATAGCAGTGCCTTGTTGGGACTCACAATACAAAATCCTCTGAAAAGTCATCCTTTTTCATCCACTTATTATATGTCCAGATCAAGAGTCTTACTCTGGTGGGTCAAAGACAAATAAAAGCAAATATCTTTAATTATTGACAGAGTGCTACATGTCTTTGTATATTATGGATTGTAGAGAACCTCAAGCAGGAACCACAGAGTTCTTTGGGATGTCCTCTGCCATTTGGGTTCGGTAAAAAACAACTATGTCCTTGGAAGGAAATGTGTCATAGTCATTGTGGGTGTCACACGGTTGCCTCTTTTGGTTTTCCCAATCTTGCTGAGAGCGATATACATTCCAGGATGGGCGGCTGATTCGTAGACATTGTAATTGTTGGCCAGGAGATTCTCCTTGAATTTGCACTCATCTCTGTAGCCACCCTAAAAAAAGACAGGACAGAAAAATTAAGCTTTCTAATCATCAGTAAATCGTTTACTGATTGTCTTCGAAAAAGGAAACAAATTCTTAATTCATGATCAAAATATTTGGTTGCATCAAAAAAGAATAAATCAAATTTACAAATAAAATACTATCTAATACAACAATATATAAAAAATAATTTTCAAGACATTTAAAAACACAAATACCGTCTCATGACAACTGTATTCCCATCAAGGGTCCCTATGTCATAATATATATCAAAATGGTTTTGATATTACAGGATTATTTCCTGAATGTAGTGGATCCATGTATGTATGCAGGTGAAATCATCTGGCAGTAGGTGGAAATAAAAGATAAAAATGTTGATGTATAGAACCTGTGGATCATCTCATGGGGTTCTTCTCCATGTTGATTCAGTCTTCTTTTAAACAGTATATATTAAGGCGGTGTATGCAGCCATGCTTCGGGTGACATAATCCCAATAATGGGCTGTCAAAAGCGGCTATCGGGCCCATAGAATGGCTTCAGATTGAGCCATTAGGCTCATTAGGTTGGTATCAAGTGAATCCTAACCCTAACCCTGAAGTTATTTATTTCCATCTATTTGTGTAATCTGAAAATGATTTCAGTAGTACTTCATGTTCTGTAAATATAACTAAATAAAAATAAAATGATCCAACTCTCACTCATATTAAACAAACCAAAAACAAGTAATCTCATGCTCTGACAACTGAGTTGTAGAATCCTCAAACGGACATGCAATGTTTGTTTTTTAAATTTAATGTGTGTAACGGACCTAGTGAAATTTTTATTTTATGCATAAAACTACGACAAAAATCTGACTAAATCAGGAAATAAAAAAAACATGATTGGCTGTAAGGAGAGAGGAGACAGAGAACATTCTGCTGCTGACCAGTTTAGCTCTGGGGAGAATGTTACTACAGTGACTGAACTAGAGGTTGAATAAACTGTCTTTGTGAACCGGAAAAGTTAGAGTTTCCCTGTTTTCAGGTTGTTGATAACTTAGAGTTTTCGATTAACCTGCTTTGTGAAACGGACCCCAGACCTAGTGTGCTGGAATTAAGGAACCTTGCTTCGATGCATCCTACTTTAAAATAAATAATGCAGTAATGTTTATATTTTTCTTTGACTTCAGTTAAATTGAGTTTATTTCTATAGCATCAATTCACAACCATATGTCATCCCAAGGCAGATTACAATTCAACCAGATCATCCAGTCAGATTGATTCAAAGTTTTCTATCTAAGGAAAACCAGCTGATTGCATCGACTCATTGACTCTTCAGCAATCCCTCAGCCTAAGCATGCTTGTAGCGACACTGGAGAGGAAAGACTCCCTTTTAACGGAAGAAACCTCCAGCAGAACCAGGCTCAGTGTGAGCGGCCATCTGCTGAGGCCCACTGGGGTTCAAGGAGACAGAAGCAGACATAGAAAAAGAAGCATAGATACAAAAGGCAACTGTCAACCAGCTCCACAAGCGGCCCCGTCCAGGAAACACACAGCCAGGCAGATGCGTTCTAAGCCATTTCCCTTAATAGAGTTAATCATTGCAAGAGAAACAGGAGTACATCAAAAAACAGGCAGTGCTCCAACAAATATAAACAAGGTGTTGATGACAGCAGCACAACTGATATTTATCTCCATTATGTCACTTACAGCTTAACAAGAACAGACCAGATGAAGCTACTATGATAAGAAAAAGCAGAAAGAGCATAAAGTTAGAGGTTCAACTAACAAATACTGCAGAATGGGAGAATAGATAAAGAATGAAACAGAATGTATAAAAATTGGACCCTATGTTCTCCAGCAGCCTAAGCCTAAAGCAGCTACAGTGAGTAAGATAAGTATTTGTACACCCTGCTATTTAGGCAAGTTCTCCCACTTAGAAATCATGGAGTGGTCAGAAATTGTCATTGTAGGTGCATGTCCATAATGTTCATGCACTGGAAAAAAATCAAAATCTAGCTAAGTAATTTTTTCTTAAAATAAGTGAATTTTTCTTGGATTGAGGAGGTAAAAGAGACATTTTGCCAATGGAACAAGACAATTTACACTTAAAATAAGAAAAAACAATTGCATTCTTATTTCAAGTGCATATTATCTAATTATCTTATTTTAGGAGTAAAAATACTCCTTCCATTGGCAAACTATCTCATTAACCTACTCAAATTAAGGGTAAATACACTTAATTTAAGAAATGTTGACTTATTTCTAGATCGTTTTTCCAGTGTGCCTTTTGGATCTCTGCTTCTGTCTCCTTGAACCCCAGTGGGCCTCAGCAGATGGCCGCTCACACTGAGCCTGGCTCTGCTGGAGGTTTCTTCCTGTTCAAAGGGAGTTTTTCCTCTCCACTGTCGCTACAAGCATGTTTAGTGTGAGGGATTGCTGAAGAGTCAATGAGTCGATGCAATCAGCTGGTTTTCCTTAGATAGAAAACTTTGAATCAATCTGACTGGATGATCTGGTGAACTGGAAAGTGCCTTGTGATGACATGATGTGAGTTGCAGCTATATAAATAAACTGAAATTAATTAAATGGAAAACAAAATTAAATAAATAATTCTGGTCTAATAGGAACAGCAGATTCATCAATAGTTTTACCAGATTCAGACATTAAGGTTCTTCTACCTTTATAGGTAACAAAAATATCCCTAAATACTGTCATCAATCAAAAAAGCACAAATAGGTCAGAAACATAAACTTGTAAAATGCATACAACTACATTTTCGGATCAAAGGTTGCTGGTGAAAAAAAAAGAAGAAATTTTTCTAAGCCAAAGAGAGGTTCAAAGGTTCAAAAGATTCTGAAATTAAATATCAACCCAACAAAACAGAAACTCTGCCATATTGTTTATGTTCAGTCAGAAAGTAAGATTTAACACCAAATACATACAAAAAAACTATTATAAGTCAGATCCAGACTTACTGAACCGTAAAGTTTCCCCTTGTCACTCATGGCGATGAACAGACCACTCCTCACCCCATACAAAGTCACCACTCCTCTTTCTACTGGAGAAATTTCTATAAGACCTGTTGGGTGAAACAGCACATATCAAATAGTTAAGATTATGGACAAACTGAAAACAAACACAAATAAATCTTACTTTCAAGTTGGGATAAAGATGAAAGGACTGTTGTATGTGATAATCATTCTCTAGCACACAGAGATCTAGCAGAAAGTTTGTGTTGTAAATTTAAACACACAAAAAGTTTTTTTAATCAAAGAAGTATAATTATTGAAATAAACTGAAGTGATTGACTTAAACCATAATTTTGATTAAATATAGGGCCTGATTTCATATTTATGTGGGTGTTGAAACAGTAAACACTGGATGGAATGAGTACGCAATTTACAAGCACTTCCTAATATTATGACATTAAAATAAACTTCCCACTGAAATGGGGTCTGAAATCGTCAAACAAAAAAAAGGTTCGGCTTGTTCTTTGTGCTTAATGCAAAATTCAAGGACCCGTTTCTAATGAAGGATCTCATCTTTTAGGAAATTAAATCAAAATACTTTTTTTTTCTCTGTTTAAACATCAAGTATCACATTTCAAATGTTTCATCTTCCAACTCTGCCATGGATCCTCCTGCTTCTTTGCATTTGTTCTCAACCGCTCCCTTCCAGTTCTACCCGTCTGTCTTTAGAAGCCAAGTAAAGAGGCAGTTGGAGAGACAGAACTGTGACAGTTCAGTTTATTTCTATACGCCAATTCACAACCCATGTCACCTCAAGGCACTTTACTGGGGTTCAAGGATATGGAAGCAGACATAGAAAAAAAAGAAGAGATGATACAAAAAGGCAGCTGTAAAAGGCGGCCCCGTCCAGGAAACACACAGCCAGGCAGACGAGCTCCGAGCCAGCTCCCATGTCAGAGGATGAAGAGAGCACATCCAGTTAGTCACAGTCAGAGAAACAGGACTACACTGGAAAACAGGCCAAGCTCCAACATCTAGAAACAAAGGTGTAACATTTGATAAGTCACCAGGTCCTGATGGTATCAGTCCCAGAGTCCTGAAGGTCCGTGCAGAGCAGCTCTGGGGGATTCTGCAGCAACTCTTCAACCTAAGACTATTCCAGTGATGTGGAAGATTTGCCTTGTTCCAGTACCAACGAAAACTCAGCCACTAAATAGCTATAGACCTGTTGTACTGACATCCCACATAATGAAGGTCCTACATAGACATCTATCTGAGCAAGCAGAGAAGCAGCTATCAGGACTGTTTTTAATTATCACCCTAAAGTTAGAGAGGGGATCACATTCTTTGAGTCCTCCAGTCTATTTAACACTCTCCAGCTTGACTTTGACAGAAACTTCACAAAACAAAGTATGCAGTTATGTGTTCAGTATGGTATAAGACTCAGCACATGTCCCCTTTAGAAGGCCTTGTGCTGACTGTCCATGACTGGAAAAATTGGTCAAAACCTTGCTCGTTAACTTTCCTTTTTGATAAAGCTTCTAGTTAGAGTGGCTCAGGTTATCCTGAGCTATCTCTGTAGTTCTGCTGCTATAGGCTTAGACTGCTGGAGGACATAGGGACCCCTTTTTCATCATTCTGTTTCATTCTATCTCTATTCTCCCACTCTGCAGAATCTGTTAGTTCAATCTCTAACGTTCTGCTCTCTCTGCTTTTTCTCATAGTAGCTTCATCTGGTCTGTTCCTGTTTGGCTGTGACTCCATCCTGGAGAGAAATATCAGCTGTGCTGCTGCCATCAACACCTTTGTTTCTAGATGTTGGAGCTTGGCCTGTTTTCCAGTGTAGTCCTGTTTCTCTGACTGTGACTAACTGGATGTGCTCTCTTCATCCTCTGACATGGGAGCTGGCTCGGAGCTCGTCTGCCTGGCTGTGTGTTTCCTGGACGGGGCCGCCTGTGGAGCTGGTTGACAGTTGCCTTTTGTATCTATGCTTCTTTTTCTATGTCTGCTTCTGTCTCCTTGAACCCCAGTGGGCCTCAGCAGATGGCCGCTCACACTGAGCCTGGTTCTGCTGGAGGTTTCTTCCTGTTCAAAGGGAGTTTTTCCTCCCCACTGTCGCTACAAGCATGCAAAGTGTGATTGCTGAAGAGTCAATGAGTTGATGCAATCAACTGGTTTTCCATAGATAGAAAACTTTGAATCAATTGAACTGTAACTTTGAACTGTAAAGTGCCTTGAGATGACATGTGTTGTGAATTGGCGGAATAGAAATAAACTGAATTGAATTGAACCATTGTCAGTCCAAAGTTAACTAGACAATTCCATTAAATAAATGGCTTTACAGCAATTCCTCCTCCTCAACAGTTAACAATAAACAGTTAATTTTATCAAATCATAGACTGCATCCATTTGATTTTACGTTTCATTTCCACTTATTGACATAGAATAACCTAAAATGTTTGCAATGCATTAACATTTGTTCTGTACTTATAGTTTGAAATTATCTACAGATATTAAGAAATTACTTCATTTTCAATAAATCAGAAACTGCAACAGATTAAGTGTTTTGCTTTGCATAAATACAGTTGATATAGAAATGAAAAATTATGTAATTTAATAGTATTTCATTAATAAGTAGCTACTAGTCTATTAATTCATAGAACTCAGCAACCAGTTTGACCCAATCACCCCTACACAAAACTATAAAGAATTTTTTGAGTTGCTTGGCACATTTTTTTATGATAATATTCAGTCATTCTGCCTCTAAATGCAGATTTTCCATTCTCCTAATTTTTTGCAGTGATCTTGCTGACAGTGTCTTATTTTAAGTTAAATACTTAAAACTATTGACAAAACGTTTCGGCATATTTTTGTAAAGAGAAAATATACATACTAAAATATACATTTATAGGACTAAGTGGTTCTGCTGGAGGTTTAAATCAAACTGCAAACTACAGAAATTAATCTAAAACTTTGATTTAAATCATCCCTCCTAGGAATTGATTGAAAAATTTAGCTTTTCCAAACTGCAAACATGATCTTGCAATGATTAAGGGAAATGGCTCGGAGCTCGTCTGCCTGGCTGTGTGCTTCCTGAACGGGGCCGCCTGCGGAGCTAGTTGACAGTTGCCTTTTGTATCTATGCTTCTTTTTCTATGTCTGCTTCTGTCTCCTTGAACCCCAGTGGGCGTCAGAAGATGGCCGCTCACACTGAGCCTGGTTCAGCTGGAGGTTTCTTCCTGTTCAAAGGGAGTTTTTCCTCTCCACTGTCGCTACAAGCATGCTTAGTGTGAGGGATTGCTGAAGAGTCAATGAGTCGATGCAATCAGCTGGTTTTCCTTAGATAGAAAACTTTGAATCAATCTGACTGGATGATCTGGTGAACTGGAAAGTGCCTTGAGATGACACGTTGTGAACTGGTGCTATTGAAATAAACTGAATGGAATTCAATTGAAAATTCAGTCATTCTGCTTCTAAATACAGATTTTCCATTCGCCTAATTTTTTGCAGCGAAGGAATCTTTCTGACATTATCTGACTTTAAGATGAATATTTAAAACTATTTGTAACTTTCATAGGACTTCATGCTTCTGCCGGAAGTTTCTTTCTGTTAAAAGGGTTTTAACAGAAATATCAAGAGGTGTCAAAAGTATAAATATTTATTGCACAAGTCAAAGTATAAATCCTACTGTTTAAAAACACTTTTTTTTTTTATAAAAGTGTGAGTATTAACTTAAGCTTTTTACTCAAGTAAAGGTGTAAAAGTTCCATTTTTAGAACTACTTAAAGTAAAAGTAATGCAATGTTAAGGACAGAAGCTTCAGCGCGCTACCCTATTAAAGGAACATTTTTCTACAATTCTGGATGATAACTTTCTTATACTTAAGTTTCTTAGTTTTTTTGCTTCATCTTGAAAAACTATTTATTTTGGTCTCATCTGAGCCCCACTGAAGGGACCATTAAGCTACATATGGCTCTGTAGCCACAGGTTGCAGACCCCTCGTATTGATCATTACATCTTTTACAGTATTCTAATATTTTACCTTCATTATAGAATGTAAAGATACTTACTGTATTTGTTTTCACTGTGCACTCCTGTTATCTTCCCGTTTGGTAGGACCTGAATATGAAAGCCGATGCCCACATTGCAGTAAAGTCTTCTGATCCTTTTTATCCCCAGCAGGTACTGTCCATCTCTCTCTGCATCTTCCCTTTTGTTTAAAGTGTAGCTAGCGCTGTGCACCAGCGATCTGGCATTCTGTATGCTGAGTGTAAGAGTGGCATATAAGCTACAAAGAAAGATACCATACAGGAAAAAAGAGAACTTGGACCTTGAAAATGACATACTCTACATACCAATAGCCAAACAATACAGGTGCTGCCAAATCAAATATTTTCTAAAGCCAAAAATAGTATTAAAAACCATTACATGTCCTAAAAGAAAAATCCAAAATTTGCATTTCTAAATGGTGAGAATCACTAGAGAGCATACTGAAACATCTCTAAATGTCTAACACAGGTTTTAATTTTTATTGTGTTTTCTAGTTTTGCTTTATCCTCAGACAGATCACAGAGTAACAGTCGCGACTTATATGTATGCAGCATTACATCACAAACCACCTGCTGTCTTGTTTATCTGTGAGTCACAGGTGCCGTAGAAGCACAGATGGAAAATACATCAAATATGTAGTGACAGAAAACAAACAAGAACACGTAAGCATATACAAAGAAATGAAACTAATAATAAAAAAAATGACATGCTGTCATTATAAAGGTGGGTGCTCCTTTTGGCCTTTAAAAAAACAACAGTTTTAAATATAAGTAGAGGAGGTGAGGTGATGGTGGGCAGTCACTTTTGTTCTTTGGACTTTGCAGCTGAGCATGCTTCTAAAGAATTGAATTAAATTCAGTTTATTTCTATAGCAACAATGCACACATGCACTTTAAAATTTAACCAGATCATCCAGTCAAATTGATTCAAAGTTTTCTATCGAAGTAAAACCAGCTGATTGCATCGACCAATCGACTGGAATGGAATCCCTCACACTAAGCATGCTTGTAGCGACAGTGAAGAGGAAAAACTCCCTTTGAACATGAAGAAACCTCCAGCAGAACCAGGCTCAGTGTGAGCGGCCATCTGCTGAGGCCCACTGGGGTTCAAGGAGACAGAAAAGATAAAAAAGGCAACTGTAAAAGTCATCCAGGAAACATTCAGCAAGCGACGAGCTCTGAGCCAGCTCCCATGTCAGAGGATGAAGAGAGCACATCCAGTTAGTCACAGTCAGAGAAACAGGACTACACTGGAAAACAGGCCAAGCTCCAACATCTATAAGCAAAGGTGTTGATGGCAGCAGCACAGCTGATATTTCTCTCCAGGATGGAGTCACAGCCAAACAGGAACAGACAAGGCGAATCTACAATCAAAAGGATTCTGAGACAACTCAACTCCGTTTGGGTTCTTTATTTGTCTTTTTCCTTGATTCAGACACATCTCACAAACACGTAAGTAAGTTAATAACCTACAAAGAAAAAATGCACACCAGAAATTACAATGAAATATCTTGAATGTTTTACATTTCCAACCAGCTTTTAAAACTTATCTGTAAATGACATCAATAAACAATAAATTGCATATTGCAAGCCCTGCATACCATGATGTCCATAATCTCAAATATTTAAGACATTCTGTCAAACACACATTTTCCTTGGTTTTACTGCACAAAATATGGAAAATACTTTTTACTGTCAATTTGAATAAACAATTGTTCTCATCAACTCCTACCAGTGGTGTTTTTTGTTGTAGCTTAGAGTTGCAGTTTTTTGCTTGTTGTGCCATCTTTCTGTAAAGCTGGTTTAACTAACTGATCTCTATTTATTCACTGGATTGCTGATTGCTCGTTGATAGTACTCGGTTGAAGGGAAGCCACCGGCCCCCATATTGGTACTCCCTAGTTAGACCGGTCTCAATGTAAACAATCAGCGTGCTACAGCATCAAACAACAATGATATTCTCATTTTCAGTGGGACTAAATAGACTAAATAGAGATTGGTTGTTTAACTTGACAGATATGTTTAAATGGCTAAAAATAAATGGTCCGCACTACCTAGGGCAAGATGTGAATGTATGTGTGTGTGTCGCAGTTTTCAATAAAAAAGCAGATTTCTAGTAAATTCTAGTTGATAGTCTTCTAAATGTGACTAATACTCAGCCTCTTTGTTGTCTTCACTTCCTAAACGGCAACGAGCTGCATGAAAAGGCTGGTGACGCACCATGTGTCAAATGACATCAACAACTGAACTGTGAACTATGTGGACATTAGGTGGAAATTTCTTGGTATGACTCAGTGTTGTTTGTAGACTGCCTTAATTTGTTTAAGGATTTTTGTTGAAGATTTAAGAATCCGACCTTTCACGGGTGCAATCCCCTGTGATCTGCTGACAGTGGTTCATGTTTAGAACAATAGGGCCATCATTTTAGGTTCATTGTTTATTGTATTAACATTACAAACATCAACTGTCTCTCAGGATTGTGTATGACGCTGTCCTTGGTCTACAAACTCATGTACCCCATCAGTACAACAACTATATCTTTTTTCTGGATAAAACTACAATGTTCACCAAAGTGCATAGATTGCAGAGGCGGATTTAGGAAATTTGGGGCCCTAGGCAAAGACAGGCAGAGGGGCCCTCTGAATTGAGAAGACAGCACATAAAACAGCCCCATTCTACAGATAGAGAAATGTTAATAGAATAGACATCCATTATCTGTTCTAGGTTTTGTCCCTCTCTTCTTGTCCCTTTTCTTCTTGTTTTCCTCTCTATGTTTTGTACTCAGCTGACTTTTCATGCTGTCTCTAAAGGAATAAGACACACTTAATAAATCTGCTCAATATTTCCCGACTTATGAGTACGTATGCTCGTACGTGGGGCATAAGTTACACGTAAGTTATCTGATCGTTGACATACATTGTAAGTGTAAGTTAGTCATAAGTAACTTGATGCATTCTGAGCAGCGATGCGCCTGAGAGCAGCTATAACTGATGCTTCATAATGCATCAGTTGGTGAGCATTATGCTGCTGTGCATTATGCATAAGTTAGGCTGTCGTTGGACATAATTTCTGGACTCTGAATATTCTATGTATATGCCCAAAATTGAAAAAAATACATAGAAAGTTCAGCGTATGCCAGCGCTTAGGAGATTCTGGGATGTCGGGCATACACTGGCTAAATCGGCAAGGTGAGACAGGGCCCTAAGATCTTTCATTGCAAACTCTATGGTAGTTACATGGCAAACTACACTTAAGGCCAACTGCAAAAATCTCAGTCAAAAGTGGAATATAGCAATATACCAAATCATATACCTCTACCCCCCCCCCTGCTGTTGTGCGTGGACCATGCTAAGAGTGAGCGAGTTAGAGATTGACTCAGGCAATCAACAGCTACCCCTTTCCAGTAATGGGATTACGTACTGATGTTATAAGTTGGCCAAAGGGGGAATTTAAGGTATTCTGTCCCTCATTATAAGTGAAATACAATTCTTGCTTAAAGTTAATTTTTGGTAAAAACTTGTTCTATTATTCTTCCCCAGAGGTCACTTTTGTCATTTGTATGATGTTTTTCTTGTGTGTGAAGTTTGTGTAAAACGCTGCCCTCTGGTGGCCAACGGTAGTAATCAGAAACTAAACGACCTGCAGTTTTTTCTATGATCCAGCTCTGGAGGTGTAACGTGTTCATCCACCTCTCTATTCATTTCTTCATTTGGACTCTTGGCAGATCATAATCTGTAAGTTTTGTCATCACAGTAAAGTGTACTTTTATGTTTCTCAGTAGTTTCAAGAACTTTTGTGCTTTATTTTGCATTATATTTGCTGTGTGGAATAAGCTAATATTGTCGGCAGTTGAATGCTAGCTCAATGCTAAAGCCGAGGCTGTACACTTGACATGCTATGTGTGTGACATATTATTTTAAGTTATGCAAGAGCATTTATGTATTTTCCTTTTTTGTATGTTTACAGTTTCACAAATTAACATGGTCTTCAGTAAAGACAGAGAAAAGGAATCGTGTCTCTTCATTGCTGGAACCATATGTGTTTAGCTCGCTGTCTAAGTTACGTTAGATACACTAACTGAGGGCAGAAGAGTGAAAAGATTGGTTTACACGCCAAGGCCAAATTCTAGACAGCAGAATGTCACACACTGGAGCCATGTCACAGCTCGAGGTGAAGTCAGAGGTCCACTCGTCTGCATCACGTCACTCCAGCAGCCGGCACTCCAGCAGCTCCACTGCAAGCCAGGCTGCAGTTCAAGCACGGGCTATGGCAGAGGCCGCCCGCACCAGAGCTCAGTATGCCAAACGCCAAATCGACATGGAGGTTGAAAAGGCACGCATCGAGGCGACACTGAATGCCCTAAAGCAGGAAGGTGAGGCTGAAGCAGCGATCGCAGCGGCTGAAGTCTACGAAAGTGCAGCTGGAGAGACTCATAATCCCAATGTAATGGCCCCAGGCATCCCAGATACAACAATTCCCTCTATTGGACGAGCCCAAGCGTTTGTGGACACCCATTTCTACAAAGAAGAGGACATTAAAGAAGAAGAAAAGGTTGAAACGGACAAGCTGTTAACCTTCAACCAACCGCATACCACAATTCCAATCTCAGATCCAAGCGAGTCGTCCCCTATAATGCATCCATGTGAGTATCATGCGGACCCTACAACCAAAGGGTGCCCAAAACAACACTCCTCAAACTACGTAAAATCATACAGCCACAATCATCAGCCCAGACCACCGCAAACCCCACGCACTGAAATGTCAGAACTAGCAGCCTTGATAGCACGCCGTGATTTGCTAACCACTGGCTTTAAGGTTTTTGATAACAGGCCAGAATCCTATCTATCATGGAAGTCCATGTTTTGCAATGCTACAGAAGGCCTCTGTTTAAAAGCCAGTGAAGAGCTTGACTTACTCACCAAGTGGCTTGGTGGGGAGTCACTTCAGCATGCTCTGAGGATCCGAGCAGTTCACATAAACAACCCAGAAGATGGTCTGGCACGCCTATGGCAACGCCTAGATAGAAACTATGGTTCGGCTGAGGTGATTGAAGCATCCCTCTTTACACGCTTAGAAAAATTCCCAAAGATCTCTTATAAAGACTCTAGTCTTTTACAGGAGTTAGCTGATCTTCTCCTTGAGATACAGTATGCGAAAGAGGAAAACTACTTACCAGGTCTTAGTTTTCTTGACACTTCTAGGGGGATAAACCCAATAGTTGAGAAGCTCCCATACAGTCTCCAGGAGTCATGGGTCAAACAAGGGTCAAAATATAAAAAGGATTATGACGTGGTCTATCCTCCCTTCTCATATTTTGTACAGTTTGTTAATGACCACGCTGAAATAAAAACTGACCCCAGCTTTATCTTACAGGGCCATAGTTCACATTCTCCTAAGTTCGACAGGACACATGTAAAACAAAACAATTACAGAGTCCCTATTGCAGTAAATAAAACAGAGATTGGCAAAACAAGTGAAAACATCAAAGCAAATCTTCCCAGTCCAGACAAGGAGTGTCCCCTTCACCATAAGCCACATTCCCTCGGCAAATGCAGAGGCTTCAGAATGAAAACACTTGAACAGAGGAAGAGTCTACTTAAAGAGCACTCCATATGTTATAAATGCTGCTCATCCACAAATCACAGAGCCAAAGACTGTAAAGTTATGATTCATTGCTCTGAGTGCAATAGTGATTTACATGTTTCAGTCATGCATGTAGGACCACCCCCATGGTCACCAAAAGATTCTAACATGTCCCCAAGGAGTGATGGCGGGGAGCCAGATGTTCCTAGCCCTATAGTCACCACGTCCAGCTGTACAGAAATATGTGGTCCAGGGCTTCAAGGCAAATCCTGTGCAAAGATTTGTTTAGTTAACGTCTACCATCGTGCATCCCCTGAAAACAAAAGAAAGATGTATGCCATGTTAGACGATCAAAGCAATTTGTCATTAGCCAAATCCGCCTTTTTTGATATGTTTGGCGTACAGGGCGGTCTGCTCCCATACACTATTAAAACATGTGCAGGGTTAACAGAAACAGGGGGTCGTAGGGCTAACGACTTTGTTATTGAGGACATAGGTGGGAAAGTGTCTATGTTACTGCCCACACTAACTGAATGTGATCAGATACCAGACAACAGAAGTGAGATACCCACCCCAGAGGCAGCTGCTGCTCATCCTCATTTACAACCAGTGGCGTCATACATCCCTCCCCTTGACCCATCAGCCGACATCCTTCTCCTCCTAGGCAGGGACATAATCAGAGCACACAAGGTGCGCAGTCAGGTAAATGGCCCGAACGATGCACCTTACGCTCAACTTCTTGACTTAGGTTGGGTAATTGTAGGTGATGTTTGCCTTTCAGGTGCCCATAAGCCCACAGTAAACACTTTCAAAACAAATGTTCTGAACAATGGGCGGCCCAGCTTTCTTACTCCTTGTAAAAACACAATCTGTGGCAAAGAGAAATATACAGAAAAAGGCTCCTCCCTCGACAATGCACATGAAGAACTAGGTAAACACCTTTTCATACATACAACGGAAGATGACAAAGTTGCTCTTTCAGTGGAGGATGCATCATTTCTAAACATTATGCATAACGAGTTTGCAAAAGATGATGGGAATAACTGGGTAGCCCCACTCCCATTTCGTTCCCCCCGACAGCGCCTGCCCAATAGTAGGGAACAAGCCCTCACTCGTCTCATGTCACTACGTAAAACACTAAAAAGGAAGACTGAAATGAAAGAACATTATGTGGAGTTCATGGAGAAAATCTTTAGGAAGGGCCATGCAGAGCCTGCTCCTCCTCTAACCCCCGGGCAAGAGTGCTGGTATCTCCCTAGCTTCGGCATATACCACCCACAAAAGCCTGGTAAAATCAGAATAGTGTTCGATTCAAGTGCTCAATGTGACAATGTGTCCCTCAATGATGTTCTGCTAAAAGGGCCAGATCTGAACAACAGTCTTGTGGGTGTGCTCATGCGTTTCCGGTCTGACCCATATGCAGTTATGGCAGATGTGGAGCAAATGTTTCACAATTTTCTTGTTAGAGAAGATCACCGCGACTACCTCCGTTTTCTCTGGTTCAAAAACCACGATATTGATGGAGAAGTGCAGGAATTTAGGATGCGTGTCCACGTATTTGGTAACTGCCCGTCACCATCAGTTGCCATTTATGGGCTGAAAAGGACAGCAATAGAGGGGGAGAGTGAGTATGGTAGTGATGTTAGACAATTCATTGAACGTCACTTTTATGTAGATGATGGACTAAAGTCATTCTCCTCCCCAGACACGGCCATTGATGTGGTCAGTAGGGCTAAAGAAATGCTTGCTCAGTCTAATATACGCTTGCACAAAATCTCATCTAACAGTCCTACTATTACAAACGCTTTCCCAAATGAAGATCTTGCAAGTGGCATGCAGGGGCTTGAGCTAGGACAAACCTCACCTCCTATACAGCGCAGTTTAGGCTTTGGCTGGGACCTGTCCACTGATCGGTTCAAGTTTCAGGTGACCATCAGCGAAAAGCCCTACACTAAACGGGGAGTGCTATCAGTAATTAATAGCGTGTACGATCCCCTTGGCTTTGCAGTGCCTGTCATTATAGAAGGCAGAGCCATCCTAAGAGACATTTCATCTGATGTCAGTGACTGGGACACGGACCTACCAAAGGAGAAACAAGAACAATGGCAAAAATGGAAAGACTCTCTAAAAGATTTGCAACAACTTGAGATCCCCAGAATGTACACTTCAATCCCCTTGTTTGCAGCACAAACAAAGGAGCTAATTGTGTTCTGTGATGCCTCCACGAAAGCTGTTGGTGCCGTTGCCTACCTCAAGCTCACAGCTGTAGATGGTTGCAGGAAAGTTGGCTTCCTCCTTGGTAAAGCAAGACTCGCTCCAAAACCAGACATCACCATACCAAGGCTGGAACTCTGTGCAGCGGTGCTGGCTGTAGAGGTCGCTGAGCTAGCCCTCGAGGAGCTAGACATCACAATGGATGAAGTAAACTTTTTCACAGACTCCAAAGTAGTGCTGGGTTACATATTCAATGAGAAGAGACGATTTTATGTTTATGTGCACAACCGAGTGGAGCGCATCAGACGTTCTACAAGAGCACATCAGTGGCATTATGTGCCCACTCATTTAAACCCAGCTGACCATGCCACACGTGCATTACCTGCTGAGCAGCTCTCCCTCTCCACTTGGCTCAGTGGGCCTGCCTTTCTAACAGATTACCGTCAAAGCTCACCACATGAACAGCCATTTGATCTTGTAAACCCAGAGGTTGATGCTGAAATACGGCCAGTAATAACTACCTGTGTTACTACTCAGTCAAAAGCTGTGCTTGGAAGCACACGTTTTGAGAGGTTCTCGAGCTGGAGCCTGCTACTAAGAGCCATTGCTAGACTTCAGCACATTGCTAAATCCTTCCATCACAGCCCAGATGCTGCATGTCATGGATGGCACAAATGCAATAAACATCTGGATGAAAGGCAGCTTCACCAAGCCAAGGTCACAATCATCCGTACTGTTCAGAGAGAGCTCTACTCAGAGGACATACAGCGCATCATACGTGGTGAGTCTATCAAACAGTCTAGTCCACTCAGTACACTAAGCCCATTTATTGACACAGATGGGGTCCTTAGAGTGGGTGGTAGGCTAAAAAGAGCACAGTTAACGTCGGATGAAACACACCCCATGCTCATTCCTGCTAAACACCACCTTGCTCAGCTCATAATCAGACATTGTCATGAGACTGTAAGCCACCAGGGCAGACATTTTACTGAAGGAGCAGTCAGAGCTGCAGGCTTTTGGGTTGTAGGGGGAAAAAGGGCAATTAGCAGTTTAATATTTAACTGTGTCACATGCCGTAAATTGAGAGGAAAACAGCAAGAACAAATCATGGCAGAGCTTCCTCAGGATAGACTATCCACCGACCCTCCCTTCACACACGTAGGCCTTGATGTATTTGGTCCTTGGCCTGTTACATTCAGAAAAACACGTGGAGGTCAGGCAGATGCAAAAAGATGGGCAGTCATCTTTACATGTATGAGTACTCGTGCCATACATATCGAAGTAATTGAATCAATGGACACTTCATCATTCATCAATGCTTTGCGTCGCTTCTTCGCAATAAGAGGTGCTGCCAAACAGCTCAGGTCTGATTGTGGCACCAACTTTGTAAGTGCGTGCAGAGAGCTACAAATAGACAAGAGTGGATGTCACAACCCCAAAATTGACTCCTTCTTAAATGACAATCACTGTCACTGGCTGTTTAACCCCCCACATGCATCCCATATGGCGGGCTCCTGGGAGAGATGCAATGCTTCTGGAACACAAAAATGCTAAACTTACACATGAGGTGTTAGTGACATTCATGGCTGAAGTGACTGCAATAGTAAATGCCCGGCCACTAACAACAGTTTCTACAGATCCGGAAAACCCAGTCATCCTTACACCTGCCATGTTGCTCACCCAAAAGGTTGGCACTCCTCCAATACCACCTGGTAGGTTTGAAAGCCATGACCTATTCAGAGCACAATGGAGACGTGTGCAGCACTTGGCCAATGTCTTCTGGAGCCGATGGCGAAAAGAGTATGTTACTGGACTCCAACATCGCCGCAAGTGGAAAGTAGTGAAACCGAATCTACAACCAGGAGATGTAGTCCTGCTCAAAGAGGGATCAGAGCACAGAAACAACTGGCCACTTGGACTAATCACAAAGACTTTCCCCAGCGAGGATGGGCGGGTCAGAAAGCTAGAGGTGAAAATATGCCGTAAGGGAGAACACAAACATTTCTTGCGGCCTATAAGTGAAGTTGTGTTATTGGTGCGTAATGACAATGCTTAGAGATGTTCACGCTATTTGTTCTAAGATTTATTTGCTGTTCTTTAGAAATCTTGAGTTATGACATCGTGAGGATGCCAGACGGGGAGTATTCTGTCCCTCATTATAAGTGAAATACAATTCTTGCTTAAAGTTAATTTTTGGTAAAAACTTGTTCTATTATTCTTCCCCAGAGGTCACTTTTGTCATTTGTATGATGTTTTTCTTGCGTGTGAAGTTTGTGTAAAACGCTGCCCTCTGGTGGCCAACGGTAGTAATCAGAAACTAAACGACCTGCAGTTTTTTCTATGATCCAGCTCTGGAGGTGTAACGTGTTCATCCACCTCTCTATTCATTTCTTCGTTTGGACTCTTGGCAGATCATAATCTGTAAGTTTTGTCATCACAGTAAAGTGTACTTTTATGTTTCTCAGTAGTTTCAAGAACTTTTGTGCTTTATTTTGCATTATATTTGCTGTGTGGAATAAGCTAATATTGTCGGCAGTTGAATGCTAGCTCAATGCTAAAGCCGAGGCTGTACACTTGACATGCTATGTGTGTGACATATTATTTTAAGTTATGCAAGAGCATTTATGTATTTTCCTTTTTTGTATGTTTACAGTTTCACAAATTAACATGGTCTTCAGTAAAGACAGAGAAAAGGAATCGTGTCTCTTCATTGCTGGAACCATATGTGTTTAGCTCGCTGTCTAAGTTACGTTAGATACACTAACTGAGGGCAGAAGATAAGGCCTGATCTTAAAACACATGCATGGTGGATTCCACCCCAAATTCAGTATCTACAGACTATAAATGAAGTGCAAAGAAGGAGGTATAAGCCTTGTTAAAACCAGAGCCATCACTGAAGATGAAACATGAAAGCTAGAAGAATACATACAAGAGTGCCCCAACTGATGAAGCCCTCATTGCAATGCCTCAGACTGTGGAAGCTGGAAGAGGAGGAAGTGGAAAGAACCATTACTGGAGGAAAAAAACCTAACATGGCATGTAACCCTAACAGAGGGTGGAATAGCTGATCTGACCGAAAAACTACCAATGCTAGAGATGGCCGTACTAAAGGACAGCACAGAGGCACTGACACAGGCCTCGAGAGCCAGAGGCCCAAATCTATTCTACTAGGCAAGATTCCAGGTTCAGGCCGTGCAATGAGGCCCCCCCCAAAAAACAGCATCAAGACTAAAAACACATTTGTTTGGAATTGTCTTCGACTGTTCTAGTTAAACAGTTTAACTGAAACTCAGCTTTTTTATTTTCTTTACTCCAACTGTTTTTAATGTTCTTTTTTGTTTCTGTCTTTTTATTTTTTTCCTACTTGCTTTGATTCTGTTTTATCTTCCTGTATTTTAATCATGTAAAGCACTTTGTATTGTCTTTGTACTGAATTGTGCTATCCAAATAAATTTACCTTGCCTTATAATATTAAGTGTGTCTCAGCCCCCCCCTATTTAAAAACAAACGATGCAAAGAGCAGTGTTGCCAACTTAACGCCTTTGTCGCTATATTTAGTGACTTTTCAGACCCCTCTAGCACTTGGCTGCGTCCGGCAGTACCAGACTGTGCTGAAAGCCTGGAGGTGGGGGTGGTGGTTGGCTGATGCTGTACCACGCCAATAGAGATAGGGAGCTTTGCATGAATGGAGGCTCATCTGAGACTGTTCCTAGGTTATCTGGAGAGGAAGCACAGCCCTCAGCAGGTGAAAATAAGGGGAGCACTCTAGATGATTCCATGCAAAATCCAGAAACATCCCCAGCCGGCTCCTCCCGGCCCCCTCTGGCTTCCAGATCTTCTCCAGCTTCGTCTGTTGCTGATAAGCCTGCCAATGGCACAACTGCTGCTTCAACCACATCAGCCTCTTCAACCCAGGGGGCTACCACCCTCACAGCATCATTGTCGTCTTCCCTCCCTGAGCCAGGAGAAGCAAGTGCTTTAGGAGCTGGAGGCAGTAGTAGCAGCTCAACAACTGCTGCCTACCTTATTAAAGCTGCAGTCTGTAACATTGAGAAGAGAGCAGACTTCGACTGAAAATTTGAAGAAAAACAGGTTTCACGCCACTCCCCCACCCTCTCTGCTTCACTCATGACCCACCTCCAAGCTCCACCCCTCTCACAGCATCTGCACGGCTACCGCATGCGACCAGAAGCGTCCAAGCAGCGTAAGCGGCATGGAGTGTGAACCGGTAAGAGCGATAACGCTCACCTCCAAGCGGTCGCTCCGCCATGACTTCCAGCAAAGATTCCCAAAGGAGTAAATCATGGTAATGTAATAAAAATTAAAATAAGTCCAATTGGGGAAAAAGTTAAAACAATTAAATGTGGTCTGTTTGACATAAGATCTCTTTCCTCTAAAAGTCTGCAAGTTAATGACTTGATTTGTGATTATGGGGATTATGTGAGCATAAATGAGGCAGCTCCTTCAAGCTATTTACATTTTTACATACCCAGGAGGAGGAGTGGCAACAATCTTCCAGTCTGACTTACTGATTACTCCCAAAACAGTTAATACCTACAACTCTTTTGAACATTTAACCCTTAATTTCCCTCATCCAAATTTCAAGGCAAGAAAACCTCTTCTTTTTGTAACTTTGTATCGTCCGCCAGGTCCTTACTCTGAATGTTTAGATGAGTTTTCAGAGTTCCTTTCTGATTTGGTATTAAATACTGACAGGGTCATCATAGTGGGAGATTTTAACATCCATGCTGACATTGAGGGCGATAGCTTAAGAGCAGCCTTTAATGCTATCTTAGACACTATTGGCTTTGTTCAAAATGTGAATAGTCCCACACATTCTCATCTTCATACTTTGGATCTTGTGCTGACATACGGCATAGAATGTGAAGAAATAACAGTATTTCCTCACAACCCTGTCCTTTCTGACCACTTTCTAATAACCTTCAGGATTACTTTAACAGAGTTCTCCTCCCCCAAAAGAAGGTTCAATTTTAGTAGATCTTTATCAGATAGTGCAGTTATAAATTTTAAATAATCTGTTTCACTTTCTCTCTCCTCTGTGTCGCTGAGCAGTGCTGCAGAGTGCAAAAGCATAGCTTATTCCCCTTCACAGGTTGATGATTTTGTTGATGGGGTTGCTAGTTCTCTGCGTACTGCCTTAGACAACGCAGCTCCTTTGAAAATGAAAACTGTTAAAAATAGAAATCTGGCTCCTTGGTTTAATGCAGAGCTGCGCACTTTGAAGCAAAATGCTAGGAAACTGGAGAGAAAAAGGCGCTCCACAGGTCTAAAGGAATCCTACCTAGTCTGGGAAAGAGTTAACTGCTGAATAAGAGGACCCTTTGTAAAGCAAGAGCAGCATATTTCTCCTCATTAATACAGGAGATCAAGAATAATCCTGGATATATTTTTAATACCATTGCCAAACTCACTCAGAGCCATAGCTCTGTTGAAGTGTTCATTCCACCTGCTCTTAGCAGGAATGATTTTGTTGGATTTCTTTATAAATAAGATAAATCTTATTAAAAATAAGATCATTAGCACTTCTCTATCTGCGATTGGTTTGTCTTCTGGAGGGGGGGCAGCATCTGAGGTAGTCATGGAATCTGAACCGGGTTTAGAGTCCTTTGATCCAGTTGAACTTTCAGAGTTAGCAAAATTATTGCCTTCATCTTAGCCTTCAACTTGGATGTTAGATCCAGTTCCTCATGCTCAAAGGTTACCTGTGGAGTACCACAGGGATCAGTGCTAGGACCAATTCTCTTTACTTTATATATGCTCCCAATCGGTAGAGTTATTAGACAGCATGGGATTAATTTCCACTGTTATGCTGATGATACCCAGCTATATCTGTCTATAATCCAGATGAAGCTAACCCATTACATAGATTACAGGCATGTCTCCAAAACCTGGATGACTCTTAACTTTCTCCTTCTGAATGCAGACAAAACAGAAGTTATAGTCTTTGGACCAGAGTCTTTGAAAAAGAAGCTGATTAGCCAGTCACTTCATTTGGATGGGATTAAGCTGATTTATGATAATAAAGTAAAAAATCTTGGTGTTATTTTTGATCAGGACCTGTCATTTAAATCCCAGATCAAAGAGGTTTCTAGAATTTCCTTCTTTCATCTGAGGAATATTGCAAAAATGAGAAGTCTCCTGTCCAGGGTTGATGCTGAGAAACTAGTCCATGCATTTGTTACTTCAAGGCTGGACTATTGTAATTCTTTACTATCAGGAAGTCCACAAACAAAATGCTGCAGCCAGAGTTCTGATGAAAATGAAAAAGAGAGATCATATCTCTCCTATCCTGGCTTCTCTTCATTGGCTTCCTGTTAAATCCAGAATAGAATTTAAAATCCTCCTTCTCACATATAAAGCCTTAAATGGCCTTTCTGTCCGTCCGTCTTTCTGTCTGCACACACACACATAGTTCTTCCCTGAACTCTTGATATTTACAGCTTTTTGGAATGGTCACATCTATCACTCCCATGTGAGAGACTAGGGTTCAAATCCTGCATGGCTGATATATCATGGGGATATATAACAGGCCTATATCATCCAGTGTTGGTCCTTGGGCAAGACCATTAAGACTAACTGCCATGAACATATCACTATGATGACATGTGTGCTGTTGAAACAATGAGACATAAGATCTTTCATATGTATAAATAACAAATATGTTATAAAAATCAGCCGGTTATCCCAACATAAAGCAAACTAAATTAATTTATCCATGGATTTAGCTCTAAATAATTGGCATTGTTCCTGTAATAAGCACTTAGTAACAGCTGAAATCTAGCAATACTTCTTTTGCATTCTGGCCACTTTTAACAATAAAAAAAGAGAAAACAGCCGGTTTATTCATAGTTTATTATGACGCATTGTAAAGCATGTTACAAATGGCTGTTTTTCAATAATGGTAAATGAGAGTGACTAATCCTTTGCTTTTTTGTCTCCTCTTGCTGAGCCTTACAATGAACTGCATGAACTGCTTAGTGACGCACCACGTGTCACATGATATCAACTGAACTGTGAACAATGTGTATATTAGATGTATATTTCTATGTATGACTCAGTGTTGTTTGAAGAGTGTCTAATTTGTTTAAAGATTGTTTTTGTTAGGGGTGAAAGTAGAAAAGGACCTTCCAGGGTGCTGACTCCCCAGAGAGCCACTAACATTGGTTCTCTTTAAGGAAAATAAAGCCATTATTTATGGTGTAGTTTCAAGATCTTTAAGGAAACATTTTTTCAAACCTCTGTTAACCCAAAAGGGATTCATCATTGCAACTATCCTTTCCTTTCTGTACCCCTGCTCTGCTCCCTATGTGCTAAACAATCAACTAACCTTAGATTTCAAAGTGTAAACATGGTAGAACTAGCTGTGGTTGTTGTCAGACTGCCTGAAATTACATTTTTTTTAAGGTCCTGCTCAGATTTTTAGTTGGTATTTGGGGAAAAAAAACCTGATTATTTTAATCTGCCTTTGTCTTTTTTCATAAAATTTGTTATTCTTAATTATCCAGACACTATGAGACATTCTGGTTTTAATGATAACCTTCTGTTTAAAGGGCACACTGTGTAATGCAAAAGGAGATGATTTAGTAGGCCAACAGCTATAAAGTTTAAGGGATCAGTGCTTTTCTTTCTTTTGTATTTCTGCTTCTTGCTCCTTGAACCCCAATTTGACCCTGGCAGACCTCGTTCTGCAGGAGGTTCCATCCTGTTCAAAGGGAGTATTTCCTCCCCCCTGTTGCTGCATACATGCTCGGTGTGAGGGATTGCTTAGAGCAGTGGTCTCTCCAGGAGAAGGCGTCCTCCAAACTCAATGACTGGATGCAGTCTGCTGGATTTCCTTTGATAGAAACTTGGAATCAATCTGCCTGGATAGTTTGATTGCATTTTCTCTGTAAAGTTACCTAAGATGACATGATTTTTTTCCCCCTAAACTGTAGTTTAACAAGTAAATCTGCTAAACAGTCACAATAGTAAGATATACTGATAAGTCTCTTTATTGATAAAGACCGGCAGGAAACAGGCTGCTCAGTGACGCAGTGGGTAGCACTGCAGCAAGAAGGTTCTTTCCCTCTGAGCTCCTTTAGTGACTTAGGACTCCCAGTCCATCTGGAGAGGCTTCCCCTTGAGTTCTCTATTTTATCAGATTTTTTGGTTCAAGCACTGCTGCCTTGAAGCAAGAAGGTTTTGGGTTCGATTCCCGGCCCAGGGTCTTTCTGCATGGAGTTTGCATGTTCTCCCTGAGCATGCGTGGGTTTTCTCCGGGTACCCTGGCTTCCTCCCACAGTCCAAAAGCATGACTGTTAGGTTAATTGCTGATGAAGATTCTCAGTCATCCAGGTCATAGTCGTTCCGTAAAAGTAAAATCTTGGTTTCCAAGATTTGAAGACGTTTGATTCTGAAGGACCGACCTTCAGAATCATAGACAGGTTTCAGATATTACAGGCTAACGATGGAACCAAACGACCCATTCATCGGTTACCATTTGCATGTTTCCAAGCAATACAAGGCTTTGTCTAAATAAAGACTCAAACTCACTGCGGATCCAGACATTTGAATTGAGAAAGCTTCCTGGAGAGGTGGAGAAACGTCTGCAAATCTTGGAAACCAAGTCCAGTGGAGTTAGGTTAATTGGCTTTTCTAAAATTGTCCTTGCATGTGTGAATGGTTGTTTGTCCTGTTTGTCTCTATGTTACCCTGCGATGGACTGGCGACCTGTCCAGGGTGGCCCACTATATTATATTCCATCAGTTTGAGATAGTGATTCATGTCTTCATCACAAACTGTTTTTTCCCCCAGCAAGTACAGAGCTCTCTGCATTTAAGCCATCCCTTTGGGGAGCAGTGGGCTGCCATTGTGCGGCACCTGGGGAGCAGTGTGGGGTTAAGCGTCTTTGCTCAGGAACCCAAAGTGGCAGTCTGTGGGAGTGGGGCTTTAACTCAGAACTTCTGGATTCAAAGCGCAATGCCTGAACCACTCGGCCACCAAATGTCGATTACAGAAAATAAGACAATGATTGCTGGGATCTGATGCTGTGAGATGCGTATACCAAAACCACCATTTAGATGTATGTTTTAATACATATTGTATGCATTTAATAAAAGAAACCTAGTATTATTGGATGGAAAGAGAAATGTAAAATCTTATTTAACAAATTTAGAATCTATTGGATTGTGAACCATGAGAAATAAACATGTAGTTTACATTTAATATCTTTACATCATTTCTCTATGCAAAATTGGAAATACAGGTCATAGGGCCGGATTTATCAAGATCCAATTTTGCGTGCAGTAATTTGCGCTCGCAAACTGGAATTTTGCGCAAGGGCCTGAACCATGGTTTGCGGGTGATTTAACAAGAGTGATTGCGTAACTGGTGGCAGGCGCAAAACTGTTGGAGACGCCCTATTTAAATGATGGTTTTGCGCGTTTTGTGGTTTGCGGCAAAGTAGTTTGTACAAACTAGTGCATTAAGAAATTTAAATCTTACAGTGACCCCAACAAGAAAAAAAAAAAAAAAATATATATATATATATATATATATATATATATATATATATATAGAGAGAGAGAGAGAGAGAGAGAGAGGTGGTATGTGGCTGAATTTCTACCTCACTGCAGTAAAAAAAAACAGGTGTTTTGTATTGGCCTGTAGAAAAATGCACATACCAAATGGCTCACAAGAAGTGACTGTGGATGAGATTACAGCGCGTACTGTACTCATCCCCGCAGCATTGGCATGTTGCTCCACAGGCGCAGGGGGGAGGTCTGGTTTCTCCGTTAGGGCGTCAGGGCGACATGGCATTTAGAACGTCGGACAGCACTTCTGAAAAACGAGATTGGGAGATCCACTGTTGCAAGGAGTTTTGTGATATCTGGTATTGCGTGGGTCCTCCTTGTGGCTGGCTCCAAATCCATTCGGAGTTCCCCCAACAGCTCCAAAATGGCAATGCTGGATAAGCGATGTTTTGATGATCGTTTCCTCGTTCATTCCAAAAATATTCACACGGAGTGAAAAAATGCGTTCTCTGCGTCTCCTTGCTTCATTTCGATGTCTCCTTCTTGCGACAATAACCGCTGCCATGTGTGCGCAATTACGCATACAGACCATTTGCACCTTCTTTTGAAACGTGTTAAATATAGAGTCAGATACCGTTAGCAAAATTGCTTTCAGGTTTGATAAATCACTTTGCGAGTGCTAAATTAATATATTTACATGTTCTCCTCCCACAAGACGCACTTTTGCGTGTAAACGCCCCATATTGAATATTCATTGCAGAAAAAGTACTAAATGGATAAGAGGCGCTATTTAGCACGTTCTAAAGACCAAATCCTTTTAGCACGCTGTTGATAGATCAGTTTGTACATTTTTTAGCGTGCGCAATGAAATAGCTCACGTTTTAATACACGCAAACCTTTGATAAATCCGGCCCTCATAGTACAATATGTTGTGACTTGGTGCCACATTAATAAAACAAGATAAAACTGAATGATTCAATTCAGTTTAGTTTATTTATTTAGCACCAATTCACAACACATCATCTCAAGGCACTTAATGATATATGTTTGAACAATAAAATATTAGACGTGGTCATATCAGGGCAACGGGCTCCATGCTTTAATGCTTCCTACACTTAAGGCAGTTCCTTTGTTTCCCGTCTTTCTCTACTGGATAAAATGATAAATCCTGGTATGTGTAACCTCAGTAACCATGACAACAATGACCAGAGACACCTGGATTACTCAGTTCATCTAGTAACAGCAGCCGCCATAAGTTCAGGAAGTAGTGAGGTTGTGCAGAGAGCCCATTATTGTGAGACCACCAACTTGGATAGTTGGTTTGATTAGTTTTCACCAGTTGTTAAAACATTCATTTAGAAGTTGTTGCACCAAGGAACCATAAGAATGTTTCTCCAACAATGGTTTTAATAAATTTCCTTTCTCCTTCTGCTGAAATTGCTGCACATGATCCCCTGGAGGCTGCAAAAATAAACCCTTTGACAGAGAAACTGTTTTAATGAGGGAGACATCATGGCTGCTTTTAATTAACCACACATTAAAAAACAGTCTACAAAAAATCATCAGACAACAGTGTAACATCAACTCCACCAAGACATGTTCTAAAGGCATCTAAGGCACATCTGTGACACGTGGAGCAGCATGGAAACGGGAAGCTCCATTTACCCAGCAGATCACTACAAAAAATGCAAATAAGTCATTTTTCTTAAATTAAGGAATAAGTGAGACATTTTGTCAATGGAGCAAGACTATTTACATTTAAAATAAGAAAACAATTGCATTGTTTTATTCAAATTGCATATCAGAGCATGTGAGCAGAGCGGAGAGGAAGAAATATGGCGGAGCACAGAGCGGTTTTCAATTCAATGGTCGGAGCGAAGGTTTCGCTCCGCTCCAGTTCGCTCCGATGCGCTCACAACGTCAATTAAAAATGTTGGATTATAAAATTTGTAAAATAACATTTAAGTCTAATGAAATAAGTTAATAATTAATTAGGAAACACGGAGCAAGATGAATGGAGCGAGGCGTTACGTTCACAGCTGGAAAACCGTGCCATAATTTAACAGCCTGTTAAATAAGACAATCCACATGTATCGGTCACATCGTTAAATCAAACGCCGTGTGTCCCAGCGCCCTGGCATCCTGGCGCAACTTTGAGCGGCGTAGCGAATGAGCGAACGTCAATCAATCAGTGGAAACAGTGGACAGCTTCAAATATCAGCTTCACATTTGACCATCACATCACAGACATTCATAAAAGAAGCCAACAATGACTTTCCATAACCCGGAAACTCAAAGGACTCTATGTTTCACCACATCTGTTATTACTTCTGTACAAATCAATTATTCAGCCCATCCTGTTCTACTTGTTTCTTTAATCTTCTCACTGTGAAAAACAAAACCAAACTCACAAATAGGGGTGTAAATCACATCCATCATTGCGATTCGATTCAGCATCGATTTCCTGACCCAATGATTTGATTATTTTCGATACTCTAGAATACACCACGATTCGATTCGATTCGATTAATCGAGTAATCGGTTAATTTTTTATAATAATTTTATTTTTTTACACCTTACAGGCTAAACAAAGTTTCAAGTTTGATCAATGAAAGCTGTAATATCGTTATCCTTTTTTTTTTTTTAGAAACAACAGCAAATAACAGAAGTAGAAAAGTTGCATCAAAAAATACTGCAGAAATGCTGCACAAAATCAGTGCAATGAGTGCAATGCAATACCTCTGCTCCAGACGGCCCCGCCCCCTCCACAGACGCTCCACTGCTCCTCTCCCAGATTGTAGCTGACCGCAAACAGTGCACCAGACAGGAGGCCGGCTTGGTTTGTTTTTATGACCGAAATTGCGGAAAACAACTCGTGAAGTTTGACCCGCTAGAAGAGCGAGGTGCGCGAGAACGCTGGGACCCTTTTTCCACCTGGATCTCCGCTCTTTTTGGCCCTCATGTCCCTCCGTCGTCGGACTAAACTCTCCCCCACTTCCTCGCCGCCTCGGCCGTATCTAGACCCACAGTGTGTAGCGCAGACCACGCTTAAATACTGAGCATAATTTAAAAATGTCTGCATCAAGCTCACTGCAACACACTGCTGTAAGAGTATAACCAGAAAGCAAGGCAGGAGGGCAAAATAGGTTTAGCGCCACCGGCAGCACGGGAGGAGAATTACGCCCAGGAGGAAATGGATAAAAATAGACCGGAGGGAAAAAAACATGAATCGATTATCTTGCGGACGTATCGATGCATCGGATCGTCGGCTGTTGGATCGATGCATCGATACAAAACGATTATTATTTACACCCTTACTCACAAAGGTCACACACACAACTGCTAAAATCATTGGACTCCCCACACTCAACCTCACAGACGCAAACCAATAGGCCATCGGACGCTTTTCACTCTCCATAGAACGGGACCCCACTCACCCACTACAGGATCTCATACCCCTGCCCTCTGAACGGAGGTACACTCAGGTGTAGAAGGTCCCGTTTTGGCAGGAGCCTGATCCCTTCAGCCATCACCTTTTTAAACAACAGGCCCCGTTGAGTGTATCATGTCTCGTATCGCGTCTTGTGCTGGTGTTGGTGTTTACTGTGTCTTTGTGTAAACGAGCTCTGTGTATGTGGAAAAGAATCTCAAATAAAAGTCTAAAGTCTAAAAGTCTTGTGCGCTGCTCCACTCCGTTCACATGCTCTGGTGCATATTATCTAATGCTCTTACAGTAGTAGCCATTCAAAATTTCACCACTTTCCTTGATGGGCCCTCGTAAAAAAATATGCACGCCCAGGAGAAGGAGGGGGGGGGTCACTCCTGTGGCAGGAAGTGGGCTTCCATTGGGCTGGCGTTTGACTGGGAAGGACCATTTTGCACAGCTGCTACCGTATTTAAAGAGTAAAAATACTTATTCCATTGGCAAATCATTTTATTAATCTAACGAAATAAAGGGGAGATTTTAAATTTTTTAAAACTTATTTGTAGATGGTTTTTGCATTGGTCAGCACAGTTCTTCCTAGATTTCAGAACAGCTTGAAATGTGGAGAATTAATAAAATTAGACCTGCTTTGGTTCCATAGGAAGATTTCTGGTGTGATTTTAACTCTGGCTCAGAAGGGGGTGTTTGGCAAATTCTGTGTAGAGTCTGTAAGATTCCCATTACAAACCAGCCCACTGGCATGTCCATCCAGAGGTGCCTGGCCATTGTGTTTGCTCCCAAACTCATTTTCCCTGAGGGCCTCCTGCTCCTCAGGCGTCCTCCTCTCAGAGATCCTGCTTACACTTCCTGTTACAGGAGCAGTTCTTCTCCGGCAGCGTAGCCGAAGAACATACAGAGTGATGGTGAGGAGCAGACTGAGGCACAGAACCAGCAGAATGGACACAACCACCAGCTCCTTGAGGAAGCTGGTGCAGCGAGCCGAGTGCACGGGTTTCCCACCGGGGAGCCCCGCTTCTGTTTGTCCAGATTCCTCCATCCACAAAGGGACATTTCTGCCGAGCTGTTTCGTGGTGACCTGACTGTTCCTGACGGACAGCGAGGTTTTAGTCTCAGCCGGTCTGGATGCTGTTGTTTTAGGTGCCCCCCCGACAGAAACTTGCAGTCCAGGTGTGGCTGCAGCCTGAGTGGTGGGCTGGCCTCGCGTGTTAAGCCGGGTGTAGCCGGTCGGGGTCTGAGACACAGGATTGCTCCTCTGCTTGACTTGATAAATGGCCATGGTCTGTCGGTAGCCATTCTCTGTGGACAGGCAGAGGTAGTGGCCCAGCGTGGCTGGGGTGGCCACGAAGCTGAGACTGCCGTCCTTCAGGTGGAGGTAGAGGTCTGAGGACAGCCGGCTGTTTGGTCGCTCCCACAGCTGCTGGGACAACTGCGAAGCAGCAGGACAGTGCAGCCGAACCACTTCATTCAGAGACACGGACACCAGCTCGCCTGCAGGACACGAGGCTGAAACACAGAGAACATGGCTACTAAAGCGTCTTTCTCACTGGGAAGAGCGCATGTTTTTCAAACATGGGTCGATTGGCATTTGGCTCTCTTCCCATTGGCAAAAAAAGCTGGGTCTAACCCCTCGTCTGGTGACACTATTACGCTCGGTTAGCGCTGATGTCATCAGTGCGACACAAATCAGGAAAGTAAACAATGGAGAGCAACATGTAAAGCCAGGCATACACTGTACAATGTTTTGCCCTTTAAAGGCATATTTTCCAGTGATGCAAGAATTTTTCGATGGGGCCGACTTCCATCCTGATGGTGCGTGGTGTAGTGTACCGAGGGTAACGATGGGCGATCAGCCTCTAACGACCACCTCCCCATCAGGAATCGTAAGGTCAGGATAAAATCAAACATGTTTTAAATTCACTTCTTTTGAAGGATAAACCCCCTCTTATCAGCTTAAAGACACTACAGAAAACTAAAGACAGATTTACGGTACCTAACCTCCAAAACTACTACTTAGCAAAGAGACTACAACACATCTCTAAATGGACAAAACATAATCCCTTAGATCAACCCTGGATAGACACAGAACAGGAAATATGCAGTAATATCATAATTTCAGATTTGCCGTTTGTTAGCTCTAAGCTCAAGCAGCATTCATGTTTTAAAAATATTAACATCAGCTCTTCCCTGACAGCATGGTAGGAATTTCTTGAAATAATGAAGTTATCACTTTTACCGTGCAGTCGTACACCCATCTGGAATAACCCTGACATTCTATAAAAAAATTATATGATAAACTTTCCGTACTGGAAGAATAAAGGTATTAATTATCTGGATCATTTATTTGAAGGAACAGAGTTTATCACATTTGTTAGATTAAATTTGCAATATGGCATTAACAAAAATAAAAGCACGGACATTAACACCTATGGCAGATGTTTACCCTCAGGGGTTTGCATTCTGCTAGTGGGGGAAGGGGAGGGAGGGGGAGTGGGAACGATCTCGGCCTCCGGAGGGGGGGCGGGGGGTGGTGATGGAGGGATGAGGATTTTAGAAGGGCTTCGGGTCTGGCTCCCTGTCTCGGTCCTGGTCCATGCTGTCCCCTGGTGGGGGCTTCATCCGGGGTGGGGGTTCTGCATAGTGTGTGGGGGCTGGCTGGCCAGGGTGGGTGGGGTGGCGGTGTCGGCCCTGTGGCCGGCTGGCTTGTGGGTCCTGCCGCCGGTCCCTGGCCCCCGGGCTATGGTGGTGCTCCCCCCCAGTGGGGCTCTCGCATTTTTCCTTTGAATAAACTTTATATGCACAAGTGCACTTTCACAAACAACTACAGGCTCTTAGTTCCAGGTACTCAGAGATTCACTTCCACACAGAAAGCCCATATTCTTATCTTCAGCTGCCACAGTATACATGTCAGATTAAATAATACTACTTATACTTCAGCGATAGTATGTAGGTGTTACTTTATTGTATGTTTCGTATCATATCCGTTGGTTGTGCTGTTCTTTTTACATCTCTTTGCAGGTGATGAAGCAGACTGAAATTTTTTTATCATTATCTCCCTTTTATCTCCTCTTTCTTTTATCTTTTCTCCTTTTTTCCCTTTCCTGTTCTACTTACATTGCAGTGTCCATATAATCTGTAATACTTCCTGAATGATTTATAATAAAGCAATTTATATGCATAAATCAAGCGTAGCACTATGGCGATAGCCGTACTGCTCCACTTGTGAAAGTAAAATCTGTTTCTGTTGGGCTCTTTTTGGCAGCAAGACAATTATTCTTATTGCCACATTGCCAGACAGGACACTGTCGGCCTTTGTAAGGTGGTTGTGGGCAAATTGCTTAGTGGGCAAACAAGGATTCTTCTTCTTCTTCCTCTCAGATGTAAACCCAGCAGCATGGCGGGGGTTCAATGAGTTAAATGGAGTCCTTTCTGTCAGACCGTAGTAACCACATTAGATCAGCCATGTCTTCGTCCAAATACGTCGTCGCCTTTTCTTTTTAGGGCTTTCAGCACAAAATGGCACAAATTGCCAAAGCAGTGCGTTTCGTCATACAAAGTGAGCTGTAGCTGCGTGTGATGACTGAAAAAAATAATGTGTACAGTGTATGCCTGGTTTAAGGAAGCCAGGGCGAAATGCTCCATGATTATCAACGTAAACAGAGTTGTTTCTGCTTGTTAGATCAGAAGTGACTTGCGTGGTGTGCTGATGACGTATGTTGCACTCAATGGCTAGTATTACATTTTTTTTTACATATTCATATAGTATTTGGTACAATAAACTGTCTATATAAATATTATTTAACATTTTTTTAATCCTCCCAAATAAAATGCCAGTGACCACATCTCCAAAGCAAAGAGGCAACATGACACAGAATGTATCCTCAGCTAAGAAAGGCGTTCCAGGTGAGCAACACTTACCTGTGGGCAGCTTGCTTGGCCCAAATTTGCCTCTGTGCATCAATGAAATGCTGTTACAGGCCTCCTCAACATTCGCTCCATCTATATCCTGGTTCCTAATGAGGGAAAATCACAGTTAGTTATCATGAAAGAGAGCGGAGAAGTTTTGAGTTCAGCTTCGAGTGCAGCTAATAATGAAGAGTTTAAAGATAAACAATAAAATCCTGTACTGTGAAGGGTTTTAACAATATAAAAAGTGTGCACCTGGAGAATAAATAACCAATATACAGCTATGGGATTTATATAATCCAGCTGTAGTCTCTAGTTCTCAGATTTCTTTTTAACTAAACAGTAATAGATAAAAACAATCATCCAAGCGTTGCTCAGACGGTTTCAGTGAAAAATGTTAGAACAGCTCCAGTCTAGCAGTGTGATACTCACAGAGCGGTTTGGGTCTCAGAAACCTCCACACAGGCCCTGCCCACAGGGTCCCAACCACAGAAAGGGTCCCGGGAGAGAACGCACTGGGCACAGGTCCAGTAGTACGAACAGTTAGCGGTTGGAATCCTCACCACCCCCACCGACGTGCCGACGTACACCATACCCTGCATTAACACAACCAGCATTCCGTCAGGGATGTCCATGAAGCAGTTTTAACATCATTCCTGCATTTTCCTGCAAACTGCTGTGGATTCAAAGCCTCATTGTGTAAAGAGCTGCAGGTTGGCTTCAGGTGTCTAAAGGTAAGAACATGTTTCTTAGCTGCAGTGTTCAATGTTATCTTCTCAGGGTCACTAAAAAGACATCTGTTATTTGCAGGGGTGGATTTGGGGAATTTGGGGCCCTAGGCCAAGACAGGCAGGGGCCCCTCTGAATGGAGAAGACAACACATCAAACAGCCCCATTCTACAGATAGAGAAATGTTAATAGAATAGACATCCATTATCTGTTCTAGGTTGTGTCCCTCTCTTCTTGTCCCTTTTCTTCTTGTTTTCCTCTCTATGTTTTGTACTCAGCTGACTTTTCATGCTGTCTCTAAAGGAATGAAAGATTTTCTCCAAGCACTAAGCTCACTTAGCTGATTGCTCCTTCCTGTGTTTCCAAAAAGGCCAAAGTAAATAACCCAGTCCTTCTTTTCACTGTAGACAAGCCATGATCTGCTTATCTGTTCTCCATTTTTCATTTGGATGAAATAATAGCTGCATGAATCATGACAGCAGACAAGATAGAGGAGAGCAGGAGGCGGGGTTACCAATCTACTCGCTCTGGAGAGCAGAGTTCGCTGCTTTTAGATGTTGTCTCCAAAGTCTCCAGTAGCAGAAAAAAGTCTCTAGATTTGCTGTTATGTGCTTTTTTGAAATAAAAGTTCTAGAGGGGTCTGAAAAGTCGCTAAATAAAAGCGCTAAGTTGGCAACACTGCTCTTTGCATCGTTTGTTTTCAAATGGTTTGCTGCTGTCCGTTTGGACCTTTCTGAACATGTGCAGCAAATGGACTGATCCAATATGGTGGACACTGAAGGGGGGGTGAGACACACTTAATATTATAAGCGGTCTGATGGCATTTGTGCACATTAATTATGTTTCTGTCATAAAATAGGGACTAGTTTCATTAACTAGTCATGTAAACACAGTTTTATATAGCCCTTAGGAACTGGGGCCCTAGGCAGCTGCACTATTGCAGTATTGCCTAATTGTAAATCCCCCTCAACCAGATATTTGATGCATCTGCCATGAAGTAAGGAACCGAAGTTGACAGTCACGGCTGTTTAGAGTGTGGACAGTACCACATGGGTGTGTCTTTCCTGAGAGACTCTGGGTTTGGTTAAGAGCTGTGAGAAAATGATGTACTGTTGGTGGAGAGAATAACCAGCATCGATACTGATGCTAAACGTCCATGTCTGCAGGGAACCCTGCAGGTGAGTTAGCTCGCTGAACAAAGAATACAGGATGTTAATCAAAATGTAGTCAAACCAAAACTGAACACAGAAATAAGGACATCTGTCCCAGTCTGCACCTTTGGAACGGACAGCTTCAGGCTCCTGATGGTCTGAGGAGGCTTATAAACCTGGAGCTCCTCGATGATGAAGGGTCCATGCTGGAGGAGCACTGCTTTGTGTAAATGACCGGACTCTGAAAGACAGTAAGTCGCACGCTCTTCATGACAGCCTAACAAACCCAACACAGTTCAACTTCCCAGACAACATCCAGGAGCTCAAACCAAGAAAATCAATGAAGATGCTGATAACTATGTACAAAAACATGACATAAAAACATTTTACTCAGGCAGAAAAAGATCTGGAAGAGAAAACTCCTCACTACAGTAGGGATTAAAAGTTTGGACACACCTTCTCGTTCAAAGAGTTTTCTCTATTTTCATGACTATGAAAATTGAAGATTCACACTGAAGGCATCAGAACTATGAATTAACACATGTGGAATTATATACTTAACAAAAAAGTGTAAAACAACTGAAAATTTGTCTTATATTCTAGGTTTTTCAAAGTAGGCACCTTTAGCTTTGATTACTGCTTTGCTCACTCTTGGCGTTCTCTTGATGAGCTTCGTGAGGCCGTCACCTGAAATGATCTTCCAAGAGTCTTGAAGGAGTTCCCAGAGTTGCTTAGCACTTGTTGGCCCTTTTGCCTTCACTCTGCGGTCCAGCTCACACCAAACCATCTAGATTGGGTTCAGGTCCGGTGATTGTGGAGGCCAGGCCATCTGACCTTCTTAGTCAAATATCCCCTCCACAGCCTGGAGGTGTGTTTGGGGTCATTTTCCTGCTGAAAAATCAATGATGATCCAATTAAAGGCAAACTAGATGGAATAACATGCTGCTGCAACATGCTGTGGTAACCATGCTGGGTCAGTATGCCTTCAGTTCTGAATAAATCCCAAACAGTGTCACCAGCAAGGCAACCCCACACCATCACACCTCCTCCTCCATGCTTCACAGTGGGAACCAGGCATATAAAGTCCATCTGTTCACCTTTTCTTCTTCGCACAAAGACACAATGGTTGGAACCAAAGATCTCAAATTTGGACTCATCAGACCAAAGCACAGATTTCCACTGGTCTAATTCCTTGTGTTCTTCAACCCAAGCAAGTCTCCTCTGCTTGTTGCCTGTCCTTAGCAGTGGTTTCCTAGCAGCTGTTTTACCATGAAGGCCTGATTCACACAGTCTCCTCTTAACAGTTGTTCTAGAGATGCATCCACTGCTAGAACTCAGTGGCATTGACCTGCTCTCTAATCTGAGCTGCTGTTAACCTGCAATTTCTTAGGCTGGTGACTCGGATAAACTTCTCCTCCGCAGCAGAGGTGACTCTTGGTCTTCCTTTCCTGGGGCAGTCCTGATGTGAGCCAGTTTCTTTTTTAGCACTTGGTGGTTTTTGCGACTGCATTTGGGGACACTTTCAAAGTTTTGCCCATATTTCAGACCGACTGACCTTAAGTTCTTACAGTAATAATGGCCACTTTTTTTTCTTTACTTAGCTGCTTTTTCTTGCCATAATCCAAATTCTAACAGTCTATTCAGTAGGACTATCAGCCATGTATCCACCTGGTATCCAACCCGTATTTATAAGGCAAGAAATCCCGCTTATTAAACCTGACAGCGGACACCTGTGAAGAAAACCATTTCAGGAGACGACCTCTGGAAGCTCATCAAGAGAAAGCCAAGAGTGTGCGAAGCAGTAAAAGCTAAATGTGGCTATTTTGAAGAACCTAAAATATGAGACATAAGGAATGGGGTTAAAAGGGTTCGATAAGCATCTCCCTGAAATGAGTTTTTGGAACTTGGGATGTCTGACATACCAAAATAAATTGTTTTTCAAGATGATGCAAAGTTAAATGTGACCCTGTTACCATTAGTTATAAAACTAAGAAAATGAAGTCTAAGGAAGTTATCATCCAGAATGGTAGAAAAATGTTCCTTTAATAGGATAGAGCAGTAAAGCTTCTGGCCTTAACCTTTTTTTTTCTGCATTACTTTTACTTTTATACTTTAAGTAGTTATTAAAAATGGAACTTTTTCACTTTTACTAGAGTAAAAAGCTTAAATTGATAGTCTAACACAGGGGTTGCCAACCTTTTTAAGACTGAGGGCTCCTTCATGGATACCAGAGATGGGAAGTAACGAAGTACAAATACTTCGTTACTGTACTCAAGTAGATTTTTCTGATATTTTTACTTTACTACTTATTTTTATAGCGACTTTTTACTTCTACTCCTTACATTTTTACATAAATATCTGTACTTTCTACTCCTTACATTTAAAAAAATTGTCTCGTTACTTTAGTTTTGAATCATTTCAATGGAGTTACCGTTATTATTTTTCACGTCATCTATACCAAATTCAATCTAATTGGATGGGAATCTACGTTGCATTTGACGCACCACTACAAGATGAATCGACAGATTCGGCGGTATTCATTGGCGGCAAATCATTGCAGCTTGGTGGCGGTGGCGTTAGCATAGTAGCACGGACGAAGAGATGATTGAAAAAATACACAACGGAGATCTAGTCCTATTGGCAGACATCCATTTAAAATGTAGGCAACGGCATGAAAAAAGTGGTTTCTACTTTTACTTTTATACTTTAAGTAAATTACTTTTACTTGAGTAAAGAAGTTTAATCAGTACTTCCACTTTTACCAGAGTATTTTTTAACACAAGTATCTGTACTCTTACTCAAGTACGGAAAGTGAGTACTTTTGCCATCTCTGATGGATACTGACTCATAGGAAGGGCACCTATACTAACCTATGAACAGGAAAGGATCAGCGTTCATACTTCAAACTTCATACATAATAAGGATACTTTTATTGGTTCTTTTAACTCCTAATTTTCCTTATGATATTGTCATTTTGAAATATCTATAAATGCTTAAATGATTAAAATGATCAAATGCTCTATAAATGATTTAAAAAGAAGAGCAACAGAATAAAATAAACTTAGCTCAGTGGTGACCATGCAGTGGGCACCCCATGTGGTCCCTGAGGGCCCCTAGGTGCCCGCAGGCACCATGTTGGTGCCCCCTGCTCTAATTTCTACAAAGTGTTGTTAAACAGTAGAATTTATATTTCTACTTGAGTAATAAACATAACACTTTTGATACCTCTGCTCCCAAGTCATTTTATGCTCTCTACATCTGACCTCGGGTTTCCAATAGGACTCTGTTGCATCCGTTTAACATCAATATAGCATCAAACAATAATATCAAATTGTCGTCTCACTTCTAGTCAAAATTGTAAATCAAGTTGGAATCAATTTGATGTGTGTCAAGGATTTTATTGATGTCAATTTGACGTTATTTCAATATCTCGTGTCTTTGAAACTTCCCTTAAAGGCATAGAGGATGATCTTTCATTTCCAGGTGGATCGTCTAAATAAGTGGTCCTCCAGTCGCTCAATCATTCTGGTGATATGTTTACGAAAGGCCGTCCTACCTGCTCGCTCCGTTAGCTATATTTTTCTGAGCCTGCGCACTTTCAGGCGTATATCTGTGATGACCTATGGTTTCAGACAATCATTGAAGCTCACCTTTCTCACTGCGGTTCTTTGAAAATGGCCGAGGATCGAAAGAGAAAAAGTGTCTATGAAGTGGATGAGAAGAAAAGAAAGGACTCAGAAGAGGCAGATATATCCCAGAATGCTTTGCGCAGAGAGAGCTCTCCTCGCAAAGCATGATGGGATTTGCTGTCACAGCGGCCTGATGTGGCCATAGGCTGTTGCTACCTGACAGTGGCGACTAATAAAGATGGCGCAGGGAGGAGGAGTTACATGACCAACAGAGAAAAAAACAGAAACCAAAAATAAGGAGGAGCAGACAGAGCAGGTCAGAGCAGCGTATCGCTCTCACCTCTTTATGGAAAAATGAAAGTGACCTCTCAGTCACCATAGAAACCGTCCCACGCCGTTTATTGCTGCGCCTTTCTTTTCTTCAGATGTAGATCTCATTATGTTTTTAACAGATGAACATTATCTATCTGTTCTGGTTCTAGCTGCTGCACAGACTCGTTAAGCGGAGCTGTGCTTTATAGAATGTGGTGTTTTTTGTTTTTTTTCAATAAATCATAATCTGGTCCAGGCAAATGTGGGAAAATTTTTTTAATGCATGTATAGCACAGAGACAGAAGTGAAAAGAATCTGCACTGATCTGCTCATCCTGTCTAGTCGGAGCCTCTCTATACGCAGTTAGTGTGACATGGGAAAAAAAAAAACGTATGGGAGGTTAAAAAAAAATCAAACTCAACCGGTATGGTCTGGCATTAAGACAGAGAGAGAAGACATCATCATTTTTTATACTTGCATGCTTAATCTTTTAGAGAGAATACCATGAAATCAGTTATAAAGCTCGACAACTTATTGTAGATAATGCCAAACGGGTCAATGTTACAACCATAAACAATAAAGAACCTGTTTATATGTATGAAACACTGCTGAAATGCAAAGATCTCGTGAACCGATGGTGCAGGGTCTTTCCCTATTTCCAGAAGCTTCGGTCCTTGATGAAGCAATCGAGTCCCGGTCTACTGACCCTTGCTGTATTTCTTACTACTCTCTCTAATCCTAGTTCCTGTCTCAATACTTTCCAAAAACAAACAAAAAAAAATGATGGCCACTAGAATAATAATAAAAACTACAATAATAATTAAAAGATTGAAATTTCACTCAAATAATGAGATTGATATTATGTTGATAAAGAGGCTTGATATTGAAGAGAAAATGAAATCAATAAAATCACTGGGCGGCCTGCTTACCTGTAAGCAGAAAGAGGACAGTGTACAGCTTCTTATTGGCCGCCTGGACTCTCTGGACAGTCAGGTGGCTGTAGGCGTGCTCTGCAGACACCATGGTTGGACGCCTTCCAACCGGACGCACACTGTCTTCTGCCAGAAAGTTCTCCTTGACGAAGCGCAGAGCATTGTCCGATGCGTTGTGCAGACCGCACTAATGCAGACAGACGCACACACAAAGGTTTCACACGTAGTTAGTGAAATGACATCATCATCCCATGTCTTGTGCACGTTTCTTAGTCCAGTGTCCTCCCATAGTGTAAAACATGAATGCTGTCTAAACTGCCTTTTTTATCAATGGCAGCTGGCCAATGGAGGGCGCTAGGGTGCAGCTCCAACCGCCCAATGACCCTGAGCATAAAAAAAATGTAATTAAATATTTTTTTATAACTTAATTGAAAATTTCAAATATTTCAAATTCTATCAATATCTATTTGTTATGTATGCAAGATAAATATTTTATCTTTAATGACTAATAAAGCGTCATTATTTTTTGTCGGATTGGTGACGCATTTCTAGCCTGGGTGCCATTCCAAACTTAGTCCCGCCCACAACGTTTGAGGTCAGGAAGTTCGGTCTGGCATTGCTCAGTAGTAGCGCGAGTATATTTTTTAGAAAAGGCCAAGAAGAATGAACACTGGGATTCATATGGAAAATAAAATAATATAGTCTACTTTTTCTAGATGTTTGTTAATTTGCATAGTTGCTCTTGAATAAAAAATCTTTCGGAAAATAGTTTTCATATATTAAAAAAATATAAAGCTGACTAATAGTTTCTCCATTATTAAACTGGTTCACTATTTTTTTAGGTTTGTGACCCAATATTGGAGCATGCAGAACCCAGATTTACCTTCACAAAGCCTTAGAAGAGCAACATTTATGGACGAAATGCAAACCTGTACAGGAAATTATGTTTTGTTTTTATAAATTGTTTTTATAATGTTTTTATTCATTGTTTGAATTCATATATATATATATACACTCACCGGCCACTTTATTAGGTACCCCATGCTAGTAACGGGTTGGACCGCCTTTTGCCTTCAAAACTGCCTCAATTCTTGGTGGCATAGATTCAACAAGGTGCTGGAAGCATTCCTCAGGGAGTTTGGTCCATATTGACATGATGGCATCACACAGTTGCCGCAGATTTGTCGGCTGCACATCCATGATGCGAATCTCCCGTTCCACCACATCCCAAAGATGCTCTATTGGATTGAGATCTGGTGACTGTGGAGGCCATTTGAGTACAGTGAACTCATTGTCATGTTCAAGAAACCAGTCTGAGATGATTCCAGCTTTATGACATGGCGCATTATCCTGCTGAAAGTAGCCATCAGAAGTTGGGTACATTGTGTTCATAAAGGGATGGACATGGTCAGCAACAATACTCAGGTAGGCTGTGGCGTTGCAACGATGCTCAATTGGTACCAAGGGGCCCAAAGAGTGCCAAGAAAATATTCCCCACACCATGACACCACCACCACCAGCCTGAACCGTTGATACGAGGCAGGATGGATCCATGCTTTCATGTTGTAGACGCCAAATTCTGACCCTACCATCCGAATGTCGCAGCACAAATCGAGACTCATCAGACCAGGCAACGTTTTTCCAATCTTCTATTGTCCCATTTCGATGAGCTTGTACAAATTGTAGCCTCAGTTTCCTGTTCTTAGCTGAAAGGAGTGGCACCCGGTGTGGTCTTCTGCTGCTGTAGCCCATCTGCCTCAAAGTTCCACGTACTGTGCGTTCAGAGATGCTCTTCTGCCCACCTTGGTTGTAACGGGTGGTTATTTGAGTCACTGTTGCCCTTCTATCAGCTCCAACCAGTCTGGCCATTCTCCTCTGACCTCTGGCATCAACAAGGCATTTCCGCCCACAGAACTGCCGCTCACTGGATGTTTTTTCTTTTTCGGACCATTCTCTGTAAACCCTAGAGATGGTTGTGCGTGAAAATCCCAGTAGATCAGCAGTTTCTGAAATACTCAGACCAGCCCTTCTGGCACCAACAATCATGCCACGTTCAAAGTCACTCAAATCACCTTTCTTCCCCATACTGATGCTCGGTTTGAACTGCAGGAGATTGTCTTGACCATGTCTACATGCCTAAATGCACTGAGTTGCCGCCATGTGATTGGCTGCTTAGAAATTAAGTGTTAACGAGCGGTTGGACAGGTGTACCTAATAAAGTGGCCTGTGAGTGTACACTGGTGTGATAGTAGTATACGTTTGATTGGTTTTTGGTATGCGTCTATTTTGAATTTATGCCCCCCCTCTGGAGAAAACTCCCCCAGCCACCGCTGCCTTTAGATGCGCGTGCATGGATTATTTTCTTTGTAGCAGTCATAACTCTTGAAGGGGCCAGTAGGCTGGAAGCTAAACGCCACTTTTAACCCTTTAGTTGAATAAATGTGGCAACAATCCGGGGTTAGGGTGAGCAGCGGTTTTACCTCTCCTGGATTTGCAACCTTGTCTTGAACCCTTGTGCTCCACTGCAGCGTGTCTCTGTTCAGCACCTTGTAGTTACCAGAGAAAATGGATTTGATCTCAGTCAGGCTGAAGGCACACACCGCTGACCGTCCATTGTTGACAGCCCTAGATAATATACAAATAAAAAAAATAAACAGACAAAATGAATAAAAAACCTTTAAAATAAAAAATGAGACAAACCTGGTGTCAGTAGCAAGGTGGAAATAATTTATTAGTTCTTATTTTTTTTCAACTTCTGATTTTTAATTATTTTCTGTTTTAGTTTTAATTCGTTTTAGTATCTGTTAGCTAGTTTAGTATATGACTAAACACAGAGATAACAACCGATAACAGAAATAAAACCCTACATAGGGACAGACTGCTACAACAACACAAATGACCCGACACAGGAAACAGCAACCTGAAACTAGACCTTATATTAATGCATTATGATAGAGACACAAACAAAATCCTTTGTGTTATTCCTTTAAATCTCGGATCAAAGAGGTTTCTAGAATTTCCTTCTTTCATCTGAGGAATATTGCAAAAATGAGAAATCTCCTGTCCAGGGATGATGCTGAGAAACTAGTCCATGCATTTGTTACTTCAAGGCTGGACTATTGTAATTCTTTACTATCAGGAAGTCCACAAACTGTAGTTAAAAGCCTTCAGCTGATCCAAAATGCTGCAGCCAGAGTTCTGATGAAAATGAAAAAGAGAGATCATATCTCTCCTATCCTGGCTTCTCTTCATTGGCTTCCTGTTAAATCCAGAATAGAATTTAAAATCCTCCTTCTCACATATAAAGCCTTAAATGGCCAAGCTCCATCTGATATCAGAGATCTGATTGTTCCTTATGTTCCTAACAGAGCACTTCGCTCTCAATCTGCAGGTTTACTAGTGGTTCCAAGAATTTCTAAAAGTAGAATGGGAGGCAGATCTTTTAGTTATCAGGCTCCTCTCCTGTGGAACCAACTACCAGTTTTAGTCCGTGAGGCAGACACCCTGTCTACTTTTAAGGCTCCAGTGTAGTCCTGTTTCTCTGACTGTGACTAACTGGATGTGCTCTCTTCATCCTCTGACATGAGAGCTGGCTCGGAGCTCGTCTTCCTGGCTGTGTGTTTCCTGGACGGGGCCGCCTGTGGAGCTGGTTGACAATTGCCTTTTGTATCTATGCTTCTCCCCCCCCCCCAACAGTACGGCGAGCGTTACGGGACAAAATGTCTTCCACGACGTCCGCATCACCTACCTTCTCAAGTGATGAGGTTTGTTTACATAGATAATTTTACAGATAGTATTTCATTAGTCTGTGTAGGGTATATATTTCATGTAGACTTAAGATAATAAATATACCCTTTATTTTTTCTACATCGGTGTGACGTTTTAGCGATCTCGCAATCGCTAGTTTGTTGGCTCTGTGCTGCCGTAGCGCAAAGATGTCTGCCTCCATGGCTGCGAGACCCGCTCCTATGTAATTATAAATAACGAATTCTAAGGCAACGCAAATATTAAGGTTAAGAGGCTGAGCTCGTAGATGATGATAAATAACATAGTTATGTATAATATATTTCATTTCTGTATATCCCTGTAATTATTACACACTGTAGCTTTAAGATGACATGTGATCAATCTGAGCTACATAAGCACACAGAATTGAAAACTAAGCACATTCCCTCTTAAAATTAAACAAGTTTTAATTAGTTATATAAACTCTTATTACACAGAAGTGCACCCCAGCATTTTTGGTCTTAGCTAAAGGCATTATGTTTGTAATCTTTGCATGTTATTAATTTGTGTGTGTGTGTGTTTGTGTGTGAGATAGAGGGAGAACAATCATCTCTATCTCTAATATCTCTAAATCCTGTGGAATTGCGGATGTCTAGCTAGAGAATGCTGTTGTAATAAACAGATAGCTGGAGACAACAGGTGTATTATTTAACAATGAAAATATCAAAAATAGAATTGGAAAAAAAAGAGAACTCTTATTATAGTTTCTTAGTTTATCTTTAATTTTTGTTGTTTCATCTATATGTCAGACGCCAAACATGTTTTAAATTACTATTCGTCATTTGGTTAGCATTAGCTAATAATAATCTTGCACCTCACCAATGTGAATTAGGTTAAAAATAATGCACTAGGATTTAAACCTGCAACTCTCCATTTGCAGAATGAACTTCTGCAGCCTACGCCACAACCTCAAAGTCCACTGAACAGGCAAATGTGTTTTAAGAGTTCACAGACAGGATGCATTCTGGGAGACACTCCTACGCTTATTTTTGTTGAAAACATATTGAATGAAAAATATCAGGCACATTCCTTCTGTACTCTGGAAAATGACCCTTCAAAGACAGAGAAAAACTTCTCACTGACCACTGGGACGTGAAGATGCCATAAAACAGTGTGTCATCCGCTGAAGCTCCCTCTGCTGGTGGAAGCATGTCCATGTCCTGAATCACGTTGTAAGGCAGCTCGCTGCCAGCTTGGCACAGCAGCTGAGCTTTGGCAAACGTGGTCCATCGTCGCTGCAGAGTCCGCTGCCCTCCGATGTCACTCTGAGATGACAGGGGGGGTCAGAAAAATGAGAGCATCCCTGCAAACATGGCAGCTCAATTATCAACACTCCAACGCCACGCTTTAAATCAGGGATGGGGGACTGAGGTGATGATATGCGGTTTTAAAGAACAACAGAAGCGTGCATTCTTAATAAAAATGCTGTTTCTATACTATGGTCTCACTTTTCCAAAAATATTTGTGGTTTACTTCAATTATTCAGAGTAACATGATTTTCATTTGAGAATATATGAGTTTAAGACTATTTTGAGATGTCCCCTTTACCAGATTTATAGCCAGCAAAAGCTGCTTCTCTTAAATTATTACTCCTGAACAAAACAATTATTTATTTTAGTAGTGGGTATACATACATTTTATTAATCTAGATTAATAGATTTGCTGCTTTTTGTGTCTCTGCTTCTGTCTCCTTGAACCCCAGTGGGCCTCAGCAGATGGCCGCTCACACTGAGCCTGGTTCTGCTGGAGGTTTCTTCCTGTTCAAAGGAAGTTTTTCCTCTCCACTGTCGCTACAAGCATGCTTAGTGTGAGGGATTGCTGAAGAGTCAATGAGTCGATGCAATCAGCTGGTTTTCCTTAGATAGAAAACTTTGAATCAATTTGACTGGATGATCTGGTTGAACTGTAAAGTACCTTGAGATGACATGTGTTGTGAATTTGGCGCTATAGAAATAAACTGAATTGAATTGAATTAATCTCACTATAACCTGGAAATAATCTAGATGTTTGCAAAATCAGGCGTAATTTAATTTTCATACTAAGGATTTTGACAAAATTCAACTTTTTTTGCTACTTTGTTTTTGCTGCAAAAGTGTGTAGAAATCCGACTTTAACAAAACAGTGTTTCCAAAAATCGGACCCACACGTTGCCTCGATCAACTTCTCATCTTCTACAGCGTTCTCCGTGGCCTGCTCGTCATGTATTCCCATGATAGTTCGCCACACAGGCAGTTTGTAAGATGGGTCACCTGCTGCCGCCTGGAGAACGAGTCCGAGCCCATCAGCTATCCACTGAGCGATGGGATTGGTTAGCGCGGCTGATAGAGTTCTGGTTATAGCTGCATCCATGTCAGCACGTCATGTTCAATGTGTTAATTTCACAGTAGGCCTACACAGTTTGGAAGATTGATTCCTTCCTGTCACCAGACATACATCAGCGCCTAAATATCAAGGTGAAAGTCATCATTAGTATACTTCTAAGTCTGGCGTTAACGGCCCACCACCGATATCTATCTGCACCTTACATGATTTCAAGGAATGTCTGGAAAATACACTGATAAATCAGTGAACACATGTAGGTATCGGCCAAAAAAATACAAAAAAGATTAATATCGGCCAAAAATATCTGCTGTCCTATGAATCAGTCTAATCAAAGCACCAAAAGTAGATGTAGTTTTGTCTGATACCTGTTGTTTAATTTTAGGTTAATCTTTGCTGAATTCATTGTTTACTTTCCACACATTAAGTTGGTTTCACATAATCAGAGTAAAACCAGAGGATTATTTTGTCCTGCTAAGCTGAGTTCCAGTTTTAATAATAGGGTTTATCTTTTTTGTAAAGAATCACAAAAACAGAGTGCCCGTCTGTTAGGTCTCCTAGCTATTGCTCTCAGACAGCAGTGATTCTGTGTTAAGAATGATTACAGGGGAAACATGCATGCCTCATGCTCTGCAGGTTATTATTCCATCCTGTTCAAAAAATGATCAGTGTTTTTAATTCAGAGTAATTTTCATGTGAATGTGCTTTACTGGAGGCATCCATGTTTGTCAAAGAACACTACTGCCACCTACTGGTTAGTGACATTGTCACGGTGCGGTATCGGCTGTTGATCAAGTCCCAGTGCTGTATCTGGTGTTTGTCACAACGCGCTATTATCCAAGTCATCTTGAAAACATTCTTCTTCCAAATGTTGGCTACATATTACGGGTTTTTTCTCTGGCCAGAAGTTCGATGGCAAATCCTCCCTCTTCAAGTTGGCGATCCAACGACCAACCCGTCCGTGGAGGATCAGGAATCAGAAAGGTGGAATAACTCTTTTTTTCACTTTTACCCGATGTATTCCAACATCCAGCTGCCATGCACGTGGGCATTGTCAGTTTCACTACAGCTCTGGTGAATTGCAATGGTGAAGTCCTCTGGAAATCTTCAATAATTGTTGTTGATTGCAGATGTGTCTAGTAGTTCCCATTGATTTAGCTTGTAAAGCGGGGAGAATGGCGCTAGGCTTACCGCACCGTGACGTCGCTGCTGGAAGTTGGCAGGAGGGAGGGGCTACTATATTTGGGCAAAAATGGCCGCTCCCAGACTCAGTGATCGCCACGAAAATTATAGTTTTTATTTTCCTACTAACGCTAAAGTCCTTAAATCAGCGCACACGTATTAGCTTTAGGTATAAACAATGATCCATTGATTATTCCTTGCTGACCAGACTGTTCTTTTAAAGCTCTAGATCACTCATTCCATTCTGCAGTGACTGGTCGTGTTCCCAGCAACGTTTGTCTTTACGGATTTTTCATTCATACTCCTAAACAGAATGACAAAAGTGCTCTGAACTCACCATGCAGATCTGGGAAACTCGGGAGACAAGAAATTTGTCCACAAAGTTATACTCTCTGCCCACTTCACTGAAGAAAAAGTAGATTTTCTGCTCTTGTGGAATAAACTTGGAGCTGATAAAAGTTGGATCTACAGGAGAGAAGACACAGCATCACTGTATACAAATGCAAACAACTGTTTTACCTAAATGATACAGATGAGCTCAACATGACATGATTTCAAAATACTGCTGATAAATGTTTTTACTTCATATTCATGTAGCAACAGTGGAGAGGAAAAACTCCTTGTTTACATTCTAGTTAAAGACTGAGTCGGACCCAGAATCAAAATAGGCGGAGTCTCTTCCACAACCAGCATAATGCAGCAAACTGTGTACAAAACATTGGAAAGGCAAAGCAGCAGAACGCCTCACTGCAGGGCCACTGCTTGAGAGGGGGCTGGTTTTGCAGTTGCACCAAAAAAGCACCGTCTGAGTTAGAGCCCAGCAGCTTGAAGGAAAACGGACAACCCCGGCGGAAGAAGTGAAGTTTCAGAACGGGCAGAAACTGAACCAGAGGCATTTGCCGTTTCTCAATTCACAAGAACACGAGTACAGACTCGTAAGACAAGTACATTCTTGAGAAGAACACAGGAAAGTCTGGACTCTGGGAGAACAGTAGCATAAATATGGGTCAATTGGAACAGAAGCGTACTGATGACATCACCACACGCTGTTAATAGTCTATAGATAATAATACATTTTTTTCCTTTAGTGGGAGAATAATAATGAACACAGTCAGATAAAGACAAATCAAATTAATATTTTTCCAAAAAAATAAAAAAAAATAAATAAAAAATCTGTATCTGAGCCAGCGGTACTTCACACACAGCTATGCTGAGAGAGGTCCGCTGCAGACGGGCTTACGTTAGCCCTGGCCGCTGCAGACGGGCTTACGTTAGCCCTGGCCGCTGCAGACGGGCTAACGTTAGCCCTTGCCACTGCAGAGGGCCTGTTAGCCCTGGCCGCTGCAGACGGGTTAACGTTAGGCCTGGCTGCTGTAGACGGGCTAAGGTTAGCCCTGGCCGCTGCAGACGGCCTGTTAGCCCTGGCCACTGCAGACGGGCTAACCTTAGCTCTGGCCGCTGCAGACGGGCAAACGTTAGCCCTGGCCGCTGCAGACGGGCTAACGTTAGGCCTGGCTGCTGTAGACGGCCTGTTAGCCCTGGCCGCTGCAGACGGGCAAACGTTAGGCCTGGCCGCTGTAGACGGGCTAAGGGTAGCCCTGGCCGCTGCAGACGGGCTAACATTAGCCCTGGCCACTGCAGACGGGCTAACATTAGCCCTGGCCACTGCAGACGGCCTGTTAGCCCTGGCCACTGCAGACGGGCAAACGTTAGGCCTGGCTGCTGTAGACGGGCTAAGGTTAGCCCTGGCCGCTGCAGACGGCCTGTTAGCCCTGGCCACTGCAGACGGGCTAACCTTAGCTCTGGCCGCTGCAGACGGGCAAACGTTAGCCCTGGCCGCTGCAGACGGGCTAACGTTAGCCCTGGCCACTGCAGAGGGCCTGTTAGCCCTGGCCGCTGCAGACAGGTTAACGTTAGGCCTGGCTGCTGTAGACGGGCTAAGGTTAGCCCTGGCCGCTGCAGACGGCCTGTTAGCCCTGGCCACTGCAGACGGGCTAACCTTAGCTCTGGCCGCTGCAGACGGGCAAACGTTAGCCCTGGCCGCTGCAGACGGGCTAACGTTAGCCCTGGCCACTGCAGACGTCCTGTTAGCCCTGGCCGCTGCAGACGGGCAAACGTTAGGCCTGGCTGCTGTAGACGGGCTAAGGTTAGCCCCGGCCGCTGCAGATGGCCTGTTAGCCCTGGCCGCTGCAGACGGGTTAACGTTAGGCCTGGCCGCTGCAGACGGGCAAAAGTTAGCCCTGGCCGCTGCAGACGGGCTAACGTTAGCCCTGGCCGCTGCAGACGGGCTAACGTTAGCCCTGGCCGCTGCGGATGGCCTGTTAGCCCTGGCTGCTTTAGACGGGTTAACGTTAGCCCTGGCCGCTGCAGACGGCCTGTTAGCCCTGGCCGCTGCAGACGGGCTAACGGTAGCCCTGGCCGCTGCAGACGGGCTAACGGTAGCCCTGGCCGCTGCAGACGGGCTAACATTAGCCCTGGCCACTGCAGACGGCCTGTTAGCCCTGGCCGCTGCAGACGGGCAAACGTTAGGCCTGGCTGCTGTAGACGGGCTAAGGTTAGCCCTGGCCGCTGCAGACGGCCTGTTAGCCCCAGCCGCTGCAGACGGGCAAACGTTAGGCCTGGCCGCTGCAGAAGGCCTGTTAGCCCCGGCCGCTGCAGACGGGCTAACCTTAGCCCTGGCCGCTGTAGACGGGCTAACGGTAGCCCTGGCCGCTGCAGACGGGCTAACGGTAGCCCTGGCCGCTGCAGACGGGCAAACGTTAGGCCTGGCCGCTGCAGACGGCCTGTTAGCCCCGGCCGCTGCAGACGGCCTGTTAGACCTGGCCGATGCAGACGGGCAAACGTTAGGCCTGGCCGCTGCAGACGGCCTGTTAGCCCCGGCCGCTGCAGACGGGCTAACGTTAGACCTGGGCGCTGCAGACGGGCTAACCTTAGCCCTGGCCGCTGCAGACGGGCTAACCTTAGCCCTGGCCGCTGCAGACGGGCTAACGTTAGCCCTGGCCGCTGCAGATGGCCTGTTAGCCCTGGCCGCTGCAGACGGGTTAACGTTAGGCCTGGCCGCTGCAGACGGGCAAAAGTTAGCCCTGGCCGCTGCAGACGGGCTAACGTTAGCCCTGGCCGCTGCAGACGGGCTAACGTTAGCCCTGGCCGCTGCGGATGGCCTGTTAGCCCTGGCTGCTTTAGACGGGTTAACGTTAGCCCTGGCCGCTGCAGACGGCCTGTTAGCCCTGGCCGCTGCAGACGGGCTAACGGTAGCCCTGGCCGCTGCAGACGGGCTAACATTAGCCCTGGCCACTGCAGACGGCCTGTTAGCCCTGGCCGCTGCAGACGGGCAAACGTTAGGCCTGGCTGCTGTAGACGGGCTAAGGTTAGCCCTGGCCGCTGCAGACGGCCTGTTAGCCCCAGCCGCTGCAGACGGGCAAACGTTAGGCCTGGCCGCTGCAGAAGGCCTGTTAGCCCCGGCCGCTGCAGACGGGCTAACCTTAGCCCTGGCCGCTGTAGACGGGCTAACGGTAGCCCTGGCCGCTGCAGACGGGCTAACGGTAGCCCTGGCCGCTGCAGACGGGCAAACGTTAGGCCTGGCCGCTGCAGACGGCCTGTTAGCCCCGGCCGCTGCAGACGGCCTGTTAGACCTGGCCGCTGCAGACGGGCAAACGTTAGGCCTGGCCGCTGCAGACGGCCTGTTAGCCCCGGCCGCTGCAGACGGGCTAACGTTAGACCTGGGCGCTGCAGACGGGCTAACCTTAGCCCTGGCCGCTGCAGACGGGCTAACCTTAGCCCTGGCCGCTGCAGACGGGCTAACGTTAGCCCTGGCCGCTGCAGATGGGCTAGCGTTAGCCCTGGCCACTGCAGACGGGCTAACGTTAGCCCTGGCTGCTGTTTCCCCCAGAGGTCCGCTGGTTGCCACAGTCCTCTCAACATCGGGAACTTTTTTTTTTTTAAGTACGCACTGAATCAGTAAATGTTCCATATATTGTCCCAAAAGTATAATATTCTCGCCTCAAATGATCTTAAAACGTACTATTATTGAACAACTGCAACAGAAAAGAGAAGTTTTAACTTAATACTCTGAGCTCTGTGAGCGCTCCATTGGAAGCTGCTGCTGCCGCAGTGCATGCTGGGACAGCTGTCATTCAAGAACAGACAAGCCTGCTCTGATGCATGCTGGGTAAAGAGGGAGGGGTGAGAACAACATCCAGGGACTTTGCCTGTTCTCGGTCTTCTTGTTCTTGTAAATTGGAACAGCACTAGGGCTGAGGCTTATGACGTTTCACAAGCACATGAGAACGCACGAGTACACACACTGAGAAACGGCCATTAGCATCCCGATGGGACTTTCAATGAAAATTAGCATCAAGCTAAGCATTAATTGTTTGTTCCTGTGTTCCTTAATGTATCCTGTGTTATAATGTACCAAACACACACATAAAAAAAGGAATTTTACACAATAAGTCAACTTTAAGGATGAGGATGCTCACCCTCGAGCCATCCTAATGTGTCATCCAACTTGAGGTCGACGCGGCTGCCCTCGCTGAGGTGTCTGGAAATGACTGGTCGGTTTCCCCTGTAGTCTGCCACTGTGCCGGTGTAAAGCTCTCCACCTGAGAAAATAAAACAACACAAGATTAATACAGGAAGTACAGGTTATAAATCCATCTCTGGGATTAAGAGTAAGAAAAAGGCTCATGCAGCGGCATGCGTTTTAATTATTTTAATTGCTTGTTTTTCTGGAAACATTCAACTCCGACTCTACTAGTCATCAGTTTACTTCACTAAATTTTTCTTTGGATTTAAAGGAAAAGTCTGGACATATTCAGAATTCAAACTTCTGAAAGTACTTTAAATATTAAATTATTACATACTTTTCAATAAATGATAAAATAAGTGTTTTTAATTCAGAGTAATTTTCATGTGAATGTGCTTTACTGGAGGCATCCATGTTTGTCAAAGAACACTACTGCCACCTACTGGTTAGTGACATTGTCACGGTGCGGTATCGGCTGTTGATCAAGTCCCAGTGCTGTATCTGGTGTTTGTCACAACGCGCTATTATCCAAGTCATCTTGAAAACATTCTTCTTCCAAATGTTGGCTACATATTACGTGTTTTTTCTCTGGCCAGAAGTTCGATGGCAAATCCTCCCTCTTCAAGTTGGCGATCCAACGACCAACCCGTCCGTGGAGGATCAGGAATCAGAAAGGTGGAATAACTCTTTTTATTCACTTTTACCCGATGTATTCCAGCATCCAGCTGCCATGCACGTGGGCATTGTCAGTTTCACTATAGCTCTGGTGAATTTCAATGGTGAAGTCCTCTGGAAATCTTCAATAATTGTTGTTGATTGCAGATGTGTCTAGTAGTTCCCATTGATTTAGCTTGTAAAGCGGGGAGAATGGCGCTAGGCTTACCGCACCGTGACGTCACTGCTGGAAGATGGCAGGAGGGAGGGGCTACTATGTTTGGGCAAAAATGGCCGCTCCCAGACTCAATTATGGTGATGAGAATTATTGTTTTAATTTTTTTAACTGATTAACGCTAAATTCATTAAATCATAGTGAACGTATTAGTTTCAGGTGTAGATAATGATCCATTGATTATTTCTGGCTGACTGGACTTTTCCTTTACACAGAGCGTCTTCTCCAGATCCGGTGAATCACAGACGGCTACAGAAGATCCTTCCTGCAGAAAGCTATCAACGCCTGTAACAACTTGTTGAAAAACTGCTGAAGAGTCACTGCAACATTTAATTTCTCTTTGAATTAATAAGCTATTTTTAATTTAGATCGGTTTAACAGGGGCTCTTTGATCCTGTACCAACCATGAATTTGCATGCATTGCCTTACCCACAATGATAGCAGTGTTGCGTTGATAGGGATCATAGGGGCAGCGTCCTCTTCCTTCATCAGCAGTGAGGCTCTGTGTGAGATTCTCTGAGTTCTGGTCAGAAGAGCGTAAAAAACAAACAACAAAAGTAATGATGAAACATCATCATCAGGTTCCAGTTAATATAATGCTAACCTTGTTTCATTAAATATCTTATTTTTCTTCATGTTCAGAGCTTAAATCACTAATCAAAAAAAAAACCCTAAACCCTGAAAGAAAAGTTCATTCACATGTGAGCCGTGCCAGCGTAAAACACTTACGATGTACATGCAGCGGGGACTAAAGGCGAACGTTCCACAGGCGTACATGTGGGTGCTGTTCAAGAACTGCAGAACTCGGATGAAATTGGAACAGTCCACCTACAAGGTCCAAACACAAAAGTTACAGATAAGATGATTCAGTACAATTAAGATCGTCTGAATGAATTTCTCCATATGAACAAAACCCACTAATTAGAACCCCATCAGTGGGAACCTAAAGGTCATCTCAGAGGTGACCCTCACTACCGCAACGCTTCTTATAGGGAGCATTAGGGTCTCTGCTTCATGCTCAGCACATGCTGGTACCAGTTCCATCATTGGACTCTTCTGCTCAACAAACACCTGCTGCCCAAACTAACCCCCCCTTCAACCAGGAAGCAGTGCGAGAGCACCGTGCTGCAGTTGTGCCTTGATTTTAAGACAATACTAAATTCCAGAAAAAGAGATCCTCCAAATGTAGCCTTTTACTTTTGAATTAAACCAGGTGCAGAGCTAGAGCGGAGGCTATGGGCCATGGACAGCCCTGGTCAGTTGCTGAATTTGAAGGAATCTCTCCTTGAACCCCAGTGGGCCTCAGCAGATGGCCGCTCACACTGAGCCTGCTTCTGCTGGAGGTTTCTTCCTGTTCAAAGGGAGTTTTTCCTCTCCACTGTCGCTACAAGCATGCTTAGTGTGAGGGACTGCTGAAGAGAGTTTTCCTTAGATAGAAAACTTTGAATCAATTTGACTGGATGATCTGGTGAACTGAAAGTGCCTTGAAACGACATGAAGTGAATTGGCGCTATAGAAATAAACTGAAATTAATTGAATAGTTTTTTTTTTTACATTGGATATTTTTCAACAACAAAGACATTTTTGGTTGGATTTTTCTGTCCAGGATGCAGCAAACAATTTTTAAGACAGAAAATCTGAAGAGAACCTGTGAAGTGTCCCTGGACAGCTTGTGTTGCCCCGGGATCAAACCGATGCATGTTTATAGATGGCTAAGCTGTTAATCTCGCTTAGAGCAAAGCTATTGACAGCTGAACCCCTCTGGACCTCTGAAGTTTTCCATGCTATCTGGCACCGAGCCCACTGTAACTGATCTTTTAAGCTGTGAAAGTTGGGAGGTTTGGCCTCTGAAACTCTAGAGATGTTAAAGCAGAACATTCTGCAGACGCTCCACTTAATGCGAGGCAGAACAATTCAGATCCATCAACAGCTTTTTATCCAACAGTCTCATTTTAGAGGAAACAGGGTTCATGAGACCCTGTCAGTTTTTAATGAACGATGTGTATGGACCGGACCGTCACACTGGGATCAAAACCAGACTAGAAAACTAGTCTCAATATGGATCTGTAAGCCTGCTGACATGTAGTGCTAGTAGGTTCTGATCAGTCTAGACCACATGAGCTGCAACTGCCTGGTACAGTAATCCAGAACCATTTTATCCTGCTCCCAAACACATTACTTTTGTCTTTGCACAGAGATAGATGGGTTTTTATCCACAGATGCTCGATTATTGCAGAACAAAATGTCAACACTTGCCTTTTTTTTGCCCTTCATGGAGCATTTTTCCAGGTCTTCTTCTGAGGGGCTCCAGTCCAGCTATAAAAAAGGAGAACGAGTTACTATTGGTCGGGTGTTTTATCAGTAACCAGGGGTGCAAGGACTGTATTCAGAAAAAAACAACATTTCGGCATTTTACTTTGTATTTGAAAACAGCCTGAAAAAAAATAAAAATCTATTTCTTGGTAAGACCTTTAACCCTACGCTGCTCCCTCCAGGTGCAGCACATGGCAGCCCACTGCTCCCTAAGGGGATGGGTTAAATGCAGAGTGCTGGTGAAGATTCTCAGTCATTAAGGTCAGTCATTCCAAAAATGTAAAAAGAAATAATCAACTGGACTTTGCTCCAAGTTTGAAGACGTTTCTCTTCCCATCCAGGAGCGTTAAGTCCAGTTTAAATGTTTTCTAAGCTAAAATAAGGCTTTGTTGGTCCACTCTATAGAGCCTTGAACTCATCGCTATTTCTGACATTTTGAATTGAAAAAGCTTCCTGGATGGGAAGAGAAACGTCTTCAAACTTGGAAACAAATCCAATGGATTGTTTAGTTAAATGCAAAGGTAATTTATCCAATGTGAGATCAATAAAGTTCTATTATTATTATTTTTGCTTTATTATTTACATCTTCCATGTTAGAGCAGTAAACATTAGTTCTGATAAGTTCTGATGAAAATTATTTTAGTTTCTTCTTCATTGGCTTCCTGTTAAATCCAGAATAGAATTTAAAATCCTCCTTCTCACATAAAAAGCCTTAAATAGCCAAGCTCCATCTGATATCAGAGATCTGATTGTTCCTTATGTTCCTAACAGAGCACTTCGCTCTCAATCTGCAGGTTTACTAGTGGTTCCTAGAATTTCTAAAAGTAGAATGGGAGGCAGATCTTTTAGTTATCAGGCTCCTCTCCTGTGGAACCAACTACCAGTTTTAGTCCGTGAGGCAGACACCCTGTCTACTTTTAAGGCTAGGCTTAAAACTTTCCTTTTTGATAAAGCTTCTAGTTAGAGTGGCTCAGGTTATCCTGAGCTATCTCTATAGTTCTGCTGCTATAGGCTTAGACTGCTGGAGGACATAGGGACCCCTTTTTCATCATTCTGCTTCATTCTCTCTCTGTTTTTAGATTATTCATTAGTTCATTGACTAACTTTGTGTTCTCTCTGGTTTTTATTGTCATAGTAGCTTACTCTGGCTTGCTTCTACAGGGTTTATACATGAATGGGTAACTCTTATTTAATGCTTTTTAATGCTCTTACAAATAATCTAAATGCCACCAACCAGTACTCATGACTTATATATATATATATATACGGCAAAATCCTTCGTCATCCTCAGCGTGGTTCCTCGTTTTCCCGCCACTTTGGTTCAAATTTGCATTTTTCCCCATTCTCTAGCCTTTTCTCCGCCTCAACCTTCTTTTCCGAAGCCATTTTAATGCCACGTTTATCAAATCTAATGAATTTTAATGCCAATTAAGGTCTTAATTTAAGAAATAATAATTTTATGACTTTTAATTATTTTTAATGACCCACAGAAACCCTGTTTTAGCTATCCTGCAAGGAGACATCCTCAGGAGTCCTTCTTTCAAAACTTCCATTATAAATGATAGCATTGGGGTCTCTGGCAGACTGGCGACCTGTCCAGGGTGTACTGCGCCTCTTGCCTATAGATTGCTGGGGATAGGCACCAGCCCCAATCCACCCTGACTGAATAAGCAGGAGAACATGGATGGATGGAGTTGTTCTCCGTTCTTTTGTGTTTTGTCCTGTTTTTCTCCCATACATAGTGATGAGCCCAGGTGTTACTATCTATGAACACTTATTCATCAATTTTGACGTGAAAATTAGCTTAGAGGTTGCCTGCTTATCCGTCTCTTCCCTTGGCAAAAGACATGTGGAGTGGATCAACTCTACTGATACCTTTTCTATCATTAAAACTATTTATTGATCACTTCTTCTATGTGCCTTTTGTATGCTTGCTTCTGTTCATTTGAATCCCATTCAGTCACAGAAGATGGCCGCTCACACCGAGCCTATTTCTAGGTCTGCTGGAAGTTTCTTCCTGTTCAAATGGAATTTTCCTCTCCACTGATAATGAGAACGGATTCAGAATAGGAAAATACAAATACAGCCCAAGCTAAGCCTCAGACATTCACTTTTGTTCAAATGTGCAGCTGCAAACATATCTGCTCACATCTCTGTTGTTTTGTTATGGGATGTAAATGCAAAGAATCTTAGCTTCAACACTGAATTTCTTCTCATTCCCTGCAGAGAGTGGGGCTCTGCAACATTCAGCTCAGCTGGGGTTTCATTCCGGCACAGCATGAAACTTCCCAACATAAAAAAAATAAAAACATTTTTCCAGCCTTACTTTGATACTTTAAAGGAACAGGAGTAATGGCAGCAGGATCCTGCAGCAGGCAGTCTGTGGATCATTGCTCACCTTGCTCCTCAGAAGGACGGCATCTTTGCGGCTAACATCCAGCGCTAACACAGCATCGCGGGCTCCTACGTACAGACTTTCTCCATCTTCGCTGAGAAGCAGAGTTGTGGTGTTCCTGACATCATGGCTGCTGAACAACACCAGTCGCCTCCCTGCGCTCCCTGTTATCCCACAACATGTCACAAACCATTCAGTCTCAGGGGTCAAACCAAACCTAATTTCAGGTTAAAACTCAGTAAAAAAAGCAAAAATGTGGCGGAAATTTTGCTCCATTGGGGTTTTAAGCAAAGAACATGTTTTGTAGAATAAAATTTTAAAAGTGCAACGCAAAAACAAAACTTTAAAGGAAAAGTCCGATCAACAAGGAATAATCAATGGAACATTATTTATACCTAAAACTAATACGTTCACGGTGATTTCATGAATATGGCATTAATTAGTGATAAAAAGAAAAACAATAATTTTCGTCACGTTCAGAGTCTGGGAGCGGCCATTTTTGCCGAAATATAGTAGCCCCTCCCTCCTGCCATCTTCCAGCAGTGACGTCACGGTACGGTAAGCCTAGCGCCATTCTCCCCGCTTTACAAGCTAAATCAATGGGAACTACTAGACACATCTGCAATCAACAACAATTATTGAAGATTTCCAGAGGACTTCACCATTGAAATTCACCAGAGCTATAGTGAAACTGACAATGTCCACGTGCATGGCAGCTGGATGTTGGAATACATCGGGTAAAAGTGATAAAAAGAGTTATTCCACCTTTCTGATTCCTGATCCTCCACGGACGGGTTGGTCGTTGGATCGCCAACTTGAAGAGGCGTAAACACATAATATGTAGCCAGTAGGGATGGAACGGTTTATGAAAACCGTCCAAACCGTCCGGTTCGACTGTCTCGGTTCGGTTCGCGTGTGTTTCGTTCGGTTCATGCGCTGCTTCTTTTTCTCATAGGCGAAGCGTTTACACTCCAGAGCAGAAGGTGGCGGTACTGCGACCAAAGCCAACCACCAGTAGTAAACAAGAAGAAGAAGAAGCGAAGCAGCGTAGCCGGGTGTAGCAGAAAAAAATCAGTTGTTGTGGAGAATTGTGTGGGTATGGCGAGAGGGAAAGAACAGGAGGTGGAAGACGCGCCAGCAGCACTTTATAGGTCTGCTGTATGGGACCACTTTGCATTTAGAGTGACCTACGATGACGGCGGGAAGAAAGTTGTGGATAAAAGTGCAACAGTGTGCAAGCATTGTGCAACACTTTTTGTTTATGGTAACAGCAACATGACCAACATGTCAGGTTAGAGATTTTCCTAACAATCAACTGAACCGAAAACCGTGGATTTTGTGAACAGTTCCACCACTAGTAGCCAACATATGGAAGAAGAATGGGACTTGATCAACAGCCGATACCGCACCGTGACGTCACTAACCAGCAGGTGGCAGTAGTGTTCTTTGACAAACATGGATGCCTCCAGTAAAGCACATTCACATGAAAATTACTCTGAATTAAAAACACTGATCGTTTATTGAACAGGATGGAATAATTTCATATTTAAAGAACTTTCAGAAGTTTGAATTTTGAATATGACCAGACTTCTTTAGTTAATGTATATTTTGAGTTGATACTGAAGTTTTCATAGTGGGGTTGATCTTGTGTAATTGTGAAAACAATATGCAGCCCTTGTATTTAGCAAAAAGGAAAGAAACACAAACATGTTTTCCACACATTCTCAGTGTTTACTAATGAATAAACAAACCTGATCTTTTGTTAAATTGATGCAAACATACCTGGATTTGAGACTCATATGTCCTACTGTCAGTCCATTAATTATGTAGTACATGTGTTTCATACGAGTTCAGTTAAAGGCTCCACTCACCCATTGGGAAGGAGACTCTGGGAGTCGGTGTCATCAGACACGGGTTCAGAAAAGCCAGCAGGGTCAAGGTGAGATGAACTAGGCAGGGACTGTCCATTTGCTCCGACCTCGACTACATGGACAGTCAAACAGGAGGAACTGGGTCAGATGACCATCACATCATCCTGTTCTTAGCAAGGTTGGAGAATGTTGCTAAAGTAGGATCTTATACCATCGCCGGACCTACGAGAAAATCACAAACATAATCACATCATCTACTCCTTTCAATAAAGAACAGAAACTGTGCTTTTAAGAGGTGTTAATGACAACTATAAATAACTGAATCTGTTAATTCTGCTATTGGTGGAGCTGGATTTTAATACAACCCTGTCAACAGTTCAGGTTCACATCAGGACTTGGGTGTTGGAATGGCTGGATGAAAGCAGATTTGGCTGCAGATATAACAGAATGGTTGCACTGTGCTGTTCTACATATTGGAGTACCTCAGGGCTTCATTTTGGTTCCCATTAAAGTTACATGTACAATTCTTCCCTAAGGATGCTCTTTCCAACAAGGGGCGTTCTTAATTATAAATGATTCAATTCAATTAAATTCAGTTTATTTCTATAGCACCAATTCACAACACATGTCATCTCAAGGCACTTTACAGTTAAACCAGATCATCCAGTCAGATTGATTCAAAGTTTTCTATCTAAAGAAAACCAGCTGATTGCATCGACTCATTGACTCCTCAGCAATCCCTCACACTAAGCATGCTTGTAGCGACAGTGGAGAGGAAAAACTCCCTTTTAACAGGAAGAAACCTCCAGCAGAACCAGGCTCAGTGTGAGCGGCCATCTGCTGAGGCCCACTGGGGTTCAAGGAGACAGAAGCAGACATAGAAAAAGAAGCATAGATACAAAAGGCAACTGTCAACCAGCTCCACAGGCGGCCCCGTCCAGGAAACACACAGCCAGGCAGACGAGCTCCGAGCCAGCTCCCATGTCAGAGGATGAAGAGAGCACATCCAGTTAGTCACAGTCAGAGAAACAGGACTACACTGGAAAACAGGCCAAGCTCCAACATCTAGAAACAAAGGTGTTGATGGAAGCAGCACAGTTGATGTTTCTTTCCAGGATGGAGTCACAGCCAAACAGGAACAGACCAGATGAAGCTACTATGAGAAAAAGCAGAGAGAGCAGAACGTTAGAGATTGAACTAACAGATTCTGCAGAGTGGGAGAATAGAGATAGAATGAAGCAGAATGATGAAAAAGGGGTCCCTATGTCCTCCAGCAGTCTAAGCCTATAGCAGCATAACTATAGAGATAGCTCAGGATAACCTGAGCCACTCTAACTAGAAGCTTTATCAAAAAGGAAAGTTTTAAGCCTAGCCTTAAAAGTAGACAGGGTGTCTGCCTCACGGACTAAAACTGGTAGTTGGTTCCACAGGAGAGGAGCCTGATAACTAAAAGATCTGCTGTCCAGATCATGTCATGATGCAACAACATCTCATAAATAACATTGCTCTTAAAAGCTATTACAATCCCGAAAATGGCCTCTGGTCTATAGCTTCTCATCAGTGGGTGTAAATAAGGACGTTTGTCACCATTTCTATCCACAGAGTTGGAAGTTTCTTTCAGATGGCGTTTTTTTTTTTTCTCAGGATTTTTCAATGTTTTTGTCCGGCTAGCAGAAACAGTTTGACCTCTGGAATTGCAAACAAAGGCCACTGTACCAAATATTAACATAGATTTTCTCAGGTGTTCAAATACTTATTTGCAGCTGTATTATACAAACAAATTGTTAAAAAAGATTCCTGAAAGAAATTTTTTTACAGAATAAAACCAGATAAAGCTAAAACTTTTCCGATTGAGGAGTTCTGGACAGAGCATAGTGACAGAAAAAAGTTTTTTTTTAATGGAAAATGTTATGTGTATATATATATATATATATATATATATATATATATATATATATACACACATACATATATATATATATATGTATATTTTTTATTTATTTATTTATTTTTTTACAGTGGTATAATTGCTGCTCTAAGTGGGTCGACTGTGGTTAACGATTACGTGATTAATTAGTTGATGATTATTTAAATAATTGATTAATCCCAATTAGTGGTTTCAGCCCTAGATTAATGTATAGTAAAAAGTCAAAGGGCTGTAGAATCATGAACCTCAGATAATTTGCTACAACAGGAATAGAAAGGTAGGCCAGAGTTCATGAGAAAATTAATAATAAAGCTTAAGGAAGGGCAGTAATCCTGCAGCAGACAGCAAAACTGAGACCTTCAACCAACACCATGTTATTAAAGCTGGATGAGCCCAAAGCCATCACCCTCAGTGATCTATTGACCATTAAAAATGCAAACTTTTCCAAATACCACCACAGACATTTCAAACTTCACACACAAAGGGGCTCAGAGTTCGCTCCACTGCCACCTAGCGGATACTTAAGATTACACTTCTAGTGCAAAAAAAACAACAAAAAAGTCCAAAAACTGCAGAGCTGAAATGCAGAAAATAGTTTGTGCAAAAAAGCTGCTAGACTTTGAACTACAGGGTGCATAGAAACACCTGCATCATTGGTCTGACCCATTGGTTGGTGTTTACATAGAGGCTGCTGAAACACGTGAGTTCAGATCATCAAACTGTTGCTTCTGTCTAAAGGCCTCAAGTTTCAGAATCAAGTATTTAGTTTAAACTCTACCAAACAGAGAGCTCCTCACCTCACATCAACTCTGCAGAACATCACCAGCCTCACTCCTTTCAGCAGTGAAGCCCCCAGAGGCAGTTAGATCTGACCACCGCAGCTTTTCTGCCTCCTCATGTGATCGCTGCTGTCTGTCTGATCCTCAGGCTGAATAAACAGCCATCCAGGAGAAAACAGGTAGGAAGCCCGTCTATGGATCAGTCCTTCCTGACCGCCGCCAGCGCAAAGCATCTGCAGCCGCTGGAACCACGATCTCTGCTGATCCACTGGATTGCTGACTGCCTGTTGGTAGTACGGGGGGGAGTGAAGCCAGCGGCCGCCATATTGGTACTCCCTAGATGGACGGGTCGGAATGCGCTGCAGCATCCAACAACGATGATGTTCTTAGAATAAAGATAAATTCATCACTTTGATACACACTGGCTGTTTCATACCATCAGTAGATTACTTTACCTTATAATAAAATAAATAGGCCCATAACATAGTCATTAAGTTAGTTGTATTTATTACGCATATTATATATATATATATGTATGTATATATATATATATATATATATATATATATATATATATATATATATATATATATATACTTACATACATATATATACATACATATGTGTCAAATGTTTCAGTTGTTTTTATTCCCCTCAATATAACCTGCAATATATTTCAGCATATGAGAACTACAATAAACTCTACAAAAACTACAGCAGCATCCACTTAATAAATAATTATTACATTGACATTTCACAGTGACCCAATGTCAGTGGCTAACTCAGTCAATGTCTTCCAGTCAGTGTGAGATAGACAGACTAATGTTAGTCTACAGACTATACTATAGGATCCATCGGCTATAGATGTGGAAGGTCTTCCTGCAGACAAAAAACTGCTGGTTTTTTGAGTCAAAATTTTACGGCGCATCTCTGTGAGAGTGGGGAGTACCAATATGGCGGCCGGTGGCTTCACTTTTTTCGGGCAATCGAGATCAGCGACAAAACAGCAGCTGGAAGACCGGAAGTGGTTACACGCTGTGTGGTTTAAAACCCCCGAAAAAGGTAATTATTTTATTTTTTTATACGGCGGCGTGTTAGGGCCATTCAAAGACGGAAAAACAAAAACTGAATTTGCATTTTTGAGTTTAAAGTTGTATTTTCACGCGAATAAACACGAGTAAAAACACACAAATGTACAAAATCAAAACATACAGATATAAGAGAAAAAGTAGCAAATTAATAAGAAAAAAAAACACAATTAGGAGAAAAAATTTGAAAATTTGCAAGATTTAAACATGTTCATTTGCCCCAAAATGTAACTTTAGCTGCTGGACGCGCCACATCAACCAATGAGAGAAGCTGATCTGGGAGCTGGCAGGGAGTCAGACGCAGCACTGCTGATGCAGAGCGCTATGATCACTCCTCTGTAACAGTTTATTAACACCTAAATTAACTTAAAATGCTGAAACCTGCCAGCAGAATATGTTGGCTTTTATTATCCTGCTGCCTGCAGTTTGTAGCACAGACCTGAAAAACGCTAACATCTACTTCCAGCAGCCACCAACAGGAGGGGAAAACCCCCAAGAGGCGAGCGGGCCTGAGGCAGCTGCTGCTGGGGATTCCCAGTGACAGCGCACCGCCGGTATGTGGGGGTCTGAGCGGCTCCCACAGAGAAATAATCTTTGTAGGCAGGATGGTAATCTGGATGAACTGACTTAAAAATACAAACTTTTCAAAAATTATCCTTTTTTGCTGCTGAAATCCCATTTGGTTTGAACGTAGCATTATTGGGTCTATGGAATAGGGTAGAGCTCGGGGTGGGTCATGAAACTGGTTGCTTGATGGTGATTCGTTAAACACCTTAAAAGATGTTTGACTGACAGTAGCTAGACAGGGGGGGCGGGGGGTTCCGTGTAGGATTCAAAATACATTGACATCAAACACATTTTTCCACCTGGAGCAAAGGATTTCCATGTTATCCCTGTTATGGTTGTCATCTAACGTAAGCGAACCCGCCCCACCAGCAATTGCAAATTTTCTGTGGAATTAAAGTTGAACATATCTCTAATTTTAAAATAATTTTCACTTAACTCTTGAGAACTGTGAGTAAAACCATCCCTCAGCAGTCAACCTTCTTCTGCTAAGAAAAAGGGAGCCCTTTTCCCCTTGTTTAGGAGACAGCGACACTTATAACATCACAAGTATGAGTTGTCTGCTCCCCTCATCTGCATTTAAACAGAGTCTCATTCAGTGGTCAGCTTAGTTAAGATTAGGATGTTTGATTGATTGAGTTTTGATTTATAATTATATTAAATGCTGATGCTGCTTATCCCCTGCTAATAACCTTTTAATAAAGCTCATTTAAACATTTTGGAAGATGTGTAGACATTGAGTTTTTAAGTCATCCTTTTATAAGAAGTTATTTGATAATGTGAAACAAATGGGTTTGATGTTTCCGATCACCATTTTCTTTATCCGAAACTTAATAAAAGAACTTTGTGACTATTCAGCAACAAAATTGTATTGACAAACTTCCAAGGGCTTATTTATGAGAACAGAAGACTGTCATGAAACAGAGGAATGAATCCTGGCTGCCAATACACCTGACCCACTTGTTACAAAAGGATGTAGTTTCAGTTAGAAAATGGATAGATGGTCAATATATACAGTAGTAGCCATTCAAAATTTCCCCACTTTCCTTGGTGGGCCCTTGGCTGGTCTTTTGCTGGTCTCCTACAATTGCTTTTTAAACATCAATCTTTGTACTAAAATATTCTTTCCATCATGATTTGTGGACATTAAGATTTAAAGCGCCATATCCCTGTAATTCAGTTAAAGGTTGGAGTCAGAGTAAAAAAATATGCAGGCCCAGGTGAAGGAGGGGGTCCCTCTAGTGGTTGGAAGTTGGAGGGGATTCTGCTGGGTGTCACAGGGAAGTGCGCTGTCATTCAGCTGGTGTTTAACTGGTAGGGACCATTTTGAATGGCTTCTACTGTACTGTTCGCCCAACCAGGTGGATTTCATAGGAGTCCTATCTGCAGGCATAATAATTCTAGAGGTGCAAGAACCCAGGTTATTAAACTTTGCTGTAGCCCCAAGGGAAGAGAAGTGGGAGGGGCTAGGCACAGATGTGACAACAATAGTCCCCTTTAGTATGGAGAAGAGTCCATGCCTCAAGTGAAAGAGTTCAAGCATCTTGGGAGCCTGTTCACAAGTGAGGGGAGAATGGAGTGGGAGAACGATACAAGGGACTGAAATTAGCTTTCTCTGCAGGGTGGCTGGGCACTCCCTTAGAGATGGGGTGAGGAACTTGGTCATACGAGAGAGGCTGCTCCTCAACATAGTGAGGAGTCAGCTGAGGTGGCTCGGACATCTTTTTGAATGTCCCTCGGAAGCCTCCCTCGGAAGATGTTCTGGGCACAACAGGAGGAGGCAGTGGGGATAACCCAGGACACACCGGGGGGACTATTTCTCTCAGCGGGCCAGCTACCAGCAGAGCTGCAGCAGGTGTCTGCGAAGAGGGAAATCTATGAGTCTCTTCTGGGACTGCTGCCCCCGCGAGCCAGTTCTGGATGAAGCCGGATATGATGAGTATGAGTACATTTTACCTAAAAACGTTTAATGGCATGTTTATTCAGTTTTAACATAGCACCGTACTTTTAAAGACAGTCCTAGTTATTTTTAGGGTTCTTTTAGATAGAGGAAATGTGATTTTGCATGTCTACAACTGTGGAGGAACTATGGCAACATGCAGATAAAATCGCTGTGTCTTAATGTTTCTTGTGACATCACCAGATGTATCAAAGATCTGGAAGGGGAAATTGTTAGATTAGAGAAATTGTGTGAAACAACGGGAAATCGAGAGCATTTTGAAGCTCTCAAATTAGTTTTAGCAAGACTCTTGAACACTAAAAAACAAGGCATGTTGGTGAGGTCTGGGATGCAGGATATCTGTCATCAACGTCGGGCCTTGAGTGCCACTGTCCTGCAGCTTTTACATGTATCCCTGCTCTAACACTCTTGAAAAAAGAGGTCAAATTACCTCCTTTGCATGTTAGTAAGTTTAACAGAGGCCTGGACTCTAACCATTCATTTGTTTCAGGTTGGTTGAAGGACTCAGGTCCAGCGTGGTGACCATAATAAAGCTGGTGGAAGCAGCCAGACAGAACCGGTCTGGGGATCCAGTCTTTCAGACTCATATGGCATTTCCTGGATCGAGGGAAGTTGAGAATGACTGCTGGGAAGAGAAACCTCCTGCATCTGCATTCCACAAGCGATTGCCTGACAAGACAGACCCATTTCCTGAGGTTCACCTGTAGCCTGTTTAAGCAGAAGAGAGTGGTTCTCTCTTATGTAACTTGGACCCAAAGATGAACTTGTGCAGCACAGGCCCAAAAGTATTGTACAAGATAAGTGTGAAGCTCTTGAATAAACTGACCTGAAAAGCTAAAGCTAGCAGTGTGTTAGGAGACAAGTTCAGAGGACAGAAACTTCAGTGGAGGACTCCCTACAAGCCTCCAGTGAGGAAGTGGACTGATGACCTTCTTTTGAGAACCCTTCCTGGTGCCATTGAAAGTCTTTCTTTATCGGTCACCAAAGAGTTTTAAATGTGTTCATTCTGTAGTTTGTGAGTTTCTGAGTGTTTTTCATCTTTTTATGGAGTGTGCAAGATTGAAAAATGTAAATTTTTAATCTACTGTTTAATCTATTTATGAGAGTTTTTAGTCTCTTTGGAGTGTCTTTGCCAATTCTGTTTTTATTAATGGCATACTGTCATGATCTTGGCACTGATGACTGGCTGGAAAATTAATATCATTCTCCTGCCTAACTCAACCCAGTTTCTCATTACCGTTCATCTAATCCACCTACTCCTACTTCTATTTAACCTGCCTGCTTTCAGTCATCAGGGCCAGATTATTCACAAGCCAGTGTGAGAGCCTTTCACCGTTACCTTAGAGTTTCTGATAACCTGTTCTGCCTCTCAACCACTGAGCCCTCTTGTTCCCATCTGATCTGTTTTAACCAGCCTGCTTCCATCATCAGACAAGATTATTCACGAGCCAGTGGTGAGAGCTTTTCAGCATTACCTTAGTGTTTCTATAAGTTTGTGAGAAATAGCAGGTTAATGCGTGTTTTTCAAACATCGGTCACCCGCTAACAGTCGGCAATTGGCTCCCTTCCCATTGGCAAAAAAAGCTTGGTCTAACACCTCGCTGGCAGCTGCGTGGCCTCTGACCCCCCGTGGCTGCATGTCTGGTGACACCACCACACTGGGTTAGCATTGATGGTGTCATCAGTGTGACAGAAATCAGGAAAGTAAACAATTGAGATCAACTTGAAAGGAAGCCAGGGCGTAGTCGATGTGCTTTATTGTTTTACTCTTTTATGCTCCTCTTTATGTGGTGGATAAGAGGCTCTACTCCAAGCCTTTCAAGGATGGCCTTTCAGAGCCAGGCCTGATTATTTTGAAAAACGTAAATGAAAATAAAAAAAACAAACTATAAGACTTGTTTGAACTTATTGAACTTTGCCGACTGACTTGAGTTTTTATCAATCATACAGGATCAGACATGGAAGAACTGCTGGGTAAGTTGGGGCAGAACAGAACAGGTCTGGTATTTAAGACTTTCACATTGACATTGTTTAGGAAGGAGCCCCTGCTTCCAAGTCCCGTTAACAACCTCTATCAGATTCCTTTCTCAAGCAAGAGTGGTTTTCCAACAGGTTCTCTGCAATAATCCCACAGTCTAGTCTAGTTTTCTCACAACCCCAAACACTCTGAACAAGCTGAACATGAATGAAATTAACTACAGTGAAGAAACCGACTAAAATAAAATCTAAAAATGGACTGATGACTAAGCCAAATGCTTCTAGTGTAAATGCCTGAACGGAGACAAGCTGCAGCCTTCTGCTCCCTGTGAAGCTCTTTTGGAAGCATATCATAACATAAAATTAACTGCTTGCATTCAAGTATTTAGAATCTTGACAAAAATAGCTAAACAGCAGAACAGGAGTATTTAATAGTAGATGCATTGTGATACAAATTTAAGAATTGTTTTATCAGCAAACTATTTTCTATGGTATATCTTTAAGCTTGTAACATGTCAATAAAAATCTAATATATATAGGGAAAACTGACAATTACAGAATGGAAAAAATATAAAAAATATTTATCAGTTCATCTAACAAAATGAAGACATAAAACAAGCAGAAAAAACAATTGATTTTAAAAAATCCACTACGTGTGGGTGTGTCTGTACCTTGCGTTTAATAGCTTGTTTCCTTTATTCTTAATCATGAAGAAATTCCTCTGCTTTCAACCACACTCTCTCGCCATAGTTTCTTCAAATTTCCTCCCGCTCCATTCTCTCCACACACAGACGTCGTGGAACAGGTGGAACCATAATGCAGGACTTTCTGTTGATCTTCTGCTCACCACTGCTTGGTTGGAGATTATACATTCTTGGCCTTTTTTTTCAAAATTAACCCAGCCTCTTCTCCATCCAACATCATTCCAGTCTTAAGATATCCTTTTACCTGTCCTGGCCGTGGTAACACTATGGTATTTAGAATAGGTTCTAGGTGGAGGTTCACTGAATAGTGTGGAGTTGGAACAGCATCAGGGAATAAAGCTTTGAGGGATTTTACAGTGAGTGCAGTAAGGAACGGAGTGGGTAAGATGGCTAATAAGAAGAAAAGAAGCTTGGAGAGGATTAGTAATGACCTGGAAACAGCCATGTGGTTACAGGCTGTGTCCCTTCTAGTGTCAAACATGAAGCTGCTGACACATACATGGTGTACAATTAAGACATTAACAAATTTGAGGGAAAAAAGGTTTCATGTCTTAGAAGAAAAAGTTAAACCTGTGAAGATAAAGTAATCACATCTCAGGAAAAAGTCAGGTCTAAAATATGTTTTGTCTGAACTAAAGAACAAAAGATGGCAGATCTCAGAAAAAACAAAAACAAAAAAAACTGCCAACTTAGAGGAAAAAGTTGTCAGCTTCAGGAAAAAAAATGTTTCAGGGAAAAGGTTGTAATGCTTAAGAACAAATTCTGCCAGGCCCCTGAAAGAAATTGTCAGGTCTCTGGAAAACAGTTGTTTCATCTCAGAAGAAAGTTGTTAGTGTAAGACGACATTGTATGAAAAAATTGACCATAATATTTATCCATGCATTTTCTGAAACGCTTTATCACAAGTTGGGTCGCGAGGGGTGCTGGTGCCTATCTCCAGCTGTCTACAGGCGAGAGACAGCTTTATATTTATATTAATTATAAATTCTATTTGTTTATCTTGGGCAATAATATCAAATTTCATTGCGGACGCAGAGAGTAAAATTATGTTTAAGGATTTAGAGAGTAACTAGTTATGAACTGAGAATAAAAAATCTTTTGGGTTTTACTATAATAAAAACAAAGATGTTTAGTTCATTCCTCTTCTTGCTCATAAAGATGAAATTTTTCTACAGGGAATTTAGATATGGAGCACATGAGCTGGTTGGAAGGATAAATGTCACTTAATGTTTTGAAATGAACCTCTTTGTATTTCTGCGGAATAGCAAATTTAAGATATTAGGTTCTCAATGCACAGATATCTGTCATGATCGGTTACGAATCTGACCCACATGCAGAGAAACCACTCAGAGAACAAGGGAAAAGTTTAACAGATTTATTGAGGGAGTTAAACAGAAGTTGGATCAGGAACTCAGTGTGCTGGTGACCCGGAACTTGAAGTGAGAACGTAAGTTCAGTGGACAGTTCAGGGTCCGTCGGAATCTTGGAAGCTCTTAGATTATGCAATAATGGGACTCACGTTTGAGGGGGGCCTTGTTAGACCTTGAATCAAGTCTGTGTGGTACATCCAGAGAATTGTGCACACGTTGGAGGGCGGACAGGTAGACAAACGTTGGACCCGGAGGAGTAATGGAGCGGACTGTCACTCGGATTTCCGATGGGTACTTGAACGGAACATGTGGAGGTTTTCCCCTGCTCAGTGTGACTCGGTTATTTCCTTCCAGGGGAGAGAAGGTCCAGGAATCCAGTAACACAGGAAAGCTTCCTGCCGGGGAGCAAAGACAAAACACTTGTTAGACTCAGTTAAACTCAGCTTGGCTAGAGTACCCAAAACTGGCAAACACTCTGGCGTTGAGGTAGTGACAGCCCACGGCTCAAATACTCCTCCAGATAATGGTCCAATGAGCCGCAGGTGCGCAGGTAGGGACAGCGAAGACAGGGCACCTCCTGGTGGTGGAAATGGAAAACACACAAACAGGCTACACAAACTGGATTACTAACAATATCATTTTGGAGTATTCTTTTAATTGGATTGGGATATAAGATATTTGTTGACACTTTCTTAAAAGATGTTTTAGCATTTTTGTCTATTATATTAATTCCCTCAATAAATTTATTTTTAAGTTTAGGAACCGGAATATTACTTAGGTAACCTTGAACTAAATTGATGATTTTTTATTGGGATATAATCTATAATTCGTCTTTATTCCTGGGATGAGAATTAGGCATTATATTTATTAATGAAAGCATCCAGTGTCAATAACTCTCCATCATTTCTCACTGCTGTTCTGGGCGTTAACATTCTTTGAGGAGCTTCAACAGCAGTACAGTATCAGATTTACAATCCCACTGCAGAGAATCCGGTCCTGAGGCTGATGTGTTTCTGTCATCAATTTATGATTCATAACTTCCAGCTCTTACCTTGTTTACCTCTTCTGCCGGCCGGGTGTTGACCGATCATGGTAAAAACATTCTCATTTTGTCTGTAAGACTCCACAGAAGAGTATTATCCAGTTGTATTTCCCCCAAAAATAAACTCACGTGTCATAGTAATCCCCCAAAGGTCTTTTTTTAGTCATGAAAAGTAAGAATTGAGGGGTGTTTTCACCCCTCAATTCTTAGATCATCTACCTAGCATGGATTTGTTTACCAACAATTCTGCAACCAACATCAATCATAACTTCCATCCTAACTATCAGATTACTTTAGAAAAACACCTATTTGTGAAAGAAAAAGCCACCTCAAGCACACATGCTTCCCCATAAAGAGTAAGAAGAATTTTTTTTGTTTCACTTTTTGACATTACCCAGAGGTGCGCACCCTCCTTAAAATCCTGGATCCACCCCTGTTTACCCCTTTCATCTTGGCTGCCATAAAGCAGAATTTCTTACCCTGGGTTTGCCTTTCAGAGTTTTATTACCCATATCTCCTAAAGGTTGGAGTGGCTCCTTGCATTTGTTAGGAAGTCTGATCAGCCTAAAGTCAGGGCACACATTGTTGACTGATCTTTAGAACGTTGCATTCCGCCTTTGAATAAACTTATGAAGACAAGATTGATCTTTCCTTTTTGTTGAAGCAGTGTCTCGCTCCTTGATAAATTAATATTTCTATATTTCCCTAACACTTGTTCTCAGGTCTCAGGACAAAATGGTTAGTTCTCAGGTTTTATAATTACACCTGTCAGGTCTTAGGTCTCTGGAAAACAACGGATATGCTTTAAAAAAAAAAGAAAGAAAGATATATATATTGTTGGGATCTGGGGATGTACCACCTTCCTCCAGCAGAGTGCGCCGTGGGTCTCCTGGGCTGGAGCCCTCCAGCACACCTGAGACGCATCTACTCATCAGGAGACCCTCCCTTTATAAGCAGCTGCCAGACCTTCCTTCGACGCCGCAGTGTTGACCTTAGTTTGGTTAGCAACCTGAGCCTCTGATACCTGAAAGAATCTTAGTCTCAAGGGAGAAGGGAGAAAACTGATTCTAACCCTCCTCTGTCTTTGCTCACAGGAAACCTGTCTCAAGCCTGAAGCTCTGGGTGAGCTTAACCTGCCTTCCTGCCCTGGTGAGCCAAACCTGAAGATTCCTATTTGGATTCCCTCTGCTGCTCTCTGTGTAGAGCTGGAAACTCTGATCAAGGTCTGCCATTCAAAGTCAGAAGCTAGACGCTGCAGCTGCTTGAGCACTCTGCTGAACCAACAGTCTCTGGACCCAACGGTTCCCTCTCTCACAAAGAGAAACCTGGACCCCGTCAAGGTAGAATCAGAATTATCTAAAAGGACTCTTTATCATCTGCCTGCCAGCTAATCAAACTATCATCTCTGCAGACGTCAGTGAACCCAACCCGGACCTGTTCCAGATCCAGTTCATGTTTTTGTTTGTCAACATCTTAAATAAACTCTGTTAAACTTTTGCCCAGCCTCCGTTGTGTTCTGCATGTGGGTTTGATATAAAACCAATCATGACATATATATCAATATTGAAAATGTAGTGTTATGGAAATGTACATAGTCTAGTGTTATCTCAGTGAAAAGTGCCCTGTTTCATGATTCCTGGCACTACTGCTGGTTTAATTCAGCATTCAATACACAGGTGTCAGCTCTGCCACATTTCCAATCAGCCTACATCTGATTCACCTGCTCACCATACTATTTTACTATTTACCAACCCTCATACCAATCACTAGTGTTAGATTATCACTAGCCATCTGTGAGTTTTACCCAGCATTCCTGAAAACCTGTCTGCCTGCCCTGATTTCTTTCTTCAAAACGTCAGCTAGTTAATTGATTTGTAATAGAATGATTTATGTTGTCTTGCAGAAACTTGTGTGCAATGAGAAAATTACATGAGCATAAATAATGGAAAACCCTCTTGTTATTTAAGTTTTCACATACCCAGGAATTCTGGGCAAGGAAGAGAGGTAGAAACAATTTTCTCAGAATCTGATTTACTGATTACCCCAAAGGCAGTTAATACAACTCTATGACAACTCTGTTGAACATTTAACCCATAGTTTCCCTCATCTAAATTGTAAGACAATAAAACCTCTTCTTTTTCTCACTTTGTATCGTCCACCAGGTCCTGTCCAGGATACTGAGAAACTGGTCCAAGCATTTGTTTCTTCAAGACTATTGTAATTCTTTATTATCAGAAAGTCCACAAACTGTAGTTTAAAACCTTCAACTGATCCAAAATGCTGCGAGTTAATATTTCACCTATTTAAGCTTCTCTTCATTGGCTATCTGTGTCATGATTCCTGGCATTTGTGCTGGTTTGATTCAGGATTCAACACACCTGTCAGCTTCACCCTGTTTCTAATCAGCCTCCATCAGATTCACCTGCTTACCTGACTATATGACCAGCTCTCAGACCAGTCACCAGTGGCAGATAATTACAAGCCATCAGTGAGTTTTCTCCACCATTCCTGCCTGATTCTGACCCTATGCTGCCTCCTGATTCTCTGAGCCTACTTGATGAGGCTTTTAAAGCACTGAATCATTATAAACCATTGCTTCATAAAGTGGTTTACTACCTGAAGCTCCATTCAATTCCCTTGGGTGGCATCTAAAGGCAGTAGAGATTGTTGCACAAAATGAAACTGTGAGAATATGATGCATCTCTTCTGTATATAATAACAGTTATGTGTTTATGTGTTTTTGGTACCTTATTAAATATTCTGAATAATTGACCCACGAAACAATAATTCATAAACAAGCAGTCATGTCCCCATGACTTCTTTCATGGAGACAATCAACACAAATGGAACTCTGTTAAAAGTTGAAGTATCTACTTGACCTCTTTACTCAAGTAAAAGTAAAAAAGTATGTGCTCCAAAAACTACTTAAAGTATAAAAGTATTAAATAACCTTTAAAGAAGTTAAAGAACAAATCGTCTCCAGTCTGCTGCCAATTTTCGACCCGTTACAGTTTGCCTACTGACACAACCGCTCCACTGAGGACGCCATCTCTGCTGCTCTCCACCTGAGCCTGGCACACCTGGAAGAGAAGAACACCCACGTGCGGATGCTGTTCCTGGACTTCAGTTCAGCTTTCAACACCATCACTTTCTCACCAACAGACCTCAGTCAGTCCGGGTCGGACAGAACACCTCTGATGTCATCAGTCTAAGCCCTGCTGTTCACCCTGATGACACATGACTGCGTCCCCAGGTTCACCACCAATCACATGGTGAAGTTTGCAGACGACACCACGGTGGTGTCCAATGACACTAGTTTTCACTAGATGTGGATGGAGCCAATGATCTGCATTGGATGGCGCACATGACATGAAATAAATATTTATAAACATTACACCAGGGGTAACCAATTAAAAATCAGCGGGTACAAATAAAGAAAATCATCAACCAGTAAAGGTCTGCAGACATTTTAATGATCTGTTACTTTAAACAGAATTTAACACTGAAATTGTCATGTTGGGTTCAAGGCGTCTAACCCACATGCAGTAATCACTCTAAGAAACTGGGAAGATAGTTAAATGATTTATTTACAATGTTTACAATGAAAATGGAGCTCAGGTTCTTGGTTCTTCTGACTGGTCACGGGAGGGAAGCCACTGAGGAGGACAGAGCAGTTAGAGTAGATCCAGGAAACTTACAGATGACGGGAATGAATACCTGCTCAGAGAGGATTCTGATCAGCAGGGGGGGAACCTTGTGAGTCCGGAGGCTAGTCGGCAGGCAGAGGGCTGAGGGCAGAGGAAGAGACTGAGGCTGAGTGCAGGCAGGCGGATTCCAGACTGAGGTTTCTATCTCCAGGATTTCAGGTTTCCAGAAAAGTCAGGATCATTACTGGCAAACACTCTGGCAGGGAAGTGTCAGCCTCGTCCTCCTTAAATGGGTCTCCTGATGAGCAGACAGGAAACAGGTGTGTAGGAGTAAGCTCATGCCCTCAGGAGGAAGATCTCAGGCGCCCTCTGGTGGAGAAAGTGGACAAGTCTCCAGATCCCAACAGAAATAAAATGAGGCATTTATGCATCCATGTTATACATTGAATTTTTAAATAAAAAGATATTAATTTTAAAATCGAAAGTGTTTTTAAAGTAGAGAACAACAATCTTTCAGTTTGGTATATAGAAAATTTTCTGATTCACATATTTTTTGAAAACACCTGAACTGACTGTTATTGTTTCTTTCTTTTTTCTGTCTTAATGTTGGCAGTGGGCTTTAGGCTGCCCTGCAAGGCTTTAAACCTGGCTTTGAATGGAGACTAAGCCATTCTCAAGCACATATCAAGGTGCTCATTCTGAGCCTGGATCCAGATTTATTTCTGATTCTGTTCATGGTGGAGAATCCTGCTTCACAGCAGCAGGTTGAGCCAAACATCCTCTAAATGTTCAGGCTCCGCTCCGGTCCGACCAGGTCAGGATCCGCTATCGCAATCAAACCAAACAGGAAAAAGAACCGCGACAAGATCCGGTTTGTCAAATTAAAATATAGTAACAACAGATCGGTAACTACAAATTAGAGCATAATTCTTATATATTTTAAAAAAACTAACACCGTTTATTTAAAAGCTTGGATGCAAACTATTGATGCTTCAACAGACCAGGAAGTAGATTTCTCATCTCTATCAGAAACCGCACATCTGCTGGATGCTGATGGGGATTGTTTTTTAATATGTTATATTAAATTAAGCGTTCATTTCTGCATGTTTTGCTCCTATGAATTTAATGATAATATCGCGCATGTGCTTTTCTCGAGCTCCGAGGATAAGTCAGAGCACAGTGATACGGGAGGAACAGCAGAGGTTGTAGGCTTTGCTTTGCAGGAGGTCTGGAGCGCTGCGGAGCGGATGTGGAATTTCAGGGTAATAGGAGAAGTGGTGCAAGTGACTTTTAGACACTGTCGTCAGACAACATGTGGTGAGTTATAAATGTTTTAAATCAGGTTGGGTCCGGATTAGCCAGCAGGTGGGTCCGGATGCAGACTGTGGTCCGGTAATCCGTGACCTCTGCATTAAATCGAAGCCAAGAGTAACGAGTAACGTTTGTTTTAAAACTTTAAGGAATAGAAATTACAGATACTTGCGTAAATATGTAATGAGTAGAAGTCAGAAGTAGGAGCGAAATAAGTAATGGAATAAAGTATAGATACCTAAAAAGTGTACTTAAGTACAGTAAAGAAGTATTTGTACTTCGTTACTTGACACCTCTGCTCGAAGGCCCATGGTCTCCAAACTGATGACACGAAATCTGTTGTCTGCATCAATGCATCTACCAAAGCCATCAGTTCCCTTGAGAATGTTATTTGTAGTTAAAGTAGAGACTACCAGATCATTGTAGTCTTTCTATGACAGCATGCTTCTCATCAAGTGCTCACAAACTTTTGGGGAAGTTCCATTTATTCTAGAAACCTGTTGCTATTTCTTTCCATGTGTCTACTGCTCCCTTATAACTCTTTCAATCGCTGAGAAGAACATGTAGACAGTTTCAAACAGTCATCATGCCAAGAAGATAGCTGCAAGCAAGGCTCAGAAATTAATCTCAGATGCCAAATACCTGTGTGGACTGAAAAAGAGAATCTGAGGTAAATACAAATATGTTTGTTTCTCTTGCAATGCATCCAGTGGCTCCAAAGCAGAAATTGTGACGGAACATAAATATGCCAAGTTCATGGCATTCATGGGCCAATACATACAGTCTAGATAGATAGATAGATAGATAGATAGATAGATAGATAGAGTTAGGTTTAAACACCCAAACACTAATCAAATAACCTGAGGAAGAAGGACAACAGACATTAGACAATTTTTATTTCCGAGGAGAATGGACTAAGATGTGTTCAGTTACAATCTCCTACTGCTCTGAAGCATCCTTGCTGTTCTCCTTTCTTTTTACAATAGGGAGTCTCTAGTTACAAAACTTCATGCCCCAAGCCTAAAGGAGTGTGGGGAGTAGGTTGCAATGTGGTACACATACATTCCATTATGCAGACATTGACCTTGAGTTATACACATGTAGAACATTCAGTTCACAACTTGTTTTGCAACTTTCTGCAAAGGAATCTTTGGACCGACTATAATTAAGACCAAAAAGTAGACAATATGTGATATGTCTGTCTATATAAACTTTACAGCTCACTTTTTTGGCAGTTCAAGGAGTAATCTGGACCATCTGCGACCAGCTACAATGCAGGATTACCCACCCTACCCACCAATGGGCGGGTACGGTGAGTACAGCAGCGTCCATCTCGGGGGAGTGTGAATGGAGCACAGCAGAAAGGCCTTTACTGTCCGTATTCCAAGAGTCACAGCACAACCCACTGCATCAGGACGAGCCTCAACCAGACATTGCTGATCTCCAGCTGAGTGTGCTGCATAAACCAAAGGTTCCTTATGGACCTGAAGGGTGGGCGATGAGTCTTATTACTTCGCACTGAGCATTGTGCCAATGCTCCAGAGGCTCTGTAGTGAAAATGGACAGGCTAAGTTATAAATTAAAAAACTCTGGACAGCTTGAAACGCTCACAAATCTAAAAACAGCCAACTTCATCCTTTTCCCCCACCTCCAGTGTTCCAAATCTCATGCACTCCACAAGGAGATGGCAGAATTGCAACCCGTCTACATCTACAAATTCCTCAACCATCATCCCTGCCAGGTAGCTAGCTGCCTGCTGGATGGGGATCAATTACATTTAGTCCCCCTTCTACTGTATGCCCAGGTACTGTTTCACCTAATGTGGGTCAGTTAATGATGAATCTCTTAGACACAGATCCAAATGTGAGACAGAGGGCACCAGTTTATTTCTTGATCTTAGTTCTGTATGATTTCTGATTTATTTTCTCTTGTACAAAAATGTATGGTTTCAATGTCTATAAGAACACATGTTCACTGTGTTGTTAAGTGTGATCACAACTACCTCAGGCCAACTGCTAGTCTTTGTTTTGGTTCAATGGCTGCTCTGTATGTTGTACACTGGACTTTGAGGTCACAATCAGTTATGGACAGGAGTTCCATTTTCTCAACAGACATATGAAGCTACTGTTACCAATTTTCTGATGATAATTGCCTTGTTGTTGTCTTTGCTGGTTGATTGGATGGACCCAAAGTGACTTTTTCTTTGTGTCATAGCCATCAGAGTCAGCAGACAAAAGGTTTTCCTCAGGGATATACGTTCTACAGTTAAAACATGACAGAAGGTTTTAGACACGTCCCCCAGTGTTTTCTACGGACAATCCTAGGAGTTAGTCATGAAGTGTGGATGGGAATATCTACACTGAATAAAATGTGTGGAATATTTTAAGCATATTGGGCAGATTCTGGAATCCTCTGAGGTTCACCAGTTATGTCACACGCCAACCGGCATGTTCAGAAACCGAGAAGGTTAGTGAGCCAGAATTCAACACTAGAAACATTTCCCTCTGGTTTTGTCTGGTTAGTCAACTGTCCAATCTCCTACCACAACTTCTGGTTGCTGACTCTGGAATCTCTCCCCGACCTGCGGCAATTTCTGTCATAATGCTCTTAAGTGATCTGACCCAAAATGCAGAGAACCGCTCAGAGAGCAAGGCAAAAGTTTAACAGGTTTATTGTGGTAAGGGTTGAGGGGTTGGATCTGGCACTCAGAGGGAGGAGGGAATTTCACAGAGGTGAGTTCAGGTGCCGTGGGAATCTTGAATGAAGTAAGGATAATGCTAGTGAGGGACTCACGTTTGGGGGGGTTCTTCTCTCACTTGAAATCCAGTCACTGTGGGTTGATCCAGTGAAGAGGGGACTCGTTGGAGAGCGGACAGGTGGACATTCGTTGGACCCAGAGGAGCAATGGATGCGGACTGTCACTTGGATTTCCGTAAGAACTTTAACGGCACATGTGGAGGTTTTTCCCCTGCACAGTGTGAACACAGATTATCCTTCCAGGGGGGAGAAGGCCAAACATCCAGTATGCAGGAAGATATCCTGCCAAAGGCAAAGACAAAAACAGTGTTAATAAACAAAACTCAGATTAGACTCAGCTAAACTCAGCTTGGCTAGAGTACCCAAAACTGGCAAACACTCTGGCATCGAGTTAGTGACAGTCCACTGATTAAATACTCCTCCAGACAATGAACCAATGAGCCGCAGGTGTGCAGAAGGGCCAACGAGGACAGGGCGCCCCCTGGTGGTGGAGGGAGAGACAAACACAAAAAAACAGACCACACAAACTGGATTCCTGACAATTTCACATTCCAATAAACATCTCTCGTCATTCTGGTTGAATTCTGTAGCTTCAGTCTTCTGGTTATTACAAGATCTTATTGTGCATTATGCTCCTAAGAGAGCATTCTCAATCTGCAGGTTTACTAGTGGTTCCTCCTAGAATTTCTAAAAATAGAATGGGAGGCAGATCTTTTAGTTATCAGGCTCCTCTCCTGTGGAATAAACTACCAGTTTTAGTCCGTGAGGCAGACACCCTGTCTACTTTTAAGGCTAGGCTTAAAACTTTCCTTTTTGATAAAGCTTCTAGTTAGAGTGGCTCAGGTTATCCTAAACTATCTCTATACTTCTGCTGCTATAGTCTTAGACTGCTTGAGGAAATGGGGACCCCTTTTCTATCTCTATTCTTTCACTCTGCAGTATTTATTAGTTCAAACTCTAACTTATACTTTGTCAGATTTTTCTCATCATAGTACCTTCATCTGTGCCAGTTCCTGTTTGTTTATGAGTCCATCCTGGATTGAAATAGCAGCTGTGCTGCTGCCATCAACACCAATGTTTATACAATTGTTGGAGTTTGGCCTGTTTTTCAGTGTAGTCCTGTTTCTCTGACTGGGACTTACTGTATGTGCTCTCATTTATCATCTAACACGGGAGCTGGCTCGGAGCTCATCTGCCTGGCTGTGTGTTTCCTGGACGGGGCCGCTTGTGGAGCTGGTTTACAGTTACTTTTTGTATCTATGCTTCTTTTTCTATGTCTGCTTCTGTCTCCTTGAGCCCCAGTTGGCCTCAGCAGATGGCCGCTCACACTGAGTCTGGTTTTGCTGGAATTTTCTTCCTGTTAAAAGGGAGTTTTCCTCTTCACTACTGCTACAAGCATGCATAATGTGAAGGATTGCTTTTGAGTCATTGAGTCGATGCAATCTACTGTATGATCTAGTTGAATTGTCTCTGTAAAGCGCCTTCGGGTGACATGTTGTGAGTTGGAACTATAGAAATAAAGTGAATTGAATGAATATGTTCTGAATAGTAAAACAGGGCCATAGAGGAAAGCTAAGTCAGACAGCTTCTTGATATGAACCGATGAGCTGCCTGCTTGTCATTTACATTCCTATCTAACCAAATGGCACGAGAGATATGACCTGAAACGTCTCTCACTTTTAAAGTCAGTACAATTATCTCTCTGGCCGTGTTGCACACTGCATTAGAGACATGATGATGCTCTCTGGACTTTGTGCGATTATTGCTCTGCTTTCTTCGGTCAAAGAGTTGAGGGCAGGTAGGTAGTTTTACCTTCTAAATAAGCAAACCAAATGTATTCATGTAGATTTTTATATCTGATTTTGTCTTATTGAATATTGTCAGACCATATGGATCAACCAATAACACAGTAATCATTTCATAAGTAAAATTTTTATCTGTTTACCTTTTAATATAATTAGAATGTAATTTTTGAACCCCTGCCACCGGTGCTACAGCACTAAAAGGGTAGTTTTCCATACCAAACGTTCTGGACATAAAAAAAAAATCCTAAATTTAATGGCCTGAATGTTGTGCAAAGCGCTTTGGTCAAGTCTGACTTGAAAAAAAGCTAAGCACAAATACAGGTCATTTACTATTTAACGAATTCTTTCCTACCAGCTTTCTGAAGTTCACATAGTAGGTATTGCTACAGTTAACGTTTTGGTGTACAACAGCTCTTTCATGCTGATAAGAGATGTTGAATTAAGATAAAAATGCTAGAATCCTTATCTGCACACAGACAGTCACTATGTGGTATAAAGATATAAGTACTGTCCTTGATATATGCTCAAAAGTTGAATTTTTAATGTGTATTTTCCTGTATTGCAAGACCTTCTGAAAATGGGCTGAAATTATGCATAACTTTTTTTTTTTTTTTTTTTTTTTACGTAGTAGTAAGTGTGTCAAGAAGGAAAAAGAGGACAATTACTCAGTGCACTGTTGGGGATTTCCATTGCAGAGTTTTCCTTTATCTACAAGGCGAATAAAAGTAAAAGATCCTGGAATTGCAGTCTAACAGACCTAATGGCTGATACTAAAACAGCTTCTATATTAAACCTTGAAAAAAGTTTACCAGTTCCCTTTCTGTATACCCAACAGCTCTTAACTAAGGCACTTCCTGAAATCAAAGAATTATTGGGGGCTTTCAGTGGCTGGTGATAATAAAATATATCATGGATTTAGTACAAACTGAATGTGAACGCAGTAGAAGGATTTCTGACAGTTGGGTATCTTTCTGTGGACAAAACAATCAAGGGTGACAAAAGGTGAATCACCCACATCCATTGTAGGTGTTGGAACAGGTTTTTAACTTTGATGAAATTGCTCCTTCTGGTGCTCATGAGCAGAATTGCACGTATAAAATGGTGTGAAGGTTTGCAGTGCCCATAGTATCAGGTGTTGTGAGTTATAGAAATATTAATATGTCAAAGATTTAACAGGAAAACAGGGGATGTGATTGTTTTCTTTCAATCCAGCTCCTTAGGCATCAACATTTGTGTTTCATTATAAATGTGCTTGATTGAGAGTAATTTTTTTCACATTTAACTCCATCAGAACTTTTAATTGCGCACGGATGGGAGGGGTGTTTTCAGCTTGAACTGTCGAATAAAGCATTGTACTCTTTTCAAATTTCAGATTGGAAAGCCGAGAAAGTACGACAGAGTTCCAGTACAGGAGACAGGTGAGCCACAATCCTGCTCTTTTTCAGCATGTTAAATCCATATGGAAGTAAATCTGTGTCGCTGGGATTTGAATTAAAAATACCACTGAAATTTTAATGTTGTTTTTTAAACTTACTGTTTCAGAGTTAAAATGTATTCAGAACACATTTTTGGCCAAAAAAAAAATTGATTGTTATTATTTCTACACAGTTGAAATTTCATTTATTTTCTCTTCAAGCTAAAAATTCACATTACTGTTTCAAAGTGATTACATTTTCAATACTTATTTTTCAGTTTAATTCTTCAGTGTTAAAAAAATCTGCATTTAAAAAAAATTCAACCTTTCAAAATTCAAACTCAATATTTTCAGCCTCCTGAGATTCAACTGGCTTTATTTCACTGTCTGAAATTCGGCGTCTAAATTCAGAGTAAAAAGGGAAGGGTTACTTCAGGTCACAGACATTAGCAATGGATTGTGATGTCCAACACCCAGCCAATGCCGATACATTTTCTTAGTCAGGTGACGCTTGCAGCGCTCATACTGATGGAAAACCAGCATGACAGAGCCGGTCATGCAAGCTAACGCTAACTCAACTACAGAAAAATTAAAGTAATAAACTCACAGTTGAGTAATGTGAATTTTAGCTTGAAGAGAAAATAACAAATTAAATTTCTACTGTGTAGAAATAATGACAATGAATTTCTTTTTAGGTCAAAAATGTGTTCTGAATATATTTTAACACTGAAACAGTTTAAATTTCAGTGGCATTTGTAATTGAAATCCCAGCGACACAGATTTACTTCCACAAATCCATCAATATCTGATTGAAAACAACTAAACTTGACTAAAATTCCTGAATTAAAAAGGGGGTGGACAAGAATCCAATTAAAAAACAATCAATATAAAAAAAATATTATATGTGTTAATATCAAGAAACTGTTTACAGAAAAAAATCCAACTTTTTCAAACATTTCAGACACAAAGGCTTTCTAACTGACCTTATCTTTTCTCTAGGGATGATGAACATAAATCCATCCACCAGACCATAGTGCTCTTAGAGGAAGACCTGGCTGTGATTGAAGCAGGCACCTATCTATTTGAGAGGAATCCAAATTCCTCCACTCTGGTAAAGATCCACCATGGGGCATTGCATATCTTGGGAGGAGGCAACTTGATTCCTTCCAAAAGTGATGATATCGTCCTTGTTGGCCATGGTAAAGAGCGGTCCACAGGAGATCTGAGCCTGGCCGGTTACAGTGCAGAAGAAGTTGCCACATATGTGTCCAGTCTGAAGACTAAATTCCTCATCGATCCCAGTGGCACCATCAGTCTAATCAGCTGCAACCTTGGAGGTAACCTGAACTACACCCTGAAGCTGCTTCAAGCTCTCCGTTCTTTAAATGTGAAAGCAAAACTACGCCTGTACAACACACCCCTCTCAGTTAACACCAATGGACAGATACTGATTGGACGGGATGGTGTGTGGACAACCCATGACTACAGCAGTAGCGTCATTGCTGAACTCAGTCCAATGGGTGGCCTGCTGACCAGGAAACTCTTTGGTTGTGCAGGTTCAGTATATCACAATTATGAAGGGAATGTTCTGTATTCTCAGAGTCTAGAGTGGCCAAGACATCCTCAAATGTTTGTTCCCATGGAGCTGCGCAAAAAGTACCCTTCTATAGACTGCTTGGAGGGGCTCACTTGGAGCTTATTTTTTGAGGAAAATGAAAAAAGAAGAGCTCCTGATTACATCCCCAGCAATGATTACCAGACAGCAGTTTGGCTTGAAGTGACAGAAAAGACCAGCATAAACCTTAAACACATCTCCAACATCCAGGACCTACTAGTGGAGATTCGCTACTGTGCCAGAGAGGAAGTGACCTCAGACCTGTATTATGTTCTAAATGATTGTATCTATAAAGTTCATGGGAAAAATCTGAGTGTTAGTCTGGTGGGCAAGTTCATGAAAACCAGCAGTGAGGCTGAAATCGAACTTTTCCGTCAGACATTCAGTGACCTGCAGGCAGAATCTTCCCTGCAGGAGCTGCAACAAGGTCTCAAAGCATCGAAGTTTAACGACTTTTGCCGCCAAACGTTTCAGTTCCAACAATGTACCTACAACTGTGAAAGGTGGGGGCGTTACTTTATGGCAGCAGTCTTTTCAGCTTCAGTACGGAACTTCAGAACCTTCTCACTTTTTCTCATGAGTGTTATTGGCTGTGAAGTAGGTCGTTCTCGAGGGAGTGACAGCCCCCTGTGCACAGCCTTTGTGGGCGAGAATCACCCTATGATCACAGAGCAACCCTGGCCTGAACATGTCAAACGGGGATTCTACGGCTGCACTGTTGACGACTATCAGATGGCACCGCAGCAAAGACAGATCTGGTTGGACCAAGTCATCGCAAAAGAAAATTCTTTGTACATCAAATCAAAGCAAATGATGGATGCGATTAGACACAACGACCAAACTGAGCTTGAGATTTTTGGGAAGATTAAAGTCATGAACAAGTATGTGTTCTCGTCTTATCTGGAATATTTTCGGGGTACACCTGAAGGCAAGAAACTCAAGAGAGGATGCACTCCAACATCGTTCTATGACAACTGAAGTACACCCCTCTGATTTAAAGGGAAAGTCCAGTCAGCAAGGAATAATCAATGGATCGTTCGCGGTGATTTAATGAATTTTGCCTTAATAATAAAAAATAAAAAAATTTTTCGTTGAGATAATTGAGTCTGGGAGCGGCCATTTCTGCCCAAATATAGTAACCCCTCCCTCCTGCCATCTTCCAGCAGTGACGTCACGGTGCGGTAAGCCTAGCGCCATTCTCCCCGCTTTACAAGCTAAATCAATGGGAACTACTAGACACATCTGCAATCAACAACAATTATTGAAGATTTCCAGAGGACTTCACCATTGAAATTCACCAGAGCTATAGTGAAACTGACAATGCCCACGTGCATGGCAGCTGGATGCTGGAATACATCGGGTAAAAGTGAAAAAAAAGAGTTATTCCACCTTTCTGATTCCTGATCCTCCACGGACGGGTTGGTCGTTGGATCGCCAACTTGAAGAGGGAGGATTTGCCATCGAACTTCTGGCCAGAGAAAAAACACGTAATATGTAGCCAACATTTGGAAGAAGAATGTTTTCAAGATGCTTGGATAATAGCGCGTTGTGACAAACAACAGATACAGCACTGGGACTTGATCAACAGTCGATACCGCACCGTGACGTCACTAACCAGTAAGTGGCAGTAGTGTTCTTTGACAAACATGGATGCCTCCAGTAAAGCACATTCACATGAAAATTACTCTGAATTAAAACACTGATCATTTATTGAACAGGATGGAATATAATATAATATATTTGATATTTAAAGTACTTTCAGAAGTTTGTATTTTGAATATGACCGGACTTTTCCTTTAATGAGTACATTTAATTTTTTGTCAGTTTTGCAGTGGGCTTTGATTTCATTTAGCACCAAAATGTCTCTTGTTTAACCAGTAGTCTTCTTTTCTTTGATAAAGTAATAAGCCTGATGGATAGACATTTCAGAATACTAGATTTCAGAATCTGAAGAATAAAAATTTTAAATAAAGGTTTCTTTATTGATTAAGCGTGTGAGCAAATGGATGGATGGATGGTTTCTTTATTGTTTTCTAAGCAGGTGAGTAAAATCAAAATGTAACTCTATACATTTAGATTATTGTTTGGTTTAATGTAAAGGTTGTTCCTGAATGACATCCTTCAGCCTGTTGCAACAATTCATTCATTTACAACATCCATCAAAACTCTACATGAGGTTTTGCAGAGTCACACTGTACTCTATTTTTTATCATCCTTAGATTATTTTTGAAATGCTATGCATCTCTTAGATAGGAGTTTGCATTTATTGTCTGAAATCCTCTGCTTTTGATAGATCTTAATTGTGACAAAGATAAGTTGAAAATACAGAATACAAAAGTTGTTAAAAAAATGTCTTGAAATATATATCCTGACCTGGTTATAAACCTAATAAAAATCTGATCCTACTGCCCTGAAGCACCTGCTGTGCTATTGGTTTTACCCAAATGCAGAATAACATTGAGAAATAGTGAGTTTGAACCTTTTATTTGTAAAAAGCAAACAAGATTCTGGAGGCAGAGAACTGCAGGAAGTCAGTTGTAACTTTCTGGTTGGTCTGAAGGGAGAAAGCAGACTGATCAAGAAATGTCTGTCATGGTAAATCAATGACCATGTTTATGGTAGAATCAGGAGCTAAGTTTTTCACACCTAATTTTGATCTCCCACTTTCCCCTAGATACTAGGGTGGCCATTTCTATAGCACCAAAAAGGAGGACATTGTGCGGCATATCAATAAATTACTAAGCTGTACATAAGAATAGGGTAAAGTCACATTTATAGTACATTTCTTAGTAGTTTAAAGAGGATGCTTGTGTAGCTAAATAGATCAAAATATTAAAGAAATGTAAAAAAGAATTGGTTCCCAGCATTTGTATTTATTTAATACATTGTGGTGTTTAAAAAGTGACCACCGAGATGAATCTTTAAAGTGCAAAATACCACAAAGCATAAGATGTGTGGACTTAAACGTTAAAAAAATCTTTTTAACAACAAACATTCATAATAAAATAGCCTAATATCTTTTGTAGAAAACACATTCAACTGCTCTAAAAGTATAGCTTTATTTTTAAGAGCCTCAGTCTGTTGGGAACTTATCTTATGTGTCAGTGTGCAGCAGACCTGTCTTTAGGCTCATCCCTTCAGCTATGGGCCAATCACTGAAATTCACTTTCACTTCACAGTCTACACTTCCGTAGGACTAGTGATGTTTTATAGTATAGTCCACCTTGCAGCTCTGCACAAGTTATTTTAGCATCCAGGGGCGACAAAACTTCATGTAAAAGCCAACATTGAAGAGTTCGCTGCTGCACGTTTATTACTTTTATGTTAATCTGTATTCACACACCGTTCAGTTGCAGCTTTTTCTCGACTCCTTACGCCCACATCGTATCGAGAAAGTGGCAGAAACCATGGAATGAATCTCCACTGCCTTTGGTCATAAATTCAGGCTCTTTTGTCAATTCTGGGTTAAACGACATCCTGGTTTTTACAGGACGCTAACTTTATTACTTAGCATCAGTAATTCTGCTCTACAAGCCTAGTGCCTCATAAAGGAGGACAAACACATGTCCGGCTGAATGTGGCGCCGGACGCCGGACAGTGCAATGAAAATCCGGACTGTCCGCCCTAAAGCCGGACATATGGCCACCCTACTAGATACACTGAAGTAACTGGAATTCCCATCACAAAAAAGAAAAAGCAACACTTTTTCGGAAAACATTTAATTCACTTTGCTTGCCATCCTTTTGAGATGAGGCTTAGCTATAGAAAATCCACTAGGCGTGAGACGAATCTAAATAATCTCTGTCATAAAATGGATGGACAAGAAGTATAGTTATACGCACTTTACTGAAGGAGCTTAACATTACAGAGTATGCATTGCTTAACTAAATCTTGGCCCATACTAACTAACGAGTAGTGCGTGTGACGTATAATGACAGTATGGACCTGAGACCTTCAAAATAAAAGCTATGTCTCCTAACATCTTCCCCCTTAAGTTTGTTTTTTAAACAAATAATCAATAGCCCAATAATTCTAAGCATGTCTTCCCACTGTTCATTAATTTTATATCCAGTTGCCTTTAAACTGACTGACTGCACTATAACATTACATTAAACTTCCTGTAAAGAACATGTTCTAACTTATTCTTTAGTATTTCTCTTAACAACATAAACTTTTCATTTCTCATTTCTTTTAAACTAAGCATTCATCGGACTAAGTCCTTGAACTTCACAGGAGTCTTGATCAATCTTCCTGATGACCTCTTGACCACAGGAACTGGTGTAGTCAGTACCTGGACAGGCACTCCCTCTGGAGAAGCCTGGTCTGGAGACTTTGGTGCTGATGCGGGCTGAGCAGGCTCACTCATGGTCACATCAGCTGGTTGGGCATGTTCTTCTGGTGGTGTCTGTCCCTCCAGGCTGGGTTGCTCTGGGATAAGCTTCAGATGACTTTGGTTTCGACGTATGACTGTGCCTTGCTCATTTCTCACCACGTATGACCGTGGCTCTGGTGCATTGGAGACTCTCACACCAGGAGTCGTCCTTGTCTTTTCCCCATCCAGCTTGACCTTTACCTGCTGACCAGGGCGTAGAGCTGGAAGGTCATGCGCAGTGTGTCCTGCTATAGACGAATCTGCAGGCCTGCTTTGTTTGTCTTTTTCTTTCAGCTGCTTAAGATCCACATTGCAGGACTGCAGATGTTCTGTGAGAGTGGGGACTCTCGTTCTGATCTGGCGACCAACTGCAAGCTGGGCAGGGCTGTGTCCAGTAGACTGGATAGGGGCGGCTCTGTAATTCATCAACGCCAATTGTGGGTCTGGTTGGCGCAAGCTATCTTCTGCCATGGCCCATTGGGTAATGGTGTAGTCATTAATGTCTCTTTGTTCTGAGTAGGTTTGTTTGTGATGCAAAACTCGCAGGTTGTAACGCACCTGGTAAGGTCCGGTCCAATGCCCGGCCAACACACTGACATGTTGGCTCTCTTGGCTTTTGGTCAAGCCGAAGTGACCCTCGTGGAGCTTGGACAGCACTTCCATCCACTGTGACCCGAGAGTGAAGATTCTGTTGTTGTACAGCAACAAGCCGCCGGCTTCAGAAAGGTGAGCTCTCTCTACTTGTGGTAGCCCTGGAGTGTGTGTGGCAACTTTGACAGTGAAGTTGACCAGCCATGACGGATGTAGTGGGTGACTCTCTGGAGATCCTCATCCTTGAGGTTCGCCGCACTGATCTTCTCCAGTCGGTCGTCTGACACCAGTCTGTTAGCCATCACCGCTTGCACGTAGGTTTTCACGTCCTCGTCAGTATCTGATGCTTCACTGACTTTCAGAGGGTTTCGGGACAGTGTGACTGCAATTATGAGTTGTTTGCCTGGCACATGTACCGCTTTCACATTAAATCTTATTAGGTGCATTAGCAAGCGCTGGCATCTCAGTGGTGCTTTATCCAGGTTGTAGGTGTTGATTAACGGTAATAACGGCTTATGGTCAGCAGTGTTAATTTCATCAACCAGGATGATGACGAAAATATTTTGTCATTGCCCCTTTTTCCTGTGACGATGATGAGACGATAAAGGTTTTTTCTCTCTAAATTCACAATCACCTTAAACTTCCTTATAAAAACATAAAAACAACTGGTGCTTGCCATTGTTTCCAAAAAATAAAAATATGACGAAAATAAAAAAGGATATTTGTTAACGAGACTAAGACCTGATGAAATTTACGAGCCACGGACGAATGGAAATTAAGAAATGAAATTGTTTATAATTAATTTGTAATTTGTAAATGTTAATATAAGTGTTTCTTTAGCTTCATAGAAGATTATACGTTGTTGTCCTGTTTGTCCCTACACGGTGCCTGTCCCACAGTGCCTCGTGCCGCTCAGTCAGTAGTAGCAAAGGGTTTATACTCCTGGTTCAACTTCGCAGTCATTGCGTGGGACTCGGATACTGGTATACGGTTTGTTGGAGGAGCTCGACGAAAACAACGCCTGGATGTATGGAGCCATTTCATTTACAACACGAAGGACAATGAAACAACCTGCATGATAATGATTGATCATGCTGCCGATGGTGGTGGCCAAGATGTGGAGACACCGGAGGAAGGATGCCACCAAAGAGTCTGCGGCTTCAAAATGGCAGAGAAGAACACAACGAATCTCAAGCAACATTTGAGGTGCCAACATGCTGCCATATAGAAGAAGTTAAGGAACGGGTGGGCCTGTAGTAGTAGGAACGGGTGGGTGTGTGTGTGTGTGTGTGCGTGCGTGGGGGGACATGCTATGTGTGTGTGTTTGCCTGTATCTGTCTGTCTGTCCTAGAAGAAAGATGTTGTACTGATACACTGAAGATTAATCATTTCAATTTCTTCCTCCCAACTAGATACCTGACACAGGGATACCACAGCAAAAATCAGACATTGGGGAATGACGGGGAAGTCTCTTTAAGGATGAAGAATTTGTTGATATTATGAAACATATAACAAATATGTAGAAAAAAATTCAGTGTGTAAAGTTTAATTCTGTATAGTGTAAAATAGAGAATAAGAGAAGCAGTCTGTGGAGAAATTTTATTATTTACAGTGTTGACTAAAATGACTGAAATATGACTAAGACTAAAATTGATTTTTGTCATTGTGACTAAGACTAAGACTAAATTTAAAAAAAGCTGACGAAATTAACACTGATGATCATTCTCTAGACAAAAGTTCTCCATGCCATTTAGGTAGGCAACGTGAGAATTGATCGCATGCCCAGACACCCTCCAGACACTCCTTTTCGATCTCAGTCTCTGTCGAAGTGCTAGAGCAGAATGCCACTGGACGTAGAGTATCTCCCTGGCTCCTATGCCATAACTACTGGCGTCTGCACTCACCACTGTCCGCTTGTTGGGGTCATAGTAGGCCAACACTTCTTTAACTATTCGGGGGCCTGTTCTTGGGCGGTACCCCACACCCACTGGACATCATCCCACAGCAGGGAAGTGACTGGATGCAGCACTGTGGCCAGGTGAGGCAAGAACTTGGCCAGGTAATTCACCATACCCAGCATTTGGCGGAGTTCGCTGATGCTCTGGGGGCTTGGCATGTCGGTTATCGCTTTGACCTTGTCACAAGGATGTGCCCAGAGTACCGTAGCTCTGGCTGTGCGAAGTGGCACTTTTCTTTGTTAAGCTTAAGCCCTAATGCTTTGATTGTCAGCCTTCAAGTTGCTGTGGTGTTCTGCTCTTGTCTTCCCTGACGCTAATGTATCGTCTATCATCACTACTCTACAGCAGAGGTGATTGCAAAGGGCAGTCTTTTAAAACAGAATCTCCCTATTGGAGTAGTGAAAGTCATCAGCCTCTGGCTGTCTTGATCCAGAGGTAGCAGCCAAAAGCCGCTGCACGCATCAAGAGTCGAGAACACAGCGGCCCCAGACAACGTCGGTGCCACATCCTCCAGCTTAGGAAAGATTAACCTCTCTCTTCTTACTGAATCATTCAATCACTTCAGGTCCATGCAGATATAGACTTTTCTGTTCTTCTTCACCACTGGTTGCATGGGCAGACTGAGATGTAAGCTGTGTGACATGACAGTGATATCTGCCCCAGTGTCTATTTTGAGGCATAGTATTTTGCCACAGATTGGGAGATCAATGTGTCATCTTTTGTCTGCACTATTGTCAGTGCAAACAGGTCCTAAGAAGAATGCACCATTGTTTCTTCATTTTTGTTTTGTGCTGTTATTTCTTTCACAGTCTTTGTTTTGCACACAATCTAAAAATGTCCTGTCTTGTTGCATTTTCGGCACATTTTCTCATCTAGTGCTCCCTGTTGCACCTCGTACACTCTCTCTCTGTTGATCTATCTTTTTTTGCCTTTCCACTTCCCAGAAGAACGCTTTTTAAACATCATAAATTGCCTTTGATTTCATTCACTTCACTGTCTCTCTGACGCTCTCATCTGCTCAGACTGGCGAGCATTTGGATTGCCTTTTCTAATGTGAGCTCAGGCTCTAGCTGAAGTTTCTGGGAGACTTCACCATCCGCAATCCCAATGACTAGCCTGTCACATATCTGTTCATCCTTACTAGCCCCAAATTCACAGTGTTCTGCAAGCTCATACTGTACAAGCTACGTACAAAAGCACTCTGGTAAGAATGTCGGTGAAAACGGGCACGTTCGTGAATAACGTTACGTTTGGGCACAACATGTTAATCAGACTTTGCTATTACAGTATCAAAGTAATTCACTTCCTGCTGCTCAGTGAAATGGAAAGTGCTAAACACAGGCGCGGTGTCTCTGCCCATTGCATACAGAAGTGAATTTACCTGCACATCCTGGTTCTCTTTATCCAGATTTGTTGCAATCTGCAAGCATGGAAAACGCTTCCACATCGGCCATGTAGAAGGCTGCACAAAGTCGAAAGCCTCTGGTGTGTGGGACTTCAGCATTTTTCCTCGTTCTCACCATCTCCGCCTGTGTCGCTTTTCTGTACTCCTCTCCAAACTTGCTGCCGCTTTTCACTCTCTCTTCAGAGGCGCTTAGGCCATTACTTCTGACACCATGTCACGAAATGGACGGACAAGAAGTACGTGCTTTACTGAAGGACCTTACAGACATTACATAGTATGTCTTAACTGAATCTCAGCTCTAACTAACTAACATACAGTGTGTGTGAAGTACAATAACAGTATTGACCTGAAACCTCCAAAATAAAAGCTATGTCTCATCACAATCTCCTAAATCAGCGGTCCCCAACCATTTTTGCACCACGGACCGCTACATGACAGACAATATCTTCACGGACCGGCGGGGTGGGGGTGGGGGGGAGTGCGGCGGCGGACCGTTTTTTACTTGATCGTATTTACCCAACCCCACCACCGCCTCCTCCCCCCCGTCCCATCGTGGCGTAATCGGAGACAATGACACATGAAGTGTGCTCCTGAAGTACAGTCTGCTCCGTAGCTTTGTTTTGATCGCTGTAACCGCAGATAATCCCTCTTCACAAAGATAGGATGTTAGAGATAGGATGAGTCTTGAGCTGAATTAACCTGTGTCAAGAGGCAAAGATGCACCGACTGATGTAACTGGGAGAGAATACTGCAATTTTTTTATATTTTTCAAAAAAAAAAAAAAAAAAAAAATTGTTTTTTTTTTTTTTTCTGTGCGGCCGGTACCAAATGACCCACGGACCGGTACCGGTCCGCAGCCCGGTGGTTGGGGACCGCTGTCCCAAATCACCTCCGACCTGAATTTGGTAATAATGTTTGGGGATCCGTATCAATCTGATATACGCCATAGTGTGAATTTAAATTTTCTCTCAGTTGCAGGAGCTGAAATAGTGCAGAGGGGACCATATGAATGATGTTCCCAGAATTATCTTGAACTTGTATGATCAGAGCTATAAATCTTTTCTTATGTCACGTTTTGAAAAGGCTGGTCTAAAATGTAGCTTTACAACGCTCTTTCCGTTGGTGACATTAATCAATACGTTTTTATCTGATTTTATTTGTACGTGAATATTTTATATAATATATATTTTTGAAACGGGTAAATGGTGATGAGGATTTAAATTTTGTGTGATAATGTCACCGAATCAGCTTTCTATTTGCAAGGTGCATAAGAGACGAGTGATGGGTTGGATGGGAAACAAAACATCTTCAAACTTGGAAACAAGTGGATTGTTTTTAATTTTCCTTTTTGGAATGACTGTGACCTGGATGACTGACAATCTTCACCAACATATAGAATCAGCTTTATTTTTTAATACGTCCACATTACTGTTAGACGGTAATATTATTTAGAATCCGTCTTTGCCACTTGCAGGATCCATGATAGAGTGTCAGCGGTTGGTTTGAAGCAGGTTTATTTACACATCACACAGGTCTGCTGCCGTGACCCAGCTGTTAAATTTCTCAGGCCAGTTCTTCCATTTTAGAAACACTTGTTTTTTTTTTTACCTCCGAGCGTACGTCGCTCTAGTATCTTTCTCACATGGTACAACTTATCTTTGGGTATTTCTTCTTCATTAAAAGACCCTTGATCTGGTCTCCATCGTAGTCCACTAATGCATTCAGATATGGTGAAGATTTAATCTGTAAAGCCTCGTTCATATTTCTTATCAAACATGCCCTGCAACTTTGAACTTCTAACCAGGTCACTCTTCTTAAATCTTTTCTTTGTTGTTTTCTTTCTTTCTTTTCCCGCTTTCCAACCAAAAAGATTTCTTAGGACTTAGTCTTAATTTTCCAAGGAAACCTCCATAGGGGTCATTTTTATACTGGACTGATAGCTGTAAATTATAGCTTTTTATGAAATCTTGAAGCAGATTGAGATATCTCTGCATGTTATTAGCAGTGAAATATCACCACATTCTTGGTTTGATGTATGATTAAACCGTTCTATGACATGAAACGCTCAGACAAAAGCCTTTTTGGAAAACAAATCAATTACCAATAATCAATGACTGTATCCATTTTGGTCGGCTAAGCATTGCATGTAACAAAGATCTGCCTTAAAATGTTTCAAAGGTTCTGAGACAAAAACATTGGCCGTTTCTCAAATCACATGAATGCAAGTATGGACTTGTGTCCTCGCCAAGTATATTCTTGAGAAGAACACAGGAAAGTCTGGACTCTTGGAGAACGGGAGTACGCAGCATAACTCTTTAACGTCCTTGTCCAACTCCAACCTGCCTTTTCCTATGGATCAATTGGAACAGGAGCGTACTGATGACGTCACCACATGCTCGGCTAGTCTGGGGCTGCCTTTCACCTCCTGTTATTTATGGTCTCTAGATAATAATAAATTATTACTTTTTGATTTAGTGGTTGAATGATAATAAACACAGTCAAATAAACACAAAGCAAATGAATGTTTTGCTAAATAAAACAAAAAACTTGCCATCAAAGCCAGAGATCCTTCCCACACGGCTTTGCAGAGATAGGGCTGCTGCAGACGGGCTAGGATTAGAACTGGCTGCCATTACCCTCGGAGGTCTTCTCAACTTCGGAAATAAAATTAAAAAAATTACACTTTACACTTTAAATCGCTAAATGGACCATATAGTGATGCTTAAAATTATAATGCTCTTAGACTTGAGAAACGCCTATCACCTCCTCAGAATCAGAGAGGGAGATGAATGGAAAACCGCATTCAAGACACCTCTGGGTCAATTCAAATATCTGGTAATGCCTTTTGGTCTGAGCAACGCCCCAGCTTGTTTCCAGGCGCTGGTAAATGATGTTTTAAGGGATTTTTTTAACGTTTTTGTTTTTGTCTACATTGATGACATTCTGATTTACTCCAAAGACATCACCAAACATCAAAAACATGTCCGTTTGGTCCTGCAAAGACTTCTTGAGAACAAGCTGTTTGTTAAGGCAGAGAAATGTGAGTTTCATCGGTTATCTGTCACTTTCCTAGGTTTTGTGCTCGAGGGCGGGCAGGTGAAGCCGTCGGAGGATAAGATCAAGGTGGTTCTGGACTGGCCCACTCCCAAGAACCGGAGACAACTGCAGAGATTTCTGGGGTTTGCCAACTTTTACCGAAGATTTATCCGAAATTACAGCCAAACAGCCCAGCCCATGACAGCATTAACCTCTGTCAAAAGAACTTTTCACTGGTCTGCGGAGGCTGAGGCTGCTTTTAAGAAACTCAAGGCTCTGTTTTCAAATGCACCCATCCTCATTCAACCGGACCCCTCCAAACAGTTCATTTTGGAGGTGGAGGCTTCTGACTCAGGGGTGGGGGCTGTTCTGTCCCAAGTTTCAGATTCAAACCAGAGAGCTCAGCCGTGTGCATTTTTCTCCCGCAGACTTACCCCAGCTGAACAAAATTATGACGTCGGAGACAGAGAACTACTCGCCATAAAATTGGCTCTGGAAGACATTGGCTGGAGGGCGCGGAGCACCCCATTCTGGTATGGACAGATCAAAAAAATCTCTCTTACATTCAATCTGCCAAAAGATCCAATCCCCGTCAGTCCCGTTGGTCTCTGTTTTTCTCCCGATTCAACATGATCATTTCCTACCGGTTCTAAAAACGTTAAACCCGACGCTCTGTCTCGCCTCTATGCTCCAGATAAACCTGAATCTCCCGCTAATATCCTTCCAGCTAGCTGCACTGTCGCTACGGTCTGGGAGATCTCGGACCAGATCAGACAGGCCCAAACTACCGAACCTGATCCAGGCACTGGTCCTCCTAACAAGATGTACGTTCCCTCATCAGTTAGGTCCAGATTAATACACTGGATGCATTCTTCAAAGTTTTCGGCTCATCCTGGGGTCAGCAGAACGGTAGCTCTGATATCCCGTCGGTTCTGGTGGCCTTCCCTTCACAAAGATGTAAAGGAGTTTGTACTAGCCTGCCCTGTCTGCGCCCGCAATAAGCCATCTCATCAGCCTCCCTCTGGTCTCCTCCATCCTCTGCCTGTTCCCACACGCCCATGGTCCCATATTGCCATAGATTTTTTCACAGGGTTACCGGCATCCAAAGGTATGACCACCATCTTTACAATAATCGATCGTTTCTCTAAAGCCTGCCATCTAATCCCTCTGAGAAAACTTCCCACAGCCTTTCAAACATCTCTTCTCCTAACCAAGCATGTTTTCAGGTTACATGGCATCCCTCAGGAGATTCTGTCTGACAGAGGACCACAGTTCACAGCTCAGGTTTGGAGACATTTCTGTTCTGCTCTCGACACTAAAGTTTCTCTAACTTCTGGTTACCAACCTCAGTCCAACGGCCAAACTGAACGCCTTAATCAGGAGCTGGAGTCCACCCTCAGATGCTTCACTTCGACCAACCCGACTGACTGGAGTCAGTACCTGCACTGGGTGGAGTATGCTCACAACTCTCATGTTTCCTCTGCCACCGGTCTCTCCCCCTTTGAAGTCTCCTTAGGGTACCAGCCTCCCTTATTTCCTGCCGACGAGAAAGAGATATCTGTTCCTTCTGTCCATCACCACATCCGCCGATGTCGAAAGGTCTGGAAAAACACCATTACCACCTTAAACCGATCATCTGAGCAAAACCGCAGGTTCGCAGATCGAAGAAGACGCCCTGCTCCCACATACTCACCAGGACAACAGGTTTGGTTATCCACCCGTGACATTCCCTTAAAATCTATGTCCAGAAAACTGTCTCCCCGTTTCATTGGCCCATACAAGATCGACTCCATCATTAATCCATCTGCTGTCCGCCTGCATCTTCCACCTTCACTCCGGATCCATCCCACCTTCCACGTCTCCCAGATCAAACCTGTTCTAACCAGTTCTCTTTGCCCTCCGTCCGACTCCCCTCCTCCCCCCGTGTCATTGATGGTCACCCTGCATTCACCGTCCGCCGGATCGTAGACTCCTGTCGCTGGGGCCGTGGTTGGCAGTACCTGGTCGATTGGGAGGGCTACGGTCCGGAGGATCGAACTTGGGTTCCCGGCTCATTTATATTGGACCCTGCTCTCATCTCCGAGTACCGTGAGTCTCTGCCTTCCTGTGCGTTTGGACCGCTAGGTGGCGGTCGCTAAGGGGGGGGGGTACTGTTGGGATCTGGAGGTTTTGTCCACTTTCTCCACCAGAGGGCGCACGAGATCTCCTGGGGGCATGAGCTGACTGCAACACCTGTCTTCAATCAGCTCATCAGGAGGCTCCTTCTTCCTGCTTTTCTGAACCCAAGATTTTGTGAACCTGCCTGATCCAGCCTTTTTCTGTCTCACAGATATTCCTGCCTGACAATCTGAAAACCTGGAGAGAAGTCTCTTTCTGGAATCCGCCTGTCTGCTCTCAGAGAAATCCTGGAGGGTTGTTTCTGCCTGGAATCTGCCTGCCCGCTCTCAGAGAAAACTAAGAGAGGGAACTCAGTCTGGAATCCGTCTGCCTGCACTCAGTAAGCCTCTGCCTCCGCCCTCAGCCCTCTGCCTGCTGACTAGCCTCTGGACCCTCAAGGTTCCCCCCTTCCGCAGCTCCACTCAACCTCAGAACAGGTATTCCCTCGTACATCAGAAAACCTGCAGTAACTTGGATCAATACTAACCTCTCTGTCCCCCTCAGTGGAGAACCCCCTCGTGACCAGTCTACCTACCAAGGACCAGTTCATTATTTTATGCTTCATTGTAAATAAACCTTTGAACTTTTTCTCTGCCTCTTGAGTGATTTCCATCCATCCATCCATCCATCCAGATTTCTCCCTTTCATTTGATCGTTCACGCTCTCCATAGTTCTCCTGTGGCGCGAGCACAGGGCGACTGTTGCGCGCCTTTAGCGATCCTAAACAGATGTGTTTTTAGTCTTGTTTTTAGTCGTTTCCTGTCGCTTGCGCGGTGACTCTTGCCGCCTGCGCTTTGCGGAGATGCAGAGGAAACCGTTATGTGGTGGGGAAACGCAGCTCGACGTAACACCGGTATTTCCATGTGGAAAACGCTGTTTTGCTGCTGGATCCTCCTCACTCTCCATCTCTCTGTGTGTGCTGTACGTTAACACCCGCCAGCGGAAACACCCACCTACCCAACTGACAGACGGAATCTCACTATACATCAGCCATTCTCATCCTCCCCTCTCTCATGACAAGGCGCGCACCTCTGGATGACCTAAAAAATAATCTTTAATATCTCTTAAACAAAAGTAGCACAAACAATATTTTTTTCTGCACAAATCTGCACTAACGTTGCACTAACCATTCAGTCTATTTGCAGAGTTTTTTGACGTGGGTGGGGTGTCAGCTTCACGCAGCTGCGCACGAGTCCTATCTTGAAAAAAGGTTCATTGTGCGACCTGAGTAACGCGCAGTAACGGGGTGTCTGCAATGGTAACTGCGTTATAGTTACAGTCAAAGTAATTAGTTAGATTACTCGTTACTAAAACAAGGTAACGGCGTTAGTAACGCCGTTACTTTCAACGCCGTTAGTCCCATCACTGGTGAGGACACAGGCAGCAGCGTTCTGGATCAGCTGCAGCTGTCTGATCCACTTTTTAGGCAGACCTGTGAAAACTCCGTTGCAGTAATCAATTCGACTAAAAATAAACGCATGGATTAGTTTTTCCAGATCATGCTGAGACATTAGTCCTTTAATCCTGGAAATGTTCTTCAGGTGATGGAAAGCCGACCTTGTAATTGTCTTTAAATGCTTTTGAAGGTTCAAGTCTGAATCCAGCACTACACTTAGATTTCGGGCCTGATCAGTGGTTACTAGCTGAAGCGACTGAAGCTGTGTGCTAACTTTAGATTCCTCCTCTATTGGTCCAAAGATTATTACTTCTGTTTTGTTTTTATTCAGTTGAAGAAAATTATGGCACATCCAGGCATTGATTTCTTGTAAGCATTTCCTCAGTGCTTGAACTGGTTCATAATCACCTGGTGACATGGTGATGTAAAGCTGTGTGTCGTCTGCATAGTTATGGTAGCTGATGTTGTTGTTTTTTATTAACTAGCATGTAGATATTGAATAGGAGGGGACCCAGGATGGACCCTTGGGGAACCCCACATGGGATTTTTGTCATCTCTGATGTAAAGTTGCCTACTGACACAAAAAAGTCCCTGTCCTTTAGGTAGTATTTAAACCAGTTGAGAGCTGTACCAGAGAGGCCGACCCAGTTTTCCAGGCGCTCTAACAGGATGGAGTGATCGACAGTATCAAATGCTGCACTGAGGTCCAATAGTACCAGCACTGTGGTTCTTCCGCAGTCTGTATTTATACGGATGTCATTAAACACCTTGATAAGGGCGGTCTCTGTACTATGGTGAGCACGGACACCTGACTGGAACACGTCAAAGCGGCTGGTCATACTTAAGAAAGTGTTTTTCAATAATCTTACTGATAAAGGGTTTGATGTGGGCCTGTAGTTCTGGAGTAGTAGTTTGTCTCAACTGTTTCAGCAGTGGTTTGATATTTGCTGTTTTTAGGGACTTCCTGTTGACCTGGGTTACTTACCACTTGAGCTATCCAGCCGGTTAGCATATATACGCTCCACGGTGACCATCCGGCTGACTGGTTATATGCCATGCTGGCCCTCAGAGAGGTGGTGCACTTCAACACAGAAGCTGGCACTTTGAATCTGGGGGGCATTTCTCAGGGATACACCTTGCAGGGTCAGCCCCTACCAGGTGGTGTGCTGTGCCACTCCATATCTTGGGCTGCCATGACGGGGTACCACTGGAGTCCATCTGCCTCCTGGTCAGCACAGAGCACCTTCACCAGGTTCTATCGGATGAACATGGCCCCACCTCATCCTCTACAGGGCGTCCTGCAGTAATCACCTCATGCGTCACGCTGAGGTAGATGCTCTTGCTGCTGCCAGATTCTGGTGGGTGCTTTTTTGTCTGCATCCCTCAGGACCCTGTTGGCATCCATCATTCAGAGCTTAAAGCACCGCCTCTGGTGGTCATTCGGGATGAAATTAAATGTAAGTTACGTATGTAACCATGGTTCTATGAATCCGGGATTCATAGAACCGGACAGTCTCCCGGTCTTGCAAGATGCAGGGACTGAACTCCTGGTGTCACGTGGTTATAAAGACTATGTTGATTAACAGTAGGTCACATGTGACTTTGTTGATACTAAGTCTCGACCTGGGGAAGCGCAAGAGTGACCATTCAGTGCTTGAAGCACTGCCTCTGGTGGTCATTCGGGAATCATAGAACCGTAGTTACATGTGTAACTCGCGTTACCCAGGGACCTGAGCCTGTTTCTGCTGGAGGTTCTTTCTGTTCTTCTTGTTAAAAGGGAGTTTTTTCCTCTCTATTCTCGCTACAAGCATGCTTGGTGTGAGGGATTGCTTCTGAGGCAATGAGTCAGTGCAATCAGCTGTTTTTCCTTAGATAGAAAACTTTCAACCAATTTGACTAGATAATCTGGTTGATTTGTCTCTGTAAACTTCCTTGAGATGACATGTTGTGAACTAGCACTCTAGAAATGAACTTAATTGAATTGAGATGCAACTGCGATGCACGTGGGCATTGTCAGTTTCACTATAGCTCTGGTGAATTTCAATGGTGAAGTCCTCTGGAAATCTTCAATAATTGTTGTTGATTGCAGATGTGTCTAGTAGTTCCCATTGATTTAGCTTGTAAAGCGGGGAGAATGGCGCTAGGCTTACCGCACCGTGACGTCACTGCTGGAAGATGGCAGGAGGGAGGGGTTACTATATTTGCGCAAAAATGGCCGCTCCCAGACTCAGTGATTATTTGATTTTTTACTGATCAATGCTAAATTCATTAAATCACCGCAAATGTATTAATTTTAGGTATAAATAATGATCCATTGATCATTCTTTTCCTTTAAAAAGCTGGAAATTTAAAAGTGCCAACATCCAAACTAAAGACCTATGTTAAAATATTTCCTATAAACTTTGGTCTTTTGTTTTGTTGCATGAACAGAATCCTGCTTTGGAATTAAAAAAATGCCACCCTTTCACAAACTGCAAACAATGTATTCACATAAGTGTATTTAACTGTAAGTAGGTAAATAAGGAATTATTTTTACCCTTAAAATAACATAAGAATAAAGATGTAGATTTCAATTTTTTGCAGTGCAAGAATAGGGTGTGGCTGCAGAGAAGGCCTCTGCTGGTTTCCTTGTTCAACCACAGTCATTTTAACCTCACCACCATCATTTCATAATCCTGAATTTAAACTGTGACATCATTCTGGGTCTATATTCAGTTACATCAGAACCAAGCCTCTCTTCTGCTTACCGCAGACATCCCGTCTGAACATGTACACTGATTACCTGCCTGTGAGGAACAGACTCTGGTAATGATACAGAAAGGCCTGAAACAATCAACTCTACAGAAGAAATGATCAAATGTACTGATTGAACGGCAGAGAATTCGTTCACTCAATTTCATACAAACAAAGGCAATGAATGAGTAGACATTTACCAGGGGGTGAAACTAAAATGTTTATTTTTGAGCAAAGAAGAAAGGTCTCTATTTGTTTGGTTGCATATCAAACATTTGTGATAAAAAAAAAAACACATTAAAGCTTTTTTTTATTTTTTATTATTAGGCTTGTTTATTTAAAAAAACAAAACTGTTTTATCTGTCAAAGGAAATCTCAAGCAAAATTTCAGCTTCGGCAGAAGAAAAATCTGTGAGTTAATGAGATATTATTTCATTCCATGTAGATTCAGTACATTTTCCAGTTGTATTTACTCTCAGAAGTTGTGATTTACTTCCCATGACAGTGACAGAGATGAAATCCTTGGCAGATAAAGATTACACGATTTATATACCTAACTTCTTCTACGATAAGGGTTAAAAAACAATGGGTGGCATTGGAAATAACATTAGACATTTCCTGTCATTAAAATGTAAATATGAAAGTTGGAAACATTTGTTGAACTCCAGGCTGAGAACTTGTTAACAAGCTGAAAGCCTGCCCTTCACAGGAGAATGCAGCTGCATGATGAACCCGCCCGACTGAGGATACCATGCTGGTCAGAGGCTACTGACTCAATTAAGCTCCAGAAGTGTTTGAAAGAGATGCCTTCGCCATCTCCCACACCCATCTTCCTCAGAATCTCTCCCATTCCTTGGTCTGTGTTGTCCCCCTGTGTGCACAGAAAAAAAATAAATGAGAAGGGTGATTAATCCAAACTGTACAGCAAAAACCAACAAACACCCCACTGTTTGTCCCTTTTGCATTGTGGCCTGGAATAACAGCACAGACCACGCTTCAACATTGAGCATAAATCAAAAATATCTGCATCATATCTGCGACACGCTAACTGCAACACACTGCTGCGGGAGTATAACCCGTCCTTTAGTGTGCATGGAGGCTTAAGGCTGATTTATACTTCGAAACTAGGTCATCTGCGTAGGTGTCGCAGTGAACGCAGAGACGTCCCCGCCCCCTCCGTAGACACTCTGCCGCACCTCTCCCAAATTATAGGTGACCGCAGACAGGAGTCCTGTGATTGGTCAGTCTTAAACCCGCTTTACACTATGTGTATTTCCTGTTTGCTACCTTACCGGCTTGTTTTGTTTGTATGACCGCGATTGTGGAAAACAACTGGTAAAGATGGACCAGCTAGAAGAGCGAGGTGCGTGAGAACGCTGGGACCCTTTTAACACCTGGATCCCCGCTCTTTTTGGCCCTCATGTCCCTCCGTTGTCGCACAAACTTGCCCCCATTTCCTCACAGCCTCGCCAGTATCTAGAACCACAGCTAGTTCCTGATTTTTTTCGCTTTTGCATAGTGGCTTGGAATAACATAGCGTAGATCACGTTTCAATATTGAGCATAAATCAAAAATGTCTGCATCATACCTGCAACAAGCTAACTGCGACACACTGCTGCGGGAGGATAACCAGGCCTTTAGTCTGCTACCCATTTTGTCATTTGGAGCAAATGTCTTTGCAACTTCTGGGTCTTTCTGAAGTTCTTTACAAGAAGTTTCTACTTTTCATCGTTTTAAGATTGCATCCTCCTCCGAGGTTATGTTTTCAGAGAGTTTGTGTGTTTTCTGCTTTTCAACTTATGGATATAATTGAATGAAATTCTAATCAGAGGCATCCCTCATGCCAATGAACAATGAATTAAATGTTGGCGATGATTCTAATCTAGATACAGGTATTGTTTGAAAGATTCTCTAACATTGTGAGTTTGGGAAATATGGCGAAACAAGCAGTTCCCCACTAAACCAGAGGGTGGCAGCAGTGACTATTGACAGCCTCAGTATCAGACTCAAAAAGTCTGGAGTAATTTTACTGAAGACCAAAACACAAGAAAAAGGAACGTTGTTGGTTTGTTAGCAGGATCGGTTGAAAAAATACTAATGTATTTTAAAGACATTTTTTTTTTACCAGAGATGTGGATCATAGAAAGTTTTTAGTTATAGATCTAATTAACAATTTAGGGCGAAATGTGCTGCTTGGCTGTGGCCTGTTTTATCCGAGGACTTTTCTAGTGATTCATTCAACTCCTCTTAGAGTTAGAAATAAGCATTCAGGAATCCTTGGTGCGTAATGCTGACTCCATTACTAATCCTTAAGACGTTTCTCGCACAGCATCTTAGAAAATACAACCTGTTTACGTCCCATCGAGGCAAGGCTAGTTCATTTATAAAACACATTTCAGTACAACACAATTTAAAGTGCTGAATCTGCCGTCAGCAGGAAAAAAAGGAAAGTTGTAGCGAAAATGTAACTAATGATATTTAGATAGCACAGTCAAAAGTCATTTTAAACAAATATGTTTTCAATCTGGATTTAAAAAAACTGAGGGTTTCTTTCTGGGAATTTATTCTAGATTAGTGGAGAATGAGCAGAGCGATAAATTGATAAAATGGATGAATTACATTTTCTCTTTAAGAATATTCAGTTTTTAAAAGAAAAAATAAATAAATAAATAAAATACAAATTCAGCATTTCTTGGGCTCCTATAGCTGAGGATAACATGAAATTATAATTTATCTTTCTTAAGATGTGTAGGCCTAATTATAACTGCTAAACTGTTACATTTTCAGTATCGGCTGTGAAACTTTATTTTCTAAGCATTTTTACAGCTTGAAATGTGTTGCCCTTAAAATTTGTCCCGCCCAGAGGGGCAGATGAGCCCTTTTCCATGTTTGCTTCTGTTTTCAGCAGAGTAGATCTGAGTGGTTGATCCATTGATAAATGATCTGTAATGTATATTGGAGCTAAATAAGCTCCTGTATTTTAGAGCTTCAGTAAGTCCAGCTAAATAAAAGTCATTTAGAGCCGCAAATATTAAATTACCTCTAAACTAAACATTTTTTTATTTTATTTTTTGTTAAAGATGTACAATGGTAAATCTGGTGCCATTTTAACAACAGCTCAATTTTAAAAAAGAGAAAATGTAAAATTTTTATAAAGATGAAGCATTGATTTTGGATTTTGTTCTATAGGAGTAAATTTGACAAGAAATATAGATCTAAAAACGTATTTCTTATTTTTGGATAGAATTCTATGGTGAAACTTAAATTAAATTGTTTTTCTAAAAACCTGCTGGTAAGAATAATATTTGTTAATAAACTATATTTAGAACCATGATTTGGCCCTTTATCATTTTTAGGAGCCACTGTAGAGGGACCACATGTGGCCCTGGAGCCGCATGTTGCAGAACCCTGTTACAAACTAACAGACGTATTTTGAAGTTTTGAGATACGCTGTTTGATATTTGTTATAACGAACTGCTTTTGTTTACAATTAAGTTTTTCTGTTACAGAAATCCAGTTAGCAGCAAACTTAAAAAAATAATATATATATTTAAAACAAGTGGAAATCAAATCAAGGGAACAAAGTGTTTCAGTGTTCATCCAAACAGGAAATGTCTCTGGCATTTAACACACAAAGCAGGAAGTCACATGACCTCAAACAGTCACATAACTACTGGGAATTGTAGTTTATTCCTATTAGCTTAACATTTCCTGTTGTTGCTTAGCAACTAAGGAGGTGTGGGGAAGGAAAATGAAATGTTTTTTCTCCTTTCTCTAAACAGTTATCACATTTATCATTTATAGATTAAATCTTTTTAAGAAGTGTCCACTTTTGCTGAACTTTCTGGGACAGTTAACATTTTCTCTCTCCTCTTCTGTATACAATATCAATTATATCGCTTAAAATCAGCAGTTAACAAAAGTGCTTCTTAATTACACCAACAATTATAAAAACACAAAATAAAACTAATTAAATGAGTTAAGATTTTTACAGGTAGATGACTTTTAAAAACTTAAGTATGACTTATGATAGTGGTAAGTATGCAGTGCATCAATCAAACAATGTTAACTGTATCAGTGTGTGCAACATCCAAACATAAAGGGCTATTAGGGCTCAGTGTTTGTAATATACTATATTTTAACTGTCTTACATTTCAGTTAGACTAAAAAAGGTCAAAAACATTGGCTAAATGGTGATAACTCAATATTATTTTCTTAGAATTGGTGTTAAATCATTTTAGATGAAAAGAAACCTAAATAATGTTCATGTTGACCCATTTTTATAGCCCTATCTTTTTCACACAAGGGCATGCAAAAGAATTTGACTTTTTTATTTGCGGCCTCATGTGGAAGTAGCATTAGTAACATTAGCAGTTAACCATGGTTCATTTACCTTTGTTAAACGGTTTCTTACACAATTGGTGAAATAACTGGGGGAATATGGCCTAGTGGTTTTGCATAGATCTTGGAATCCTGAGGTTCTGAGTTTGGGCCCCACTCCCACAGACTGCCACTCTGGGTCCCTGAGCAAGACCCTTAACCCCAGACTGCTCCCCCGGGCGCTGTGGGATGGCAGCCCACTGCTCCCCAAATGGATGGACTAAATGCAGAGCGTTTATTTTGTTGCTGTTCTATAAAGGACTAAAAAGCTGGGGAAAAAACACACTAGCTCTTCCTGACTGCCTGCAGGTGAGTCTCTGATAGGGTGACCAGATTTGGGATTCTGAATTGGGATTTTTCTCTTTTGAACAACGAGCCACAAACAAAAAAGCAACAAGCCACTCTCATAATCAGGATTTTTAGGGATAATAGAGATGTTATAATTGCTTCCAACAACCACCTTTTAATTAGAATGAGTCAGATTTCCAGGTTTTAACTCCATTATTCATGAGTGCTATTGATATTAACTTTTAGAAAGGACATTGCAATAATACTCTTCCTAGTTTTGTGAATACCAAAACATAATTTACAATGTGTGTAATAATTAAACAATAGAAGCAGACAAATAAAAGGGATCTGTTTATGTGTTTTGAATGTATTAAACCAACAAAGAATATGTTGAAGAAGAGTCAAGTTCCTGCTTGTTGATAAAGACTGAAGATTAAAGAGTGTTTCTGTGTTTTCCTTGTTTCTGTTTGCTGGTGCGTGCCTGCCTGGCTCTGCTGAGTCGGCTCCTGACCGCCTTTGCTTGAGCTGAGTGAGGTGAGGCCAGTCGCCACACCCAGGTGCTAGAGTCAACAGCAGACTGGGCTTAGAGGGAGGCACGTGGAGTCTAAGGGTGGGTTTACCTTCATCAGGTTAGGCATCTGGGAGGACAAAAGACCTTTGAATTCATCTGTTTTCAGTGTTGGACTGTTGTCCGCTGAGGCTGAATGGAACTGGCTGACCAGTGTATCAATGGCCTTCTCCAGGTCGGAATACTAAACAGGAACAGAGACAAAACCGTCCATTAATCACCAAGCTTTAACAATAACAGAAAAATCCAGAATGATACAATAGCTGGGTCTGTTCTTCACTTCACTCTTTAAGTATGGAATTACATTACGCCACAACGCTTCGAATTATCCGCATATCCTTTGACTCCTATTATTATTATTATAGTATTCACACTAAAATCAGTTAATTATCAAGTTCAAAACTGCAAAAAAATTTGAAGCTAACCAAGTCATATCTTAAAATGAGTGCATTTTTTTCTCGAAAGTCAGACACTTTGCCAATGGAACAAGACAATTTATATTTATAATAAGAAAAAAACTTGTGCATTGTCTTATTTTAAGTGCATATTATATAACTATCTTATTTTAAGAGTAGAAATACTCACTCCATTGGAAGATCATCTTGTCTATCTACTCAAATTAAGGGGAAATACACTTACATTGAACATTTTTTACTTATTTCTCCCTTGCTTTTGCTGTGCAAAAGTACGGGAGAGGATTAGGGCCACTGAAAAGAAAAGAAAAAAAAGTTAACTGATTTATTTTATTTTATTTTAGTATAGTATGGGAAAAAGTCAGAATTCTGACTTTTTCTCAGAATTCTGACTTTTTTTTAGAATTCTAACTTTAATCTCAAAATTCTGACTTTAATCTCAAAATTCTGACTTTAATCTCAAAATTCTGACTTTTTTCACAGAATTCTGACTTTTTTCACAGAATTCTGACTTTAATCTCAAAATTCTGACTTTTTTCTCAGAATTCTTACTTTTTTATTATCTGAATTCAGTCAGAATTCTGAGAAAAAAAGTCAGAATTCTGACTTTTTTCCCATGTTAAACTGAAATAAAATTTAAAAATCAGTTAACTTTTTTTTTTCAGTGGCCCTAATCCTCTTCCATACAAAAGGCAGCCACAACAAGGCTCCAATAAAAAAAGTGAATAAAAGCAAAATTAAACAGAACATCCTGTCATGTTTGTGGACCTTTACCAATTGTTTCCATCATTTACCGGCTATGTTAGACAGGGCAGAAAGGGTGGAAACCACTGAAACAGAGACGTGAGGAAATTCCACACAAGCTGTTTGGAATGCCGTAAACATTCCTGGCAAATCGGCACAATTTGATGTTCGCCTGCATTCTGTGCATAGATGTGCAATTAGTCTCACAGATAACTTCAGTCATTTGTTTTCAATTAGTCATGTTCCAAAGCCGCGTCATGACCACTGAAGCCAGATCTGGATCCTATCTCCATTGCATTGCGATAACTCAACTCTATCTTGTGTTTAATATCAGCAGCTCAAGCATCTCATTGATCTGATCTAAAACCATTTTGATCTAACTTTGCATGTTTCGAATGACACGCGATGGATGGTTGTGAGGAATGAAGAGCACTCATGAAAGCCTGGAAACATGCAGAATGAACATAGAGAAGCAGAAACTGAGGGCAGATGTGCTTTTATTCTATTATAGCTTCAGATAAATAAGTGTCCTGTGATTCTGCTCTGATTTTTTAACCTTTTGGTTTTGGTAACTACTTAATTCTTATTGTATTGAAGGCACCAAAACAATTCATTATAAAATATTCTGTCATGATTTGTGGACATTTAGATCTAAAGAGAAGCATCATCTCCTGGTCAGACCCTGTAATTCAGTGAAAATATGCACGCCCAGGAGAAGGCCAGTGGCTGGAAGTTGGAGGGGATTTTGCTGCCATTCAGCTGGCATTTGACTGGGAAAGGCCATGTTGAATGGCTGCTACTGTAAGCTTTCTCTAGTTTTCATCTACTGGAGCGAATCAACCAGGTGATGCAATGCGTTGATGCTATGCCTGGCTGTAAGAAACAGGAAGTAGAGGTAGCAAGCAGGTGCAGATCCCTGATCAGTAATGGAGCGAGGGATTTAATGAATGTTGCAACCAGGCAAATTAGTGAGTATTTGGGATGGTATCTGGGTCTGTAAGGAGAGAAATGTAATAATGATTCTGGCATTCAGGATGCTGGTGGGAAAAAAAATCTGATCAATCCTGATGTAAACGTTTTTTTATGTCAGAACTTATTATACAAAAGTGTTTCCATGTCCTCTTTATCCCACTTTCTTAATTTCCATTAAGCTCTTCTGATCTCATACTTGAAAATATCCAAACAAAAATGTTAATGAAAGAAAGTCCCCCTTTAGTTATTAAACCCACTCCTTTTCCCTAGTTTGCGACTACATATACATATATGGAAAAAATGAATATTTGTAGAAACATTTTTTATTTGCATTAACAGGAATAAGTTGGGACAACTAAGGCGATTATTAAATTATTTTGTTTCCATGAGGTTGGAGATCCAAGGGTTACATTCCATAAACAGTGCAGTTACTATATATCCTGTCAAGTTTGACAGTGGATGGATGTCCCCAGGAGGAAATACAGAGTATTTCTGGGGGCAATGATGTTTGGGTTTCTATTAGGTTTATTTCTATATCACCAATTCAGAACACGTCATCTCAAGGCACCACCGGATCATCCAGTCAAATTGATTCAAAGTTTTCTAAGGAAAAGCAGATGATAGCATTGACTCATTGACTCGAAGGCAACCCCTCACACTAAGCATGTAGTGACAGTGGAGAGGAAAAACAAAAACTCCCTTTTAACAGGAAGACCACAGGTTTCAGAGATGGAGCTGGTACTTCCATGACCTGATCTAAAAAAAGACAAAGACGATAGATGGATGGATGGATGGACGGATGAATGTGAAAATCACCAACATTCCTCTGAGAATTATAGCATTGTGTCAATGTTAACGTTAGTTATGCCTAAACAAATGAGGTTCTCCTTTATCTGACCCTAAATGCTGTAGTTATTGTTGACATCAGACGACCTGCTGTGTTATACTCTAGCTTGCATGAAAAGTCTTTGCTATCGAACGGAATATCAGAACACCGAACATCTTTGCACCACAAGCTCCTAACTACGGTTAGCTGAACCAATCTCCCATTCTATCTTAATACCGAACTAACCAGTCTTGGTCTGTGGGGGCAAAGCAAAAAGTTATTAAATACATTTCTAAATCAATTCAGAATTGTCTTTAAATAAACACCAATGTTAATCTGTGAGAATATCATATCCTGACAGTTGAAAGTCTCTGACTAAACAAAACTGCCTGCAGGAGTAAAGAAAACATCGAATCAATGGGCCTGGTTCTGCTGGAGGTTTCTTCCTGTTCAAAGGGAGTTTTTCCTCTCCACTGTCGCTACAAGCATGCTTAGTGTGAGGGATTGCTGAAGAGTCAATCAGTCTATGCAATCAACTGGTTTTCCTTAGATAGAAAACTGAATCAATCTGACTGGATGATCTGATGAACTGGAAAGTGCCTTGAGATGACATTTGCGTTGTGAATTGGCGCTATAAGCGTAATTGATTTAAATAGAATTACTATAAAATGCAAACAGTAGATCAATGACTGTTTTATGGCTTGCATTTGGTTGATATCCTCTCTCTGTATAAATATCAAACCAACAGAATCAGCAAGTCCAGAAATAAATAAACGTTCTTTCTGAAAAGATCTGTAAAAACTTTGTCTTCTTTTTTGTTTTAAATCTAAGAATCATAAGAAGCATCAGTGTCAACATTTATTTAGCTATTTTATTCTGAGGGTTCATGAAAAACAGGAATAAATGGAAAAACATTGTATGCTCCAGTAAAATGAATTCATAGCAATGAAAATATTTGCTTAATTGTATTTGTTTTTTAAGCTGTGCTTGGTTCAGTCCATCTTAATCCGTTTCTCTTCCTGAAATTGTCTTTTGATGTCACATGTAGGCTAAGCTTGGGCCGAGGACAGGCTTTAGTTTTAGTGTCTACCACACCCAAAGGCAGCTCTCTGCTGCTGAAACAATGAACCGCGGTACCTCTGAGCTTTCAGCTGTTTATTCAACAGCAGACTTTAGGGGAAGTTTATTTTACCTTTAATGAAAACAGAGAACAAGCAGACAATCTGTTTTTTTTTCTGATTTATTTAAAGTTTTAGGGAGAAACCATCAACTTAGAAGATGTTTTTAGTAAAAATGAAATTTTCAGCAGGGTTAGAAAGGCCTTCTAATAAATGTACATCCGATTTTCTCCCCTTATCCTCTATTAAATGGTCATTATTAATGTAAAAGCGCCCTGAGATGGAAGAAGCCGCGCCGCGTCATGCGTCATGCGTCCTGCTCGGTGAGGCCTCCGCTGCGCGCAGCCCGCTGCCTTTAACGCCCATCCTGCTCCCGGATCGAGCCATGGCTGAGCAGGAGTCCAACATGCAGCACAGCAGCTACATGTTACAGAAGATTAGAGCTGCGCAAATATGGCGCGGCTGACGCTCCTTCTCAGGGAGGGGCTCCTGGCCGCGCACACACACACACACACACACACACACACAAACACACACACACACACACATCTGGAAAGTTTTTACTCGAAACAAAACTCCTCGATGACGCTTTTTTAAGCTCATCTGAATCTGATAAACCCCCAAAACTCCAACAATCCGGCCGCTATAAACCAAAAAGTTCTTCTATTTTCTGCGATGAAACTTAAAGTTGTGAAAATGTTGTGGAATCCTCCAGCCCAGCAGCAAACACCGGAAGGACACAGATACAATCAAACAGCAGCTTTATTACGATTTAAGGAAAATATGGAGCAGTTTTAGAGGTTCTTACCGCAGGCATGTCGGCTGGACGGGGCGGCTTCCTGTGAGAGTCTGCTGTGTGTCAGTGGAACAGAGGCGCTGTCACCAGTTGGCAGCTCTTCTGGATCCTCCCTCTGCAGGTAGGAGGAGCTGGGAACTGTCGCAGAGCAGCCAGGTTACACCACACCGAAACAGAACACACCTTCCCCTCTAATCAGTTATGCTCTAATGCATCAAAGTCCTAAAGTTAACCTCAGAGATCCGCTTCAGGATCCACCTCACAGCTCAGAGCTCCACAGATGACTCAGCCCACATCTGGAACTATTTAGTAGAGCCTTTTTATTATTTTTTATTTTTTTACACACTGGTGGCCTGCAAGTTAAGGCTGGTATTCCCCTTCTCTTCTAGACGTTTAACTGACAATGCTGTTGTCTCGAAGTAGAGCTTCTAGAGGGGGTTTCTCATACAGATGGAGGCTGAGACAGGCTGAGGCAGAAAGCAGAGATGGGGAAAGAGGAGGGAACTGGTTGAGCCACATTCCTTTTGTCTGATTAAGTCACACAGCTCACTAAAGCCTCCTCAGAAACTGCTGGAAAAACCAACATTTTAGAGCTGATGAAGATTCTCAGTCATCCACGGCAAAGTCATTCCCAAAAAAGTTAAAAAACAATCCTTTGTTTCCAAGTTTGAAGACGTTTCTCTTCACATCCAGGAAACTTTTTAAATTCAAAATGTCATAAATAGCGTTGAGTTCCAGGCTTTTTAGAGCAGACCAAAAACAAAGTCTTGTTTTGGCTTAGAAAACATTCAAATTGGACTTTCTGAAATTTTGAATTGAAAAAGCTTCCTGGATGGGAAGAGAAACGTCTCCAAACTTGGAAACAAAGTCCTGTGGATTGTTGTTTTTTTTTAAAAACTTCCTTTGAATGACTGAACCGAATGACTCAGAATCTTCACCAGCGACTCAAGCTTTGGTCTCTGTGCTCTAAGTTTTAATAAGGAGTCAGAGCAGCAGTAATGATTGTAATGGCCCCTGCCTGCCTTATACTGTACACCACAGTAAGAACTCCAGTGTAAATAATATGTTGGATTCATTCCCTGATAACTGCCTGCATTTAGTGATAAGAGAGACAGGAGAGATAATGATTAAAGATATGTTTAAGGATCCAGTGTGGAGCAGACCGATGCTAAAATGTCTCAGCGAGCAGGATAAAAACTGTCTGCAGCTGAACTCTTGTATTTTTCTTACCAAACAAGTTTTAGTCCCTATAAATTATGGAGCAAATAGACTGATTACAGACAGAAAGGTGTTTTTTAAAGTGCAAATAGGGCGGAGTGTGTTTTAGGATCGAGGGCAAAGTTCCCCCATTTGAAAGCTTGATTCACACAATGATTCACAATGAGTCTCTGATTGTTTTCTTCATATTGCGTCACAAACAACACAGCTTTTGTTTTCCATTTGTGGAGCAAATCCAGACCATAAATGACATAAAATAAAACAGTGTTGAAGTAACCTGTAAAATCCCTGTAATTTCTACTTCTAAGGAGAAAATATGCAAACTTGACAAATCAAAAAGAACATTAACAGGGCAGCCCTGCTGGAGTCCAACATGCACCAGGAACAGGTCTGAGTCAAAGTACAACTAAAGCCTCCAGTTTAATGGATGTCAGCTGAGGACCCAAATGCAGAGATGAAGAGGGAGAAATGATTTCTTGCATTTAATTTAGAGGTAGATGGTAACAGAGGCACTAATTCAGAAGCAGACAGGGAACCAAAAATAGGAGAAGCAGGGAGAAACATACATGAGGAATGAAAAGGACCCAGCAACGGGGAGCAGCAGAGGAGCATATAAAGGAGACAACTGTTGACATCTGTGTCCCTAATTGACCCTGGTATCCACTTTTAGATGTGGGCGTGGCTTCACACTGGTGTGAAATCATCGGTAAGTGGCAGCAGCTCATTCACAAAAATGATCGCATGCAGGCCAAACAAAATTCCTGTCTCTGTGTCGTATCTTGCCTCCGCCTTAAAGCGGCTGATCAGCTCCTGTGGCGATGGCTGCGACATCAAGAACAATGAATGAAGTAATCAGCTTAAGTTGGAGCAGGTGTGGAAAAAAGCAGTTAAAGGGAAATAGAGGGGCAACAAGTAAACAGGGCATAACAAACTAAAACAAAAAGAACATAAATAACGCTTAAAGGAAATGAGACCATCCATCAATCCACCCATCCATTTTCCATCATAATTTAACCCAGCTGGGGTCATGAGGGGAATAAGACCCTGAGCATTTTCTAAGTCTAGAAAATAATGAATGACTGTTGGAGCTATTTATTCTTTATTTCTTTATCCATTTGAATTGTGTTAATTCCTAAACTTATATATTTTTTGTATTATTTACAGACTTAATTTATAGGTTAATTGTTGCATTTTTTGTATCTATTTATTGTTGTTTTATTATTGTTTCTTTATTTATTTTATGTAAAACAGGAAGAAATGTGGGCTGTCCACTAACTATAATTGTAGGAGCCTGGTAAGGAACAGCAGGCATTAGGTTAGGGGCCTATGGGTTTTTACCAGAGCAAAAGCGGTGACAGGGCAAGGAAAGTTTGAACTCTGTAATGTTGCAAAATATAGAAAATAAATCAACTGAACATCTACAAGTTTGGACTTCAACTTCTTTTGCCTGCGTCAAGAAAACGTGACCCCAGTGCCTATAGTGGGTTATTGGAACTTTATTGGATGTTTGGTTTGACAAACAATCCCCACTACAATGACTAAGGGGAAAACTAGAAGATAGGGGACTGGAGATAACTAAAAAACCAACAAAGCCCCGTCACACCTTGACGATTTGACCAGCATATGCCTGACGTACAAAAAATCTGGCAAAAATGCTGGCATACGTTGGATAAGTTATGGGTACATTTTTTATCAGTTATGAGCACGCTGAAGCATCCTGGCACACGTGTGCCAGTCATTTTCAAGTTTTCAAGTTTGAGCTAAAAATTTCCCGACGTATGTCAGCGTATGCCATACATGGGCCATAAGTTACAGGCAAGTTATCTGATGGTTGAAATACATTAAATGTAAGTTCCTCCTCAGTCGTGGCGTCTAGCTGATCCTAAACCTCTGAGTAACTTGTGCATAACTTCTTCGTAACCAGAACTTCTCTCCAAGCATATCAAGGTATCTGCCGTGTTCCAGATGAGCGCTGAACATGTTTCTAACTTCCGGCTACTGTATAATGGCGTATTGGCAGCGTTTTGGTATAAAGGGGGTTCACAGGAGGAAACCGTCAGTTCTCCTCCAGACTTCATCCCCATCATAGGGGGAGCCAGAAGGTGAGTGATGGATCCTCCCTGCGTTCACGCCCACCACCAACACACTTCCTAGCAGACATGACGCTCAGTCTGCTGTCACCAAAAACCTTCTTTCTTTCTTTTTATTTATATATAAGTTTATTCTCTCTTTTTTTAGTGGGCGGTAAACAGCAGCTTATTAATACCTTGATTAAAGAAATCTCTTTATGTAGAACGTGCACCACCATTGCTGCCTCCTTCAGAGGATAATTTCATGGGCATTACACTGCCGTGTGTTATGCATAAATTAGGCTGTCGTTGGACATAATTTCTGGACTCGTTATGAATACTCTATGTATACATCCAAAATTTAAAAAAATCCATAGAAAGTTCAGTGTATGCCAGCGTTTTAGGAGATTCTGAGACGTCAGGCACACGCCGGCTAAATCAGCAAGGCTGGACAGCTGCCTAAAACTAAGATATAATAAAAAAAGATGATATAATTTTAACCATAAAAACAGAATAACTAATCCAAGCCAAACTTAAAACCCTAAGTGATCCCTGTCTATCACAGTGGTCCCCGCTGTGGTAGATAGCTGCACACTGGCATTTACAGCAATACAAACATGGCAACAAGGACAATCCCAGTGAGAATAGTTTTGTGATGGAGAAGTCATTTGAGACAGATAATTTTTCTTCTCCATCTTTCCCAGAAACAGAGAAAATGTGACGAAGAGAGGAAAGTTCTGTGGATGAGAAGGAGGACACCAGCAGCCCTGATTTCACCAGAAAGTAGTGATGTTATGAGATGAGCAGAGTAATGGAGGGGGCGTCTCCTCGAAGAGCAAGTCGAGGCGCGATTCATTTAGGGGAGGAACCCTAATTAATGACACCCAAAGCCTGTGTACCATGATACCACGCGACCACTTCGGGAAGTGGTTCAGACTGCGCGAGAACTTCAACAGGCACTTAAACAGCCTCAGTATTCAGTCAAGATATGGGAGTTTGTAGGAGAGTTGCTTTCAGTTTGATAGAGTTTGGATAGATGCTAAGAATAGTTTGGTTGCAAAAAAAAAAAAACACTAGTTATTTAAAACTATTTTTAACAGATTAAATAATATAATTATCAAAATCTGAGCAAGCCAATCATTACAGTTGTAACATTAGTAATACGTAGTATTGCTTTCCAGAGGGCAGTTACCGTTGCTAATGGTGTCAGCTCTAACACTTGGACTTCCACTCTTGAGGTTGATGGGTCAAGACCCACCTTAGACTTTTTAAAGTTGTGATAATACTTAACAAGTATTTTGGCTAATGTGTTTAATTTGTATTGGTTTGCCCTACTACAAATATAGATTGGGTAAAAACACTGCCAAATTAGATTTATTGGTTTCATCAAAAGATTGCTTGAACACATAACTTCCAACGTGATTAAAACCAAAAACTGTGGAAAAAACCTTTCATTTTGCTTATCATTGCTCAATTTGCACAAACACTTTCACTGTTTGCTTGAGCTTTTTCACTAAAATGGTAGAAAAACGGTGTACCTGATTGTAAATGATTGTTCTCTACTAAGACATTTTACACTTACAAAAGATCTTATTATACTTACCAATCATTAAGAATTTCAAAGAAACTTAGATGGGAAAAAAAATGGAAAAAAAATTGCAAAAAATCACAGATTATATTACTAACTTCAGTTCTGCACTCCACCAGTAGGTGGTGACATGTTCCCATGAGGCTTCATGAACTTTGGTGATAGCTGAAACAATTTGGCCAAACAGTTCAACGCCTCATGAGGCTTCGGATGTGTTCGAATTTATGGACCATGTCCTCCGAAGGCCAGATTCAAAGAACGATTACATCATAGCGCGGCGCCAAAGTCTGGTTGGATTCCAAGACTCCTCATTATGCGGCCTACAAATGCATCCTTCTTTTTGCCCGGTTTGAAGGATGGGTCCGGTGTATCCTATCTAGCCTTGGATATCCCAGGATTCATTGCAAGACCAAGCAAGCTGGCCGCTCTGTGCTCAGAGGAAATGGTACTTGGCGCCGAACAGTGGTGAAAATTGGAAGTTCAGTTTAATATAAGTATGAAAAGTTCCGTCTGAAATGAATGAAAATAGATGTTTTAATGGTTATTGAATCAGATATGTGGCGTTAATGTTTGATTTATCTAAAGGTTTTTATCTGTTACTGTGTAAATGGGTTTGGCTGGAATTTAAGGACAGATTCTAATATATCTGCAGAGAGGGGACTATAAATCTGATAGAATTTGTATTTTTTAATTGCTATTTTGCACAATCTGCTTAACTAAGTATTTTTGATGCTGAATATAAGAGATTTTGAAGACATATTTTTTATACAGTGTTTAGATTTACTTGAATGTTTCTACCCCTTTTATAGAATACAATAGAAAATCCCTTTATTGCCCCACAATGGGCAAATTCTGGTGTTTACAGCAGCAAAAATATCATAGGAAAAAATGGTCACACAAATCTGGACCTTAGAAAAATGTATTAGAATAACATAATAGTGAAGACTTTATAATAATAATGAAAAAAATTAATAAAAAGAATCAGTTTTGAAAAGTTCAGTATTCATTATTTTCCTGCTTTGTGTGTCACGGTTGCTAAGCGACAGAGTGTAGGGCGGTGATGGCTGGACCTGTTTGAATTCACATCCAAAACTCTTCCTGTTTCCTTATTTTCACGGACTTCGGAGGATCCAGTCCAGGTAGACCGCGTCCATGGAAGACGGAGCAAATAGATTCAAGCGCATCCCATGCCTGCAATGCAGTAATACAGGAAAAAGCAGCGCAACCAAATCTGGAGTGTTTTAGAAATGAAGCCTGACCTTCTGTTTAAAATGTTCACTATCATTGATTCGCTGTAACTACTCACATTTTCTCAGACAATTTATTTGAATTTTTATAGTCAACAATCCATAATCATCAGAATGACATGAAATTAAAACTTCAAATAGTTCATTTTAATCATTTACTGTAAATAATATAAATTTAGCTTTCTCAAAATGAGCAACAAAAAGTACTGAACCTTTTTTTTTATGATATCCTAAGTTTTAGAAATGATTTAATTAGTTTTCTTCTTTTTCCTGCAAAAGGTGGTCCTAGGCCGCTCTCTGTTATTTGTTAATCTAATGAAGATCAGCTTCAACCATTGTTCTGTGCTGCTTTGCTCCTTTGCCTTTCTGGCATATTTACAGCCGTGTTGGGTACCACATTGTTTTTGCTCAACATTCATTTTATTGTTCTGTTTGCTCTATTGTTTGCTCTTATTCTTCGGTGAATCTACAAATCTCCTTAAAATAAAACTGAGGGATTCTTCATAAATATGATTTATTCTATTGAAAATTTGATCATTGGCACCACTCTAAATATGATTGGTTTGTCTCTGGAGGGTGGGGCAGCATCTGAGGTAGTCATGGAATCTGAACCGGGTTTAGACTGCTTTGATCCAGTTGAACTTTCAGAGTTAGCAAAACTATTGTCTTCATCTAAGCCTTCAACTTGTATGTTAGATCCAGTTCCAACCAGGTTATTTAAGGAAGTATTCCCTTTGATCTCCTCCTCCGTTTCATATGTGATTAATCTATTTCTGTTACATGGATTTGTACCTCAAGATTTTAAGGTAGCTGTAATTAAACATTTATTTAAAGGCTTATTTTTGAAAAGACCCGCCCTAAGTTAATAAAAAATGTACATGCGCAACTCTGTATCCTCTTCTGAGAGGGAAGGTCTATTAAAAGCATGCAAGAGCCCATTTCTTACACTTTTTTAAAACTTTGATGTTTGCATTGCTCATACAAGCTTACTTTCTGAAATAAGATTTGTAATTGCAGAGAATTATCCCCCCCGTCGCAGGAGCACGCATCATCCTAAACTCTCGCACATTGATGAGAAAACAGATTGAAATATGAAGGATAAGATAATTTTTAAACATATTCGTAATGTTTTGTCAGAAATGATATAGACTGGTGTTGGTAGCAAAAGCAGGAACTGCTATCCACTGAACGGAGAGTATTTTCATCAGACAGTGATTTTAGCACATCGACTGAAACATGTCTCCGTACAAGTAAAAATTGTATTTATTCTAATTTATCTGTCCACCAAAAGTCTACATTTTAGGGGATCCATGCATAGGAAATATGAAAACATTAAGAATATATTTAAAAGTTCCCTTTTGGTTAATTTAAATCCATTTTCTAATCAACGTGCGAGAGCTGAGGTAATTCTTGGCAGCAAGGCATTTTTCGGCATATGGTTAGGAGAAAATGAGGACTAGCATGTAGGACAGCCTTACGGAAACATATCACCAGAATGATTGACAATTAGGAGGACCACTTAATTAGAAGATCCACCCAGAAAACGATCATCCTCCACTATAGATTTAAGAAATATACTCTTCCCCCTGATGACTTGGTCAATTATAGACCTATATCCAATCTTCCTTTCATATCTAAAATTCTTGAGAAAGTAGTTGCCAAACAAGTGTGCGATCACTTACACCATAATGAACTTTTTGAAGAGTTTAAGTCTGGCTTTAGAGCTCATTATAGCACTGAAACCGCTCCGGTGAAAGTCACTATTCTCATTGTTAGGATTCCAGTTTGTGTGGGTTGTTTTTGTGTTTTTCTTCTCTCCACCACCAGATGGTGCCCTGTCCTCGTTGGGCCTCCTTGCACACATGCAGCCCGTTGGGTCATTACCAGAGGAGTATTTGAGCAGTGGGCTGTCACTACCTCGACGTCAGAGTGTTTGCCAGTTTCGGGTACTCTAGCCATACTGAGATTAGCAGAGTCTAACCTTAGCCTCGTCTCTCTGCGTCTAAGCTTGTTTTGTCTTTGTTCTTCGGGCAGGAAGCCTTCCTGAAACACTGGATAAGCTTGGACCTTCTACCCCCCTGGAAGGATTATCTGAATCACACTGAGCAAGTTGAAACCTCCACATGATCCGTTCAAGTCCACTTCTGGAAAACCAGGTGACAGTCCGCTCCTTTACTCCTCTGGTATCAGAGTTAGTCTGCCTGTCCGCTCTCTGAGTTCCTTCTTCTCTAGATTAAACCCCACAAACTGGATCCAAGGAATAACCAAGATCCCCACTAAGCGTGAGTGCCTCTCCAGCAAAATACAAGCTTTAGTCTTTTTTTCCCACAGTCTCTGAACTGATCATAGTGATCTTCCCTTCAGAGTTTCCGGTTCCGGTTCAGCAGTCCACTGAGGTCCAACATTATAACCCAGCAGAATATCTCTCACCGTCTGTGTTTCTTTGCAAACCTTCAATAAAACTGTTAACTTTTACCCTTGGTCTCTGAGTGTTTCTCTGCATGTGGGTCAGATCTTTAAAGCTCATTATGACACTTGTGCTCGTCCTGTTGGATCTCAGTGCTGCATTTGATCCAGTTGATCATAATATTCTTTTAGAAAGACTTGAATATTTTTGTAGGAATTAAAGGAACAGCACTAGACTGGTTTAAATCTGATCTATCTGATCAATTTCAGTTTGTTCATGTTAATGATAAATCTTCCTCATGCTCAAAGGTTACCTGTGAAGTAACACGGAGCATGTCTGAAGACATAAAAACCTGGATGTCTCTTAACTTTCTGCTTCTGAATGCAGACAAAACAGAAGTTATAGTCTTTGGACCAAAGTCTTTGAAAAAGAAGCTGATTAGCCAGTCACTTCATTTGGATGGGATTAAACTGATCTCAGATAATAAAGTAAAAAATCTTGGTGTTGTTTTTGATCAGGACCTGTCGTTTAAATCCAAAGAGGTTTCTAGAATTTCCTTCTTTCATCTGTAGAATATTGCAGAAATGAGAAATCTCCTGTCCAGGGGTGATGCTGAGAAACTAGTCCATGCATTTGTTACTTCAAGGCTGGACTATTGTAATTCTTTACTATCAGGAAGTCCACAAACTGTAGTTAAAAGCCTTCACCTCGACTGCCTGGCTGTGCGTTTCCTTTTTCTATGTCTGCTTCTGTCTCCTTGAACCCCAGTCGGCCTCGGCAGATGGCCGCTCACACTGAGCCTGGTTCTGCTGGAGGTTACTTCCTCTCCACTGTCGCTACAAGCATGCTTGGAGTGAGGGATTGCTGCAGTCAATGATTTTATGCAATCAGCTGGTTTTCCTTAGATAGAAATCTTTGAACCAATCCAACTTTATGATCTGTTTGAATTGTCTCTGTAAAGTGCCTTGAGATGACACGTGTTGTGAATTGGCACTATAGAAACAAACTGAATTGAATTAAATAAGCTGAAGAAAAAGTTTTTTTTATTTTTTTATCTTTGAAATAAGAACAAATTGGTTTCATTTTGCAATTTCTTTTGTTCCTCAAGGTAAAGTGAAGGTTTTGGATTGACTCATTGGATTGAGTCCCAATCCTAAGTCTCATGGGAAGTCTGTAGAGAGAATGAAAGATTAGGGTGATGGAAACAAGGGCTTCCAACCCCATAGACTTGGAGCCAAGGCTAAAGATAAACCAGCAACCAGAGGTAGAACACAGACAGCTGAGCTGAACATATAACATGGGTTGGGCTTTTCATTTGCCAATAAAGATGTTTCCATCCAAAATGAGAGGGAATTTTTAACAGCCTCATGTTTTAAATGGAAATGAAAACACCTTTGTTTCCACACTGATATTCTTTCTCTTCACTTTATTTTATTCTCTTCTGAGAGATGCCTTCTTCATGTCCACTAAGACATAACATTTTTGGTTAAATGAAAATATGTTTAAAATCTAAATCAGACAGAGGGGGAATCACTTGTAGCTTACCTGATGCATATAAACACAATTAAATTGTGTTTATATGCAGTTAATTAAATTAAAATACAAAATAAGTAATTAAAACAAATACAATGAGCCAGAATATTTTCGATCAGAATAAGGAGCAGTTGTAGCAGCAGCAGCAACCACCAGGAGGTGAGGATGAGGAGGGAGAAGAAAGAAGATCCAGGTTCTAGTTTTTTTAGCTGAAACACACAAAAATTTTAATCTGTTAAAACTTTGAGAGCAAAACAGGTCAAATAGTTTAGATCCAAACTTTCTGATGTTATTACAGCAGTTCAGAGTTAAAACATTTGTTTCTAAAACATCCTTGGAATGAATTTACCTGAGGATGATGAGGAAGATTATGGTTCATTTTATTTAAATCAAACAGCAGCTTCCAGCCGTCTGATTTATAAACTATGAAATCCTGAATCTGGATCAGTTTTTAAATTAGTCTCTATTGTATTAGAGATAAACTAATATACATACTTTTCCTTTTTTATTTAGAGTTTTATAGGGAGTTACACACGTCCAACTAATGTATGGAGAGAAAATAGTGACAATATTATTGAAAGCAAAGCAAAGAACACCTTTCAAAAATAGGAATTTTGAATAACTTCTTAATTAAAAAGAAAGTATTTTAAACATTTGTCAAAAAGTTTAATGATATTTTAAAGAGAACTTATTTTCCAAATGTAATTTTTTTTTCAATTTTTTTTATTTCCCCCAGATTTTCATTTTTCATCTTTTTGAGGGATTACAGATTTCAACATCCACTTGTCTGGGTGGGCTGTGTGAGAAAAATAAAATAAAATAATGAATACAATCTGAAAAAATGGTAAATAAATATACATTAATTATATAAAAATATGTTCTGCAAAAATATTTTGAAATATAAAATTCATAAAATAAAAGCTGTTTAAATAAATTATAAAATATAATAAACTGTACAAATATAGGCTGATATTCTGCAAACACATTATATTTTATTCTCAAAACCTTTTTTTTAAAAGTCCAATTTTTTCCGCTTTCTACATATTATACAGTAATATTGGAACAAGTTTCTCTTCATACACTGTGGACAACCTGCAGTTAAGGAGTCTATTTGAAGCGAATAAACATGATTTGAAGTCTCCTAATTTCTTTATGAATGCAGGACTGGTATTACTATGTTATTACATAGATGTCTTATGATGCTGGCCTCCCTCTGCATCCTGTTTCAGAATTAACTTTTAAAAACACCCAAAGTATGTAGGTGTGTAGGATATGAAGTGTGTAGGAAGGATTGATAGGATATTCTACTAGCGGTTAAAATGGATGGCTGCCTGTCGGCCATTTTGGATTCAGAGGACATTGAATCATGGAGAGGAGACATCAGAGAGAATCCTAACGTCTGATAAACATTTCCGCCATAGCAACGCTTGCATCCGGTTGAAAATGCTGGCCAACCTCTGTGATTGGTCAGAGGGTTAGTACAAAACGAGCCCGCTGTGTTTGATGAACTCCCATGTCCCAGTTCTTACATGGAGGTCATGTCGTTGAGAGCGTGGTCCAGCTCCTCGCTGATGGCCTTGTATTTGAGTTTCTGAGCATAAAGCTCATCTTTAGGGAACAAAGAAAAAAACAACAATTGAAGATAAGAACAGATTCAAAAGCAAATGAGAAATAGAGATGTGCAAAATAGTACCTAAAACGGCCTATGGGGTTTTGGTTTTCTATGAAAAAAATTCATAATTTCATTGAAAAGGCTGAGAGAAAAAACCTAAAGGGCCACCACTGCAAAGTGGTGTCTCCTGTCAAACCTTTAAATGCTTCCTTTTCATTTCCTGAAGGTTTGTCAAACTGAATAAAATGCAGTGCGATAATTAATATCCATACGATGCTCGGATGCAATGGAAAAAAATCAAAAGTCATTTTTTCTTAAACTAAGGGCATTTGTTCTTTAATTGAAGAGGTAAAATGCCAATGGAACAAGACTATTAACACTTAAAATAAGAAAACACAATTAGTTTGTCTTATTTCAAGCGCATATTATCTAATTATCTTATTTTAAGAGTAAACATACTCATTCCATTGGCAAATTATCTAATTTACCTACTCAGATTAAGGGTAAATAAACTTCATTTAAGACATTTTTACTTATTTTTCCAGTGTGATGTTAACAGCCTATATTATGCAAAACTTTGAGCTTTGAACTGTTTTGCTTCATCAAAGCAATATTTAGAGTTTTATTTTAACTGATTTGTGCATTTCCAAGTAATCATAAATAAATGTTGTGCTCTGAACAGCACGTCCTGAAGAAAACAAGCAGCCACCACCATTGTATGTAAGTGTTAACCCCCCCCTGAAAGAAAGCAACCTACCTGGACCGCGCTGCACCTGCACAGAAAGCAGACCGCCACTTTTCTCTAAACCAGTGTTTCCAAACCTTTTTTGACTTGTGTTCACCTTTGGGCAATTATTCGTACCATGAGTCCCCCCTCCTCAGTCAAAAGTATTGATGACTGTCCAAAAGTGGAACGTACAATAACTGAAATAAAGACTATTTTACTTTATCTTTTAATTTGAGCATTTCATTTTATTTTTTATTTTATGCTTTTCAACTCAAATAAAAAACATCATAATTATGTTGCCTGGAAGTTAGAAAGGAGTCAAAAAAAATAAAAAAATAAAACCCTCACCCCTCCCTGATGGAAGAAAGCAGGTGTTTGTTTACATTGCTGAATGCGGCGGTTTTCACAACACCTGCAGGTAGTTTACCACTCTGCGTTACAGATGAACAGTGTTTACATCCTGGACCACATCATCAAATAGGAGGAGCTTCAGCTGCATGAAGCTGAAATCCCACAGATCATTTTAAAAAATGTCCTACTGTTGTTTCAGAGATTTAAAGATAATTTTTCAGGTCACCCAGACGTCAACTATCCCCCTATTAAGCTCCAAATTGAATCAAAATTATGTAGCCTACTTTTTCTTACCTACTTTTTTCTACTTCCTTTGTGCACGTAAAACTATTTTCTGCGCTTATCTGTTTTTTAAGATAGAAATATTTTTAATTACCATCCCAGTGGATGTTAGTCCTGATATGAAGTTATTCCATATCATCACGTCATTCCTGTGCTGGTAATGAATATAACAGTGGGCATGTTTACCTTATTTAGTGGCTGGAATGATTGTTTGATACTTAGTAAATCATCAGCCTCCCAGGCCCTCTGATCTCTATTCACTGGATTGCTGATTGCCCGTTGCTAGCACGGGGTTAAAGTGAAGCCACCGGCCGCCATATTGGTACTCCCTAGTTAGACCAGGCGCAATATAAACACTTTGTGTGCTACAGGATCAAACAACGATGATTTTCTCATTTTCAGGGGGGCTTAATACTTAAAAAAAAAGATAAATTCATCACTTTGACACAGACTGGCTGTTTCATAGCATCAGCAGATTACAGTAATTTATGGTAAAAAAAAAAACAATAGGCGCATCGCATTGAATAGTCAGTATGAAGTCTATAAATCCTATAATATAACATATAGAAATCCATCACCACAAAATTAGTGTTTTAATGGAGCATAGGTTTAATAATACTATACTTAGATATTAAGATAACATTGCCCCGCCCCCCCCTACACACACACACACACACACACACACAGACTCTATCTGGTGATGGGCCAAAAGGGCTAAATTGATGATGTACATGTAATATAAATGTATTGATTACATTGTTATGGTAATTATTACATTAAAGGCATTTTTATGGCGCGACTCTATGAAAGTGGGGAGTACCAAGATGGCGGCAGGTGACTTCAGTTTTTTCAGCTTATGAGAAATCCGGTGAATAAATAGAGATCAGTGCCCGTCCCTGTTGACCTACCGTAACCCCTGGCAACCCTATGTCATTTCCTGTCAAGGTCTCGCTGTCAGCATTTCACAATGAAAGCACAGGTGAAACTTAACACCACTGAAAGCTGCTAAATAGTTTTCTATGAACAACTTTTGAATCTCCTTGGGGAGACCATCAATTTTTGAAAAGATCCAAAAGCTCTGAAAAAAATTTAAAAATAGTCCACTTTGGTTCATCCAGATGCAGCTCTGATTCGGCAGGACTTCCTTGTAAATCTATCCACGCAAAAAGCACCAATGTTGGGCGGTGGGCAATGACAGACCGGGGTCTGAGCTGGAGATAAGTGAGGACGATTAACATTCTTTCTACATGTAGGAATAAATTAAAACAGCTTTTATCTAAAGTCTCCTAAAAACATATTCAGATCTTTCCTTATTTTTATCTTTTTATAACATTATTTTCTCTTTATTCCATTTTAAGTGAAGACCTACAACCAGTCCCTGATTGGCTGCCGTGTCGTCACAGAAATGTTCAGCTGGTTTCCATGGTAGCGAATACCGCTCCTCTCTCTTAAATGCGGTGCTGCTGTTTCCACCTCAGCTCTATCTTCTGTAGTAGCACCAGTTGAGGGAGGAGCTGTGAACGCGTGTATACACATTTTATGTGAATCCACTGCACTCACTGCATTCTTCGCCTTCTGTGTGAACATACTACTACGGTTGGTTCCTCTTGGAGCGGCATTCTAACGTAGATATTCTTCAATAGCTAGTTTTACTGGACTGAGAGGGGCTGTTGCTCAGGCAGCAGAACTCATCAGGATTACCCAAACAGGCATTAATTAAGTAAAATGCCACATCGTGCTTGATTTTGATGAGGTAATAATATTAATAATAGAACTTTATTGATCTCACATTGAAGAAATTTACCTCTGCATTTAACTAGGGTGACCAAACGTCCGTATTTCCCGGGACATATCCGTATTTCACGTCCTGTCCCGGGCGTCCCGGGTTTTTTTTAGAAGGTGAGGAAATGTCCTGATTTTTTAAATTACCTTAATTGGACCGTTAAATTTACAGGCACTAGGGCACTGCGCACGGCGCTGCGTGTGATGTAATTCCTGAGCCGCGTCAGTGCGGTCAGCCCTGTTCTAAATCAGAATATATGGCGTAGCTGTCAGTACGCCAACAACATGCAAAAGCGCAAATGTATGTTTACCGACGATTTACAAAAGAGTTTCCCCGCTTTCAGACCGGGTCGAGACACATTGGATGCCTTGTGCACAGTGTGCAAAGCAGGCACATATGTCTCGGTGTCCAATGGAGGTGCAAGGAATCTGAAAAGCCACCTGGACTCCGAAAGTAAAGATAGTCTATTGATATGTTTGTTTGTTTTTGGTACATTTTAAATAATTTTTGCTACACAAGAGGTATTTTTTGTTAATTAGCTCATTTGTTAATTTATTTTTTCCGATAGCCTACAGAACAGACATTATTTCGTTCATTGCTGAGGCTGAGTATCATCTGTTATTGGGAGTTGAGAGTTATTGTTAACTTTTATTGTTAAGTGAGGGATGTTTAGATGAGACATTATTTCTTTCATTGTGCTATTCAGTCATTACAGGAATTGTTAAGCATTTTTAATAAATACATTTTGAATGAAATTATCGTTTGTTATTGGAGTTATTGCTGTTGACTTTTACTGAAAAGCATTTTTAATAAATCAACTGTAAATATCATGTTATTGTAGGATTACGTAGGTCTATGTTAAGTGAGTGCATGCCACAGACATCTCTATGCATGGGAACAGAGATCCCCCCCCGCTCCAAGGTGTCCTGGTTTTCCCAAATGAAAATATGGTCACCCTAATTTAACCCTTCCCCCTGGGGAGCAGTGTGTGGTCAATAGTCTTTGCTCAGGGACCCAGAGTGCAGTCTGTGTCAGTGGGGCTCAAACTCAGAACCTCGGGATCCCATGCCCTAACCGCTAGGCTGCAATTCCCCCTAGATAGGCCGCCACCCCTAATGGTATCATAACTTAGAAAAAGTTCACAAAAGTTGATTTTGCAGGATATAGGACTTAAGATCGAACAGCTCTTCCTGATGGCCTCCAAATTACAACACTAAAAGATGGTCTTTCTAAGATGACGTTATCAATAAATGAAATAAAACAGATTTTAATCCAATTATTGACAAGAATTAATAGTAAGTGAAGTATTTGTCTGTATCCTTAGTTATCATAACGGCTCGGTGCTTTGTTCTCCGTGTGGTGATGAATGTAAGAGGAAGTTCTGTACCTTCCAGATCATCAATGGTCTTCTCCAGCTTGGCTACAGATCTTTCAGCAAACTCAGCTCTTGTCTCAGCCTGAGAACATATAAACAAAAGGTCTGATAGGAAAGTAGCTAGGGTAAACCCAGTATATTAGTGAAAAGCATTTTAAGACAAATAATGAAAAAATTGAGAGATGTTTTCTGGATTAGATTCTCCATGCGCACCTCTTTCAGCTTGTCCGTTAGGATCTTGATTTCTTCTTCATACTTGTCCTCTTTTTGGGAGTACTGCGGGGAAAAAGATAGGTTTACTCATCATGAGCTCTGCTGTGCTGTCTATAAACCCTTCCCTTTTGGATCAGCCAGGGCTTCTAGAATTAAACTGATATGCATTACAGATTATTTTGCAGATGTGAACTCTAAACATATGCCCCTCAGGACTAGTGAACAATTGTTGATAATCCTAAAGCAGAGCTGAAGATGCAGACATGATTTCTTGCTAAATTTAATGAAGACTAGGAGACACAAGGGAGTGATAACCAGCAGGAATAAAGAGAATCCAGTAACTGCAGAGGAGGACTATATATGACAAATGTGGACAGAAGGATCTAGAAGGGAGCTAGGGGAAAGGGGACTGACACAAGGGGGCAACAGAGAGTAAACAAGAAATAAAAAAGGTGCTTAAATATAACTAGAAAATAACTTGGATGACACTAAATGGTAATGAAACTAACTTAACAAACACAGAATTATATAAATCAAAGTGAAAACCCAAAGTAAAAACTTAAACAGAACCAAAAAGTCCAGAAATGGCAGAATCATGACAATGCCAGGAATTTTGATTTAATAGTGTACTAATATACATGTACTGCATCTGTAGTATTTCTGAAAGTGAGCCAGCCTCCCTGGTAAGGTATAATCCGGGCTTCTGGAAAGGAGGGTCCGTCGGATGGTCGAATCTCGGATTCAGGAGGAGCAGTGTGGTTTTCATCCTGGCTGTGGAACACTGGTTCAGCTCTACACCCTCAGAAGGATCCTGGAGGGTGCATGGGAGTTTGCCCAACCAGTCTACATGTGTTTGGTTGATCTGGAGAAGGCATTCAACAGTCCTGTGGGGGGTACTCCGGGAGTATGGAGTACCGGGCCCTTTAATATGGGCTGTTAGTTCTCTGTATGACCGGTGTCAGAGCCTGGTCCGCATTGCCGACAGTAATTCGGACTTGTTTCCGGTGAGGGTTGGACTCCGCCAAGGTTGCCCTTTGTCACCAATTCTGTTCATAACTTTTGTGGACAGAATTTTTTAAGTGCGGCCAAGGTGTTGAGGAGATCTGTTTTGGTTGCCTTAGGGCTGCGTCTCTGTTGTCAGTAGATGATGTGGTTCTATTGGCTTCATCAGGGCATGATCTACAGCTCTCACTGGAGCGGTTCGCAGCCGAGTGTGAAGCAGCCGGGATGAAGATTAGTGCCTCCAAATCGAGACAATGGTCTTGAGCCGGAAAAGGGTAGAGTGTCTTCTACGGGTGGGGAGGATGTGCTGCCCCTAGTGGAGGAGTTTAAGTATCTTGGGGTATTGTTCACGAATGAGGGGAAGATGGAGCGGGAGATCAATAGGCGGATTGGTGCGGCGTCTGCTGTGAAGCGTGAGCTGTACCGGTCTGTAGAGGTGAAGACATAGCTGAGCCAAAAGGCAAAGCTATCAATTTACCGGTCGATCTACGTTCCTACCCTCATCTATGGTCATGAGCTTTGGGTCATGACCCAAAGAACGAGATCCCGGATCCAAGCGGCTGATATTGAGTTTTCTCTGTAGTGTGTCTGGGCTCTCCCTTAGAAATAGGGGGAGGAGCTCAGTCATTCGGGGGGACTCAGAGTAGAGCCGCTGCTCCTCCACATCGAGAGGAGCCAGTTGAAGTGGCTCGGGCATGTGATTAGGATGCCTCCTGGATGTCTTCCTGGTGAGGTGTTCCAGGCACGTCCCACCGGGAGGAGGCCCAGGGGGAGACCCAGGACACGCTGGAGGGACTATGTTTCCCGGCTGGCCTGGGAGCGCCTTGGGATTCCCACGGAGGAGCTGGCCCAAGTGGCTGGGGAGCGGGACGTCTGGGCCTCCCTACGGAAGCTGCTACCCCCGCGACCCGACCCCGGATAAGTAGAAGAGGATGGACAGATGGATGGGGAAAAAAGTAATAATAATATTGCAGATTAAATGTTTGCAATTGTAAATATTTCTTCTGTTTATTATATGTTTAAGCAATAATCGGGAGGTGCTGCTTACTCAATGCTATGATGGCCATGTAAGCATTATTGGAATTTTATTGCTTAAGCAGAACTTGGAATAAAACCTGCAAAAATCAGAAAGTAGATCAAAGTTTATTAAAGAAACTAAATCTAATTTATGTTGGTACATACACTATATCGCCAATCTAAACGAGGCAGGTGTCCATCACTTCCATGGTGTATAAAATCAGTCATCTAGGCATGCAGACTGTTGTTCCAAATGTGTGAAAGGATGGGATTGCTTTCAGGGGCTCAGTGAACTCAGTGATGGGATTGCTTTCAGGGGCTCAGTGAATTCAGGAGTGGAGCGGTGATGGGATACCACCTCTGCAACTAATCCAATCAGGAAATTTCTCTGCTCCTAAATATTCTGCAGTCAACTACGGAAGAGGATTAGGGCCACAAAAAAAAAAAAAAAAAAAAAAAAAAAGTTAACTGATTTTTAAATTTTATTTCAGTTTAACATGGGAAAAAGGTCAGAATTCTGACTTTAATCTCAGAATTCTGACTGAATTCTGACAATAAAAAAAGTCAGAATTCTGAGATTAAAGTCAGAATTCTGAGAAAAAAAGTCATAATTCTGACTTTTTTCCCATGCTAAACTGAAATAAAATTTTAAAATCAGTTAACTTTTTTTCTTTTTTTTTCAGTGGCCCTAATCCTCTTCCATAGTCAAATGTCCGGTGTATGGTCAGAAAATGGATAGTCTTTGGGACGACAGCAACTCCGCCACAAAAGGGTCAGATTTGTAAACTGATGGAGCTGGTCAGAGGAAAATCTAAAAAAAGTAACATAAAAGAATAAGAATTAAAGCTCAATTCTTCCCCTCAGCTTGTAAAAACTTATAATTCAGTTAAGTATTTTAATTACACTTTTTCTTTTTTATTTATTTTATTTTTTGCAGTTTTAGATTTTATATTTTCAGATTCAAATCCCTTTCTTTGAGTTTATAATTTTTTTCTTTTTCCTTTTTTCATTTCAAATTCATTTTTCAGTTTCAGGATTTTTTTTTACACTTTCAAATTAGTTTTTTTCATATTCGGATTTTGACTCCAATCTGACAGAAGTGGGCGGGGAAATGTGATTGACAGCTTGCAGCAGCGCTGGAGCAATGTCCCGTCCCATATTGCATTCATGGACTGTGTGTATCCAACTACTAGTTGGAGTTCCCATAGTGCATAAATACAACAATGAAAGGAACATTTGATCACTGCTGCACTTTAGCAGTGGTGTCAAAAGTTCACACATTTGCTACTTAAGTAGAAGTATAGATACTGCAGTTTAAAAACACTCTGGTAAAAGTTGTATCAACTTGACATCTTTACTCAAGTAAAAGTCCAATGAACTGAAAGCTCAATTTTTCTACTATTTGGGAAAATTCCTTTAGATAGGGCCAAGGATGAAGGAGGTCTTTCAGACATTTCAACATCTTTTTCTGAATCCCACATTGTAGCATGGCATAGACAATTCCCGTTAGCAGTTTGAAGAACACCTGCTTGCTTCTGATGGGTTCCTTTAGCTAACCAATGAGTGTTTGCGTTCTATGACTCATCCAATCACACTAGTTTTCACTAGATGTGGATGGAGCCAATGATCTGCATTGGATGGAGCACATGACGGGAAATAAATATTTAGAAACATTAAACAGAAGCCAAGAGTAACGAGTAACGTTTGTTTTAAAAATGTAAGGAATAGAAAGTACAGATACTTGTGTGAAAATGTAATGAGTAGAAGTAAGAAGTAAGAAGAAATATAAGTAATGAAGTAAAGTATAGATACCTAAAAAGTGTACTTAAGTACAGTAACAAAGTATTTGTACTGAAATTTTCATTTCACTGTATACAAAATAACAATAAAAGTTATATCTAAGTCTAACCCTCCAGCGCTGCAGCAAGCTGTCAATCATATTCCCCCGCCCACTCCAGTCAGATTGGTCTGACGGTAAAAAAAACTGATTTGAAAGTGTAAAAAAAAAAATCCTGAAACTGAAAAAGGAATAAATTAAAAGGAACTGAGAGAAATGGATTTGAATCTGAAAATCTAAAATCTAAAATTGCAATAAAGAAAAGAACTGAAAAAGAGAAAGTGTCATTAAAATACTCAACTTAGTATAGATTCTTATTATATAATGATTGCTTTTTTAGTTTTCCCATTATATAAGGCAAACATTTGACTAATTTGATTAAATATCAAAGTCTATTTCTTCAGTTTCAACTAAGATTTAGAAATTTACAAACATTTTCACCCCTCTTTGACTCCATACAGCTGATCGAAGCCATAGATCACAGGTTTGCATGAGCATTGAATTCAATGGTATAAAACACGCCATCACTAGACTCCAGAGCAGAGGAGATGTGTCCTCTAGTGAAAAATTGTCCTTCTCCATCTAGAAATCTGATGGATGAGAATGGCTTTGGTGGTTGCAATGCTTGTTTGCATTGTGCCAAGTGAAGTTTGGTGGAGGGGGAGTTATACTGTGGGGTTGTTTTTCAGGAGCTCTGCCCCTTAGTTCTAGTGAAAGGAACTCTGAATTCTTCTGCAGACCAAGACATTTTGGACTGTTTCTTCAACTTTAAAGGAACAGTTTGGAGCTGGCCCCTCCCTCTTCCAACATGACTTTGAACCAGAGCAGAAAGCAAAGTCCATAAAAATATGGACGGCCGAGTCTGGTTTGGACGAACGTGACTGGGCTGCAAAGAGTCCTGACAAAAACCCAACAGAACACCTTTGGGAAGAATGAAAGTAGAGACTAAGAGACAGGCCCTCTGGTCCAACATCAGTGAGTGACCTCAAGTATTATAGAAACAGCATTACCATAAACATGCCTTTAAAGGAAGCATGCTTTGGAAGAATGGTCAAAAATTCCCATAAATCCTCCTACACCTTATGGACAGCCTTCCTAGAAGAGTTGAAGCTTTTCCAGCTGCAAAAGGTGGAACAACTTCAAAATGAACCCCTACAGATTAGGAATGGGACGTCACTGAGGATTATATGTGAGTCAAGGCAGGTGAGTGAATACTTTTGGTCATTTAGCACATGCATCAGGAAATCAGGAAAACATCATCAAGTCTGTTTCTTAATGCTAGACCTTCTAAAGGCTCATTCTAGTCATATTTCAATTAAATACAATAATATGTCCATTTGAGCCAAGAGGTGCTGAGGTTAAGGCTTTAAAGGTACGGTCATATTCAGAATACAAACTTCTGAAAGTACTTTAAGTATGAAATTATTAAATAATGTTTAATAAATGATCAGTGTTTTTAATTCAGAGTAATTTTCATGTGAATGTGCTTTACTGGAGGCATCCATGTTTGTCAAAGAACACTACTGCCACCTACTGGTTTGTGACATTGTCACGGTGCGGTATCGGCTGTTGATCAAGTCCCAGTGCTGTATCTGGTGTTTGTCACAACGCGCTATTATCCAAGTCATCTTGAAAACATTCTTCTTCCAAATGTTGGCTACATATTACGGGTTTTTTCTCTGGCCAGAAGTTCGATGGCAAATCCTCCCTCTTCAAGTTGGCGATCCAACGACCAACCCGTCCGTGGAGGATCAGGAATCAGAAAGGTGGAATAACTCTTTTTTTTTCACTTTTACCCGATGTATTCCAACATCCAGCTGCCATGCACGTGGGCATTGTCAGTTTCACTATAGCTCTGGTGAATTTCAATGGTGAAGTCCTCTGGAAATCTTCAATAATTGTTGTTGATTGCAGATGTGTCTAGTAGTTCCCATTGATTTTGCTTGTAAAGGGGGGAGAATGGCGCTAGGCTTACCGCACCGTGACGTCACTGCTGGAAGATGGCAGGAGGGAGGGGCTACTATATTTGAGCAAAAATGGCCGCTTCTAGACTCAGTGATCGCGATGAAAATGATTATTTTTTACTTTTTCCATTAAGTCACTGAGAACGTATTAGTTTTAGGTATAAATAATGATCCACTGGTTATTCCTTGCTGACCGGACTTTTACTTTAAAGTGACCTCATCATATATTCTGATCATTTAAAAAAAAACACAAAAAAATGCATGATCAAATAAAACAATATATTTACACCAAGCATGATTAGTAGACATGTTTGCATCCCCTCCCCCGCCCCCAATCTATCACCTTCTCAGCCTGTGCCTCCAAAGACTTCAGGTTGTTGGTGACGTTCTTCAGCTCCTCCTCCAGTTCAGCACATTTACTGGGATTTTATTGGGAAAAAAAAGATGACTGTAAGGGCATTACTCCAACATGGCAGAAGTGAACACTCATGTGTAAAAGCTCATTTAAAGTGCTAGAGTTCAGTCCCCATGGCAGCAGCCGGGGAAAAGACTTCAAGCAGTAAACCGTCTGAGGTGTGTCTACGGCATGACATTCAGACACAAAGAAAACAGGAAACAAACAAACCAGCTGTTATTATTTGATGGCAGACAGCTGAGCCAGAGGTGATGCATTTCTCATGTTCAAGTTAATCAGGAAACTCTCCTGAGGCAGTGCTTTATTCTGAATAAGATCAGTTTGGAATGTTGCAGAACTGATAATAACATGTGCAAAGATGCCATCATGTGAGGCAGACCGCTGGCTCTGATGGAGTTTTTTTTTTTTTTTTGGCAAAATGTTAATTTGATTTGTATTTATCCGACTGTGTTAATCATTATTCCCCCAATAATAAAAAAGTCATAATTTATTATTATCTAGAGCAGGGGTCACCAACCTTTTTAAGGCTGAGGGCCACTTCAAGGGTACCGAGACGTAGGAAGGGCGCCCATTACTGACCCATGAGCTGCAAGGGTTAGCGTTAGCCTAAACTTTGTACATTATCAACTTATTTTTATTGTTTCTGTTAATTTCTAAGTTTATTTAGACATTGTCATTTTGAAATCTCTATAAATGATTAAAAAGAAGAGCAACAGAATAAAATAACATTTCAAACTTTGCCCACTGGTGGGTTGTTCTTTATTTAGAAGACTCTGAGGGCCCCCCATGTGGTCCTTGAGGGCACCTTGGTGCCCACGGGCACGGGCACCGTGTTGGTGACCCCTGATCTAGAGACTATTAACAACAGGGGGTGACATGCTAGCCTGGGTGCCATTCCGAACTTAGTCCCGCCCACAATGTTTGAGGTCGGGAAGTTCGGTCTGGCATTGCTCAATAATAGCGTGAGTATGCTCGCCCAATATCTGGCGGGCCAATCAAATTGTCATGGCGGGCTTTATACGATGATGGACAGATGATCAACAGTAACGTAATCAACCACGTCACCAAAGTGCGCTTGGGTGACAACAACAATGGCTGCCGCTGGAGAGTTGATGTGAGTAGATTCTGCTATTAGGTCTGTTCTAGAAGATATCGACAGTAAATTAATTTTAAAAGATGAACAGAGAAACGCGATCAAGGCATGAAGACGGTTCTTCCGGCCCGTCTCCTTCGTCCTCTGCCCATTTTTTTAACACAAGCATGTCGCGTTCCAACCGTGTTATAACCTTCTGACAGGACCGACAAATGTGATGCAATTTATTTGACGTTTTGTAGAGTTGTAATCCTAAACGGAGAACTTGATCGTATGTGCATTCGCCTTTACAGTTTTTCTTAAAAATGAGGTTCGTGTGTTGAATGACTCCTTGTATCGTCAGGTTCTTTTTGCAACACCGGCAAAAATCGTTCACGCTCATCTTCTTATTCTAGGCGTGCAACTGCACGCTTTGATTTTTGTTGACAACAACTATGCGTCGCTTAAAGCTACAGTGTGTAATAATTACAGGGATATACAGTCAGAAATGTAATATATTATACATAACTATGTTATTTATCATCATCTACGAGCTCAGCCTCTTAACCTTAATTATTGCGTTGCCTTAGAATTCGTTATTTATAATTACATAGGAGCGGGTCTCGCAGCAATGGAGGCAGACATCTTTGCGCTACGGCAGCGCAGAGCCAACAAACTAGCGATTGCGAGATCGCCCATTACGCTCGAAAGTAACTACGGCAAGTTGAGAGAGATGAACTGAGACGGTACTGAACAATAGATGGCAGTATTATGCCTGAGAATACTATCTGTAAAATTATCTACGTAAACAAACCTCATCACTTGAGAAGGTAGGTGATGCAGACGTCGTGGAAGACATTTTGTCCCGTAACGCTCGCCGTACTGTTGGGGGGCAGAAGCGGTGGGGGGGAGATGTTCATGTTGCTGCGGTCTGCAGTCTGGACATTAGATGTCGCTAAAAATTACACACTGTAGCTTTAACATACGTCACGCACTCCGTTGCTCTTATTGGTTGTAGGTCTATCCAATTGAGTGCAGAGGCATTTTTTTTCCTGGTTGGTTCGAAATACGCCCCATAATCACAGCTCTATGGAGCAGCATCAGACTCATATTCTGACTAGAATTGAGTAGGACTACGTCAGGCTAGTGAAATGCAGCTCCAGACCAGCTTTAAATCCAAATTCAACATAAATTGAAACAGAAGCGTACTGGAGTATGCTTCTGGTTTGTTTGACCCAGATTTATTCTGCGCACTTCCATTCTCCTACAGTCCAGACTTTCCTGTGTTCTTGTCAAGAACATACTTGGCGAGAACACAAGTCCGTACTCGCAGTCTTGTGATCTGAGAAACGGCCACGGTCTCCATTGCAGACTCTGGGTTTCTGGTTGCTTCAAATTTCTAAATGAATTAAGAATAGTTTCCATGTGGATGTTGTGGCTCATGGATGCTGCTGACATGGATTAACTCTTTCATGGTATTAAGATGCAGTTCAACATGGCAGCCTTGTTGTTGATAGAACCAGCCTGTCTTGCCCAGTTCTGATCAAAGGTCAGGGTTTTATCCCTTTAGCTTTCAGATACTTACGCCTCAGCCAGTTCTGCCCTCTCCTCTGTCCGCTCCAGCTCTCCTTCTACAATCACCAGCTTACGAGCCACCTGAAAAAAGCAGATCATATGACAGTTAGCTTGATTTCCTACATATAGGTAACAAAGTATGCTCACTCTGTTAGTTAGAGCACACAAAAAGAGCTGGCTAATTTAAATGGTTTCCTTACAGGCCATCGATCAGCATGAATTTCTTTGTTTAGAGTCATTAAAGTAAAGAAAAATCACCTCCTCATATTTGCGATCAGCTTCTTCTGCGATATGTTTGGCCTCTTTCAGTTGAATCTCCTGGAGTTCCATCTTCTCTTCATCCTTTAGGGCCCTGTTTTCAATCACCTTCATGCCTCTGCAGAGAGAACACATCACATTTCTCATTTAGTACAATCAATTTAGCAAAATTGTATTGAGCCTTGCTTTTAAAATCTCCCCCCCCAAAAGAAGCAACAAGATGCATTTGCATCCATTGTATTGAATCAGCCAGGTGATGCAAAGCTTGGCGTCTTCACACATTCAGGTTAGAAGTGGCTGTAATAAACATGAAGTGGAAGTAGCATGGAGCAGTAATGGAGCAACACTTTAATGAAAGTGTTGCAGTTGAGCAACTTCTACAGACTTGATGCTATCTGGCTTTACATTTAAATAAAGTTTTATATATAACTGTTACAAGCGACAGAGATGGGGGATCTGGAGCCAAAAAGTCATCTCTAGGTCATGTGTTGGCAGGGGGGGATTTACCATTTGGCAATACTAGGCCCAGGGCCCCAAGTTCCTGAGGGCCCCTTAAAACTCTGTTTCCATGTATGGTTAATACAACTATTCCTTATTTGTGCACATTAATTATGTTGTTGATGAAAAATCCTTTTGCTAAAATGCCATCAGAACGCTGATAATATTAAGTGTGTCTCAGCCCCCCCCTTCAGTGTCCACCATTATTGGATCAGTCCATTTGCTGCACATGTTCAGAAAGGTCCAAACAGACAGCAGCAAACCATTTGAAAACAAACCATGCAAAGAGCAGTGTTGCCAACTTAGCGCTTTAGTCGCTATATTTAGCCACTTTTCAGACCCCTCTAGCACTTTGATTTCTAAAAAGCTCCTAGCGCCAAATCTAGAGACTTTTTTCTGCAACTGGAGAAATTGGAGACAACATCTAAAAGCAGCGAACTCTGCTCTCCAGAGCAAGTAGATTGGTAACCCCGCCTCCTGCTCTCCTCTATCTTGTCTGCTGTCATGATTCATGCAGCTATTATTTCATCCAAATGAAAAATGGAGAACAGATAAGCAGATCATGGCTTGTCTACAGTGAAAAGAAGGACTGGGTTATTTACTTTGGCCTTTTTGGAAACACAGGAAGGAGCAATCAGCTAAGTGAGCTTAGTGCTTGGAAAAAATCTTTCATTCCTTTAGAGACAGCATGAAAAGTCAGCTGAGTACAAAACATAGAGAGGAAAACAAGAAGAAAAGGGACAAGAAGAGAGGGACACAACCTAGAGGGCACCCTGCCTGTCTTTGCCTAGGGCCCCACATTTCCTAAATACACCCCTGTGTGTTGGTTCAGTGGCTGGGCGGAACAAATGCATGACATAGAGATGGCTTGTTGGTTCTAAATCCCCTATTTATGTGAAGCGGTAACAACCGTAATGGTTTGCTTGGGGAAGCAAATCTGCTTGGTTCTCATGTGGCTCTGGGACAGAGACTCAGGTCACAAAAAAATGAAAATATTGTGCTGTAACTTCTACTCTATATGGTCCATTCTTAGCACGAACACACAAACTGACCGAAATGTATAAAATCTTAATTTTGCACTTTGAGATACTTTTTGTTGTGTTCAGACTTGATCCCTTCTGATGAACTGAAAAAAAACTTCAACCATCCAGCTGATTTAGGGGTTCCATGCAGGAGATGCTTGGACTACACCAGACCACCACCTCTGGGAACCAGACCTTCTGCAGCACATTTGCTTTTGTCAAAAGAGTGAAAAATCTTTGGATCCCTGAATTCAGTGAGACACCAGATCAGTGAGCGTAGCGCTGAGCAATAAGACCTTACAGATTCCTTAATGAAAATCTTTGGGCGAGGGCTGGGAGTGGTGACTTAAATCATAAACTCAGGTTTATAATAACATTCTTTGCACAAAGACAGCTGCACTTTTTCCCACAAAGAGGTGAAAGGTCACATTCTTACATAGAAACAAGCATTTAGTTTCTAACAATGCCTTTCTATCCCAAGGATTATAATAGATCAGAGATGGCAAAAGTACTCACTTTCCGTATTTGAGTAAAAGTACAGATACTTGTGTTAAAAAATACTTTGGTAAAAGTGGAAGTACTGATTAAACTTCTTTACTCAAGTAAAAGTAATTTACTTAAAGTATAAAAGTAAAAGTAGAAACCACTTTTTTCATGCCGTTGCCTACATTTTAAATGGATGTCTGCCAATAGGACTAGATCTCCGTTGTGTTCATTTTCAATCATCTCTTCGTCCGTGCTACTATGCTAACGCCACCGCCACCAAGCTGCAATGATTTGCCGCCAATGAATACCGCCGAATCTGTCGATTCATCTTGTAGTGGTGCGTCAAATGCAACGTAGATTCCCATCCAGTTAGATTGAATTTGGTATTGATGACGTGAAAAATAATAACGGTAACTCCATTGAAATGATTCAAAACTAAAGTAACAAGCCAATTTTTAAAAATGTAAGGAATAGAAAGTACAGATATTTGTGTAAAAATGTAAGGAGTAGAAGTAAAAAGTCGCCATAAAAAAAGGTAGTAAAGTAAAGTAAAAATATCAGAAAATCTACTTGAGTACAGTAACGAAGTATTTGTACTTCGTTACTTCCCATCTCTGTAATAGATAAATGGAAACACTGGGAACAATTTTAATTTTAACCAGCAGTTGTTTCTTAAAATAAGCGAGTTTTTTTAATTTATTTATTTATTTTATTTATTTATTTTTTTTATTATTATTTTTATTTATTTTTTTTTATTATCTTTTTTATTTATTTATTTATATTTTTTTTTTTGAATATTTATTTTAATAAAAAAAAAAGCGCGTTTTGTCTTGACTTGAGAAGGTAAGTAGGAAACTTTGCCAATTTAAAAGGACTATTTACATTTAGAATAAGAAAAATAATTGCATTTTCTTATTTCAAGTGCATATGAACATATTATATTATTTTAAGAGTAAAAGTATTAATTCCATTGGGAAATCATTTTATGTACCTACTCAAACTAAGGCTAAATAAACTGTGGTGACATATTTCTAGATCGTATTTTTGTAGTGTAGATAGACAGAGAGACTTTTTTTGGACTCATGGTCCAATATATAAACAAAATAAAACAATACAAATACAAAGGCAAAGAAACCCCCACCAATTATCAAATAGATAGGAGCTTTAAGGAGACAGGAATACCAGTGTCTCCACAGCTTAGACTGGTATCGGATTGCAGTAATTGTGGTGTCAGTAAATGACAAAATAATTTCATTGCCAGATGCATTTCTCCTACAGATAATATTATACATTAACTTTTGTAAAGTAGAATGTAAGGTAAAGATTCTTCAGTGAAAAACATCTCACTTGCACTTGTTCACCTTGGCAATTTCAAAAGCAGCAACAAAGCATCATTATAGGCCTCCTAATAACCTCACTCATATTCTAATATATGTTTTCTGCAAGTGTTACATGAAGTTACAATTTAACTTTGCATAAAATATAATTTACTATCCTGGATGAATACGGCAGGTTTTTCTTTCAGTTGTTTTTTTATTTACTCAGTAGAAACTGATGAAGCAGAGTTTTAAAAAGAAACCAAACTGATCTTTGATGTATAAAATAACATCACTACTGACTGCATCTGATATGGTTTTCTATGTCCCAGCCTGACTCTGTTCCACATGGAAGGACTGGTTTCCATCCATAACCAAAGGGATTAAAATGTCACCTCTCGCTCTCATCCGCCGCCTTCTCAGCTTCCTCCAGTTTCTGCAGAGCTGTTGCCAGTCTCTCCTGAGCCCGGTCCAACTCCTCCTCCACCAGCTGGATGCGTCTGTTCAGGGAAGCCACTTCTGCCTCCGCCTGGGTTCAGGCAAACATGGAGATTCAAACATTCAAGCAAAATCAGCTGTTCAAACGTTTTCTATCTCACACAGAACGTTTTCAGGTTCAAAACCCAGATTTAACACCTGCATCTCTTTACATACGGTCGGTCATGTCTACTTCTGTTGATGCTGTCTTGCTTCAGCTGGATGTCAAGAGGAAAAACACCCAAAGCTTCATTTCAAACCTTTTTTATTTGATGTATTAATATTTATTAGGGATGCACGATATTGGGATTTTGGCCGATATCCGATATGCCGATATTTTAAAACTCATGTAGCCGATAACCGATATCGATACCGATGTTAAAGCTGGACAAAAATAAGTAGTCATTGAAAATAGCAGTTTTGTTATCCATTTCTGACACTTTGAAAAATAATATACTCAAATATATTTTCATATGCTGATATCAAATTTATTTTTAAAAACGTGGTATCGATCTATTTTACTTTCAAAATCTCGTGAAATTTCATCGTTCTGTTACAAACTCTCGTGATATTTTGCAAATTCTTGTGAGATTTTGTTAGTAAAATAGATCGATACCGCGTCAATATATCAACATATAAAAATATGGCAACATTTCGTGAATTTTCGGGGGATTTCGTAGCATAACGATGACATATAGCAATATTTCATTAGTAAAAGAGATTGATATGGTGTTTTTAAATGGTAATATATCAGCTTATGAAGATATTGGGATATTTTAATGTATCAATATTTTTTCCCTCGTCTTTAGAAGTTTTTAAGTCTGTAAAAAAGAAGTTTTTGAGGAAGAAGAAGAAGTACTTTTTTTTTTTTTTTTTTTTTTTAGACTTTAGAAACTCTGAAGCTGATCAAATATCGGGTTAAATATCGGTGGGGTGGCCGATGTCCGATATTCAGTTTTAAGGCCGATACCGAAGGGGGGCCGATTATATCGTGCATCCCTAATATTTATATATATTTCCACTTTGGTGTTGTATATTTCCTTACTATTTCACACCACTGGAACCAGGTGTTTTAATACAGAATTTAATATTAGAGAACATGTCTAAACAAAGAGAAATTAGTCTAGTATGGCAGGCTGTTTTGACATTTATTAAAGCATGCTCCTCTCTTGTTCCATTTGTAGATTACATAAATAGGATTATTCCAAGTCAAAATCACATTCCTTATAAAACTCTTATAATAGATTTTCTTGATTACATTTACACTACCAGATACTGAATTTTACTACCAGAAATAAGACTGTGTGAAAGCATTAAATGCTCAGAGGGCGCTTTGTTTCAAAGTGCCTCTGGACAGTTGGGGATATCACAGAAAAAAAAAGAAAGTAATTCAGATGGAGATAGCCTGAACTACCCCAGAACTTGGCTCAGCAGTTAAAACAGAAAGTGAATATGTTATTTTATCGTCTCACAAACAGCAGCAGTAGCACCCTCTATATATATATATATATATATATATATATATATTCACTCAAACTAATATATATATCAAAACAGCCAACCACAGTTGTTGTAATCACAATTACAACAACGAATCAAAACATTACAGGGGAAACTAGTTCACTGCTTGAATGTTAGTGGATCAGTATATTTATTGGTTCGCTACCATCCACTCTTACATTGAGGTGAAATCAGCTGACATCAGGTGAAGATTAAGTCTAAAACATTGTTCTAACAAGTTGGGCTTGTTCATCATCTCATGGGTTTCCTCCTCATGTCGATTATGGCTGCCATTAGATGGTAAATATCAGTTGGCAGTTTCACTGCAGTTGTTTTCTATAAAGCTGTTATCCCACATCAATGTTCTCTCACTGATATCCGGTTCTGTTTATCACTGTAAAAGAAGTCTGTGTAATGCTGCTAAAGAGAGGACAGATAAGGTCTGTGCATGTGAGGGATTGTGAGGTGAAATTGTAGCCCTTATAAAGATAACTTTCTGAATATAAAGGACATCTATTATTGTTCTGAGAAGGTTTGTAGCACTTTGACATTTAGACCACTTCTATGAAGTACTGTCATGATCTTGGCAGCGATGACTGGCTTAATTACTCATTGCATTCACCTGTCTAACTCTGTCTGGTTTCTCATCACTTCTCATTCTTGTTCTGCCTAGCCGGTGGTGAGAGTGTTGTTAGAGAACCTTTGTGTTTCTGATTTTCTGATCCTGACCTCACTGCAAAAAATGGAAATCTAGAGAAGTCATTTTTTCTTAAACTAAGTGCATTTGTTCTTGAATTGAGGAGGTAAGTGAGATACATTGCCAATGGAACAAGACAATTTACATTTAAAATAAGAAAAAGCAACCGCAATGTCTTATTTCAAGTGCATATTATCTAATAATCTTATTTTAAGAGTAAAAATACTCATTCCATTGGCAAATCATCCCATTTACCTACTAAAATGAAGGGTAAATATGCTTGATTTACTTATTTCTAGACCATTTTTGCAGTCAACCACTGAGACTGCATGTCCCCATCTGATCTGATTGCCTGAACTAATGTGTCTTTGGCCTCCTGGATCTTTGAGCCTTCCTTTTCTGATCTGTTTGCTGGACCTGGCTTCGGACTCCTGCATGTTCTCTGGGGCTGCAGCATCTAGGACACTCTGGGCGGCGCCTGCCGCATCTTTTTGGCAGCCAACCGGCTAGATCCTACCTCGTTCTCTAGCTACAGACTGAACTTGTAAACCAGGTTAGTGACTCACAATCATAATCTTCCTCTGTTAGATTATTGTGGTCACTAACCTGTGTTTTCCCCTGTCCAGAGTTTCCTGCCTCAGGTGCCCTAGCCACTGCTACTGCAGGTCTGCAGCCCTTTGTTTGAATAAACACTTTTTGAGCACCACTCTCTGTCTTGCCTGAAAACTGGGTCCTTCTGTTCTGATTTGTGACAAGTACATTACAAATAGTATTTAGTATTATTATCGTTATCATTTCTTGGACAACTATCATCATTATTACTTCCAACTACGTGGCTTGGAACCCCGTCTTTTTTAAAGCAACACTCAAACACAGTCTGCTCATTTTATTGGCCGGAACAAACTGATGCGGAGGTCATAATATATTATATTTCCGAAGCGATCTTTGTAGTAGAATACCAAACCCAATTGCTTGTGCAAAAATTACTTCCAATACGCTATTTAGCGTTCCTTATTATGAATCTCTGAAAATTAGGAAACTAACTGACTTAACCTAACTAAATCAGAGTTACTACAATGAATACAATGAAAATTACTTTTATTTGTTTTACTAATGACAGGAACTTGACAGAAAGCAGCAGACTGGGATTGTGAAATTATTGTTTTTAAACTGATTACTATGCTTTACTTTAAATCTACATGTTCAAATGGGGGAAGTGAGAAACATGGTGCAAACCAGAGTTTTTACCTGACTGCTAAAGAGCGTTTATATTGCGAATGACCTGCTCTGAAGAAACCAGGCATCCGTTGTTTATTGTTTTAGTCTGCATCTATTCTCTTAGTGACGACTGTTTCTTCAACAGAAGACAATGAGAAATGATTCACCTTTCACCCAGTCACAAATGTTTTATCAAAAATACGCGCCAAAATTTGGCAATATTGTGCCAATTGAAAAAAAACATAATTTCACCATATCTGTGCTTCCATTAAATAAGAAATTAAAATCCGACATGAATACGTTTGCTTATTCTATAACATGTTGCTATCATCTTCCTGCTACTTCCTGTTGTCTTCATCTCTTTTTCCAACCGTAACGGCTGGTTTGTCTATCATGTGACTTGTATGAAAAAAAAAACCAATCAACTGCAATTTTTTGTTAAGGAATGAAGCAATTTTGGCAATTTGCACAGATTTTTGTTGTCGGCCAGAGAAAAGTAACTGTAAGTAGTGCTGAAAAGACAAGTTTATTTAAAAACTAATAAGAATCTGAAGCTCCAGGGATATCAGATCTTGGTGAGCACAAATTGTCAGAAACAGAAGTACTGCAGAAAACCTCTCTGAGAAAACAGTTCTGGTTAAACTACAGGAGCGCCGCTAAATGGTGACGATGATGTTTGCCTTATGAAACGGCAGCAGTTGCTGAACATTGACCTGACAGGAATGAGTGGAGCCCCAAAAATGGACATGAGCCATTGTTAAGCCTACAGTCAAGGCTGAGCAGGTGACATCAGAGTCAAAATAGGTCCCTGAATCCTCCCGACAGCTGTGAGGCTTCCATCCAGGGCCCGGCGAGAATGGAATGCACCCGAGAGAAAAGGAATCAGACGGGCTCAGTTTGCAGCGCTGCATTCAAGCTGCTTCTGTGCTTTACATCTCACATCCACCGCTTCTGACAAAACCTTCATGTAGCTTTAATAGAATTACAAAAAAAGTTAAAAAGCAATCCACCGGACTTGGTTTCCAAGTTTGAAGACGTTTTGCTTCCCATCCAGGATGCTTTTTCAATTTAAAATGTCAGAATTAAACATGCAAATTCAAGCAGAGATGTTTTAATAGAACCTTTAATAGAACCATGCAATGCATCATCTTTATTGTTGATGCTGCCAGATTGATGACAGGTTATTTTTAAGACTCTACTGGATTCCATTGACAAACTCATATCTGTAAAACTAAAAAACATTTCTTTAAGACTCAGTGTAATTACTATAAACAGGTACGCTTCCTCTGTGTCCCAGAAGGAAAATCCCTGTTAGAACGTTCTTCCCTCAGCTTTTTGAAGACTGTTACTCACATCAGCAGCCTTTTTGTCGGCGACTTCCAGTTTTTCCTGGGCATCCTTCAGAGCTTCAGAATATTTATCCAGCTCATCCTCTGTCCCCTTGAGCTTCTTCTGCATCTGCAGGAGCTCATCTTCATGCTGTAAAAGATCAAAAACTTTAGAAGGCGGTGGGATTATTTAGAGATATTATAGATATAAGAACATTGTAAGATTTCTGTTGGTTGTGGTGAAACCTTTTCGATGTTTTTTTTAAGATTTCAAAAAGTTTATCTAATCACTGATTTTGTTTGCAGAAGGATTTTATCAAAAATAACTGATAACAGTCACATCTACAGCTTTAACCAGAGGTCTGCTGGAAAAGACATGGAGTGACAAGTTAACCATAGATACACTGCATTAAATAGGCTTTTGTTTTTTTTCTAAAATCACTCAAAAAGATAAGTGCATGTTGTTTAACCTATATTGCAGTGTTAAATATTTTTCTAACAGCACTAAAACCCTTTCTAAGCCATCAAGTTGGACGAACTTTCTGGTTTTTGAGGTAAGTTCAGTTTCTTAATGAATTAAACTGAGAATTTTTTTTTTTTTTGCTCCAGAAACAAAATGGAAGACCTGTTAAAAAAGTGTTTTTTTTCTTTTAGTTTCACTCCTGTAGACTTTTCTTAAGTGAAACTGTTTGAAAAGCCCTAAATTGATTGGTGAGAATTTCCACTGTACTGTATGTGTTTCAGAACCTCCACCTGCCGTCCTGACTGACCTGTTTGCTCCTCTCCTCGGCTGCTTTCTTGTCCGCCTCAGCTTGTTCGGCTCGATCCAATGCATTCTCCTTGTCCAACTTCAGCATAAGCATCTTCTTTTTGACGGCTTCCATGTTTGCTGTAGGACGGTGTCTGCAGACAGAACCGAAAAGACCAAGATGAACGTCTGCAGGAGAGTGAAGCTGGTAGCCTGGCAATAACTGGAGGACAAAGCAAACTAAAGATGACAGCGGCTCATTTATATGACAGACACTGAGAACCTCCCATCACCCCCCCCCTCCAGTTGGAGGGAGCCTCCAGTTGTCTCTCTCTGTGTGTTAGGAGCCCATAGGAACCGTGATGTTTGCCTGTGGAGAATTTAGGATTAAAGTTAGACTATCATGGTGTTTCCCAAACCCCCCAACAAACATGCACACACTGCCCCCCTCTCCGCCACACACACACCATGGGAACCACTTGGTTAACAAATAGACAACAAATTAAGACTTTAAACAAAACAACAGCAGGTTGCTTCAGACGTTAACATTTTAAGAGAATTTATTAAACCTGAGTTATCATATTAAGGCACTTTAGTTAAAATAATCTACATCTATTAAAGGAAAAGTCCAGTCAGCAAGGAAAAACCAATGGATCATTATCTATACCTAAAACGTTTGCAGTGATTTAATGGATTTAGTGTTAATCAGTAAAAAGAATGAAAACAACATTTCTCGGCACAATCCATGAGTCTGGGAGCAGCCATTTTTGCCCAAATATAGTAGCCCCTCCCTCCTGCCATCTTCCAGCAGTGACGTCACGGTGCGGTAAGCCTAGCGCCATTCTCCCCGCTTTACAAGCTAAATCAATGGGAACTACTAGACACATCTGCAATCAACAACAATTATTGAAGATTTCCAGAGGACTTCACCATTGAAATTCACCAGAGCTATAGTGAAACTGACAATGCCCACGTGCATGGCAGCTGGATGTTGTTGAAGAATGTTTTCAAGATGACTTGGATAATAGCGCGTTGTGACAAACACCAGATACAGCACTGGGACTTGATCAACAGCCGATACCGCACCGTGACGTCACAAACCAGTAGGTGGCAGTAGTGTTCTTTGACAAACATGGATGCCTCCAGTAAAGCACATTCACATGAAAATTACTCTGAATTAAAAAATACTTATCATTTAGAGAACAGTATTTAATCATTTCATACTTAAAGTACTTTAAGAAGTTCGTATTCTGAACGTGACCGGACTTTTGCTTTAAAATTCCTCAGTATGATCTTTCATTGCAACCATAAAGCAAATACATTTCATTAGAACTGTTTGTGATTGCAGCCCATCACTGTGAAGCAGGAAAAAGAAGCATCTCATTGTTTTGCTTCTAAATAAAAACCTAAAATTTTCCCCCTGAAATTTCAGCCTCTACAGCTGCAGGAGTTTTCTGAGTTTTTCAGAACCACATTTGAACATCTACACACACTATAGCCGTCATTCACAACAACTCAATGGAGAGGATCTTTAAATGTTGACTTTACCTTTCCAACATGAAAATGCTTTAAATAACTCTTTCCCTTTCAGGTCATGCTGCATGTGGAAGGTTTCTGTCTTGTTGGAAGGCGGACCTCCATCTCAGTCTTGTGTCATTTCAGCATATCTTCTTCCATCTTCAGATTCCGGCTGTGCCTGATGAAGAATCTCTAAACAGATGGTGAAGCCACCAGTTAATTGTCACATTTTGCTCCTATCTGACCAGAGCGCCTTCTTCATATTTGTTTCTTAACATGGGGCTTGTGACTAACTGCAAACCAGACTTCTCATCTTGCTTTCTACATGGCTTCATTCTTGCAACAACCATCCTCGTCCATCAGAATGCATGTCAGAACTTAACCCTGCTGTAGCGCTCTCCCTTTCTACAGTGGTTATTATTTGAGGTTTTTTTTTTTTCAATGAAAAAACAATGGAGCAATTTGAAACGAAGAGCGCTGAAATTGATGATGTAGAAATCACAAGAGGCAATAAAGCTGAGGAGGACCAAATGGAGGATGAGGGAAGAGATAGCGGAGGAAGAACACTCCCACAGGGACATCTGATCCTACCCCCCCACGCTGCTTACAGACAAATGAATCTACTGATGGACTCTCTCTTTACTGTGAGTCTCTCCTGAGGCTGAGTGGAGATGGTGGCTGACTCCTGAACCAAACTGCTGCAAGAACACACCGTTCTGCAACATTTCTGGTTTTCCAGGAAAGGTTGAGATGCCAGAGACCAGAAGAGTGGAGCATCTGAGGACAAAGAACTTCTGCTACAGGCCTGACCTGCTAAGCTGATGAATACTAGAGACAACATAACCTCTTCCAAACTCAATTTTCAATTCAATTCAGTTTATTTCTACAGCGCCAATTCATATCATGTCATCTCAAGGAACTTTCCAGTTCACCGGATCATCCAGTTAGATTGATTGATCAAAGTTTTCTATCTAAGGAAAACCAGCTGATTGCATCGACTCATCGACTCTTCAGCAATCCCTCACACTAAGCATGCTTGTAGCGACAGTGGAGAGGAAAAACTCCCTTTGAACAGGAAGAAACCTCCAGCAGAACCAGGCTCAGTGTGAGCGGCCATCTGCTGAGGCCCACTGGGGTTCAAGGAGACAGAAGCAGACATAGAAAAAGAAGCATAGATACAAAAAGCAACTGTAAAAGGCGGCCCCGTCCAGGAAACACACAGCCAGGCAGACGAGCTCTGAACCAGCTCCCATGTCAGAGGATGAAGAGAGCACATCCAGTTAGTCACAGTCAGAGAAACAGGACTACACTGGAAAACAGGCCAAGCTCCAACATCTAGAAACAAAGGTGTAGATGGCAGCAGCACAGCTGATATTTCTCTCCAGGATGGAGTCACAGTCATCAAATCAGCAGAGGTTACAGGTCTGGAAAAGATAGGGAAAGAATTTCCTGCAAAACAATTTGGATTTGTTTACTGTTGTTTAAGGCAAGCAAACATGTTGGTAAGGCAAGGCAAGGCAAACTTATTTGTATAGCACAATTCAGTACAAAGACAATGCAAAGTGCTTTACGTGATTAAAATATAGGAAAATAAAACGGAATCAAAGCAAGTAGGGAAAAAAAAATAAAATAAAAAATTCTGAAACAAAAAAGAAAATTAAAAACAGTTGGACTAAAGAAAATAAGAAAGTTGATTTAATGATGTTTCAGTTGAACTGTTTAACTAGAACAGTCGAAGGCAATCCTAAACAAATGTGTTACACCAAAGTGACATGTTTTGAGCTGTTATTTATAAATCAAAAACAAACATTATTTCACTAAGGGGTTAAACACCAATATAATGCAAATAACGTGTTTCCTCATATACTCATCACATTTATAAAAATATGACCAGAGTCCTTGAAGAGGAGTCCCCTCATGTCTATTAGCTACGAGCTCGATCACAGAAGGTTAAGAAACGATTAACTAAAGCTTTTTTATTTCTGATTAAGCAAATCATTTCACAAATACTATCAGATCTGCATTGTGAATTGGTTTGCATGCATTCCTTTCTGTGTGTGTTTCCTGTTTTGTCAATATCGCTCTGGGAATCGCTGTCCCATAGCTAGATGAAAGCCGAACACATTCATTTTTACTAGCAGATCATTATGACTGTTGTCAAAATGTTCCGCTTGGTACTTGTATACGAAACTTTATTGAAAATGATTTAGGGAGTGAAATCATACACAACAGAGATTGAGACGGAAAGAGAGGTTAGAAAGAAACAGGGGATAAGAACTAAGGAGAGAGAAAGAGAAATAGAGGCAGTAAAGAGAGCATGAAAATAGAGAAAATAAAACACAACAACAAAAATGTCCACACAGAAGATATACAATAACTAGAAGTCTGCTTCCACATCTGTATGAGATGAGAGGGGAAAAACCAGCGAACATAACAGCAGCAAAACAAAGACAACAGACAACCAAAGTATACATCAATGAAAGCTTCCAGAGCAGCAGGTTTCCCTTAAATATCCATGAGTGTGGAAGGAAAACCTACGGTGATTACATAATATTATTCAGGGTCAGTGGCGCTACCAGGGGGTGGCCATGGCCACCCTGTGCAATGCCCTGGCCAAGCTACTGGCCACCCCACTCCCCAGTGTCATTTGTAGTATAATGTACAGCCAGCGACGTAACATTTAAAATCATACAATAAACCATGACCAGGTGTTTACTTAAGTCTTTATGATTTCTGCAGCCAGGTTCACCACAATAGTAGATTCAAACCCTGAAATTAAGGCTTTAGTTTCAGTGGCCACAACAAAATTTTTAGTGGCCCCATCTGTCCCCTATCTGTAGCTGTAGCTTAGTATTTAGTATTAGTTTGTCTCTGTGTCCAATCTGAACCTTCATTAACCTATTATTTCCGAACATATGTTTGTAATTTTCAATTATATTTATCCTGTGGTTAAAATTTGTGTATTCCCTGCTCAGAGCTTTGGGATTACTGATCCCTCCACTGCAGGCCAGTTGTAACCCAGGTGTAAACTTTAACTTCCATTCCCTAAATCTCCTGCATTCCACTCCCTGGCCCCTTTACCTCTCAAATGTTACAATAGGTTTTCTTGCCAGACTACCTCACAGCCAATCGCTGTTGAGTATCAGGGTCACATGTACTGCCACAGCCGGTTTGCTAAGTATAAGAGCGGGTGTGGCGAAGTATGAAAGATTAGGAGGCGTTGAAAGGAGAGCTGAAGCCAACTCCTACCATTTGTGTGATATATAAACTGTGGAGTTGGTCAGGTTTGGATGGTGAGCTGAAGATTCTGGCCTAGAGCCTAAGAAAGATGGCACTTGTGGTGTGTGAAGACCTCTGGTTCTACTGCCAGGCTGGTAGGAGGCTGCTTGCAGCAAATGAACAATTTAGTTTCCACGCTGTTCAGACTTTTTGTCAGCCCATGACCTGTACTACACTAATTACTTTATAAGTAACGTGCTTGGGACCTTTGAAAAATCTGTGAAACTGTGGGATTGATACTTTTTGTGTTTTTTTATTTTTTTTTTATGTTATTTTTTGTGCAGTTTTTTATATGGCCATTTGGATGCTGTCACTGTAAATACAAGGCACTCGCAACTGCAAAGAAAATCTTCTCCTCCAGGTGTGCCAGGCTCAGGTGGAGAGCAGCAGAGATGGCGTCCTCAGTGGAGCGGTTCCGTTGGTAACTGGAACTGGAACGGGTCGAATGTTGGCGGCAGACTGGAGACGATGTGTTCTTTAACCAGCCTTTGGAAGCACTTTGTCACGATTGGATTCAGTGCGACAGGCCGGTAATCATTGAGTGAGGTGACCTCAGGCTTCTTTGGGACTGGAATAATGGAGGCAGACTTTCATCATTTTCAGCAATAGAGTTGATTCCTTCCCACTATCATCTCAACCCCCATCGCTATGCATGGGACCAAAACATCTCGCCTGGTCAGCAAGGCCAACAATGACCCTTAACATATCGGGTATTGTATGTCAAGAAACAGGACAGATGGGCCCAGTATTTAGGCGAGACAGACAGTGGGAAGTTTCAAGATGTTTAATGACAAAAACAAACAGAACAGAACAGAAACTTAACGCGGGCTGCTGTGGGTCAGCGGACTGGCAACGGCTGCGGGGGAAGGCAGAGCATCAACCATCACTGGCACTCTGGTTGTAGGAGAAACACAGGTAAGTAACCATAATATTCTGACAGAAGATGATTATCCATGTGAATGACTTACCTGGTTTAACAGTTCAGTTCATCCTCTCGGGTAAGGCAGGATCAGCCGATGCACTGCCAACGAGATGCGGTGTTGAGCCGTCCAGAGTGTCCCCAATGCAGCAACCCCCGTGAGCAGACAGGAGGCCGATCCAGGTCAGGGAAACAGTTCAGAACAGGACCATTCTGAGATAGAAGAGTCCGGTGCCCAGTCAGGGGTTCCGATCCAAACAGGAACTGACAGATCCAGGATTCCGGGAATCCACAGAGCGCCCAAGCAGAGGAACTCAGTTCCATGAGTCAAACAGCAAGCTCACAGAGACATGCGAGCCCAGTGGTTGTGAGGAACAGAGACAAGACATGGTAACAGGATAACTGCAGAACTTTAAACTGGCTCCATCCAGGAGCCAGGATCACAGGACTTAAAACTTGCTCTCCCCGCACACCAAGCCAAAACCAAGAGGGCTCCTCAGAGAAGAGCCAGGACAGGATCAAGAGCCAGGAGACAAACACCACACCCTCTCAATCCACTGGCCTCGAGTGGAACATGAACCATGGAAACAACTCAAACTAACAACACAGGGAAAAACATGGAACAAACAATAATGATCTGGCCCTGACAGCTGGGCTGAGCCATATATGAAGCAGCGGGAGCAGATGGATAAAATCAATGATAATTAGAGAGCAGGGAGGGTATGGCAAGGGAAAGAAATGAGTAATTAGATCAACCACCGGGGCTGCAATCCTGACATTGCAGTCTGACAACGACAACGACCTCCCCATTAATAAGGGGTGGACCCGTTCTTTCGGTCCAGATTTCTAAGCCATAACCAGGCTTTGTTGGGCTACTCTATAAAGCTTGGAACTCAACGCTACTTCAGACATTTTGAATTGTAAAAGCTTCCTGGATGGGAAGCGAAACGTCTTCAAACTTGGAAAACAAAGTCCAGTGGTTTGTTTTTTTTTTTTAGACTGACTTTGACCTGGATGACTGAGAATCTTCACCAGCCTGAATATTTAAACCATTCTGGGAAAAGTTTGCTTGGAATCATCAAAAATAGGTAATTTATTTTTGGCAAGACCGTCATTTTTATTGAAGCAGTCTGACCAATAAGTGATTTGGGTAGGAATTTCCATCTAGCTAGATCATCTTCCACTTTTTTTTTGATAGTGGGGTTTTGGGTTAATTTTATTAACCCAAAACCACTTTAACACCTAATTATTTTACATTCCCTGACTGTAGTTGTATCTTGAGGGCCTTTTGGAAAATACAATTAATAGGTTGGACCGTGGATTTTAACCAATTTATCAGGTAATCTGAGATTCTTGAAAAAGATTTTAACAATTGAATTAATAGAGACAGCTAGGTAGAAATGCAAAAAAACACTTCCAGTTAACTCAATCAAATGTTGATGTTGTGATTTATTAGATTTATTAATCGATGTACATTGGTAGATGAATGCCTTCCCTTTATTTAACCAGTTTAAATACATTCCGATTGCTCTGAATTAGTTCAAAACTGATTTGATCTACTTCCAAATTCTTTAGTTCTCAGACATTAAATCCATGCCCAACTGTGATATCACTAAATCTTTTTTTTATATTATTTTCCTTCACGTAGGCCTACATAGTAGCTTATTTGAGTCTCACTAGTTTAGTTAAGAGTTTTTAAGTAAATTATGTTTGGCTTTTGAAAAGAATTTCAATTTTTGTTGATAGATTTTTTTATGGAATTTATTCCATATATTGTTTGACAATGAGTACGATTTACATTTAAATTTTTTTGTCCAAACACTCAATCAATATGATAGTCTGAATATTATGTGCTTAAATAACATATTTCCCCCCCCTACTTTGGTGAGCTTTGAGTATGTTATTATTGCATAACAGTTACAACAACTCAAAGATGCTTCACTGTCACTTTAAATAGTTGTTTCTTAACTTTGGTTTAATTTTTATTGCATGTTAGCTTCTGTTAATGGTGTTTTTTAAGCTCTAGCTGTCTAGCTCTAGGTGTTTGTTTCATCAGATGGCTCATAAACTTTGAAGCAGCGAGTCAGGGTGGCATTATCTAAATATTCACCATTCTAAAGCAATACAATAAACCAGCTCTGGTGAAGTAAAGGCCAATTTATATGCAGACCTTAAGCGGAAGTTCGCAGACAAAAAGCAACTGTGATTGGTCCTTGGTATGCCTTCTGGCTGTCTGTGTGCTCATCCTTCTGATTTGGTGCCAGGGCGCGCCATTTTTAAAAACCGAGGAGCAGTGATTGGACTAACGGCGCTGAAATTAACGGCCGTTACCTTGTTTTAGTAACGAGTAATCTAACTAATTACTTTGACTGTAACTATAACGCAGTTTCCATTGCCGACACCCCGTTACTGCGCGTTACTCAGGTCGCACAATGAACCTTTTTTTCATGATAGGACTCGTGCGCGCCTTGTCATGAGAGAGGGGAGGATGAGAATGGCTGATGTATAGTGAGATTCCGTCTGTCAGTTGGGTAGGTGGGTGTTTCCGCTGGCGGGTGTTAACGTACAGCACACACAGAGAGATGGAGAGTGAGGATGACTCCAGCAGCAAAACAGCGTTTTCCAGATGGAAATACCGGTGTTACGTCGAGCTGCGTTTCCCCATCACATACGGTTTCCTCTGCATCTCCGCATGCAGCGCAGGCGGCACGATTCACCGCGCAAGCGACAGGAAACGCGCATGCTCGCTAAAGGCGCGCAACAGTCGCCCTGTGCTCGCGCCACAGGGGAACTATGGAGAGCGTGAACGATCAAATGAAAGGGAGAAATCTGGATGGATGGATGGATGGATGGATGGATGGATGGATGGATGGATACTCTGCCTTTTCAACCTACTGTAATTTTTATTTTAAACATTATTTGATGGCCTTTGTGGCAGGGATGGAGATCCATATTTTATGTCACACACAGAGTATAGATCTAGATAGATAGATAGATAGATGTTGCAGTATCTACAACAACCCAAACACACAGGATTTCAGAATTAGACATCCCCAGTTATTAATTTCACCAGATCTGAAAGCCCTGTTAAAAAACTTCACATCTCGTTCCCCCCTGATGTCATTTACGTTGAGTTGCAATAAATGCTAAACTCTCTGCAGGTTCTTGTCTTTGTCGTCCGCTCTATTCAGCTGGCTTTGGAAACACACGGCGAGAAGGTGGGGGCTGGGTGGTGAGGGTTACGGGGGCGAGAAACGCAAAAGTAACGCAATAGTTACTTTTACTAGTAACTAGTTATTGTGGAGTAACTCAGTTAGTAACTCAGTTACTTTTTGGGAGAAGTAACTAGTAACTATAACTAATTACTTTTTCAAAGTAACGTGCCCAACACTGCCGAGGAGTAATAACAACAATGGATAACCACAATGAAAGGTTGATCGAGGAGGTTCGGAAATACAACCACTTGTATGATGCCTCAGACATGTTGTTTTAGAAAATAAACACTCCCGCTGGCACCGCCGAAGAAGTTCTCGTGACTATCCGCCGAAGTTCTTGAATAGGCTCCCCCTAGTGCTTTGGTGGGAAACTGCTGTGCGTCCCTAGAAATTCCAGACCGATGTTGCAGAAGCATACCAGCAAAACTGGTTCGCAAGCAGTTGCAAGAGACACCTGCTGTGTGCGGTTGAAGAAGTATAATCTGCCCTTTAGTCTTCCTGTGTTTATTCTGTAGGTTCCAGTCCAGCCAGACCTAAACACAGCATCAAGCCAGCGTTGCACAGGTGAAACAAAAGGTGATCTCCATGTGTGATAAAAATAACATCTTTGAATTATGATGTTTTTACTCATCATAAATTGGAATGTTTTAGGAAAATGAGCACATATTTAGGTCAGCTTGTTTAACTAGATGGGATCCCTTCAAGGCTTTGGTTTGTAGTTTAAATGTCTTATCTCTGGATCTGATAATTGGAAATTGGCTTGCTTTCCAGTGTAGTCCTGTTTCTCTGACTGTGACTAACTGGATGTGCTCTCTTCATCCTCTGACATGGGAGCTGGCTCAGAGCTCGTCTGCCTGGCTGTGTGTTTCCTGGACGGGGCCGCCTGTGGAGCTGGTTGACAGTTGCCTTTTGTATCTATGCTTCTTTTTCTATGTCTGCTTCTGTCTCCTTGAACCCCAGTGGGCCTCAGCAGATGGCCGCTCACACTGAGCCTGGTTCTGCTGGAGGTTTCTTCCTGTTCAAAGGGAGTTTTTCCTCTCCACTGTCGCTACAAGCATGCTTAGTGTGAGGGATTGCTGAAGAGTCAATGAGTCGATGCAATCAGCTGGTTTTCCTTAGATAGAAACTTTGAATCAATCTGACTGGATGATCTGGTGAACTGGAAAGTGACCTAAGATGACATGATGTGAATTGCTGATATAGAAATATACTGAATTGAATTAACACAAAGAAATAAATCCCACAAGAATGGATTTAAACTACTCTGCTTCTGGAAAATTCATTGTTCGAATAATGTTTATTTAATATATATAGTATCCCATAGCAACAACAAGGGTAAGATTTTAAAATAGCTAGAGATTAAAGGAAAAGAATGAAAATGTTTGCCTCCTGGTTTTACTGATTGGAGTCCATCATGCAGCTTTCATTTCAGTGCTGTTCATAGCTTTCATGGACTGATTTCTAGGCACAGCCAAGGGCCACAGGGGTCTGGTCTGGTTGGGGGACCTGATTTTGTCTTTGCTCTTTGTTTTGCTTCTCCTCCACAGCAAGAGGAGACAGCTGAAGGGGCTCAGACATTTGTTGAGCATGATTCCCCCTGGATGCATCCTTCTGGAGGTGGTTCATTAGGAGGAGGCCCAGGGGACGATCAGGGCATGGTGGAGGGACGGTCTCTAGGCTGGCCCTGGAACACCTCAGTGTTCACCCATAGCGGATGTCAGAGGTGTCTGAGAAGAGGGGAGTCTGGCAAACGGCTGCCCTACGATCAAAGGCTGGATAAGCAGATGATGGATACCTGTCATTTAATGTTTTTGGTACACATTCACACCAGCCTTTATTTTTCTTACCTAATCTAAAATGTCCATTTCCCAATTTGGTTCTATAGATTACATAGTTGGAAGTTTCTTCTGGATGGTGTTTTATGCTTTATGGCAGAGTTGGTCCTCCATATACAGCTCTATCTACAGCATATTTAAAGTGGGGCAAAAAAGTATTTAGTCAGCCACCAATAGTGCAAGTTCTCCCACTTAAAAAGATGAGAGAGGCCGGTAATTTTCATCATAGATATACCTCAACTATGAGAGACAAAATGAGAAAAAAAAATCCAGAAAATCACATTGTCTGATCTTTAAAGAATTTATTTGCAAAATATGGTGGAAAATAAGTATTTGGTCAGTTACAAACAAGCAAGATTTCTGGCTCTCACAGACCTCTAACTTCTTCTGTAAGAGGCTCCTCTGTCCTCCACTCGTTACCTTCATTAATGGCACCTGTTTGAACCCGTTATCAGTATAAAAGACACCTGTCCACAACCTCAAACAGTCACACTCTAAACTCCACCATGGCCAAAACTAGAGAGCTGTCAAAGGACACCCGAAACAAAATTATAGACCTGCACCAGGCTGGGAAGTCTGAATCTGCAATAGGTAAACAGCTTGGTGTGAAGAAATCAACTGTGGGATCAATTATTAGAAAATGGAAAACATACAAGACCACTGATAATCTTCCTCGATCTGGGGCTCCACGCAAGATCTCACCCCGTGGGGTCAAAATGATCACAAGAACGGTGAGTAAAAATCCCAGAACCACACGGGGGGACCTAGTGAATGACCTGCAGAGAGCTGGGACCAAAGTAACAAAGGCTACCATCAGTAACACACTACGCCGCCAGGGACTCAAATCCTGCAGTGCCAGACGTGTCCCCCTGCTTAAGCCAGTACATGTCAAGGCCCGTCTCAAGTTTGCTAGAGAGCATTTGGATGAACCAGACGATGACTGGGAGAATATCATATGGTCAGATGAAACCAAAATAGGACATTTTGGTAAAAACTCTACTCGTCGTGTTTGGATGAGAGAGAATGCTGAGTTGCATCCAAAGAACACCATACCTACAGTGAAGCACGGGGGTGGAAACATCATGCTTTGGGGCTGTTTTTCTGCTAAGGGACCAGGACGACTGATCCGTGTGAAGGAAAGAATGAATGGGGCCATGTATCGTCAAATTTTGAGTGAAAACCTCCTTCCATCAGCAAGGGCATTGAAGATGAAACGTGGCTGGGTCTTTCAGCATGACAATGATCCCAAACACACCGCCCGGGTAACGAAGGAGTGGCTTCGTAAGAAGCATCTCAAGGTCCTGGAGTGGCCTAGCCAGTCTCCAGATCTCAACCCCATAGAAAATCTTTGGAGGGAGTTGAAAGTCCGTGTTGCCCAGCGACAGCCCCAGAACATCACTGCTCTAGAGGAGATCTGCATGGAGGAATGGGCCAAAATACCAGCAACAGTGTGTGAAAACCTTGTGAAGACTTACAGAAAACGTTTGATCTCTGTCATTGCCAACAAAGGATATATAACAAAGTATTGAGATGAACTTTTGTTATTGACCAAATACTTATTTTCCACCATATTTTGCAAATAAATTCTTTAAAAATCAGACAATGTGATTTTCTGGATTTTTTTTTCTCATTTTGTCTCTCATAGTTGAGGTATATCTATGATGAAAATTACTGGCCTCTCTCATCTTTTTAAGTGGGAGAACTTGCACTATTGGTGGCTGACTAAATACTTTTTTGCCCCACTGTACATGCATGAAATGTCCCTTTCATGTTGCCTTAACTGCTGTATGTCAAGTTACTGAGGAACAAATGGGGTAAATGTGTGTTCAGAGTAAACAATACATGGATGTCTGGTACCTTATTCGGGTGCCTTGACCCATTTATTTCTACTGTGTAGTTCTGCTCACTTTAGAACAGCTCAGTCCATAGATCTCTGATGGGAAACTTTTTCTTTCTATAGTTTCTTCTTGTGCAAATGCTGCAAAGCTCCCTCTCTGACAGTCAATCTCACACATCTGCCACTCAGCACCTGTGTCTTACCTTAATACCTTTCCTGTCATGAGGCCCCTCTAGAAGTAGTGTTATCATTCTTCTATCTCCTATTAAGTGAGATCACATTGTACGATGTATTATTAATATGAACTGTTTCACATGAAACACTAGTACTGTACATACTATTCTCACCAAACTGTGATAACTGATCAAATTCAGTGTAAACAAATGCCATATGTTGCCACCCCTAAAAAATTCCTGCCCCCCTCTTGCCACCCCATAAATATTTTTCTAGATCCGCCCCTGCCCACACCATGACACCACCACCACCAGCCTGAACCGTTAATACAAGGCAGGATGGATCCATGCTTTCTTGTTGTAGACGCCAAATTCTGACCCTACCATCCGAATGTTGCAGCAGAAATCGAGACTCATCAGACCAGGCAACGTTTTTCCAATCTTCTATTGTCCAATTTCGATGAGCTTGTGCAAATTGTAGCCTCAGTTTCCTGTTCTTAGCTGAAAGGAGTGGCACCCGGTGTGGTCTTCTGCTGCTGTAGCCCATCTGCCTCAAAGTTGGACGTACTGTGCGTTCAGAGATGCTCTTCTGCCCACCTTGGTTGTAACGGGTGGTTATTTGAGTCACTGTTGCCCTTCTATCAGCTCCAACCAGTCTGGCCATTCTCCTCTGACCTCTGGCATCAACAAGGCATTTCCGCCCACAGAACTGCCGCTCACTGGATGTTTTTTCTTTTTCGGACCATTCTCTGTAAACCCTAGAGATGGTTGTGCGTGAAAATCCCAGTAGATCAGCAGTTTCTGAAATACTCAGACCAGCCCTTCTGGCACCAACAATCATGCCACGTTCAAAGTCACTCAAATCACCTTTCTTCCCCATACTGATGCTCGGTTTGAACCGCAGGAGATTGTCTTGACCATGTCTACATGCCTAAATGCACTGAGTTGCCGCCATGTGATTGGCTGCTTAGAATTAAGTGTTAACGAGCAGTTGGACAGGTGTACCTAATAAAGTGGCCGAGTAGCTTTGCCTCGTCTGTTCCTGTTTGGCTGTGACGTCATCCAGGAAAGAAACATCAGCTGTGCTGCTTCCATCAACACCCTTGTTTGTAGATGTTGGAGATCGGCCTGTTTTCCAGTGTGGTCCTGTTTCTCTGGCCGTGGCTGGGTGGATGTGCTCTCTTCGTCCTCTGGCATGGGAGCTGCCTTGGAGCTCGTCTGCCTGGCTGTGTGTTTCCTGGACGGGGCCGCCTTTTACAGCTGCTTTTTGTATCTCTGCTTCTGTCTCCTTGAACCCCAGTCGGCCTCGGCAGATGGCCGCTCGCACTGAGCCTGGTTCTGCTGGAGGTTTCTTCCTGTTCAAAGGGAGTTTTTTTCCTCTCCACTGTCGCTACAAGCATGCTTAGTGTGAGGGATTGTATTTGAGTCAATGAGTCAATGCAATCAACTGGTTTTCCTTAGATATAAAACTTTGTATCAATTTGACTGTATGATCTGGTTGAACTGTAAAGTGCCTTGAGATGACATGTGTTGTGAATTTGGCGCTATATAAATAAACTGAATTGAATTGAATTGTTTTTCTTTTTCCTTCTTCCAGGAACCTTGGAAGGTCAAATGTACTAGAAAGCTTTGTTTCTTTGGGTGAATTTTCTGCCTTAAGCAGTAATAACCTGGAGGTGGGGTTCAATATGTATAAACCAGGGGGGGTTTGGGGGCATGCATAGTAGAAGAAATGAAAGAAAAAGAAAGCCAGCTGGTGGAATCTCAGTATACAAGATAGCATTTTCCTGCCATTTAAAGACCTTTGAATGAAATATCCTTGATGTTTTTTTTGTTTTTTTTTAGTTGAATCTTCTTGTTGTAGTAAAAGGCTTCAAAACCTGTTTTCTGTTTCTGAAAGCTACTTGAAAAGAATGAACTGGACTGCTGAACTGGATTTTGCTGCTATATTGCTGCAGTGATTCAAGATAAAATAAAAAAAATAATAAAATAGACTTTATTGATCTCACAGTGGAGAAATTAACTCTTTGCATTTAACCCATCCCTTTGGGAGCAGTGGGCTGCCACTGTGCAGCGCCCGTGGAGCAGTTGGGGGGGGGGGGGGGTCACTCTGGAAGTTTTGTGGCCAGTAGTTATTAATTCATCTAGATTTGTATTACAAACACTTAACAAATGATATAAAATCTTAATCTGTGTAACTGTGTTTGTCCTCATAAAGATTCCTCCTTATGTAGCCTGGTGGATAAAGTGAGTTGACTTTTCAATTGAACTATTCAAGTTCTCCAAAATATCATCTTTCTTCCAGGAAAAAATAAAAAAAAAACACTTTCTTCCAGTTTCTTCCACTTCAACTGGAAGAAACAAGAATCTAGACCTGCTACAATAAAGATTCCATCAGAATCACCATTAAAAAAACAAAACAACCATTCTCAAAGAAAGCAAACCTTTTACAAGCTTGCATCTTTTTTAGTGTAGTTCGGTATGGACCGCTTTGGTTCTGGTTCTGAACCATAAAGCAGGAAAGACGCCCTGTTTGATTTCACTCCCATCCCTCCTCTAATCAGAAAATTTCCTTCAATGTATCAATGCATCTGCTAAGTAAGGATGGATTAAGAACTCCTAAAATAAATGCTTAAATCCATCCTAATTGAAATGTTCAGTTTTATGTTTCTCAACCTTTTTATTTTAAATGACATGTAAAGACAAATGGGACGAAAGTTGGAAACCACATCAAGCACAATGGGAACTGAACTGCTTGTGTTGGTATGCCTGCCCAGTAACAGTAATCCAACACCTGACCTGTAATGACTATTACTGGATCTCTCTAGGGGATGGATTAGTAACAGGACCACCAGGGTGGATACGTCACTCCTTCCTCTGTTGGCCCAGCTCAGGTTATTAATAAACATCATTTGGCTGACATTGTCGGGGGATTAAAATAAGCAACAATTGGCTGTCAATTGAATGTGAACGCAGAGGAGCATGTGCTTGTAGCCATCAAACTGTCGATGAGTAAAGAGAAAAACTTCTCCTGGAGATGCTGTGCAGACTTTCACAAGTCTTCACAGAAACGAATGACGTCATCATCATGGCGCTTGAGTGGGCCTCGTTAGCTCACTATGATGTCTTTGGATTTCATTATTTAACAAGCTCAGAGGAATTCCTTTACTGCATAGGTTTTATGCAGACGTTAGTGCCTGTCGTTCTTCTCACATCATGACACTTACATTCATGGCCAAAAGTCTTAGAATGATTCAGATGTTAATATTTAAAAAGTCTACTGATTCAGTTTTTATAACAGCAATTTACATATAGTCCAGAATGTTATAAAGAGTGATCAGCGTAACAGCAATTAATTGCAAAGTCAATATTTGCCTAAAAAATTAACTTTATCCCCCAAAGCACATTTCAACGTCATTGCAGCCCTGCCTTAAAGGAGGAGCTAACATGGTTTCAGTGATTGCTCCATTAACACAGGTGTGGGTGGTGATGAGGACAGGGCTGGAGATCAATCTGTCAGAATTCAGTCAGAATGACACTAATGGACACTTTAAAAAGAGGCTGGTGCTTGGCATCATTGTTTCTCTGCTGTGAACCATGGTTATCTCTAAAGAAACACGTGCAGTCATCATTGCACAGCACAAAAATGGCCGAACAGGTAAGAGAATGGCAGCTAGAAAGGTTGCACCTCAGTCAGCAATCTATGGCATCATCAAGAACTCAAGGAGAGAGGTTCTATTGTTGCCAAAAAGGCTCCAGGGCGCCAAGAAAGACCAGCGAGCGCCAGGACTGTCTCTGAAAAGTGTTTCAGCTGCAGGATCGGGCTACCAGCGGTGCAGAGCTTGCTCAGGAATGGCAGCAGGCAGGTGTGAGTGCATCTGCACTGTGAGGCGGAGACTCTTGGAGCAAGGCCTGGTCTCAAGGAGGGCAGCAAAGAAGCCACTTCTCTCCAGGAAAAACATCAGAGACAGACTGATATTCTGCTAAAGATACAGGGAGGGGACTGCTGAGGACTGGGGGAAAGTCATTTTCTCTCATCAATCCCCTTTCCCATTGTTTGGGACATCTGGAAAACAGCTTGTTGGAAGAAGACGAGGTGAGCGCTACCACCAGTCTGGTCTCATGCCGACTGTAAAGCATCCTGAAACCATTCATGTGTGGGGTTGCTTCTCAGCCAAGGGAGTCGGCTCTCTCACAGTCTGACCTAAAAACACAGCCATGAATAAAGAATGGAACCAGAATGTCCTCACAGAGCAACTTCTCCCAACCGTCCAAGAGCAGTTTGGTGATGAACAATGCCTTTTCCAGCATGATGGAGACCGTGCCATAAAGCAAAGCTGATATCTAACTGGCCCAGGGAACAAAACAGAGATTTTGGGTCCATGGCCTGGAAACTCCCCATATCTTAATCCCATTGAAAACTTATGGTCAATCATCAAGAGACGGGTGGACAAACGAAAACCTAGGAATTCTGATAAAAATGCAAGCATTGATTGAGCAGAATGGACGCTATCAGTCAGGATTTGGTCCAGAAGTTGATTGAGATCATGGCAGGGAGAATTGCAGAGGTCCTTAAAAGCTATTGTTACTCATAATATGATTGCAAATGTATGTTTGTATGTGATGAAAACATCTGACATGAAAACCAGAGGGCAGCAGATCATGTGAAAATCTAATATTTGTGTCAGTCTCAATACTTTTGGCCATGACTGTAGCTAGTAATCAGGCTCCATTATTGGTCCACTTTAATAAATTAGGCAAATCTAGGCCTTGATTCAATTGTTTTGATTTGTTGAAATTATTAAACAAAAGCACCAAGCAGTGTTCTATTTTTCCCCAACGATTGGATCCGTTTGTATCCAATATGGAAAAAAAAGGCTTTTCGCTACGGCTAATTTCCTCCCACGAAATGGATAATTTTGGAAAATGTCTCACAATTGAAAGGTTTGATCTCCTTAATTGATTTTAAAGTTAGATAGATTGATTTAGAAAGGACTTCTTTTAAATGTTTGGTTTTAATCCTGTCTGATGCAATTTTCTCAAAGCAGGTTTCATTTTCTAAATAGCCTTTGATGAGGATATAATGTTTTACATGTCAATTTAGCAGATTTAAGGTGAATTAAGACCTATTTTCATTGTTGTTTGGTCCAAATCATCAGTTATTTTAAAGCTGCGTCAGCACTGGTCACCTCTTGGGAAAATCCTGCAAACAGTATCGCATTTAAGGCTGCAACTAAAGATTATCTTTCATATCGATGGATCTGTCAATTTTTTCGCTCGATCGATTAATAATTGGAGAGCAAAAGATTATTTAACGGAAAAGTCCGGTCGGCAAAGAATAACCAATGGATCATCATCTATACCAAACACTAAGACGTTTGCAGTGATTTAATGGATTTAGTGTTAATCAGTAAAAAAATGAGAACAACACTTTTCGGCATGATCACTGAGTCTGGGAGCGGCCATTTTTTCCCCAAATATAGTAGCCCCTCCCTCCTGCCATCTTCCAGCAGTGACGTCACGGTGCGGTAAGCCTAGCGCCATTCTCCCCGCTTTACAAGCTAAATCAATGGGAACTACTAGACACATCTGCAATCAACAACAATTATTGAAGATTTCCAGAGGACTTCACCATTGAAATTCACCAGAGCTATAGTGAAACTGACAATGCCCACGTGCATGGCAGCTGGATGCTGGAATACATCGGGTAAAAGTGAAAAAAAAAAGAGTTATTCCACCTTTCTGATTCCTGATCCTCCACGGACGGGTTGGTCGTTGGATCGCCAACTTGAAGAGGGAGGATTCGCCATCGAACTTCTGGCCAGAGAAAAAACCCGTAATATGTAGCCAACATTTGGAAGAAGAATGTTTTCAAGATGACTTGGATAACAGCGCGTTGTGACAAACACCAGATACAGCACTGGGACTTGATCAACAGCCGATACCGCACCGTGACGTCACTAACCAGTAGGTGGCAGTAGTGTTCTTTGACAAACATGGATGCCTCCAGTAAAGCACATTCACATGAAAATTACTCTGAATCAAAAACATTTATCGAACAGTATGGAATAATTTTATATTTAAGGTACTTTCAAAAGTTTGAATTCTTTTCTTTTTCTTTAAAGAACACTTTACAAAATTAAACCACGTGAGACTCAAAAATTTTTCACTTGAGGACTTCTGGATAGAGCAGTTTGACAGACAATTTTTTTTTTCTACACTTAAATGCAAAATCTTTGTATATATTTTTACAATCTTGGTATAAATCCTGCTCTGAGTGGGTCGCTCTGTCAGCTAAAGGGATGTTTTACAAACTATACTCCAGTTAACGATAAACTGATTACTAAATTAGATAACGATTATTTCAATAATGAATTAATTGCAATGTATCAACATGATCCTGCATGGATGGAAACAGCTGCTTCTGCAACAAAAACCTTAAGAATGAGGAAAAAAATCCTGATGTGTCTGAGTAACAATCCTGTCTGAGATTGATAGAGTAGGTGATCAACGGTCAGGATTAGTTTTAAACGTGATAAGCAGCATTTCAGAGTAAAACAGAGGTTATGGAGGAAGATCAATATTGCAAAGGTTCCATCAATTTCATTTATCTGCTGAAAAGTTTTCAGCTGTTTTTCAGTAAAACATTGAACTAAAACATCTTTGTTGACTGGAGACGTTGATCCTCTAAAGAGAAAAAAGGCAGCAAGTGTTTTAGTTTCTTAACTTTATTAAATATGTCACAACATATACAGTGCATGTTGGATGAACAGATAATGTTAATAAAAGGAATGACTCAATGTTAAAAAGATCTGTGTAAATGAATCTGCTGGTCAGGAGGATTAATAGAAGTTATGGTAGCTTAAACATGTCAACAAATAAACTAAAAACAACTAATCAGCTTAACGATGGAGTAAAGGTGACTTACTGTAAGCACACAGCGAGTCAAACATAACAAAAATAAGAAAAGATCGCCACAAAAATGACAGTAAGAACAACAGGTATTAATCCCAACTGTAAGAAAATATTTCACTTTATTCTTGATGATGTCAAACTGAAATTTCCCATAAGTCTCTGCTTCAGCCCAGCTGATGCTAATATCATTAGCTGAGCTTGACGTGCTAGTTAAGCATTTGATTCAGGCGCATAGGGCTTTAGGATTTAAGTTTGAGAAACCTGAACTGCAGCAGAAATGTGGCGACCAAAGCCCCAATCAGAGGCAGGAGGAGTCAATCAGCTCGTTTATTGGATCACGTCCTTTTTTCACAATGCAGGCAAATTTTTAATGAAATTTGATTCTTCTGCGTAATTGAATGTGATTTCCTGTATGAACTGCATTCATGGCGCTTAAGTGTCCACATGTGCAGTAGAGGACGCAATGACATCATAAGTAGCGAGCGTGTTCTGTGTTAACGGAAGGAAACATGGATGGTAGTTCTAGAGCCCAACTAGTGATCTTTCATTTGTTTCCCAACCTCAACCTCAATCTTTTTAATGAGGTTTAAACTAAAGACTACCCTCTGCATCATTATCCGCCATGATTGTTGTTTTTCTTCCCATTTCGGCGTAGCAAGATGCAAATAGTGACCTTTGTTGAGTATTAGTGATGTTCAGGTCGGATGAATGCGACCTGGCCGTTCAGACACAGGTCACGTTTGAAAAGATTAGATTCGTATCGGATTCAGGCCAAGTGGACTGGGTCGCGCTGGTAAATATTGGATCTGTGTTGTTCAGACTGTCATTAACAGATCAGATCCAGGTCACATATGAGCAAAAACACGGGATTTACCAGTTATCTACACTGCAAAAAATAGAAATCAGGATAAGTCAGTTTTTCTTAAAATTGGTGTATATTTTCTTGAATCCCGGAGGTCAGTGAGACAATTTGCATTTAAAATAGGAGGAAACAATTGCATTGCATATTAAAATGCTTATTCCATTAGCAAATCATCTTATTTACCTACTCAGATTAAGGGTAAATACACTTCATTTAAAGAATTTTGTAGTTATTTCTAGAACTGTTTATATAAAAAAATCTAAGGCAAAAAACATTTTTTTAAGAGATGGTAGCAGCTGCTAAAGTGTAGAGAAATACTCTTTTCTTTACAATAATACCAAAAGGTTGCAGGCAGATAGAGCCTCTGAACCTCTCAGGGGTTTAAGGTGAAATATAGAAATAATATTGGATCTAGTTAATCTATTAAATAATGAGATCTGGAGCTCATTAAAAAATACCATTAACTTTCACTCATAATCAGATGTGGGCTGAAGCATCCAGAGGAATTCGGAGGTGTTTTCAGGACCTTTCTACAGAAATATGGCACATCTCTGACATCGACTTGGTTTTTCTCACGACTCTGTATAACTACAGCTGTGATCAACGTGAAAACACAACCAAACCAAAGAAAGGAAGAATCTCAGTCCTCAACCTTCTGTTATGTTTGGGTGTTAGACTTTGACTGATTAGAGTGAGGAGCGTTATCGGTGAAGAACCGTTTAGAAGGAGGTTTATGTTTCCGTTTGGCTCACTGAGAGCAAAAAGAACCCAAACAACCATCAAAGCTTAAAAACACAGACAAAGCAACCCAGAAACGCTGCAACATTACAATGCATTAAATAAAATCATAAAAACAAAAGAAAAAGTCCTTAAACAATCAATAAATATGAACATGTTTGCTCATTTGCACTGAGATTTGTCACAAAGAGCAATTTTTAATCAGGATAATTATCCAGGATAATAATGGGTCATTTAGTGTAAGTGGTGGATTTCTGCTATTATAACTATAATTCCAGCAGCAGCTGGTGGAGTTTTCTCCAGGGGGCGCTATGAGTTCAAAATAGATGTAGACGAAAAACCAATCAAATGTATACTAGGGTATCACACCAGTATATTTATATCAATGCCAACAACAACAAAAAAAACATTCTAAAATGTTCTGCAAAGTGCTTTAAATCAGTCCTAGCTGTCTTTATCCACGCTGAGTCAGATCCAGATGGAAAGCAGAATAAAGCATTAGGCTACGTTCAGAACGCGGGCAGCAGAGGCAGCAGAAGCAGCTGGTTTACATGCAATGTTAACGGTTGACGAGCATCAAGGTGCAGCAAAAGATCCTGCAGCACGTTTTGAGCAGCTGAAGCAGTCTAAAAACTGAACTTTACCTGCTGGATGCGCCGCATCAACCAATCAGAGAAGCTGATCTGGGAGCTGGCAGGGAGTCAGACACAGCACTGCTGATGCAGAGCACTGTGATCACTCCTTTGAAACAGTTTATTAACGCCTAAATTAACTTCAAATGTAGAAACCTGCCGGCAGAATATGTTCGCTTTTATTATCCTGCTGCCTGCAGTTTGGATTACGACCGTGAAAAATGCTAACATCTACTTCCAGCCGCCACCAACAGTAGGGGAAAACCCCCAAGAGGCGAGCGGGCCTGAAAAAATAATCTTTGAAGGCAGGATGGTAATCTGGATGAACTGACTGCACAGACCATGTTTTCAGGAGGACTTTCTCACTTCAACATAGATTCAATCTACTTTTTACCCACTGATTACAGCAAATGCATCTGCCCTTGTTCCAGGCAGAAAAAGGATAGGGTAGCTCCGCCCAACGCGCATCAGGCTCGTGCAGCTAGAGCAGCAAAGATGCTTCAGCTGCGTGTCAGAACTAAACTCTTACAAGCAGCACGCGTGTTTTTGCTGCTCCTGCTGCTTGCGGTCTGAACGTAGCGTTAGCCTCGCTGCACGCAGTTAGCTTAGCCTTGTTGCTAAATAATTCTATAAACCTGTCAATCAGCTAGACTTTCTAACAGACGACTGTGACGTCAGCGCTGTGGAGGCAGGTGGTTGGCAAATAAAGCTGCTTTCAGCTCTGGGCGCAGGAGTTTAGCTCCCCTGGGAGGAAATGCATAACCAATCCAACAACGAATGAAACAGCTTTACTTGTCATTAAAGATTAAATATTTATCTTGAACATCTAAAAAATATATATTAATTTATTTCAGAATATTCTAACTTAATTATTTAATTTTTTTTGTTTTATTTGGTCTTATGGTTTGTCCTATATTTTGTCAAGTTCATTTGGTGAGCGGGGCGGCACCCTAGCGCCCTCTATTGGCCAGCAGCCACTGATTTCCACCTCAGAATAACTAATATTAACCCTAAACAGAACTTTAGCAGCACATTCAACATGAAGTCAGTTGGAGGTACAGAAAAGTCAAAGGAACGAGCTTCTTTTGAGACAAAAAAAAACAGTAATCATAAAAACACAAAGACTGAGTTCAGTGAACAGCAGAGAGGCTCCTTCCTCCAAAGTTAACCCTGAACATCACTGCTGGTGGAAGGCGCCGCTGCTTAAAGTCAAAACTATCAATATCCACAGCTTGGATTTTTAAAAAGGTTACAAAATGAATTATGGTTTGATTAATACATTTGTAAAAGACTAAGATGAAAAGTTAAGCATATCTTAGTCTTTTTAATAAACTCTCAAAGAAAATAAAAATGATTTATTTTAACAACAGTAGTTTTCTTAACCCAAAATAAAACAAAAAAATCTGAACCAGGATGATGTGGGCGGAGCTACAGCAGGAGTATCACTCAGCAGGAAGTAGGCTGTTATCTGCTCCTCTGAACGCCGTAGTGTTCCCCCCACAATCCACATACTGATACATCTCCTTAGATACTTGCTCTGAGTGGCCGAAGTAGGTCGCCGTGATGGTCACCCTGCAGGAGGCGAAGGGATGCAGAAAGGTCAGGAAGGCAACACACCGACACCGAGACGCTCAGCGGCCACTTTATGAGGCAGACATAAAACGGTGCTGAAACTGCTTTACATTAAAATGAAATAAATCATTCACTAGCTCCGTTAGACACACTTTGTTTTTAATAGAAAAATTGCATGTCCGTCTGACTAGGGTCTTATTAAAGAATGATTGGCATGAATTCACATAGAATTAAATATTTATTGGGAGAGGATTCAACAATTTAGCTGACAGGATATAAGATTTATTTGCTTTTGGTTTGTTTAATATGAGCGACATGCGAATCACTTTAGTTTTATTTATTTATTTTTGCAGCACATGAAGAACTACTGAATTTTTTTTTTCAGATTACAGATAAATAGATTAATTAATTCAGCAAAGAAAATGAATGACTTCAGGGTTAGGATTAGGGCTGCAACAACGAATCGATAAAATCGATAAAAATCGACTTTTAAAAGTGTTTAGTTTTAGCAGCGAATTTCATCATCGATTAGTTGTATCGCGTGATTAATGCGTCATCCGCCGCCGTCGTCATTGCCGTGGGGCGCCTCCCCCATCCCAACCCCGTTCTCCCGCTCCCGCAGGAGTCCCTCTCAGCGCTGCAGTCAGAGGATGTTTACCCTCAGCGTCCAGACTGCAAATGAAGCGCGCATGCGCCGGGATTGACGGAGCAAATTGATACAATAATTAGCCTGCGCTTTGTAAAGGGAAAAAAGTCGTAACATGCAACTTTTGTAAAAACAAATGAACATGGCACGGAAGCACCACTGTTATGATGCAGCACCTGAAAAGAAAACACGTTGGAGCCTTCGATGGCAGTGAAGAGAGCTGATCAGCAGGGTGAGCGACCATGTTTGTTTTGTTTTAAAGTGGGGAAACGTAACGTTAGTTTCTCAGGTAGCTCATCTGATGCTTTCCTTACCGTGTTAGTAGGTTACAGACAGTGATAACGTTGGCTACTGATTTTACTTTTAATTTCATTTGACTTAGCTTAAGCAGCGTTTATATTTTCTTTATAAATAAATTAACTTGCAAATTATGAGGGCAAGGCTTTTAAAGTTTAAATCTTCTGGCAAAGATAAAGTAAAGAAGATCCTGCAATTTATGGAAGTAAAGCAGAATAAAATCCAGCAAGATCAGTAATATGTCAATTAATTATCTGCCACATTCCCATGTAAATATCTGTCTTTGGAGGATGTGTTTTTTAGCACCCCTAGTTCTCTCATTTTTATTCCCAATACAATTTATAATTTGAATCACAGGCTATTTTTATCTCTATGGTTCAGTATTTTCTCAAGTAGCAACTTTAAGTGCTTTACTTTCCTGTCTTAAAAGGCAGAACTCTTCTAGTCTAAAAAAACTCATTTGTTGAAATGGGGGGGCCTATTGTTTGAACCCCTTAGGGGCTTTTAAAAACAAAAATGTCTTTTTATGCGCTTTATGAAACAAAGTAGCCTATATTTTGTGGATGTACAGCTACATTTCTCATGTAAGTTTGCGTAGTTTTAACACAAACATTTATTTTTCATATTGCACCAGGACAGTTAATGAGCAACCTGTACTTGTGTGCTTGTTTGTTCTGTCTAAAATGTTTATTTTGGAATAAAGAGGTTAATATAAAAAATATTTTTTGTCCGATTCATCGATTAATCGAAAAAATAATAGGCCGATTCATCGGTTTTTAAAATAATCATTAGTTGCAGCCCTAGTTAGGATTCACTCGATGACAACAAAATACTGAGCCTACTGGCAAAATGTGAAGCCATTCTATGGGACTGATGACCATTTATTGGGACGATAACATCCCAAGCAGCCGCAAACAGCTGCAGTAAAAGAAGACAGAATCAACACAACGAGGAACCCTATGAGATGATGCACAGGTCCCATCTGTCAGAACATTGTTTTAGAGTTCATTTTCGGCTGACAGGTGATTTCAGCTAAATAGTTACATTGATCCACTACCATTTAAGAGATAAACCCGTAATGTTATTGTGGTCACAGTATCTATGGCAAGCCGGTTTTATCTGTATTAGTTTTACTGAACGTGCATATCTCAAAAAAAATTTTTTTCCTTGTCTAAATAACCATTTCAATCGAAATGGCATTCTTTACATCTAGAATAAACATTCTGGATGTCTAGCAATTAATTTCAGATATTCCTTATTCCTACTGTTACTGGTCAGCATTTGTATTATTTTCACTACAAAAATGTATTTTGGAAAATCCATTACTACAGTTCAGTCTAAGACTGTGATTTTGATCAGGAAGAATCTTATTTTAGTGATCCACAAATGGAACAACAAGGAGTGCTTCTAATAAATGTAAAACAGCCTGCCATAGCCCACTTCATATAAACCTATGCATTAACTCGAGCAACAATCTTCACCATCTTCCTCTCCTATGCAGCCGTGGCGCTGTGTTTCTGTCTTTAGAACACATTCTCATTTTTCATTTTAGTTTTTTGCATTTCTGCATTAAAATCTCTAGTTCCAGTGGGTTGAAATAGGCACTTCCTGTTGCTTGTTGTCATGGTGACTCGTCACAACGGGCCTCCACTGATAATGGCTTTGCATACTTGTTGTGCACGTGTTAAACTCTAAGTTGACCTACTTAGAGTTCATTGAACTAACTCACCGCAGCTTTTATGAAACTGAAAACTCATAGTTCCCGACTTAAGGCTAGATCAATTTAGATCGGGGGTCTTATTATATGAAATTGTGTTACATCAAACTGGTCCTATAGTCACTGCGTGCAGAATTATTAAGCACATGAGTATTTCCACCACATCATCCTTTTCATACATGTTGTCCTACTCCAAGCTGTATAGGCTTGAAAGCCAACTACCAGTTAAGTAAATCAGGTGGTGTTCGTCCCTGTAATGAGAAGGGGTGTGGCCTAATGACATCACACCCTATATAAGGTGTGCTTAATTATTAGGCAACTTCCTTTCCTTTGGCAAAATGGGTCAGAAAAGAGATTTGACAGATTCTGGAAAGCCAGAAATGGCAGCAGTTTGGAAATATCCAAGCTTTTGAAGCGGGATCATCGCACAATCAAGCGGTTTAAGGGCAAATAGCCAACAGGGGCGCAAGAAGGACCTGATAAAGTGGCCAGTGAGCATAGAGCTGTAGAAACGTGGGTCGACTTACTGACTCATGACCACGAGGTTGTGAACCTTGATGGTTTCCAGAGTGCAGTATTCACTGGAAAACAGAAAGGGACAGAGTTAACCTGGAACACTCGCTTGTTTTCATGATTAAAAGCTTCCTGGTGCTCATTCTTTCGTCATCTTCTCAAAACTCAAAGATTCTATATTGTGGCAAAGCTTTTTCCTTTATGATTGGCAGATAGATACTGGATTCAAAACAAAATCCGCCACATAGATCTGTACACCTCCAATTCCACAGCACCTGTCTCTAATGATCTTCATTGACTTCAACTTACTACAAGTAGCTCAACTCATCTTCAATGCGAGTGGGGACCATGTAATCGATCTGGAAACAGAAAAAGAGTCCGGTGATCTAAAGGCATCTTCCCGAGCAGCAGACCAACAGACAGAGGCTGATAGAGAAGCACCTGTTTCTCGTCCAGAGGACTTATGGCGATGACGGTGCTGATCCGAGATGTACCGATCACCAGCCGGGCAAACTGCACCTGAGCTGTGATGTTGGCCACCTCCACAGAGTAATAGTTGTTGTTGGTGATGTTCAGAGTGTTCTGGAAGTACGAAAACCAGGAGATAAACATCAGCGGTGTCACAGCTGGATGTTCCCTGCGTTAAAGCTGCTGGATAATCAGATCTGATTCTTCTCTCTGTTTACTGTTAAAGTGTTTGCTCAAAGCTAAAATCCTAAAATGCTTCTGAAAATGTGAACTATGAACTACCTATTTTTAAAAAAAGCTGATGTTCTTATCAGTCACACTTCAGCTCAACCTCAGACACTCATGTCTCAAATGGACGTCTTATCTTCACTCGAAATTCTGCTGAGTTTGATCTGGTCTGAAATCAATCAGTTTTGCTTTGCTTCAAAGCAAATCAGCATTACTACATTTTTTCCCTTTCTAAAAATCGGCTCACATTTGTCACTAAATATTTGACCTGCATATTCTTGGATAAATAAAACTGGAAGCTTCTTATTTAATTTAAAACCCTCCTCACATATAAAGCCTTAAATGGCCAAGCTCCATCTGATATCAGAGATCTGATTGTTCCTTATGTTCCTAACAGAGCACTTCGCTCTCAATCTGCAGGTTTACTAGTGGATCCTAGAATTTCTAAAGTAGAATGGGAGGCAGATCTTTTAGTTACCAGTTTTAGTCCATGTCTAATTTTAAGGCTAGGCTTAAAACTTTCCTTTTTGATAAAGCTTCTAGTTAGAGTGGCTCAGGTTATCCTGATCTATCTCTATAGTTCTGCTGCTATAGGCTTAGACTGCTGGAGGACATAGGGACCCCTTTTTCATCATTCTGCTTCATTCTATCTCTATTCTCCCACTCTGCAGAATCTGTTAGTTCAATCTCTAACGTTCTGCTCTCTCTGCTTTTTCTCATAGTAGCTTCATCTGGTCTGTTCCTGTTTGGCTGTGACTCCATCCTGGAGAGAAATATCAGCTGTGCTGCTGCCATCAACACCTTCAGTTACAGATGATACAGTTGGATCTTTTTCTCAAGATTTATGTGTCTTTTTCCCATAGAGAGTTGATCTGTTTAACTGGTTTGTTTTCAGACAGATACACCTATGGTACTAGCTTACTGTTACAGTGGTAGCCATTCAAAATTTCCCCACTTACTTGGCTGGTCCTCTAAAATTCCTTTTTAAAGATCTTTGTACTAAAATATTCTTTCTGTCATGATTTGTGGACATTAAGATCTAAAGTGAAGCGCCATCTCCTGGTCAGACCCTGTAATTCAGTGAAAGGGTGGAGTCAACTAAAACAAATATTCAAGAGGGGCTCACTCCAGCGGCTGGAAGATGGAGGGGATTTTGAATGCCTGCAACTGTAATTTCACTAACAGAAGGTTTTTATAGATCAGTCCTTCTAAGCTCCTCTTGTGTGTTGTGAAATGGCACAATAGAAAAAAATGAATTCAATTTGAATACCTTGAGAATCCAATGAACAAAGGAAAAAAATATGAGGCAGTCTAACAATTCTTTCCATGTTTTAGGCTGAGGGTCTGATTTTCCTGGGTTACCTAAGATACCGTAAAGCCCAGTTGCACCATAATGTTACTATGAAGGAAAGAGGAGCAAACCAAACTCACCGTGATGTTGAGATAGACTCTGTGCCCCTCTCGGTCATAGCTGACAGAAACTGACTTCACCCCAACATAGGTTACATCAATGGAGCGCGGGAAGAGGAAGAAAACTGCCAGACCGCATACCAACAGGCAGAGCGCCACGGATACAGATACATACAACTTCCTGAGAAAGAAAAAAATGAACCATGACTCAGTCATTGAAATAAAGGGTTCTTTGCATTGCTGGTCCTTGGCTAACCGGCACCTTGGTGTTAAAGGAATAGTACACCCAAAACATGATTAGCCTTCATTTTCTACTCACCCCCATGCTGAACAACACTCTGGAGTACTTTTTTGATATCTCAAATGCATCTGGAGATCTGGGAGGCTTCTTGCTGTCTGCTGACATTCAAATAATGGAGGTCTATGGCGCCCGAGGCAGAAAGGTCCATAAAAGTCCACAAAAAACGTGTCAATATTCCTCCATACTGCTCGTCCAATGTATTCCAAGTGTCCTGAGTGGGTAGCGTCCATAATTTACTCAAAACGAAGTCATTTAGAATGTTTTTAGAGCATAAGCAGTAGTGTATAGGATTTCCTAAAAGCGCGCGCCTGCGAGTTCACGAGCCTACGGAAACCGCGGCAGACCAAACCAGATGAAAGTGCGCATTCAGCGTCTGCTCTTAATAATGCAAGCGTAGAAGAAGAAAGGTGCTGTTTACCTGTGCAAAGAAAGAAACGACGAAAAAAAAATGTCTGAGGACTTCAGTGTTGAGGAAGAGCATGAGTTCTTTGCCGAGCTGAATGCGCACTTTCATCTGGTTTGGTCTGCCGCGGTTTCCGTAGACTCGTGAACGCGCTTTTAGGAAATCCTATACACTACTGTTTATGCTCTAAAAACATTCTAAATGACTTCGTTTCGAGTAAATTATGGACTCTACCAACTCAGGACACTTGGAATACATTGGACAAGCAGTATGGAGGAATATTGACACGTTTTTTGTGGACTTTTATGGACCTTTCTGCCTCGGGCGCCATAGACCTCCATTATTTGAATGTCAGCAGACAGCAAGAAGCCTCCCAGATCTCCAGATGCATTTGAGATATCAAAAAAGTACTCCAGAGTGTTGTTCAGCATGGGGGTGAGTAGAAAATGAAGGCTAATCATGTTTTGGGTGTACTATTCCTTTAATGCCTGCAGACCAAAGGGCTCTGGGTATAATTTAGAGGAGATATGGAAACCAAACAACCTGATGATATCAACACACCCCACTGCCTCTCCATCCATCAGGAGAGGCCAGTTCACTTTCCTTCTGAACCTAGGAGAACCTCCCAGGTTCTGTTGGCGATCGGGACGAGGTTATCAATAGGTGGGACAGCAGATCCACTTTCTGCAGCACGTCCCATAATATTCTGAGATGAGATCCAATGTTGTGCCAGTAGTTAAAAAGAACGAGCTCATAGTTCAGGTCACAGATGAAAATGAATCAGCTCACGTTCATAGTTCATTTTTTCAAAAATGAATTAAGTTCACCAACCTATAAATGAACCAGTTCAAGTTCATTTGGTGAATGAAGCCACAATCCTCCTCAATAGAACTTCATTTTTCCCTCTTTAAATGTGTGATCAGAATATATAGAAAGAAATGGAAAATCCTGGATGCAGTGAAGCCTTTATTTAGCCAAATTCCACAGAACTTCAGAAACATTCAGGAATATTCAGGTTCTGCTGAAAAGATCTGGATCCAAATGATTTCTTCTGTTCCTCATTAAGTAGCAGATATTTCCACAGATAGCTCAGATGCTTTAACTCCATGTGTGGCTTTAAATGTGAAGTGGGCGTGGCTAACGGACAGACTTGTTTGTTAAGTCACGCTGGGAACAGTTTACACTAAAAGGTGAGTATTTTCCAATAAAGGCGCTAAGTTGGCAGCACTGCTCTTTGCATGGTTTGTTTTCAAATGGTTTGCTGCTGTCTGTTTGGACCTTTCTGAACATGTGCAGCAAATGGACTGATCCAATATGGTGGACAATGAAATATTATAAGCGTTCTGATGGCATTTTAGCCAAAGGATTTTTATTAAAAAATATAATTAATTTGCACAAATGAGGAATAGTTGTACTAATTATACATATAAACAGAGTTTTATTGGGACGCCAGCATCCACTGCATTTTCATCAGTTTCAGTTTCTTTCAGGTTTTTCTGTTCTAACAAACTTCAGATTAGAAACACCAACGGAGGGGAAAACTTACGTCCTTCTGGGCCGCAGTCTCTGATCGCTGTATGGGATCAACGCAACCAGCTGATTCTCCTGTCCTGGAAAACAGGAAGCAACCTGTAACTACGGCCATTTTTTGTAGATGTGGTCACAAGTTGAAATAGCTTCGGGGTTACCTCTGGGGATCCTGCCGGTTCCCTGACACGTCGCACACGTCACGCTGTCTCTTCCAGTGAATTCCACGTAGGGAAACTGGGAGACGTCAGACACCCTGCCTGCCTCCGTCTGTCCGTCCTCCACAGGAGAAGACAAGGTGTCCTCGTTAATGAGGGGAGTTTGCTTGGAGGTGAGGGACACAGAAATCCCCATGGTCTCCGCTGAAGAGGAAAAGATCAAAAAGGAATCAATGATTAACAGTGGAGACTAAAATCCAGGCTGTATTACAGAGCTGAGCTTTGAGGCGATTCAGGTTCTCAAATGACTGATTGATAAAAAAAAAACAGCTAAAATTACCTACATGCAATAGAAAAAGGGAGACTGTATTAAGGGGCTGCGACTAACGATTATTTTGCAAATCAATTAATCTGTAGATTATTTTTTCAATTAACAATCGGATAGCCAAAGTTCCCTAAAGCCCTTTATGGGGCAAGTTACTGTTTTTGATCACTTGCATACCTCCTACAAATGTTCTGGATAGAGCAGATTAGAATAGAAAAAATTAGGCAATAGAAAAAAAATCCCTTTATTGTCCCACAATGGCGTAAAATGATGGACGAAAACATTTTTTCTTCATCTAAACTGCAAAATGTTTATATACACTAGTGTTCAAAAGTTTGATGTCACATTGAAATGTCCTTATTTTTGAAGGAAAAGCACTGTACTTTTAAATGAAGATAACTTTAAACTAGTCTTAACTTTAAAGAAATACACTCTATACATTGCTAATGTGGTAAATGACTATTCTAGCTGCAAATGTCTGTTTTTTGGTGCAATATCTACATAGGTGTATAGAGGCCCATTTCCAGCAACATTTCCAGTGTTCTAATGGTACAATGTTTTTGCTCATAGGCTCAGAAAGCTAATTGATGATTAGAAAACCCTTGTGCAATCATGTTCACACATCTGAAAACAGTTTAGCTCGTTACAGAAGCTACAAAACTGACCTTCCTTTGAGCAGATTGAGTTTCTGGAGCATCACATTTGTGGGGTCAATTAAACGCTAAAATGGCCAGAAAAAGAGAAGTTTCATTTGAAACTCGACAGTCTGTTCTTGTTCTTAGAAATGAAGGTTATTCCATGCGAGAAATTGCTAAGAAATTGAAGATTTCCTACAACGGTGTGTACTACTCCCTTCAGAGGGCAGCACAAACAGGCTCTAACCAGAGTAGAAAAAGAAGTGGGAGGCCGCGTTGCACAACTGAGCAAGAAGATAAGTAAATTAGAGTCTCTAGTTTGAGAAACAGACGCCTCACAGGTCTCCAGCTGGCATCTTCATTAAATAGTACCCGTAAAACACCAGTGTCAACATCTACAGTGAAGAGGCGGCTGTGGGATTCTGGGCTTCAGGGCAGAGTGGCAAAGAAAAAGCCATATCTGAGACTGGCCAATAAAAGAAAAAGATTAAGATGGGAAAAATAACACAGACATTGGACAGAGGAAGACTGAAAAAAAGTGTTGTGGACGGATGAATCCAACTTTGAGGTGTTTGGTTCACAAAGAAGAACGTTTGTGAGACGCAGAACAAATAAAAAGATGCTGGAAGAATGCCTGACGCCATCTGTTAAGCATGGTGGAGGTGATGTGATGGTCTGGGGTTGCTTTGGTGCTGGTAAGGTGGGAGATCTGTACAGGGTAAAAGGGATTCTAAATAAGGAAGGCTATCACTCCATTTTGCAACGTCATGCCATACCCAGTGGACAGCGCTGGATTGGAGCCAATATCATCCTACAACAGGACAATGACCCTAAAAACACCTCCAAATTGTGCAAGAACTATTTAGAGCAGAAGCAGGCAGCTGGTATTCTATGGGTAATGGAGTGGCCAGTGCAGTCACCAGATCTGAACCCCATTGAGCTGCTGTGGGAGCAGCTTGACCGTATGGTAGCAAGAAGTGCCCATCCAACCATTCCAACTGGTGGGAGCTGCTTCTGGAAGCGTGGGGGGCAATTTGTCCAGATTACCTCAATAAATTAACAGCTAGAATGCCAAAGGTCAGCAATGCTGGAATTGCTGCAAATGGAGGATTCTTTGACGAAACCAAAGATTGATGTAAAAAAAAAATCTTATTTCAAATACAAATCAATATTTCTAACCTTGTCAATGACTTGACTCTATTTTCTATTCATTTCACAACGTATGGTGGTGAATAAGTGTGACTTTTTAGGAAAACACAAAATTGTTTGGGTGACCCCAAACTTTTGAACGGTAGTGTATTTTTTCTATAATTTTCATATAATTCCTGCTTAAGTGGGTTACTCTGTCAGCTAAAGGCATGTTTTACAGCATCTATATTCTAGTTAACGATTAATCCACAATTTTGATTATTTAAATAATCCATCCCACTGTTTCAGCCCTAATCGTATCCCTTCAAAGTGTGCACCTCCAAGCTCACCTGCACAGCCTCATGCTTCATTCTTACAGAGCAGGTGGGTTGAAGTGGAAACAAGTTACGTCATAAGGCCTGATATTTTACAGAGGGAGGTGGAAGTTGAAGGGAGGAGCTATTTCCATGTGTTTCAGTGCATCTCATGTCAAAAGCTCACCAAAGGAAAGATCAGACTCAGCAGGTGAGAATAGGTCCCTGTTAATAATGAAATATCTGGAATAATGATACAAAGAGCAGGTATATATACTGTATATATCCCATGCTCCTTTTCTTCATTTGGCACATTCTTCTTCTCCTTTGAATATTTGAGCAGAAGTAAATTTCTCCACTGTGAGATCAATAAAGTAAAGTCAATTGTCAATCAATCCGTTCCAAAGGCCGATCGTAGAAATCCACAGATGCTCATGGCCTGCATCCTCATAACTGCTGTTATGTGTTAGGAACATGGGGATGCATACTTTTGACTTCAAAGATAAAAAATAACTTATTAACTTGTGTGTTTTATGACTGAATACAACTAACAGATAATACTTTTTCATTAATAATCGGATATCAAAAGTTTCCTTAAGGTATAGAGGATGATCTTTTATTTCCAGGTGGATCATTTCAATAAATGGTCCTCCTAACTGTCAATCATTCTAGTGATATGTTTACGTGCTTGTTCCGTTAGCCATCTTTTTCTGCGCACTTTCAGGCGTATATCTGGTGAGCTAGGGTTTCAGTCATTAAAGCTCACCTTACAGCGGTTCTTTTAAAATGGCCGAGGGTCGGAAGAGAAAAAGTGTGTACGAAGTGTAGGAGGAGTTACCTGACCAACGGTCGGACCAATGTTTATATATTTTTATATATTTTTTGAATTTTCATGTAATCACTGCTCTATGAGGGTAATTCTGTCAGCTAAACGCATGTTTTAGTCTCTATACCCAGTTAACGATTAATCCGATTAATTGTTTAAGCCCTAACACAATATAAGAAGGAAACATAAATGCAGATGGAAATAAATGCATCACTGATTTCTTAGGTTGAAATAGATAAAAAGAGATCATGGTGATTTCTTCTGTGTTGTCTTCTGTGCTCTGCTCCATCTGCCTGCGGCTCCAACAACAAAATCTCTAAACCGTGATCATGAAGTGCTATTTTAAAACCAAGATTTTAACCATATTCCTCAACAACTGCTCATAAATGTCATTTATTTTAACAGTATCTAATCAGTGTTACTGTTCTTTACACATATTTGACAGATGTCGCAGCTACTTTTAAGCACTTAATGGAGGAGGTGGACATGATTAAGGCTCATAGAGGCATCAATAGCAGCTCTTGTGCTCAGATTAAAGCTCCTGTGCAACATCGTTGTTCCACAATCCCAGCTGAATGTTTGAAAAGCACAAAGCACTCCTATTAGAATACCTTGATGTGAATGAGAGCTGCACTGAATTAGATACATAGTTACACATTATATTTGATAATAATTGGAACAATATCACTTGATATTAACATGTGTCTTCATCAAATGAATGGCCCCCACTCATCACCATGTATTTCTGTAGTATTTACAGCTTTATTCCATTTTAACTATTGTTTTAATTGTGCATATCTTGTGTGCTTGTGAATGCTGGTCATTTTTCTGCTGATTAACTAAAGTTTCTCCACAGAGGACCAAATGTATTCTACTGTCCTTCCATGAGCTGTAGGACTGGTTTCAGTTCTCGGCATAACGGAAAGTAAAGCTTCATAGATCGATCATAGAATGCTCATTATATCCTGACTGAATGCTGATTGAATCCTGATTGAATGCTGATTGAATCCTGATTGAATGCTGATTGAATCCTGATTGAATGCTGATTGAATCCTGACTGAATGCTGATTGAATCCTGACTGAATGCTGAATGAATCCTGACTGAATGCTGAATGAATCCTGACTGAATGCTGATTGAATCCTGACTGAATGCTCTCTGGATCCTGACTGAATGCTCTCTGAATCCTGACTGAATGCTGATTGAATCCTGACTGAATGCTGATTGAATCCTGACTGAATGCTGATTGAATCCTGTCTGAATGCTGATTGAATCCTGACTGAATGCTGATTGAATCCTGTCTGAATGCTGATTGAACCCTGACTGAATGCTGATTGAATCCTGACTGAATGGTCTCTGAATCCTGTCTGAATGCTGATTGAACCCTGACTGAATGCTGATTGAACCCTGACTGAATGCTGATTGAATCCTGTCTGAATGCTGATTGAATTCTGACTGAATGCTGATTGAATCCTGTCTGAATGCTGATTGAATCCTGACTGAATGCTGATTGAATCCTGTTTGAATGCTGATTGAATCCTGTCTGAATGCTGATTGAATCCTGACTGAATGCTGATTGAATCCTATCTGAATGCTGATTGAATCCTATCTGAATGCTGATTGAATCCTGACTGAATGCTGATTGAATCCTATCTGAATGCTGATTGAATCCTGACTGAATGCTGTTTGAATCCTATCTGAATGCTGATTGAATCCTGACTGAATGCTGTTTGAATCCTATCTGAATGCTGATTGAATCCTGACTGAATGCTGATTGAATCCTATCTGAATGCTGATTGAATCCTGACTGAATGCTGTTTGAATCCTGTCTGAATGCTGATTGAATCCTGTCTGAATGCTGATTGAATCCTGACTGAAAGCTGATTGAATCCTGACTGAATGTTGATTGAATCCTGACTGAATGGTCTCTGAATCCTTTCTGAATGCTGATTGAACCCTGACTGAATGCTGATTGAATCCTGTCTGAATGCTGATTGAATCCTGACTGAATGCTGATTGAATCCTGTCTGAATGCTTATTGAATCCTGTCTGAATGCTGATTGAATCCTGATTAAATGCTCTCTGAATCCTGTCCTCCGCAGATCAAAGTAACAAAACACTCCCCCACCTTGACTTTATAGCTAATCTGGACTTTGAACAGTCATGTAAGCTGACTGAAAAATCTCCACCTTATCTGGTTATTAGAATTAAAATGTAAACTGTTTAATGTTTGTGAGGTTAATGGATCACTATGTTAGGGTTAGTTAGAATCAAAGTTATTACAATCGCATTTAACTATATTATCCAGCTGCCATTTCTATGTTTGGAAACTATTTACTTTACTATTAATGTTGTTTTTCATAATTCAATTACTAAAAAAGCAAAAAGAAAGAAATATGGTTTTAAGAGCTAACTACGTCATAGAAGCTAATGTTAGCTAGCAGCGCTAAAGCAGAGCGGTAAAAACAGACGTTTCCAACACTGACGATGTTATATGTAATAAAAACACAGCAATCCTGTCACTAAACACATCATGAGGTCATTATCTGAGCAGCTTTAGCGGCTAATTCACTGTCTGTCACTATAAACAGCTTATTGGATTAAACAGAATGCTTACCTGAACCCAGCAGCTCTTATATTTAAATATGACTTTAAATAAATCAGCCAAATGAAACCATGGATGCCGGGATCTAGTCTTCCAGTGTCAGTGAGGAAACATTCATCGGTTCAGCCTGGGTCAGCTTCCGCCGTTCTCACTGTTTTGTTTTGGTTACTTTACCTCTTCTTCATGTTTGATCTGGTCAAACTCGGCTCAAGCGCGCTGCTGCCCTCTTCAGTACAAACAGGAACATTGCAATCCTGGAAATTTATTTACACTGAATTAAAACAAACGGGTTGCAGTACTCTGAGTGCAAATACATGTACAAAGATGTAAAAGTGGTTTTGGCCTGATGTGTTTGTGTAGGTATGTATATGTTCGTTTAAGGATTTACTATCTATCTATCTATCTATCTATCTATCTATCTATCTATCTATCTATCTATCTATCTATCTATCTATCTATCTATCTATCTATCTATCTATCTATCTATCTATCTATCTATCTATCTAGATTGCAATGTCGGATTCTGGATTATAGAGCAGTTTGAAGAACACCTGCTTGCTTCTGATGATTTCCTTTAGCTAATGAATGAGTGTTTGCCTTATATGACTCATCTAATTACACTAGTTTTCACTACATGTGGATGGAGCCAATGATCTGCATTGATTGGAGCACATGATGTGAAATAAATATTTATAAACAATAAAGCGAAGCCAAGAGTAACGAGTAACGTTTGTTTTAAAAATTTAAGTAATAGAAAGTACAGATACTTGTGTGAAAATGTAACGAGTAGAAGTAGAAGTATGGATACCTAAAAAAATTACTTAAGTACAGTAACAAAGTATTTGTACTTTGTTACTTGACACCTCTGGGTATGAATAATAAGTTTTATAACTTCTTTATCCCCCTTTTCAGACAAGTTCCATTATTCATTTCTCTGGCTGTTTATACTGACAGGTTAATTTGCTGGAGGTCTTTAATTCTATTTCTGTTCAGGTGAATTTATTTAGTTTGGAAATTGGTGTTTGGTTTGGTTGATGCCATCTAGTCTCTTTTGTGTGTATTTGGTTGATTCATTTTTGTTGTTTGTCAAAAAATGTCTGAGATAAACTCCTCCTCATTCATTCATTCTTTTCAGGCTAACATTCAGTCAGGCTTCCTTTATAGATCCCCAGTTTATCAGCATGTAGTGAGTGAAGCTTGCACTGCAAATAATAATAAAAAAAATTCTATTTAAGTCAAGTGCATTTCCTTTTCAATTGAGCTGGTAAGTGTAACTTTTTGCCAATGGAAAAAGACAATTAACGCTTAAAATAAGAAAAAAAAAAACAACTGCAGCCTTTTATATCAAGTCCATAATATGTAATTATCTTATTCTAAAGCTAAACATACTCCTTCCATTGGCAGATCATCTTATTTACCCTCTTAAATTAAGGGTAAAGTCACTTATTTTAAGATTTTTTAATTCATTTTCATATCATTTTTGCGGTGTGTAGAAGATCCAACCTTTCTGTCCTGGTAAGACAATTCAAAAAGAAATCTTTTCAAACCCTAAGAAAATGAATATAAACTTCCCAGTTTATATCAATTGTTATATAATGCTTTCTATTAATATCTTGGCATTTAGCTAACAAGAACAATTTTCAATTTATGAACAATTAAAGCTATGATTTGGATAATCAGTTAAATTCTTCAGAATCTTGTATAAAGTAAATTTAAATATCTACTTTAATTTGTATAGGTCGAAGGGAATGGTTTTTGTAGCAGAAACAAAGAGAAGTTCCTGCTGCTGGTAGCCTAGAAAGCCTGACTTCCTGTCTGAGTGTGAAATATTGTAGATTAAATAAAATCACCTTAAATCATCAGCTGTCTAATCAACTTTAAAAACACTCGTCTTCGTTTCTAAACTGTTAAAGTCAGCTATAGATAGATAATGAAGCAGGTAACGGTTTGCCCCAAGTAGCACTAAATTGGTGACTTAGAAACGATGCTGTCAAGGAACGCTATGGACAGCGGAAACATGCAAGAGGAGGAGAGTTTAGTGTCGGAGGTCGTGGATGAGTCTCCTCCGTCATCCATTTTTTATTTAGAGGAGGAAAGCGGGACGAAGATGTTGTGGAAGAGGACGCCAGGGCGGCAGAAGCTTGGTTTGGTGTAGAAGGCTTCCAGCCGTACATGTTTGAGCCCTTGCATCGCAACGCTGCCAGTTCTGTTAGCTCTACGCCTGCCGAAGACACAGACGTCCATCCCCGTGAACACTGGGACGCAACTCAATGGGAAAGGAAAGGATTCTGATTTCAACCGTTGCGTATATTAGCTGCGACGTATGAATCAAGATGCTATGACCGAAAACATTTGATTGACAGATGACCATTGATATATGATTGGCCGAAATGTAGGTGTTCAGGCTGACGTAGAACTAACTGGCCTGCAGAGGATAACAAAAGAAACCCACAGATTTTAAGACAGGATTTCTTTTTAAAACAGAAATTTTTCTACATTTTGGGACAATGTCATTTGATAAAGAGTACATTTATATACATGTTTAAGCCAGAATGATTTGACGTTTAAATATAATTTCACTAAGACTTTAAAGACTATAATGAAATAACAAAAACAAAGAAGTTATTTTATTAAAAAAATAACATATATGCTGAAATAAACCCTTTTCCAAGCCAGTTTTCCTTTTAACATAAAACTCATAAAGCAATCACCTCTTGAGAAAATATTTCTTTCTTACGGTATATTAGCTTGACCTCTAAATGTCATGGTTATTCAAAAAAATGAACACTTAAGAGGATTGTTCATTATTCTATGAAGCTATTTACAGTGGAGGTAATAGCCAAAAATTTTACCAAAGTAAAAGTATCAATATTTCATTCATATATTACCCAAGTACAGAGGTGTCAAGTAGCAAAGTATAAATACGTCATTCCCTTACTTAGGTAGAAATACCGGCTATCTATACTTTATTGGAGTAATACATTTTTTTGACTTTTTACTTCTATCCTTTTTTTGTTTTTAAATAGACTCGTTAGTTTTGTTTAATTTAAGCTCCTTTTCATTATGGCCTGTTAGGATTTAAAAAAATAAAAACCATTAAAATAATTAGTTTCATCCAGATAATTAATTTCTTTGTGGTTGGACTCGGTGCTGCCCCAACTTGTTGTTCACCACTGCTGTGCCATATGCATGATCATACTTTTTGGACATTGTGAACCATTGTCCATATTTTATCTTGACATGATGACCAGAGGAGAACATGCAGCTTAGGTAAGGAACAGCTGGGGGACTACTGCAACCCCCCCCCCCCCCCCCCCCAACCCCCCCTTTCAGCCAAGGCCTCCACAGGGAAGTCACATGGCACATGGCAATAAATGGATTCCTTGGTTCGTCAGGCTGATCTCGGGGGACAACTAGGGGAGGACAGAAATGATTAGTCTGGATCCAGGAAACTTGCTGTTTGGCAGTTGTTTGGGATTAATACCTGTTTGGTGTTTCTGACCAGGGGGGACCTTGAGGGTCCAGAGGACGGTCGGCAGGTTGAGGGCTGAGGTCAGGTAAGGCTCCAGGCAGCGAGGGTTCTGTCTTGTAGGTTGGTTGATCTCCAGATTATTCAGGATCTGAGTAGCAGAAAACACAGAGACAAGGGGATTCAGAATCAGGAAACAGATCAGGGTTAAAGCAGCTCAAAGTTAGCCGGTATCGTTACTGGCAACACTCTGCCAGAAAAGTGTCAGCATCCTCCTCCATTTATACGCCTCCAAATCAGAAGATAGAGAACAGGTGTGCAGAAGTCGACTCATGCCCTCAGGAGGAAGGTCTCAGGCTCCCTCTGGTGGAGAAAATTGACAAACCTCTGGATCCCAACAGATGACCTGACTGCTGAGCAGCAGCTGGATGAAACTCAAGCCTTCTAAATAGACTTGGAAAAAAAGGTTTGCAGGTCTGGCATGATTAGGGACAAAACAAACAATCTGTCTTTTGATGATTTTGATCATTTCATGTGTTTACTGATGAGTAAAGACCAGCTAACAGGATGGACTGCATGCTATGCTATAGTAACATGTGTTGAGCTGTTGCTGAAGCCTGGACAAGCTTTATTCACTAAGGATTTAAACACTGGTATAACATTAGTGTTCATATGTTCCTCAGATAATCATTATCAAGTCTGACCAAGAGTCATTTAGTGGAATCCTGATGTCTATTCGCTGCTAGCTATTTCAAAGAGGGTAAAGAATCATTTAACTAAAGGTTATTGGTTCTTCATTAAGCAAATCATTCAATAAAACCTTATTTGGCCAAATAATGTTTTATTCACCTCATGGATTTGCATTGTGAATTGGTCTGAAAACATTCCAATTTCTTTAAAATTTGTGAAAAGCTAATTTGATCAGATCCCAAATTCTTCCAGAAAAACTTTGGTTTAAAACACAGAATCCATCTTAAACTGTAATATGTTTTTGAACCATGTTCCCCTTCCTCTTTGTACATAGTAGTTAGTTTAGTTTAGTTTCACTAGTCTTAGTTAAGAGTTTTAAACTGAAATATGTTTGACTTGATCTTCTTTAAAGTTAAAATTGTTTGTTTAAATTGTTTGTTTAAATTGTTTGTTTAAAGTTTAAATTGACTTGATCTGTCTTTAAAGTTATGCTGCTATAGGCTTAGACTTTTGGAGGACATAGGGACCCCCATTTCATCATTCTGCTTCATTCTCTCTCTGTTCTCCTATTCTGCAGAATCTGTTTGTTCAATCTCTAACGTTCTGCTCTCTCTGCTTTTCCTCAGAGTAGCTTTGCCTCGTCTGTTCCTGTTTGGCTGTGACGTCATCCTGGAAAGAAACATCAGCTGTGCTGCTTCCATCAACACCCTTGTTTGTAGATGTTGGAGATCGGCCTGTTTTCCAGTGTGGTCCTGTTTCTCTGGCCGTGGCTGGGTGGATGTGCTCTCTTCATCCTCTGGCATGGGAGCTGCCTTGGAGCTCGTCTGCCTGGCTGTGTGTTTCCTGGACGGGGCCTCGGCAGATGGCCGCTCACACTAAGCCTGGTTCTGCTGGAGGTTTCTTCCTGTTCAAAGGGAGTTTTTCCTCTCCACTGTCGCTACAAGCATGCTTAGTGTGAGGGATTGTATTTGAGTCAATGAGTCGATGCAATCAACTGGTTTTCCTTAGATATAAAACTTTGTATCAATTTGACTGGATGATCTGGTTGAACTGTAAAGTGCCTTGAGATGACATGTGTTGTGAATTTGGCGCTATATAAATAAACTGAATTGAATTGAATTGAACTTGGAGCTGAATGATTTTTGTTAATAAAATCTTATATTTTGAACAGAAGTTGTGTTGAATTTATTCCATGTATGTGCAGAAATAACTGTTTGACCATGATTAGTGCTCGAATCACTCTTTCATCTATTGTTCTAACACACAGTTAGTAGGACTGTGTGTCATAAACAGTATATAACAGCCAAAATAATATCTGATTAAATAAGATATTTACCCCCCCTACCGGGGACGGCAATAAACATCTTAAAGTATCAGAAATATAAAATCAAACATTAATGTGACATCCTACCTGCATGGGCATTGAACTAAAAATCACAACACCACACACCAGAATAAAGTTTTTCAAGATGATGCAAAGTTAAATGTGACTCTGTTACCATTAGTTATAAAACTAAGAAAATGAAGTCTAAGGAAGTTATCATCCAGAATAGTAGAAAAAAATGTTCCTTTAATAGAGTAGAGCAGTAAAACTTCTGTCCTTAACATTTTTTCCTGCATTACTTTTACTTTTATACTTTAAGTAGTTTTAGAAATGTTACACCTTTACTAGAGTAAAAAGATGAAATTGATCCTCTAACTTCTACAAAAACGTTTTTAAACAGCAGGATTTATACTTCTACTGGAGTAATAAAGATTCGTAATTTTGACCCCTAGGGCTGCTAAGCGTAACAGTGGGTAGCACTGCTGCCTTGCAGCAAGAAGGATTCAGGTTCGATTCCCAGCCCGGGGTCTGTTTCACGTTCTCCCTGAGCATGCATGTGTTATCTCCAGGTACTCCTCCCACAGTCCAAAAACATGACTGTTAGGTTAATTGGCTTCTCTAGATTCTCCTTGGTTGTTTGTCTCTGTGTTGCCCTGCGACAACATATTCTCATTATTAGTTCGTATGAAATCATACGAAAAGTTATGCACACTATTTCGTACGTTTTGGACGTTTTTCCTCAAAAAACCACATCAGTGCGCATGCGCTGGCAGACAGAAAAAAAACAAAACAGATCCGCGGACGGACGTAAAACTGGGAAAAACAGTGCAATCATCACTTATTCATGTCTCTAACTACGTTGCTTGCTGTTTTATATCTTAGGGGTAGGGTCAGGGTTAGGGCTAATTGTACTTTATATTCTATGTTCTTGAATTGTGCGTAAGATGCGGATGCGCATACGATGAAAAAAACTGTCAAAACGTACGAAATTACGGTGCATAACTTTTCGTACGATTTCATACGAACTCATAATGAGAATAGGTTGCCAGCGATGGACTGGCGTCCTGTCCAGGTTGGACCCCCCCCTGTTTCCATTAGAGCAGCTGTAGTAGGTGTCTGCGGTGAGGCAAGTCTGGGAGTCTCTAATGACCCTTGGGTTCCACCAAACGCGTGCTTGGAGCGTCCAGGCAGCCACTCTAGTAAATGCTTCCACCCGGCGTGAAACGGAGCATCGTTGAAGCATCCCAGAAACATGGTCTGCTGTTCTATTTTTCACAACACTTCAAGACCTTGGAATAGAGCAGAGCGTTCAGACAGGAAGTCAGTGCCTTATCAGCAAAGTTGATCCATTGGAGTTTCAAAGTTAAACACTACATGTGCAGACTGTCCATCAAACTTTATTCTAAAACATCAAAACAACATTACCTGCGATTTCAGCAAAGAGCCACTGGAGAATCCCGTTTAATTGGAGGTGAAAAAGATATTTTATATAACACAACCCATCTGTTTTATAAAGATAACACCAGAAAATAAAAAGGAACTGGCTGAAGGGTGCATTGACCAGATAAAGAGCAGACAACGGTTATTCTGACCAAATCACCGCTTTATTGTTCTATTTAAAGCTTACTTGTATATACTGAGTCCAACTGCTCTGAGGCGCTGAAACACTTCCACTGGATTGGGTGCTTGGCAGAGTCCGCAGCGCTTACGCTTTCAGTGGAACCCGAGCATGAGACTGCTGCCTGCAGGACATGATCCCGGATGAAGCAGAGGAGGATGACAACTGCATTTTATGTGCTTAACATTCAGTTCTGATTCTGTAGCAACAGGAACGTTTCTCTTTGCCTCTTTTTTCCAGTCTATGAAATAAAATGTTATAATCAGCTGTGTCAAATACCACACTGAGATAAATTACACAAAATCCATTACTGCTATGATGGAAATAGATTTTTTCCTGTTGTATAATGACTGGCATATTCTTAATTTTAATCATTAGAGAATAAATATGTTACAATCAATAATTCAATATAAAAAACTTTAATGAACTTGCTATCATCAAGTTTCTTCTAAATACTCTGACGGATATTTTTCTTTAATCATCATGATTTTCTAAAAGGCAATTTTTCAAGCACTGTCAGTTTGTCTAAGCTTCATACCAGTCGGCTTTTAAAGCCTGTGCAGAAAAAAATGAGCCGTGCTAATGGAGTGGAAAAGCCAGGGGTGAAAACAAATGAGCTTCCATTTCGTCTGAACATTTCTCTTCCCTCTCATTAGCTTATTGAAAGCCCTGAACTATAATAAAAAATGCATTTGTAGAAAACAATGATGAGCTTTGTTGCATGTCACTTTAAATGTGTTTTTTTAAATGTTTCTATCCATATTTAAATTCATTTTATAATATTGTCATCTTTACAGCTTCAGATTATTTGCAGCTGCAGTTTATTGACATTATGAGATGAAAACAATGCAAGTTAGTACATAAGTTATAGATGTTTCAATTCATTTACTCTTTGCTCTGTATTTTGATAAATGTTTATCTGAAAGTTGTCCATAGACTTTTGACTGGATGAAAGAAAAAACAAAACAAAAACACACACATGGAGAGTGTTTTGGAACCGTTCAAAGATAAACTTTCATCCACCATCCACTGAGAAACTGTCATGTTTTTCAAAGAGCTCAGACCCATATGCAGGTGGACAATCTCCCTCTCGGATTCTTCTCCCTCCTCTTGGAGCGGACTGTACTCAAAATCATTATTGATGATTATTGATTTTGTGCTATGTAGTATTAAGTTTGAACACACAGTTGGGTTGTTTGAGTCCTGGATTGTAATTTTGTTTGGACATTTTTACATGCATTATTGTGAAGCAGAAGGACCGGCCATCTTGCCTGTGGAAAGAAAGTGTAAACATGAATGTCAATTATTTTTCCTTAGTTTCTGTTTCTGTTGAGTTAAAGTACTGACCTTTTCCTGGTTTGGCTCGCTGATCTCTATTTATTCACTGGATTGCTGATTGCCCAAAAAAAATGAAGCCACCGTCCGCCATGTTGGTACTCCCAACTCCCAACATGTGCAGCATTTGACTCCAAAAATAAGCAGTTTTCCAGCTGTGGGAAGACGTTCCGCAGGTAATTTAGAGTCAGTGGTGTTTTAACCAAGAAAATCATACGCCGATGGATCCTATAGTCAGTGTTGGGAAAGTTCTCTTTCTACGTGAACTAGTTCAAAGTTCAGTTCACACATTTTAAAATGAACTAGTTCAGTTCATAGTTCATAATTAAAATTTTTGAACTAAGTTCACAGTTCCAAAAAATTAACTAGTTCATAGTTCTTTTTTTTGTTTTCATATATTGCTCAATTACATCATAGCCTAGAACCACAGACAGCAATTATTTTATCAGTTGTAACACTGAAACTGTGCGTCAGGTTTCATCTTCATATCCAGTTTTGAATCCTTATCCAACCAGGGTTTACATTAGCATTGAGGGGACAGCATTTCCCCATTGTTGCTTTAACGCTTTGTTGCTGTCCATTCACTTCACACTAGTAGCAGCTGCAGCTTTCACCCCTACAGTATATTCTCAAAAACATCAGGAAAAATGTGCTGCTTGAATAATCTTTTTTATGAGGAATTATTAAAAGAAAAACAGGAAAGTAGTCTTTAAGGTACAAATGTTTTTATAATTTTAATATTTTTTTCCATTTGAAATTCCATTTCAGTACATACTAAAAAGGAATACTGGAATCCTGGAAAATTATACCAGGCAGGTTTAACAAACAAGTTACATGAATAGTAAAACCCTCAAGAACATCTTACTGACACAAACCAAGGGACCAGGCTGAGGTAGGAATTTAAGGTTGAAATTGAAAGTGCAATATTCAAAGTGCAAAACATTTTGTTGGGATCTGGAGATCTGCCACCTGTCTCCAGCAGAGAGCGCTGTGGGCTTCCTGAGCTGGAGTCCTCAGCACACCTGGGGATCATCAGCTCATCAGAAGACCTCCCTACATAAGCAGCAGTCAGACCTTCCTTCGACACCGGAGTGTTGACCTAGTTTGAAACCCGACTGAAGTCTGAAGCTCTGGATGAGCATAACCTGGAAAACTGCCTGCCTGCCCACGTAAGCCAAACCTGAAGATCTCAGTCTGGATTCCTCCTTCAGCTCTTGGGAAAGAGCTAGGAAACAAGAACCCAAGTCTGAAACTCTCTAGCTCGAAGCTAGACGCTGCTGCTGCTGAGCTCTCTGCTACCTCCATAGACTCTGGACCCAACCGGTTCCTCCTCTCACGGATCTGTTAAAACCTCCTCAAGGTATTATCAAGATTCTACTCACTCGTCAAACCATCATCTGCCTGGCTAATCAAACTCTCATCTCTCCAGATAATATTGAAACCAGTACCGGACCTGTACCAGAACCAGATCTTGAATCATTCTGTGTATTCATAAATAAACATTGTTAAACTTTCCTCTGTCTCCGTTAGTGTTCTGCATGTGGGTTTAGTCCATTAAACCGATCATGACACATTTAAACATTATCAAGTCACTTTTCAATTTTTTGGCCATTGAATAAGTAAAAAGAAAAAAAAAACAATAACTTAAAAGACTCAGAGTCTGGTTCCAAGGCCATGGACAGTGCTTCTACTTTCTGTCCAGTGAGTGAAAATACCTTAACTGAATGAATATCTGTCACATGAACTTTCGTTCAATGAACGCGTTCAGGCACAACACTGCCTATAGTATAGTCTGTAGCGTAACATTAGTCTGGCTATCTCAGACTGGAAGACATTGACTGAGTTAGCCACTGACATTGGGTCTAATGTTAGAAAATAGAAAGTAGAGGAAATAGAAATGAGTTACATGTTATAATGAAACAATAAAAAAGGCAACTTAAACGTCTTTAAAGGCTAATGCACAGACAGAGCATAAAAGTATATGGCATCATTCATGCACAATTTGCAAATAGGAAAATACTTTAGCATTAACAGACATGTACGTGTAATCCCCTCTTGATGTTAAATATTAAAATTATGTGTAATATGTTATAACAACAATATTGATGTTCATGATGTATATATTACATGTACATCATCAATTTAGCACTTTTGGCTCATCTGTATTATTCTGCTCCATTAACACATTAATTTTTATTGTGATGGATTTGTATAATATGTTATATTATATGATTTATATCAATTTTTTTATTCTAAGTTACAGTAATCTACTGATGCTATGAAACAGCCAGTCTGTGTCAAAGTGATGAATTTATCTTTATTTTAAAAGTCTAAGTCTCCCTGAAAATGAGAACATCGTTGTTCGATGCTGTAGCGCACAGAGTGTTTACATTGTAACTAGGGAGTACCAATATGGCGGCCAGTGGCTTTACTTCAATCCCATACTACCAACGAGCAATTATTAATCCAGGGAATAAATAGAGTCAGTGGTTTGGCTCCTCAGCAGGGCGTGGCCTAAAAAGGTTGCAGTGCTCCGGGTGCTGTTTAAATGCATTTGGAGCATACCAAAAATAATCAGGAGGGTAGTTTGGGACGAGTTGTGTTAAAATGGATGGGGTTTTTGTAATTGACTTCAGTTTTTTTTAATTGTATTGATTTGTATGTATGTAAATATTATTTTTGGCGTATAGTTTATTTTTTGGTGTAGGTTTGTATGTATATTAATTTTTCTTCTTTTTCCTAATAATCCCTTTTCATGCTTCCTTCCTTCAGGTCACCTGAATCGAGCTGGGTATAACATGATGTTTGTTCTTTTTAGTGTGAGATGGTGTATATGTGCACAAGCTGCAGTTCAATAAAGCCACCAAAACATCAGTTTTTCTTGCCTCTCAATTAAAGATTGGAACTCCGCCGGTCAAGCTGACACTAACCCCTAATCCAACACTCCCCATTTTAAGTTGGTTTAAGTTGACCAATTGTTTTTCATCAATTGGTTGGATAGGGAGCATTTTTTCCAGAGGACCTGATGACATCTTAATATACCCTGATGGCTTAAAAGATGAGGCCCCTTTTTCCACTGATGTCACAAAATCTGTATTGAAAATGATTTAGGAGTAAAATTGGATACAATGGACATGGAGACAGAAAGGGAGGTGAGAAAGAAAGAGAGCATAAGACAAGAATAATAGAACCCAATAGCTATTAAGGAAAGAAGCAACTTCCATATGGTCAGTAATCAATTTACCACCAACATTTAGTTGTGTGATGGAACTAGCTTCTTTTTCAGAATTAAATGTTGTTGTTCTCTTTCCATCTGGAGTTTTTCCTCTCCACTGTCGCTACAAGCATGCTTAGTTTGAGGGATTACATTCGAGTCAATAAGTTGATGCATCAACTGCTTTTCCTTAGATAGAAAACTGAATTAATCTGACTGTATGATCTGGTGAACTGGAAAGTGCCTTAAGATGACAGGTAATGTGAATTGGCGCAATAGAAATAAACTGAATTGAAATTGAATTGAATTTAATCAATTTACCATCAACATATTCTTTGTTCTTTCGTTTTTTTCCCAGAATGAAATGTTGTTGCTCTATGTTTCCAAAGGGAGGCACTGTTGCTCCTGGAGTCTTCAATAAGCTGTCAAAGCTTTTCTCGTTTCTTTTGTCACTTTATTCTGAGGCTTCACGATATTTTTAGTTTATCGTTATATTGAAAGAAATTTTCAAGTGCAAGATTTCTTTATTTCATTAGCTGACAAATTTGATCAGTAATCTACAGCAATGATTGATGTCTTTTAAGGCTTTGTATACTCTTGAATCACTTTAGTGATACCGTATTTGACAGAAAAGTATAACATTTTTTAAAGGCTCTCAGACTATCTTGCACATTACAATTTAAAAAATGAGGCATCTTCATGAAAACTCATTTGTTTTTTGTTTTGGGAACTGAACTACAGGTAATTCTGTTGTAAGATTAAATGTTTTAAAAACGTGCACCAATTTATTTTAAATATAAGAGCTATTTGCATCTTACCTGTTTTTCTTCGCCCTTTGAGCCTACTGTTAGTTGATCTAACTCATGTTTCAATATTTATGCTTTTAGTTTTTCAACCAGTTAATGTTGAAATCTCTAAGCAAAGTTTCTTTAGCAACCAGTTTTTACCTTCTTAATCATCTCATTCAAGTTAGAATAAAATGATGAACCAAGAGATGCTGGATCATCAGTTTATCCTGGGGGATAAAACTGTCTTTGAAATTAGGCTTTCTACATCTCAAGTATCTTCGCTGATTTTTAAAACTTTTTCTTGGCATAGGGATCTTTTGGTGTAATTCACTTTGCCAGGTTGTATTTAATAGGTTCTTCATTTAGAACAGTTTGCCCAATAATCAGACAATTGTGTCCAGAGAAGGAGGAACTTTGATGTGATGAACTACAGTCACACTGAAATAATTAGTAGGGTTTGACTTTTCTTCTCCCTGAGTGAAACCTTCATTTAAAAAATGCATTTTGTGTTTGCTTTGTTGTCTTTGATTAATTGCCAATTCTGTTTCATAATCGAAAACAATTTGATGACACAAACGTGCAAAAAAAATCTGCACAGAAAGCCAACACTTTTTCATATCACTGTGTTTTTTTGAGATCAATGAAGATATCTGCATCAAAATGGACCAACTGGAACCTTCCCAGAGAAACATTGTGCTGCTTTTTTTAAGTATTGGGAGAAAACTGGATTTTTTCCCTCCTAAACGGGGAACAAGCTGAATATGTGACACTGGCAGGAGCCTTAGTTCAGACTTCAGGGACGTACTGTGAAGATCTTTGTTTAATGTTGATATTTGGAGCTTATTTGTGTCTCAGTAATATATTTTAGTCAGATATTTTGTGCTCACAGTTCAGAATGTTTTATGAGACCTAAAGGTCTAAAAATGTTTGTAAAATGTGACAATTTAATAATAATATTGCATCCAAAACAGTATTTATATTAATGAAAAATAATCACAACACAAAAGTTATCAAAACATAAGTACTAATTTCTTAAAATAAATGTATTTGCCTTTAATTTGAGTAGGTAAATATGATGATCCACCAATAATAATGCCAATAAAATAATGAATTATTATACTCTTGAAACAAGATAATGCAATAGTTTTTTTTCCTTCTGATTTTAGATAGATGTCATTGGCAAATTGTCTCATTTACCTGCTTAATTTGTTATGGTTCTCCCCTTGTGGACTTCGGTTTCACTTTCTTTCCAAGTTTTCAGTTCCACTTAGATTTATGTTATTCTGTACCTTGTTGTTCATTGGTTTCTTTTCCATTTTGTGTAATATTTAAGCAGTCTTATGTTTTTTGAGTTGCTCTCTGTTGCCCCCTTGTGCCTGTTTCCTTTCCCTTATCTCATTCTGGTTACTTCTGTCTACAGAAGGGGAAACCATGAGCGGGGTCCAAATAAAGAAATAACCAAGCAGTAAAGGTCCGGAGACATTTTTAATAATAATCTGTTACTTTATACAGAATTTAACACTGAAATAAAATTAGGTTTTTATGCAACCTTGTTATAAATTGAATTTTTTCATAAAAAATAAAATAAAAAGAACATTTTGCCATTTTAAAAACTAATTTGTTTTTGAAGCAGAATTTCAAAAACAATTTAGAATTTGGTATATAGACAACTTCCTGATTCACATACTTTCTCAAACCCCTGAACTGATGGTTTGTTATTTTCTTTCTTTTTTCTGTCTTAATGTTGGCAGTGGGCTTTAGGCTGCCCTGCAAGGCTTTAAACCTGGGTTTAAATGGAGACTAAGCCATTCTCAAGCACATATCAAGGTGCTCATTTTGAGCCTGGATTCAGATTTATTCCAAGTTCCAAAAACTCATTTCATGGAGATGCTTATCACACACCATGAGGACAACGGACCCGCACCATGCCCCATAAATACACACTTAAGGCCAGCAACTTCAACAACTGTTTATTAACTAAAAGCAATTTCTTAAACACTAAACGGAACAGCATTGGACTTTTATTTTCAATACTTTCAATCTTGTAGCCTTGAACATCGGTTGTACTTTATGTTTTTCATGGGACTTCAGCATACAGTGCACCTCGCCACGGTGTCATCATCCCTCATCATGGCTGGTTCTAGACAGGAGCCACCAGGGGCCAGTGCCCTTGTAGATCATGTCCTGGCCCCTGTACTGAAGACATAATACTTAAAAGATATTTTAATAATGATATGCGCTGGACCAGACATGGTTACTGATAGGTTCTAGGATCTGCTTCATTCTTTTTCTTCACAAATTCTGTTTTTCACTGGAAAAATGATCTAGATATAAGTAGTAGATTTCTTAAAATAAGTGTATTTAATCTTAATTTGAGTAGGTAAACGAGATAATTTGCCAATGGAATGAGTATTTTTACTCTTAAAATAAGATATTTAGATAAAATGCACTAGAAATAAGACAATGCAATTGTTTTTTCTTATTTTAAATGTAAATTGTCTTGTTCCATTGGCAATATGTCTCTTTTATCTCCTCATTTCAAGAACAAATGCACTTATTTTAAGAAAAAATTACTTCCATTTTTTCCAGTGTACTAATTATTCAGAAACAATAAGGTGGTAGCTTCAGCATTACTGAGATAGGATCCCAGTTTTCTTCTTCTAAATGTTTTTATTCACAACAAATAGAAAAAAAGGCTCTAATTTTTCCAGATGAATTTAACAGTTTTTCTTGAATCATAATCTAAAGTTGATAGAAAACTAGAAAATTTATTCAAAATATTTAAAATTCCTAAATTATAAATGTATATTGACCTCATATGAAATAGAATTTTTATTGAACCTAATTGAAAAGAAATATCCATTCATGGAGCTATATTAATATATTTGAATCTCTTGCCCTGTTTTTTATTTCATACTTTTCTGGGCCCCCATGAAATCATGCTGGTCCCCTCCTGGCCCCCTGGTCAATTTGGTCTAGATCCGCCACTGTTCCTCCCCATCAGTAGACGTGGATATACCTTAGTATATTCTGCTGTAAAATTTGTCCCATATTTTGTTTTTTACTCGAGGATTGACCCTCTGCCGTTTCCCAGGATGCACAGCTTTGAGTGGTAACTAGGTGTCTGCCAGAGAGGAACCAGAGAAACTTATCGGACTGATCCAATCAGCTCTCTGATCAACCAGTCGCCTGGATCGCTAGTTAACCAGAGCATCGCTTTGGACAGATACGCTGCACAGGTTTCACCAGCAATCTCCTCTTCACACCCCGCGCTGTCTTGTTGTTTGTGCAATCTCAGTAGTTCTAATCCGCACATGATGCATGAATTATTGTACTGCCTGCCCGCTCTCACTCGCATTAAAAAACATCACCTCCCAGAGTCTAAAATCTGGGATAATTTATCCGAGTTGCGGGCATCCGTGAACAACTATCTATATCAGGGAGAATCCCGGAACTTCCGGGAGACTTGGGATGTCTGCTGTTCATGGTGGAGAATCCTGCTTCACAGCAGCAGGTTGAGCCAAACATCCTCTAAATGTGCAGGGTCATCTTTGAGCACGCCATTTCACTTTTCTTTCACCAGTTCACCACAGTTCTTCCAGCAGTCCACACTTTCTCTGCTCTCTTTTTCTCATCGTCTTCTCCTTCTTTCCCATCGCCCGGCTTGCCACAGGTTTGCCTGCTGTGTCTAAAAGTAGCAGCAGCAGCAACCCAGACTGACAGCTCATTGGCTCATTTGGATCACGTGCAGCATGGAGCCGGGCGCTCCCCAGGGCTTTACCGTATTAACAGGAGAAGAGGCGCAAGTAAAGTTAGACACTGTCATTGGACAACATGCGGTAATTTATAAATGTTTTAAATCAGACCTTGGTCCACTAATCCGTGACCTTTGGTCTACCAGATAATTAGTCCTATATATCTTTATTATTTCTGTCTTACATATATACACACCACCTGTTCAGTTACTGTTTGCTGGTTTCTTGTTGTTACTTTGCTCCCCATGTGTGTTTTTCCCTTGACGTTTCCTGGTTTTTGGTTTCCTGTATTTTGATTCTTGGATTTTGTTTCTGTTGTCTTTTTTTGATTTCATTAAACCTGCCAGAATCCATTTCTGCCTCCCTCATCTCTGCATGAGGGAAGGTCGCCAACAAGCCAACCTCCACCCAATCTGACATACTTTAAGAAAGAAATGCATTTAAAAAAATAGATTTACATAAGGGGGGGCATACCGTCACCGTATGTATGTCAATTTCGGGGCGTGACAAAAGTACAAATGCATCCACACGCAGCGGCTACCGTTCATTCTTCCTGTCCTCTGAACTGCTGCTGAACGGCTCCAAATGACACTAAACTCATATGGGTGAGTAGAACATGTAGCCTGGGTGCCATTCCGAACTTAGTCCCGCCCACAACGTTTGAGGTCAGGAAGTTCGGTCTGGCATTGCTCAATAATAGCGTGAGTATGCTCGCACAATATCCAATCAAAATTGTCAGGGCGGGCTTTATACGATGATGGACAGATGAACAGTAACGTAATCAACCACGTCACCAAAGCGCGCTTGGGTGACAACAATGGCTGCCGCCGTAGAGTTGAAGGGAGTAGATTCTGCTATTAGGTCTGTTCTAGAAGATATCGACAGCAAATTAATTTTAAAAGAGGAACAGACAAACGCCATCAAGGCTCATCTTCTTATTCTAGGCGTGCAACTGCACGCTTTGATTTTTGTTGACAACTATGCGTCGCTTAACATACGTCACGCATGTTATTGGTTGTAGGTCTGTCCAATTGAGTGCAGAGGCATTTTTTTTCCTGGTTCGTTCAAAACACGCCCCATAATCACAGCTGTACACTGCAAAAAATCTGAATCTAGATTAGAAGTCATTTTTTCTTAATATAGTGAAATTTTTCTTGAATTGAGGAGGTAAAAGAGACATTTTGCCAATGGAACAAGACAATTTACACTTAAAATAAGAAAACACAATTGCATTGTCCTATTTCAAGTGCATATTATCTAATTATCTCATTTTAAGACTAAAATTATTCACTCCATTGGCAAACTCTCATTTACCTACTCAAATTAAGGGTGAATACACATAATTTAGGAAATTTTTACTTATTTCTAGATGGTTTTTTGCAGTGTTTGGAGCAGTATCAGACTCATATTCTGACTAGAATTGAGTAGGAGTACATCATGTCATGATGGGTTTTCTTAGAGTAAAGCCCAAGATGCAGAACACACACGGAGGCACTGGTAAAAGTCCAAAGAGTTTATTTAAAGACAAAAGCACATGGATAATACTGGAACAATACAGGCAGGGGGCTGGTTCACTGGGGTCTGTGCAGGGAAAGGGAGATGGCTGGTAGCTGAGTTCATGTGAGGCTAAGCATTTAGCTTCAGGCTTAGCCTGGCAGTCCTGGGTTTGAGCTTCCAGCTCACTGCAGAGAACAACAGGGGAAAACACAAAGAATTTTTCAGGCTGAGCTTCCAGCTCACCGCAGGGAACAACAGGGGAAAATCCACATGGGAACCTCTAGGGAAGCTCCACAAAGAAGTCGTCAGGTTTCATCCACGTAGGAATCTTCGGGTTGGCTCACCGGGGCAGATTAGCTCACCTAGAGCTTCAGGCTAGAGACAGGTTACCAGTGAGGCAGCTCTCCCAGAGCTGCAGGCCAGAGACAGGTTACCAGTGAGGCAGCTCTCCCAGAGCTGCAGGCCAGAGACAGGTTACCAGTGAGGCAGCTCTTCCAGAGCTTCACGAGGAGACAGGATTCCTGTGAGGCAGAAACAAGGAAGAGTTAGAATCTGATCTCACACTAGAGATAACTAAGGTTCTTCCAGTAACAGAGGCTCAGGTTGCTAACCAACTAAGATCAACACTGCGGCGTCGAATCAAGGTTTGAAGGCAGCTTAAATACTGTGGTCCTCCTGATGAGTAGATCAGCCACAGGTGTGTGGGAGGCTCAGCTCAGGAGGACCCACGGCGCACTCTGCTGGAGGCAGAGGGTAATCTCCAGAACCTTAACAGTGGCTCCAGCCCTAAGGGAAAAACACAGAGCAGAAGAGGATCCTCGGCGCCCTCTGGAGGGCAAGCCTGAGGATCCTAACAGTACCCCCCCCTCAAGGGCGGATTCCAGACGCCCCCAGGAAAAGTCCAACAAAAAACAAAAAACAACCCACCCAGGGTGGGCGGAGGGGGCACTAGGGCAAGGAGGGTCAGGAACAAAAAACAGAGTCCAGAAAACAACCCACCCAGAGTGGGCGATGGAGGAAACAGGCCAGGAGGGCAAAAACAAAAACAAAGTCCAGAACAAAAAACGATCCACTTACGGTGGACGAAAACAAAAGAAAACCCAGACGATGTCTTGGGCAAAGTCTCAGGTGTCCGGCCGGGGAACCGGCAGCGGGACAGAGTCTCAGGTGGCCGGCCGAAGGACCGGCAGCGGGACAGAGTCTCAGGTGGCCGGCCGAAGGACCGGCAGCGGGACAGAGTCTCAGGTGGCCGGCCGAAGGACCGGCAGCGGGACAGAGTCTCAGGTGGCCGGCCGAAGGACCGGCAGCGGGACAGAGTCTCAGGTGGCCGGCCGAAGGACCGGCAGCGGGACAGAGTCTCAGGTGGCCGGCCGTGGGGCCGACTGCGGGGCCGGAGGCGTAGTAGATGCTCAGGAGGCCGACCGTTGGGACGGAGGCGAGGCCGATTCTCAGGGGACCTACCGCTGGGCCGGAGGCGAGACAGATGCTCAGGAGGCCGACCACGGGGCTGGGGACGAAGCAGCGTCTTAGGGGGATCACCGCCGGGCCGGAGGCAAGGCAAAGGTCCTGGAGGCCGGCCGAGGATCCGGTAACGGAGCAGAGTCTTAGGTGGCCGGCTGCGGTGTCGGAGGCGAGGCCGACACTCTGGGGGTCTGCCACGGGGCCGAAGGTGAAGCCGACGCTCTGGGGGCCGACCGCGGGGCCGGAGGTGGAGCAGCTTCTCAGGAGGATGACGCCAAACCTTCAGTAGGTACCCCCACAGGGTACCCCATCCCCTCCTCGGCAGCTCAGGCTCAGTAGCGACCGCCGACCGCGGCTCTGGAGCAGGGGAGCCCGCCGATTGCGGGTCTGGAACAGGGGAGCCCGCCGATTGCGGCTCCGGGTCTGGAACAGGGGAGCCCGCCGATTGCGGCTCCGGGTCTGGAACAGGGGAGCCCGCCGATTGCGGCTCCGGGTCTGGAACAGGGGAGCCCGCCGATTGCGGCTCCGGGTCTGGAACAGGGGAGCCCGCCGATTGCGGCTCCGGGTCTGGAACAGGGGAGCCCGCCGATTGCGGCTCCGGGTCTGGAACAGGGGAGCCCGCCGATTGCGGCTCCGGGTCTGGAACAGGGGAGCCCGCCGATTGCGGCTCCGGGTCTGGAACAGGGGAGCCCGCCGATTGCGGCTCTGGAGGAGGCTCTGAGGAAACCGCCGATTGCGGCTCCTGATCAGGAACAGGGGACACCATCTGCTGTGGCTCCACCTCAGGATCTGGTGACACCACCGACTTTGGTTCCACTTCTGGAACTGGAGGGACCACCCATGGAGGCTCAAGTTCAGACTCTGAGGTGGCTTGAGGCGTCAGTGGAGGACTCTTGGTGGTTTGTGGCCTTTGCTGAGGGGCTCTTGGAGGCATTTTTTCACCAACTCCACTTTCTGAAGCCCTCTTAAGTGTATGCTCAGGGGTCTCTGGACGGCACAGGGCAGGCTCAGGGGTATCTAGACGGCACAGGGCAGGCTCAGGGGTTTCTAGACGGCACAGAGCTGACCCAGGGATCTCTAGACGGCATAGAATTGACTTAGGGCGACGCCGTTTCTTACGCCGAGGGGTTTTAGGAGCTAGGCTAACCGGTTTATTGATTGAATCTGTCGAAAAACTAACCGGTTGAAAAATCTGAATACCAGAATGAATTACAGGAACTGAGGCTAAAGAGTCAGGCATAGGGTCAGGATTAAAACTAACTGGTTCAGGATCTAGATAAGGCTGGCGTGGAGCTGAATGTGGTGGCTCGAAAGGGGAGATATCCTCTCTATCTCCATAGATCTGTCTCATGGATGTGGGGAGCTAGATTATCAGGCGAGAGAACAGGTCTAGATACAACGGTGACGGGTGCAGGTGTCTGATCAGGCTGGCGGGGAACTCTAACTGTTTGAAGTGAAATTGATGGGTACATTTTGAGTCCTTTAACGGATGGGGCTAAATGAAGGTCTTGAATGTGAGAACAGAGGCTAAAACTGGGGCGGGGAGGAACTGGAACTGGTTTGAGACGCTATGTCAGAGACGCTAACCCAATGGCTAGTTCAATGAGATCCTCGAGGTTAGCTGGTTCGACGTAAAAAGAAAGCTCTTTTCTGACAGATTCATTTAAAGCTAAGAGATAAGCAGACTTGAGTGCAGACTCGTTCCACCCGGAAACGGCTGCTCTACCCAGGAACTCGGAAGAAAATTCAGCTACGGACCTATTACCCTGTTTAGAATTCAGAAGATTGCAGGAAACGGAGAAACTAGAGGACTGACTAAAGGTTTTTTCTAACTCCCGGATGAATTTCTCATATGTGCAGTTTTTTTTTTTCTAGTTTTAAGCGGAAATTTTGTCTCTGCCCAATCAAGGGCTTCACCAGACAGAAGAGAAACTACAAAAGCAATCTTATCCTTATCATTAAGAAAACAAGTAGTATGGAAACTAAAAAATAACCGACACTGAAATAGAAATCCCTTGAGCTTACGTGGGTTGCCAGAAAATCTCTCAGGCAGTGAAGGACCAGGTGACGAAAACGACGGACTGTGTTCAGACCAGAAAGGAGGGTTATCATCTTGACTCGGAGGTGACGTCCTTGCCGGTGAACTAGGAAGCGGAAGTGAATTCGGGACAGGACGAGCCACTGACGTGGCGTTAGCATTGTAGAAGTGATTAGAGAATGTTTGATTAAGCAGTAACTCACGGAGGGCTTGTGTGTGTTCAAGTATCTGAGCGTCCCGCTTCTCAGTCCAACGGCGGAGGTGTTCTGCTGGGCTTTGTGTTTGGCCGCAGTGTTCTGTCATGATGGGTTTTCTTAGAGTAAAGCCCAAGATGCAGAACACACACGGAGGCACTGGTAAAAGTCCAAAGAGTTTATTTAAAGACAAAAGCACATGGATAATACTGGAACAATACAGGCAGGGGGCTGGTTCACTGGGGTCTGTGCAGGGAAAGGGAGATGGCTGGTAGCTGAGTTCATGTGAGGCTAAGCATTTAGCTTCAGGCTTAGCCTGGCAGTCCTGGGTTTGAGCTTCCAGCTCACTGCAGAGAACAACAGGGGAAAACACGAAGAATTTTTCAGGCTGAGCTTCCAGCTCACCGCAGGGAACAACAGGGGAAAATCCACATGGGAACCTCTAGGGAAGCTCCACAAAGAAGTCGTCAGGTTTCATCCACGTAGGAATCTTCGGGTTGGCTCACCAGGGCAGATTAGCAGGTTAGCTCACCTAGAGCTTCAGGCTAGAGACAGGTTTCCAGTGAGGCAGCTCTCCCAGAACTTCAGGCCAGAGACAGGTTTCCTGTGATGCAGCTCTCCCAGAGCTGCAGGCCAGAGACAGGTTACCAGTGAGGCAGCTCATCCAGAGCTTCACGAAGAGACAGGATTCCTGTGAAGCAGAAACAAGGAAGAGTTAGAATCTGATCTCACACTAGAGATAACTAAGGTTCTTCCAGTAACAGAGGCTCAGGTTGCTAACCAACTAAGATCAAAACTGCGGTGTCGAATCAAGGTTTGAAGGCAGCTTAAATACTGTGGTCCTCCTGATGAGTAGATCAGCCACAGGTGTGTGGGAGGCTCAGCTCAGGAGGACCCACGGCGCACTCTGCTGGAGGCAGAGGGTAATCTCCAGAACCTTAACAGTGACTCCAGCCCTAAGGGAAAAACACAGAGCAGAAGAGGATCCTCGGCGCCCTCTGGAGGGCAAGCCTGAGGATCCTAACACATCAGGCTATAGAACATGATGGAATAATGTAAATCAAGGGCCCAATGTAAAAAAAAAGATGGCGTTTCCCTTTAATGTTACCTAATGGTGGTCATAATTAGGTTGGAGATTGGGATTCCATCAATGGCTGATGATGGTTTTTAATGAACTTTTGAAAAGAATTTTATTTTTTAAAGCAGCAGTTTTCCATATTATAGATTTCCATTTATTTCTGCTTCCAGTGTGGAAACAGCTGACTGAAGCAGCCCTATGAAGGACTACATCTAAGATATTACAGATTTTTTGTTTTGCTTTATTTTACATTTTTGAGGGGACATTAACAGAACTTAGACCAACTGTATTTCATCACTGTTGCTGTGTAAACTTGCAGGAAGTTATCAAAAACAAGTGAAAATGTAGTTTTCTACTTGTTAATCTTTAAATAAGGGAGACTGTTGACCTGAATTTTGCCCTGGGCATCTTTCACGCACACAGTGAGTCTCTGGTGTGATACAATGTCAGACTTGAGCTTCTTCCTTTTCATGACCTGGATTCTTACTGTAAAGTCTGGTGGGTAAAAACAAAACAAAACATCAAACCCTACAGATTGCAATGACCTATTTATAGGGAGAAAGAGTTTTCTAGCTCATTATCAGACTAGACTGTAAAAAAGGAATGAAACTAAAAACCTTTCTTAGGATATTTAGGAGGGCTTTTCACACACCACTCTAACCAAACAGTTTCCTGAAGGTTAATCTCATTTCCACTACTCAACTTGTGCGAATGATGATGCCGATTCAAGCATTGCTTCACAAAAATAGAATGAAAAATAAAAGTGGCTCAATTGTTTTTCTATTTCTGCATGACAGATTTCACCAGACAGGCAGTCGTCATGCCCAGGGGTAGCAACCATGAAAACCACATATTGCGCGCTTTGCCAAATCTGTAACCCTGTGATGTGAAATGATTCGGCGTGGAACACGTGATCCCAGTAAAGCAGTGTGACAGGCAGTGAGAATGATTACACCAGACCTGGAAGTTCTTGTCTCTGGGAAGGAATGCCAGAGTAGGCCTCCCATTGGTAGAGCCCTGCAGATGCTGGGGGGTCGCAGGGAGTGCAGCAGGGGGTTCATGGCGTGGGGGGATGGGGAAATATGGGGTAGCAGAAGCATGAGTGAAGGATGGAAACCAATCTGCATGGTCCTGTTTTAAGCTTCTGTTACCAAGCAGTGAAATAAAGGAGCCTGGTTTGGAGTTCCGTAGTGCGGGCTCTACGGGTCCAGTTTGATCATAGCTCCACAGAACAGACTTTAGAGCTTCAGCTCAGCTTGATGCAGGTGTTTTATTAATTCTCCTGCAACCTGAAGAGCCTCCACTCTCAGTTTCACTCATGGAAATATGATAATAAGAAAATCTTTTGAGAAAGCAAACATCCTTTGATCCACACAAAAAAGTAAACCTGATTTTTTACATAGGATTAAAAATTCTCTTTCTGAAACACTGCAGGCCTTAAATGCATTCATCATTAATAAGAATAAGCGATGCACATTTATTTACTTTGCTGTAATTAGGTGTTTTAATTTATTTCTTTATTACTAACCTAATATATAACCCATTATTATTCAATTTGATACAAATAAATATTAGATGGAAAAAGGAAATTATAGATCTACTGGTTTTTATTGTTAAAGAAGATTGTTTTCTAGAGTTAAAGGATTTTAGAGTTCCTGCTTTTTCGCTTCTGAATCGGGGCCTGAGCTCCAGAACATCTGCATGTCTTAAAACACGGTTTTAGCGTATCTTTAAAGAAGCTGCAGTTCAAACCTATTTTAGCCCATGTGCCTTCATCAATATGTAGATCATATTCTAATGACCAAAGCATGCAAATTCATGGTGGACGATATGCAAATGGAAACAATTACAGTGTGCAGAGAGATTTTTCAAAGATGAAACTCAGCTGCGGTTCGCTTTAGTTTATGCATCTTTTTTAGCACTTCTGGAAGTCAGGTACAAACTGAGATGCAAAAACATCAGCAGTCGTTGTTGTAAAGGAAGCGTTGCTACGATGGCAGAGGATGGAGAGAGATTCTCTGCTCATGTAAACATCGGAGATAACTCTGGTGGAATAAACGCAGCAGAACGGCATAAATATTGATATTTTTTATCTAGAAATACAGAATATCAGGGGGGCGCAGAGAAGAGAGGGGAGGTTTAAAGTTAAAGTGTTTATTTATTATTCTTAATTAAAAAGACAAACACAACTTTATCATTTTTGTTGTTTAATGTAGTTTTTCACAAATTCATTTTTTTACTTTTCTTGTGGCCCTTGTAGATGAGCTACCTATGTGAGGTTCACTATGAATATTAATGATTATTCATACATTATTTTTAGCATTATTACCTCCATCTCCATGACTCTGAGCCTCATCTTTATTCTACTGCTTCTCTCAGAGTGCTTTCTATGCTACGTTCACACCGCACGTGCTTTAAGCAGTAGAAGCAGGAGCTTTACATGCAAAGTCTGTGGTTGACATACATCAAGGTGCATCAAAAGGTCCTGCAGCTCCTGAGCATCTGAAGCGTGTGACGCGCTTCACAAGCAGCAGCTGCTGGAGTTGGAAAGTTGGAACTTTAGCTGCTGGACGCGCCACATCAACCAATCAGAGGAGCTGATCTGGGAGCTGGCAGGGAGTCAGACACAGCACTGCTGATGCAGAGTACTATGATCTCACCTCTTTGATACTGTTAATTAAAATTAACCTCAAATGTAGAAACCTGCCGGCAGAATATGTTGGCTTTTATTATCCTGCTGCCTGCAGTTTGTAGCACAGACCTGAAAAACGCTAACATCTACTTCCAGCCGCCACAAAACAGTCGGGGAAAACCCCCAAGAGGCAACAGGCCCCGAGGCAGCTGCTGTCTTTTTTTAAGTTCCATCTGATACACTGGAAAAAAATTGAAAAATCATAATTTATTCTTAAAATAAGTGCATTTGTTATTGAATTGAGGAGATTAAAGTGACATTTTGCCAGCTGAACAAGATGATTTCAATTTAAAATAAGAAAACACAATTACATTGTCCTATTTCAAGTGCATTTTATCGGATTATCTTTTTTTAAGAGCAAACATTCTCATTCTATTGGCAAAATATCTCATTTACCTACTCAAATCAAGGGTAAATACACCTTATTTAAGAAATTTTTACTTATTTGTAGATAATTTTTTCAGTGCAGTGATGCATCAGATGCATCTGGACACACTTTGCTGGATGTCTGACCTTAATGTGGGCAAGCATCAAAAATGAAGCAGCAGAAGCTTCTTTGATGCCGAAATCTCGTGAGGCGTGAACATTCTAGAGAATTCAAATCTAACTCTGTCCATTTTTTCTGAAAATAAGTGAATTTTTCTTAGTGTTATTTATGTACAAAAATTGGCCCAAAGCCGCTTTGGGAATGTTAAAGCAAAATATTGGAGTAGAGATTGATGATACCACCACTACCAGTTTTGGTCCGCGAGGCAGACACCTTGTCTACTTTTAAGGCTAGGCTTAAAACTTTCCTTTTTGATAAAGCTTCTAGTTAGAGTGGCTCAGGTTATCCTGAGCTATCTCTATAGTTCTGCTGCTATAGGCTTAGACTGCTGGAGGACATAGGGACCCCTTTTTCATCATTCTGCTTCATTCTATCTCTATTCTCCCACTCTGCAGAATCTGTTAGTTCAATCTCTAACGTTCTGCTCTCTCTGCTTTTTCTCATAGTAGCTTCATCTGGTCTGTTCCTGTTTGGCTGTGACTCCATCCTGGAGAGAAATATCAGCTGTGCTGCTGCCATCAACACCTTTGTTTCTAGATGCTGGAGCTTGGCCTGTTTTCCAGTGTAGTCCTGTTTCTCTGACTGTGACTGAGTGGATGTGCTCTCTTCATCCTCTGACATGGGAGCTGGCTCGGAGCTCGTCTGCCTGGCTGTGTGTTTCCTGGACGGGGCCGCCTTTTACAGCTGCACTTTGTATCTATGCTTCTTTTTCTATGTCTGCTTCTGTCTCCTTGAACCCCAGTGGGCCTCAGCAGATGGCCGCTCACACTGAGCCTGGTTCTGCTGGAGGTTTCTTCCTGTTCAAAGGGAGTTTTTCCTGTCCACTGTTACTACAAGCATGCTGAGCGTGAGAAATTGCCTTTGAGTCAATGAGTCGATGCAATCAGCTGGTTTTCCTTAGATATAAAACTTTGAATCAATCTGTTTGGATGATCTGTTTTAACTATAAAGTGCCTTGAGATGACATGTGTTGTGAATTGGTGCTATAGAAATGGAGCCTCGGCGGAAGTTCAACTGAAAAAACTAATTGCTTTCCTACATCCACCTGCGATAGCCAATCAGCTTTGAACCACACCTCCACGAAAGCCAATCAGCATCCAAAGCTCATCTTGAAAGCCCTCCGATACGCACCTGTCTGCTCCTGTGCGCAGGCGGAGCATGCGCTGTGTGACTTCATTCAGATGAGACCGTTTCAACCCCCCTCCAGCCCCTCCTCCACCATCGTAGCTAAAGCTTCATCAGAGCATCATTTCTCCTGGACTCTTACTGTGTTCCCTGTCTCATTTCAACCGGTCTGGCAGAAGACCGCCATGTTGAGCCTGGTTCTGCCAGAGGTTTCATCCCAATGGGGAGTTTTCCTCTCCACTGTCGCTTCATGCTTGCTCATCATGGACAGGTTCTCTCAACCTGTGTTATCCAACTGGACTTCCATCTTCCAGGTCCCTGAGTGAAGCTCTAGTATCAGCTCACTCATCCACTGGATCTCCCCATAAAGCTCAGCAGACCGTCTCTCTAACCAGCAGTCTACAGACTGACCAACTCCATCTATCTCCACTCCACCACCAGTTTCCTGGGGAGAAACAGCCCTATTCTTTGTTCCTGTTCATGCATATCTCTCAAAATTAAAAGCTATGTTTCCTGCTGAGGTCTGAGCGCCAAAGTAAATGTATCAATAAATTTCTCCTAATTGTCTTTTCTCTTTGTGTGAGTTTTTCAGATTAAATGAACTGAGCTGAATGATACAGTTCTTCCTCCTCTACCCTTTTCAGCCTAAATCTTTGTTAAGCGTTTTACATTTGTGAAAAGAATTCTGTGCTAAAATTTACAGAAAGGAAATTAATTAATAAAAGCCACGTTTTAAAGCAAAAAGTTTTATTTTATTTTAGTTCAACTTTAAAAACTGACCAAACTGTCACTATTGAAATGTTTTTCAAAAAGAAAACAACTTTGAATATAACGATGGATGAAGAATACGTCAAATTCTGTAAAGATACGTGTTTTTTTTTCTGACACCCTGAGTAAGCGTCATATATTGGACCACCTGACAGCCAACACTGACAGGGTGCTAAAACATTTCACCGAACAGACAGTGTTGAGGCTGACTGTCTAGTAAACCTAACATCCTGGAGACTCTAACATTCAGCTGCTTTTCCTGTTAACAGGCCCTTGCAGAAGAATTGATTAAATAATATAGAATATGTTCACAGGACTGCAGCTCAGTTATTTAATCAACCTGAGGTCATTAAAAGTCATTCATGGGAAAAATAGAAACACTTGAAGAACAGCAAACAGGAGATTTAATCAAAGAAAAGGGTCCATTACACAAATAACACAAATCAACACACATATAACACATCAAATTGAAATTAAAAGAATAAGAATTAAATTAAAAATAAACTATCAATCCTTTATAGGGCAAGTTACAATTTTTGATCATTTGCATATCCAGCCATTCAGCAAAGATCCTGCTACATGGCTGGACATCTTATTTTGGCATTTTACCAAAGAGATGAGCCCTTGAATGATTATAGTAACTATTGGAAATTAAGAAGTTAAGGGGGGAAAAAAGTTAACTGTCATGATGTTACAAAGTTCAGACCCAAATGCAGAAAACCGAACAGAGAGACCAGGGAAAAGGTTTAACGGGTTTTATTGAAGAAGTAAAACAGAGGGAGAAGTGTTGCTCTGAACACTGCTCAACCATAACTGTAAAGTGAGGGGAAGACACAGCGGTTAGTTCAGGCTCAATGGGGAATTTGACTCGTGAACTTGGTGCGGAGGATTTGTTTGCCGACTCACGTTTCCAGAGAAGTTGTTGAATCCTTGACTCCTGCCTGTGTGCCGTGGTTCCAGTGTCTGTCTGATTCGGTGGAGGGCCGAACAGGGTTTACCCGGAAAGCGGTTGATAGTTGGTGAACGGAGAAACTGACTGCCACTCAGATTTCCTGCAGTACTTGAACGGGTCGTAGTGGAGAATAATCCCTTTCTCAGTGAGAAGCTCAAACGATTTCTTGGGGAAAAGTGGATCCAAACCTCCTGTTTGAACCCAGCTCAGTTTAAAGCTCAGTTTATCCTTCCAGGAAGAGAAGGTCCGAGGAATCCAGTTGGCAGGATGACTTCCTGCCAAGAGGGAAAAGACAAAAACAAAGTTAAACTCAGGTTGATAAAAACTCAGCTTGACTCAGCAAAAACTCAGCTTGGCTAGAGGACCCTAAACTAGCAATCACTCTGGCGTCGAGGTAGTGGCAGTCAGCAGCACTCCGTTTAACGAGGAAACCATCAGCAGGTGTGTGAGGAGGCAGACCAGAACCAGGCGCCTCCTGGTGGATGAAGGGAGACAAACACAGAAACACAAACACAAAAACAGGAGTCCTGACATTAACAAGTCAAGAAAAATGGGTAAAAAGCTAATTTAAAAGGTAAAAAGTTAGTTAACTATTGTATTTAGGTTTATAAACTAAAAAAAAGAAAGTGCCAGTATCAGCATTAGTGCCTCTAAGGTTATGGTGCACCAAAATAAAATGAGTTTCTTTCACTTAACGTTTTTCATGAATTTCTTACAGAACCACTTTTTTTTATTTTCCTTAATATTTTCAGGCAAGTTGGTGCTTCTTCTTATTACATTGACATTAATTTTTAACATCAAAATATCCATATTTTTGAATGTTTCAAAGGTAATAAGGTATTGTCCTGGAGTCCAATAACACTATTGGCTTGAAATTTGATTTTCAAAGTATTTCACTGAGTGCCCTAAAGGGTTACCTCACTAATATGTCAGTTCTGCGGTATAAAGCAGGGGTTTTTGAATGACCCCAAAAAGAACCATGATTTAGACTAAATAAAAATAAAAATAATTCCTTCAGGATAAATCCATTTCTAAATATAAAGTAATTCATTCCTATATATTTTTAAAGGCCATTAAATAATCTAATCCATCTTTTTTAAATGTATATTAAATTATTTTATTGTACATTTTATAATAAAAAAACATATTTAATATTAGACCAAAGTAATTAATAAATAAATGTTGAATCTATTAATTTATCTTATGTTTATTCCACAGGATGATCATATTTATATCATATATTTCTGCCAATCATGTACCTCAGGCATAAAACAATGATTGGGAAGACCATGATGACACGCCACACTTTGTGTCTCACAAACCCCCTGGGGGTTCAGGTCCCACTTTGGGGGCCCCTGTAATAAAGCAATAAAACAGTTTGAACTCATCTCCTAAAGCAGCCGCTACAAAAGCTCAGCCAGCCTCTAAGGGCTGCAATTATGCAGCTTTTCACAGAGAAATAATGCAGCTTCTTGAAAACTGCTGAAAGAGAGCAGGTATCCAACAGAAAGCCTTCATCATTAAAATGATTGCATCATCTGTTTTACCTCCTAGCTGTAAACACCGTAGCTGCAGTAAACAGAGTTCATTACTCTCTCTATGTGGACTAAGAGCCTTTTAGAGCAAGTCTCCAAAAAAAAATGAAAGTTCACCTCTTTATGTTTCTGTCCTGATTTTGTCTCTGAACTCAGCTGCAACATGAGTTTAAAGGAAAACAATCAGAATATAAACTTCTGAAAGCACTTTAAGTATGAAATGATTCCATCATGTTCAATAAATGATCAGTGTTTTTAATTCAGAGTAATTTCCATGTGAATGTTCTTTACTGGAGGCATCCATGTTTGTCAAAGAACACTACTGCCACCTACTGGTTTGTGACGTCACGGTGCGGTATCGGCTGTTGATCAAGTCCCAGTTCTGTATCTGGTGTTTGTCACAACGCGCTATTATCCAAGTCATCTAGAAAACATTCTTCTTCCAAATGTTGGCTACATATTACGTGTTTTTTCTCTGGCCAGAAGTTCGATGGCAAATCCTCCCTCTTCAAGTTGGCGATCCAACGACCAACCCATGCAATCGCAAACAGTTCTAATGACATGAATTTGCTTTATGGTTGCAATGTAAGATCATGTTAAGGAATTTTAAAGGTAAAAAATGGCATATTAGCTGTTCTATGAGCCCTAATGCAGCCTGGTTAAAAGCCCTACAATGAAACGACAGGTTTTCTTCCTTTTATGGTATGATCATTAATATTTAGATGAGCTGTGCTCTGATTGGTTGGTTTACAATGAGCAAAGCTGCTGAGCAAAGACGCATCATAGCAACAAGCACTCACTCACTGAAACATCAGATTGTTGATAAGGTAGGGGGACCAGACGTCCTCTTTTTCAAGGACATGTCCTACTTTTCATACCTAAAAAAATGTCAGGGGGGAATTTCAAAATCGTCAGGGATTTTGGTCGACTACAGTGCAACACAGAGTCAAAATACACCAGGCACTCGAACCGAGCTGTCAGCTCAGAGGCTGGTCCGGGAACCCAAGCAAATGGGGGCAGGGAGCCAGTGGGGGATGGAGCAATCAAACCTGACACGGTGATGGTAGCCTGGACACCGGCGGGTTGGGTTTGGTCGCTCCATCCCCGGCTGGCTCCTGACCCGAAGCTGATGGCTCGGTTCGAGTGCCCAGTCTGGTCCAGTCAGCGGCTCAGCAGTCGCCACTTCAAGTTTGCGCTTGTGATAGCCTTACGGTTTGAACAGCCCCTCGTTTCAGTAAAAGAAGTTTAGCAAATGCTGCTTTGAACTGTCCAAGATTTTGAAAGCTGTCTTCAGTAAAATGCTTCGAGCAAATGAACAGATGAGCATCAAACTTTGCAAACCATCTTCTGATAGTCAAAAATAATCCATGCCTGTCAAGTCTTTGGATCCTTGGGAAGAGTGTGAAAATTTTCCCTTTCTCCATACTGCCTGCTTTGAAATTCTTGTAGAAGTAAACCAAACTGTAGACTAAACAGCTAAACTGGTGTCTTACATCTTCCCGACCTCTATTCATGTTCTTGAGCTGGTGAACCAGTGGGCTGGTTTGTATGTAAAGTTTGGGGAGTGACAAAAGTACAGGCCAGAACCAAAGGTAACATCCCAGAGTTTACGTCAACTCGGTGCTTCGTTTGGATTTGCTTGTTTTATTATGAAAGTTTAGAATTGTGAAATTGGCAGAGAAAGGACGTGTTGATGGGGTTTGAACTTCTCTTAACATCCATTTCACCCACTGAACTATCGTTATTCATTTATGACAATGGAAACTGGGTTTTTCAGCCCTTTAAATGAAAGGTACGGTCATATTCAATATACAAACTTCTGAAAGTTCTTTAAATATGAAATTATTACATACTGTTCAATAAATGATCAGTGTTTTTAATTCAGAGTAATTTTCATGTGAATGTGCTTTACTGGTAGCCTCGTGAGACCATCCTGATCTCGCGAGCTTTCAAGGTTTCACTCGCTAATCAGTCTGGAGACTCTCCGTTAAAGAAAATTTGGAGCCGTTCACCAAACGAACGTCCAATCAGCGTTGGCTTTGAGGCGGGTTGAGGTGTGACGCAACGAGAAGCGCGACAGTTCAGTCTAAAGAACATGGCGGCTTCAGCCGATGAAACTAGCGTTAGCGTGGCTATCGAGCAAGTTTTATCGGAATTACAGAGTATTTCTTCACTGAAAGAAGAGCAAAACACTGCTCTGGAGGCTTTTCTCAGAGGAAAAGATGTTTTTGCTCTTCTCCCGACTGGTTTTGGCAAGAGTTTGATCTATCAATTGGCTCCTCTTCGTCGTCGCTCTGTTAGTACGTCATATGCTTCGTTGATCTGATTGGTTTATTTGGCCCGTCTATCACCAACATAGGCCAATCAGCTAACCAGTATTTTCGCCCCTTCCCAAAATCACTTCAACGGAAGGTTTCCAGATGGATATGCGGAGCAAATCCATCTGGCGGAGTCAGGTTACTTTACTGGAGGCATCCATGTTTTTTAAAGAACACTACTGCCACCTACTGGTTAGTGACGTCACGGTGCGGTATCGGCTGACGATCAAGTCCCAGTGCTGTATCTGGTGTTTGTCACAACGCGCTATTATCCAAGTCATCTTGAAAACATTCTTCTTCCAAATGTTGGCTACATATTACGTGTTTTTTCTCTGGCCAGAAGTTCGATGGCAAATCCTCCCTCTTCAAGTTGCCGATCCAACGACCAACCCGTCCGTGGAGGATCAGGAATAAGAAAGGTGGAATAACTTTATTTTTCACTTTTACCCGATGTATTCCAGCATCCAGCTGCCATGCACGTTGGCATTGTCAGTTTCACTATAGCTCTGGTGAATTTCAATGGTGAAGTCCTCTGGAAATCTTCAATAATTGTTGTTGATTGCAGATGTGTCTAGTAGTTCCCATTGATTTAGCTTGTAAAGCGGGGAGAATGGCGCTAGGCTTACCGCACCGTGACGTCACTGCTGGAAGATGGCAGGAGAAAAGTGTACTCATTGTTTTTATTATTTTATTGATTAATGCTAAATTCATTAAATCACTGCAAACATATCAGTTTTAGGTATAAATAATGATCCATTGATTATTCTTTGCTGACCAGACTTTTCCTTTAAAGTACATCCATCCACCATGCCCCTTCTGATGTCCTTTTACCGCGTAGATCCTTGAAATCCACAAACTGTGACAAACAAAAGCTATGAATGAATTTAAAAATGCTGTCTGCAAACAGGCCTGCTCATAAAGCGTTGGTTTTCTTGTAGTTCTGTCAGTAGTTCCAATTTATAGATAAAAAGAAAGAGAAATATTTCCCTGAGGTTACATCTTTCCTTTCTTTATTAAACAAACAAAACACTTCCTCCCTCCACTTTAGCTTGCAGAACAGCTTCACTGGGTCCTTTGAAAGGGCACAAGAGAGAAGGGGGAGAGGGAGGAATGAGAGGATGGGCATGTGTGTCTGTGTAGGAGAGAGAGGGAGGGAGGGAGGGAGGGAGACGCTGCATCAAGCCGGCATGCAGCAGCAGTAGCAGGCTGGGCTTTGGGATCCATTGTTCCATGTTTTTTCCACCACCCGGGTTTATTCCTTCTCAATAAGAAGCCAGGGTAGAAAAAGCAAAGAGGAACACAGAAACATTAAAGGACCTGAGGTTTGTCTGGGCAGGATTTTTTTTCCTCAGCCATAGTGTTGTGGACAAAGGAGAAACACTCTCCAGCTCTTTGCTGTTGGCCAGGCTTGCAGTTGACTGCATTGGGAAGTAAGCGCTCTCAGCGTGGCGGCTATGGGGCTGCCTGGCGGAGCTCTCCTTCTGCTGGGGGTTCTGAAACAAACACCATGCCTCTTCATCTGGAAGTTATCCCTGCTCCTTTTCTCCATCTGGGCACTTGATGCACAAACCACAGTGGAAACTAAACCCTTGTACATCTGGCAAACAGGTATGGTCCATCTTCCTTTATCACCTCCTCATTTTGGGGTTGTTTAATGGATGTCCCATCTGCTCCCATGCTTTATTGATGCCGAAGCATCAAATGTTTCTGCAGAGCGAAGCCAAATAAAGGAGAGTCTCTGTGTTCTTCTGCGATTTGCTCTGTTATAAGTGATGAATCTATAAACCTTCCTTTCTCTTCAGCAGATATCTTCATTTACAGCTGCAGTTTATTGCTTTTTTGGTTAAAGGTAAAGCACTGGAGCCGTCCTACTACCATTAAATGAGTTAACATATTTACTGCAGTCCCAGAAGGGAATGCCTCTTGACCCCTAAATGTCCGGTGAAGGTGTGAGTTTTTGCAGCTTTCTCTTTGCTTCTAGTTTAGTCCCAATGAATCCAGGCAGCTGGGACTCCTCCGCTGCTGTACGCCTCTATTGGACTCATTCATCACAGCCTGGCGTGTTGATGGGAGATGTTTATAAAGAGCAGGTGCATGCTGTCTTTTCCAAAGTAGGGTGGGAGAGTGTAACCCACAGCGCAGAGCGTCCATCGGTTTTTAATCATTAAAAAGGGAAAAGTTTTATTGATTATGAATCCAGTTCAGAGCAGTTTATGTATATTTATAACCTAGACATAGATGGGAAGGTTGTATTAATGGGGGTTCATAAGCCTCTCAGAGAGGTAGAATAATATGAGGATCTCCGCTGGGCTGGTTTGGGTGTGCAGGATGAGTCTCATTCACTGTGGGAGAGCAGCACATGGTCAGGAGGACAATACTGATACATGGTCCAGCGAGCAGAGCGAGGGAGAAGAGGGAAGATGGGATGAGGCCAGAGTAGTAATCATGGGAGAAGGAGTCAGAGTATGGATCTCCATTGATCCATTGGGATCCAGATGCCCTTTGGGTCCGGCTGCAGATCAATGCTCTCCTTCTGTACTGTTTAATCTTTCACTTTCTCTTCATCTTCATACCCCCCCCCCCCTTCACACTCACACACTCACGCACACACACACCCAAACCACAACAAAGACAGGACGAATGAGTCGAAACGGTGCAGGAAATGTCAACCTATATGGGTTTTCTTTTACTGGAACAACGGCAAACTTTTGGTTTACAAAAGAACATGCAGGTTGTTTTCTGAGATGTTTTTCCTTTAAATTGACATTAAGCTTCATTTATTTCACATATCAATTTTATTTTTAATCTTTAAGAACTTTGATGTTTATTATCTACAATCCAACTAAGACACCCTGTCTCCAACCTTGCCAGTGGCGCAGTGTCCTCTTTTCACACTAAAATAAATTTAAATCTAAATAAGTCATTTTTTCTTGAATTCAGGAGGTAAATGAGACACTTTGCCAATGGAACAAGACAATTTACATTCAAAATAAGAAAAAAAAACTAGAGGATTGTCTTATTTCAAGTGCATATTACCTACTTATCTTTTTTTGAGTTTTTATGGCATTAGTGGCTTAATTTTTTAGTTTTGACAGTAGGCTGACAGGAAAGGGGGTATGAGAGAGGGGGAGAGACATGCAGCAAAGGACCACACATCCGATTCGAACCCGGGTCAGCCGCGTCGAGGATTTAGTCCTCAGTACATGGGTCGTGTCGCTAACCACTGCGCAAGCAACACGCCCTAATTATCTTATTTTAATGTTACAAATACTCATTCCATTGGCAAATCATCATATTTACCTGCTCAAATTAATTTACGAAATGTTTACTTTTATTTCTAGATTGTTTTTGCAGTGCAGTAATCTTTGCAGTAATTTGGTCTAAATTAATTCTTCCATTCATTCTATTTATAACATTAATGACAAATAGTTTCATCCAAATACTAAATCAGTTAATTTTTTAAGCAGCTAGCAAAAAAAGAAAAACCCACATTGCATGAATAGTTTATTACATTTTCTGCTGTAAAAGAAAAAAAGTATCACAGCAACTTTATTTTTAATATTTGTGAGCTCCTGTTTTAACCCTTTCCATCATGCAAGTTGTGTCTGATAAACAAAAAGATTATATCAGCACATAATTGGTTGAACAGAGACCAGAGTGACGACTTGACATCTTACATACAATATTAAGTCAAGAGTCCTTGGTGTAAAATCCAACTCCAGTTACAAGTCCTTCAACATTTTATTCCTGTCAAGTCTAAAATCATACAGTATATGACTGGAGCCCATGTGACTGGAGTCCCAACATTATTATTAGCTGGCTGATTCATCATTTCTATGAATTATTCTCACTTTTAGGATTAATACACAAATATTGTCTTGAAGTTTTCTTCATTGTAGATTATTCAGTGAGAAAAGCAATGGGCTGAGCCCACTAACTTGAGGAACCCACTGCTAAAGCCGGGCGTACACTGTATGATTTTTTGCACTTTTCGGGCCGATTTTCCAGTCGTGACAATCTTTCCATCGGGCCGACTTTTAGCCTGATGGTGCGTGGTGTAGCTGTACAGGGGTAACGAGGGGCGATCAGCCTCTAATGACCACCTCCCCATCAGGAATCGTAAGGTCAGGAAAAAATCAAACATGTTTGAAATTCAGTCGGCCGTCCTAAGGTGGTCGTGGGCAAATCACTCAATGGGCAAACAAGGATTCCTCTTCTTCTTCCTTTTAGAGGAAACAAATTGACAGACTGTAGTAGCCACGGTTGCTTAGCCATGTCTTTGTCCAAATACGTCGTCGCTTTTTCTCTTTAGGGCTTTCAGAACAAAATTGCACAAATTGCCAAGGCAGCGCGTTTCACTCTAGTGAGCTTCATGTTCCTCTTCTAGTCTTTGGCTTCCAGATAGACAAGTCCGAGTAGCGCCATCTCACTGTGGAGTAGAGACTGACATTTTTTCGGGAATCCCACGGGTCAAGGGATTCCCGTGGGATGGGAGTCCGTATTAGTAACGATCACGTGATTGGGACGGTACAGGATTAAACATTAACGGGAGCAGACGGGAGCGGGAGCAAACCAATAGTAACTAAAAAAAAACTAGGATTGATGTCAAAAAATTAAATATAATAGAAAGAAAAAAAATCCAGTACTGGCGCCGCCATTTTGTAGTTTTTTTCCTTGAAGCCTACACTATAATGCGAGCCAAAAAAACTACACGACCCTAAAACTAACAGTGCTTCCACCCGCGCTCAAAAACAACAAGAATGGGAGTGGTGCAGGAGCGGGAGTCATTCTGAATGGGAGCGGGATGGGAGTGGGAGTAATTTCACCAGGAGTGGGACGGGACAGGATTTAGATTTCTACTCTGGCCCGGGATCGGGACGGGACACAATTTATTTCTGTGGGAGTGGGACGGGACAGGAGTGAAAATCCACTCCCGTGTCAGTCTCTACTGCAGAGCTGAGTCCCACCTTGTTTTTAGACGTACAGTGTGAGCAGGTAGATCGCATCAGAGCGTCGGGTCGCACAATGTGAGAACAAACATGGTGAGTGGTGAACTCAGACTGTAAACCCTGTGGTTTCGTAGTGTAGCTGCGTGCAACGATTGAAAAAAATCGTACAGTGTATCTCCGGCTTTAGCGTAATATTAATTTGGATATGTTTTCCATATGAGAAACTGTTTTCACTGCTGTAAAAGGGAATTAAATGCACCAGTTATTGACTTATTATCACTGAGTCTTTATTTTGGATGTTTGTGAGCTCCTGTTTTTACACTTTCCATCATTCAAGTCTGATAAACAAAAGAATTAAACCCGTCCTAATCCTACCGCGAACATAGGAGTTGAAACAGTCAATATTTCTGTGCTGCATCTCAGTATCATTTTAGACACATGCATTAAAATCCCAAATAAGTATCGGTATTTAAATTAAATGGTCGACTTGTTACATTGTGTGGTTGATATTGCAGGATGATCTTTGTCGCTGTCATCACATGTGTTGTTGGATTCATTGTTCACACCCTGTGGAAGGTAAATCCGCTCCTGGTATTATGGGCTCTACCTCCCACGTGTTAAAGCAGGGGAAGAGATTAGGGATAGAGAAACCAGAGCAGATTGGCCAGACAAAGTTAACCTAGATACAGTATAGACATGTTCATATGTTTCCTCTGGCCTTAATATGTTGACTCTTAGCATCCCCAGGACGCTAGTAGCAGTCACATGCAGACCTAATCACTTTTAAACCAACACATTGTGATGAAAGGAGTTGTTCTTGTCCAAAATCACCTATTGGTCTATTACAGCACTTCCCAACTTAAAGTTGTTTGATAAAATATTTACTGTGTTAACAACAGACTTGCACTAACAATTCAATTCAATTCAATTCATTTATTTATTTATTTCTATATTCACAACACACGTCATCTCAAGGCACTTTCCAGTTCATCCAGTCAAATTGGTTCAAAGTTTTCTATCTAAGGAAAACCAGCTGATTGCATCGACTCAGTGACTCTTCAGCAATCCCTCACACTAAGCATGCTTGTAGCGACAGTGGAGAGGAAAAACTCCCTTTGAACAGGAAGAAACCTCCAGCAGAACCAGGCTCAGTGTGAGCGGCCATCTGCTGAGGCCGACTGGGGTTCAAGGAGACAGAAGCAGACATAGAAAAAGAAGCATAGATACAAACGGCAACTGTCAACCAGCTCCACGTCCAGGAAACACACAGCCAGGCAGCCGAGCTCCGAGCCAGCTCCCATGTCAGAGGATGAAGAGAGCACATCCAGTTAGTCACAGTCAGAGAACTAACAGACAGTAGATGCGTTTCTATCAACGTTTTGTTGATGGAAACAGGGAATGTGTGAATGTCCTGAATTTCACTGTTACAAGTCTGAACAAAAGGACTCAGTATTCAGTCAAGACAGACAGTGAGATTTATTAAAATAAACAGGGAGTTGCAGCAGTAGGGCAATTAAGGCTAGAACCTCTGCAGGAGAGAAACAGGTTAGTGACCATGATAATTTGATGGAGGATAATTATCCACGTGAGTCACTAACTGGGTTTTCAAGTTCAGTCCATGTCCAGGAAACGAGGTAGGATCCAGCCGGTGGGGTGCCCAGAGTGACACAGATACTGCAGCCCTGGAGAACATGCAGAGTCCCAAGCCAGATCAGGCAAACAGATCAGAACAGGCAGGCTTAAAGGTCCAGGAGTCCAAGGACAGTTCAGGCACACCATTCAGGATGGAACAGATGGGCTCAGTGGTCGATAGGCAGAATAGATCAGGATCAGGAAATCAGAGACACAGAGGAACCCCCCCAAAAAACACTCTTACCACTAGCAAGAGAGAACAGGATTATTTGGACATGATGACTTGGAGCAAGTGTTGCGCCCTCTGCTCCGATATCTTGGGAGAGGTACGTGGTTGCTTTTGAGTTAAAATGAATAATGGAGAAGCTGCCGACGTCTTTTCTCACTTTCACTTTATTCAAAAAACACCAAAACCTTTCTGCGCAAGCGCAAAACACAATTCTCTGCTGGACAGAAACAATCGATCTACAAACCATCGAACTCTTAAGAAATTGTAAATAGTGTACATAGTATGAATACTCTTAGTACGGTATTACCACTACTTCTAAACAATCAAAACAAAATGGTAAATATGAAATATCAATTATTAAATTAAATATCAGTCTTTTAAACCTGTGTATTTTAATTTGTGTATGGATAACTTTTAAAATATTTCAATATTTTAACTTGTCACACAAGAACCTTAAATAGGGGCAGGAGCAGGTGGATCAGATGAGCAGAGTTAGACAGGTGAATGAAATGAATAATTAAGCCAGTCATCGGCTCCAAGATCATGACATTCACTTGTTTTTTTTTTGTTTTTTTTACTTTTAAAAAAAGAGACTGAAACCCATTTATGGAAAAGGTTCTGACCTGCTGAACATCAACCTCAGATGACTGATGAGCTGTTTCTGCGGCTGTCGTCCTTAACATGGCATCAGAATCCCGCTTGCCTCTCTCTACCTCTTAGGATGTTGTTCACCATCGCTAACATGATGGTGGAAACACCATTTTGATAAGGAAAGCTCTGTTTCCACCTTGAAACTTTTTCTTTTCCTGAGAAGAGATCATCAGGACAAACTCTTTCAATAACTATTCAGAAGGTGATAACCATGAGACGTGAAAACAAGTTAAAATAAAGAAGCATTTTCTATCTATCTATCTATCTATCTATCTATCTATCTATCTATCTATCTATCTATCTATCTATCTATCTATCTATCTATCTATCTATCTATCTATCTATCTATCTATCTATCTATCTATCTATCTATCTATCTATCTATCTATCTATCTATCTATCTATTGAGGCTCTTTCTTGTTCTGTTGCTAGAAAAATGAGAAAAATGTTCCCATTGTCCTCAGCGGGCCTTGTTGTACCGATCGCCGCTGTGGTCAGTCTGCACCATGTTTTCCACAGCATAACAAACATCTCTACAGAGCAAACTAAAGCAGTGAGCAGAGGAAATTGGAGGGGTTGTTCGTCTGTTTAGACAGCCACAAAAACACTAAATGAGACACAGAAAATATTTGCCAGGCAGCTTGTGTCCTTTGGACGGTTTAACTCATCCAGGCATTGGTTATTACTGTCCCCATGTTAACCTTTAATATTGCACCATGTTAGACTTAAACTGCAGGATTTGTTACCCACAGAAGTATTAATGTTTAATACTCAAGTAGAAGCATTAATCATACTGTTTAGAATAACGTTTGCAGAAGTTACAGGATCAACTTAAAGTATAAAAGTGCCATATTTAAATCTACTTAAATTATAAAAGCAAATGCAGTTTCAATTCAGTTTATTTCTATAGCGCCAATTCACAACACATGTCATCGTTACAGTAAAAAAAAAGTAAAAGTAATGCCTGATAAAATGTTAGTGGTTTAAACCTTACACTGGTTACTGCACAGCTGTATTAAAAGAACATTTTTCTACGATTCTGGATGATGTTCACCAGATCATCCAGTGAAATTGATTCAAAGTTTTCTATCTAAGGAAAACCAGTTTTGCATCAACTCACTGACTTGAAGGCAATCCTTCACGCCAAGCATGCTTATAGCGACAGTGGAGAGGAAAAACTCCCTTTTAACAGGTAGCCATCATTTCTTCTTAAGTAAGGTAACAAAGTATTTGTACTTTTTACTTAACACCTCTGGTTTCTCACAGCTAAATCTATCTATTTCAGATAAAAAAAACAATGATTCTCGTGATGAAATCGACACTTAGATGAAGCAGAAAAACATTTATAATATTTGCAAACTACAATTTGCTGTTTTGCAAAGTTTAAATAAGACTTTCTTTGATAAAAACTTAACATAAATCAGAGTGAGAACAAATAACACCAGATCCTGGAAACCACAGCTGTTCACACCGTTAACATATTCTCATCATATTTCCTCTAAGTAGTGATTACATAACAGATGTTTCTTAGAGGTTTGGAGCACTAATGGAGTTTAGCTGACCCTGTAATTGATATACGGTGGTAGTTATCTGATCTGGGCCACGACCACGGCTGATAATACCTTTAAACAGAGTACTTCCCCCTGACACTGCTTCTGAACAAACATTATAAACTTTTGCCGTTTGTTTTTTGTTTTTTTTCTAGAAAATTTGTCATGATCTGTTGGACTTTGATTCTTCCTTGACTGTTTTGATTCCTTTGTGGCCTCCTTTTCCTTTTCTTCCTTTGTTTTTCTATCCATCCATCTGCGTCTAGCGTGCAAATCACAGTCCCCCTTATTAACACTCACTTACTCCACACCGGATTCTGTTGTCCTCACTCTATTCTTGAAAGTAGTTCAGTTCGCCAAAGTAAACAGCATCAAAAAGCAAGTATAGAGGTTGCTGTATTATATCTAAAATGTAATAAAAGGTTTGAACAAACCAAATTAAAGATATAAATCTAACTCATTCACAATTAGTTTTTTAAAAAGCCAAATTTTGTAGAAAATAAAGGAACTCCCCCCCCGACCCCCCCCATATGCTTAAGTCGATTTGGTGAACAAAAAGGAGACACATGGCCCTCTCTTTGTTTCACCCCCCCATCAAGTGGCTACACAACGCCTAAACCTCCCCGTCCCTTCATCCAGCTGACCTTTGACCTCAGAGCTGGGAGGGGTCTCAGGAGAACAAGGTCAGTGTGAAGTGGGCGAGGATGAGGGCTGAAACAATCCAGCTTTCCTCAATCAAGCGATGAGTGCCTGGTTCAGCCGGTTACGGCACAGACAACTCGCCGCGGAGCAGCAGAGCTGGAGGTCCGCTGCATCTGATCTCCAGAGATGCTTTTCACCAAAGATTAAAACTTCTTCTGGGTGAAATTAAATACCACTTTGACAAGCGACAGCACTGTTGTTATTAACCTTTAAGATCAGATTAAGGGGATGATCCGCTGCCTCTCAGGAGGAAGAAGTGTGTTTAGTCTTCAGCCTGTTTCCCACTGAAAAGCGCTTTTGCCTGGGTTTTTCACATGAGTCCTTCTCATTGGCATTAAAAACTGGGTCTAACCCCTCCTGGCAGCTATGTACCTCTGTCCCTCTATTGCTGCGTGTCGGGTGAAACCAGCATGCTGGGTTAGCGTTGATGATGTCACCAGTGCGACAGAAATAAGGAAAGTAAACAATGGAGAGCAAAATGTCAGGAAGCCAGGGCGTAGTCAGTATGCTTTATTGTTTCTCTCTTATCTATCTGTATATCTCACACCAGATCTGCTCCATGTTAATCCAATGGAAACGGAGTTGTGTCTGCTTGTTAGATCAGACATTCATGCACAACACTGATAATAGCAAAGATTTATGTGGATCTGAATAAAAAGATTCAGATGAAACCTCTTCAGCAATGAGGTACATTATGTGTCCCACTATTAGCGCTGTGTTGACTGCTAGCCTGGCCAGCAAGACTTAAAAATCATGCATAATTCGTATTGATCAGGAAAGAGTAAGAGTATAGAGCTGGTAGAGCTCAATTTCAAAGGCGGGACTAACATAGTCTGTGTCATCAGGTGAGAACCAGTTGGATAACTATGGATGTGATGTAAAAACTCCAAGTGACGCGCTCTGTCGTTGTAAGTCAGTGGGCCGTCAAACATGTCAACTTGTTGAAGAAACTCTACAATGAACGATTTCTGCAGGTTTTGATCAAGTCTGAGGATATAATGTTTGCTCTCTGGCATTTTCTTAATTTTCATTGCAACATGGCACATTTGGTCGCCAGCTTGTTTTTGTACTAGCAGAAAGGCACTGCTGCATTATGGGTAATTCTGGCCCTCAAAATCAGATATAGTAAAATACGACCTCCTGTGCTGTGATTGGTCCAGCCAGATGTCTCTGGAGTCAACGGCAGTTTACTGCACTGATTTACGTTCCCCGTTTGTTTTGGTCCTACAGCTTACCCCAAAGTCAACCATTTTATGATAATAAACTCAATAACTCAATAAACTCAATCCATGAATGTTTTAAGCCCCCCCACATACTCGCATGGATATCGGTTCATAGACGTCTGGACAGAGTCCACCTGGGCTCAAGGCAGACAATGCAAAGACAGGCAGGGGCCCCTCTGAATGGAGAAGACAACACATCAAACAGACCCATTCTACAGATAGAGAAATGTTAATAGAATAGACATCCATTATCTGTTCTAGGTTGTGTCCCTCTCTTCTTGTCCCTTTTCTTCTTGTTTTCCTCTCTATGTTTTGTACTCAGCTGACTTTTCATGCTGTCTCTAAAGGAATGAAAGATTTTTTCCAAGCACTAAGCTCACTTAGCTGATTGCTCCTTCCTGTGTTTCCAAAAAGGCCAAAGTAAATAACCCAGTCCTTCTTTTCACTGTAGACAAGCCATGATCTGCTTATCTGTTCTCCATTTTTCATTTGGATGAAATAATAGCTGCATGAATCATGACAGCAGACAAGATAGAGGAGAGCAGGAGGCGGGGTTACCAATCTACTTGCTCTGGAGAGCAGAGTTCGCTGCTTTTAGATGTTGTCTCCAAAGTCTCTAGTAGCAGAAAAAAGTCTCTAGATTTGGCGCTAGGAGCTTTTTAGAAATCAAAGTGCTAGAGGGGTCTGAAAAGTGGCTAAATATAGCGACTAAAGCGCTAAGTTAGCAACACTGCTCTTTGCATCGTTTGTTTTCAAATGGTTTGCTGCTGTCTGTTTGGACCTTTCTGAACATGTGCAGCAAATGGACTGATCCAATATGGTGACACTGAAGGGGGGGGCTGAGACACACTTAATATTATCAGCGTTCTGATGGCATTTTAGCCAAAAGATTTTGATTAAAAACATAATTAATGTGCACAAATAAGGAATAGTTTTATCAACCATACATGTAGACAGAGTTTTTTGGGGCCCCCAGGAACTTGAGGCCTTAGGCAGCTGCCTAGTATCGCCTGATGGTAAATCCCCCCGATTCAGAGCTGCTTTAAATGTGGCTCTGAGCTGAAAGGCTCCAGTTGGATTAGGTGTCAGCAACATACTGATCACAGCAGCCGCTCAGTGCACAGCCGCCCTTCCTGCCTCACTCACGTCTGCGGTTGGTAATCTGATTGACACGAAACGACACAAGGGGCCCAAAGAGACTTTGTTTCTTTTATTTTAAAGCAAGAGGCAAACATGTGTGATGACGCCATGCCCATACTGGCCAACATAGGGTTGTGAAAAATTTATTTTTTCATCTGTTTATTTAAAATTTAGTTTGTATGACATGTAATTTATATACTTTTTAAGTACACTGAGAATGCGTTGAACTGAGAACTTACAGGCTAAATGTTAAGGCGGTTACACTGCAATTCATTTGGTCTGCATTAAAAAGCGTGACACACCGACTGCCACCATCAAAATGAAAACGAACTGTTGCCATGAAGAAACTGAACCTGAACCTCAAATTTATGCAATGAATTAAAAAACAATAAAATTTGAAAAACTCACACGGAAAGAAAAAGACAATTGGAAGAGTTTTGTTGATATAATTACTTTAGTCTTTGGCGCTCAGACCTCGGTAGGAAACAGTAGCACTGAATTTTGTTTAATATGCATGAAGAGGAGTAAAGAACAGGGATGTTCCCCCCCCCCCCCAGGCCTGAAACTGGTGGTGGAGTGGAGGTGGATGAAGTTGGTCAGTCTATAGACTGCTGGTTGGAGAGACGGTCTGCTGAGCTTTATGGAGAGATCCATGATGAGCAAGCATGAAGCAACTGTGGAGAGGAAAAACTCCCCATTGGGAAGAAACCTCTGGCAGAACCAGGCAACATGGTGGTCTTCTGCCGGACCGGTTGAGATGATGCAGGGAACACAGTAAGAGTCCAGGATAAATGAAACTCTGATGAAGCTTTAGCTACGATGGTGGAGGAGGGGCTGGGGGGGTTGAATCATCTGAATGGAAGTCAGACATAGAGCGGCCGCTGCCTGTGTCATGATGGGTTTAGGTTCTTAGCCCATGTGCAGAACACAACGGAGGCTGGGTAAAAGTTAAACAAGGTTTATTGAATGTTTTACAATAAGAGACAATGTACTGGGTCAGGAACTGGTCCGGGCTGGTTCACAGAAGTCTGCTGAGAAGATAGTTTGATTAGAAGGCAGGCTGATGAGAATGAGTCTTTGATAATTCAGAATTATACCTTGACTGAATCCGGGCTTCTCTTAGAGAGAGAGGGAACCGTTGGGTCCAGAGACTGTTTGTTCAGCAGAGTTCAAGAGCAGCTGCAGCGTCTAGCTTCAGACTTTAATGGCAGACCTTGATCAGAGTTTCCAGCTCTTAACTAAGAGCAGCAGGGGAATCCACATAGGTTTGGCTCTCCAGGGCAGATTGGCAGGTTAAGCTCATCCAGAGCTTCAGGCTAGAGACAGGTTTCCTGTGAGGCAAAAACAGAAGACAGTTAGAATCTGATCTCTCTCCAGAGATAGCTAAGATTCTTTCAGTTTCAAGGCTCAGGTTGCTAACCAAACTAGGTCAACACTGCGGCGTCGAGGCAAGGTCTGGCAGCTGGTTATAAAGGGCAGGTCTCCTGATGAGTAGATACGTCTCAGGTCTGCTGGAAGACTCCAGCTCCAGGAGACCCACGGCGCACTCTGCTGGAGGAAGGTGGTACAGCTCCAGATCCCAACAGCCTGTGCTTTGGCTAGCAGACTGAGTTGTTGATTTGGAGACCTTTAAGATGAACTCTGCAGATTGGGCTTCATGGAGGTGTGGTTCAAAGCTGATTAGCTGGTGACGGAGGTGGATGAGGATAAGAAATCAGTTTATTCAGTTGAACTCCCACCTACGCTTCTTTTCAAAATAGTATCTTGACAAACAAATAGTTTGATTTCATACGAGCAGAGACGCGTCCATGAGTGTACAGAAAAGTAAGCCTGTGGGAAATATATGTATGTCGGATACTGTGACATAAATCCTTCCCTGTTTTTTCTTCACTTAAAAATCGGGAGCTTAGCAGGAGAAATGACGGATTAGGACGTTGGTGGGAGACAAGATCCAAAAACTTCCTGTGTAAATCAGCATAATTGGCAAGTTTGGCCACAGCAGTGAAATGCAGGCATTTGTCGAGAGAAATGTAAAGAAACGCTACGATGTCCGCAAGGCTGGCTACATGTCCAGGACATTTTTTACTGCACAATTATAAAAAGTCCATCAGTTCTCTTTTTAGGACAAATTATCCAGATTTTTTTATTTTTTAGCAGAACACAATCTGCAAAGATAAAGTCATATTTTCATTCCTTTTTCTAAATACTTCCTAATACTCACTACCTTACATTCCATTTTTAGATAAGCTTAAAAAAAAAATGTCTCCACGGTTGCATGCAAAGCAATGATGTTGCTTGAATTGTTTAAAAAAAGAGAAAAAAACCCAGGAAACTTGTGTAAGTTGTTTAATTGCCTTTTTTCAGATTGGCTTTACTTTGGATCCAATCCAAATGTTCATTCTTGATCAGAAATGAAGAGAATCTGATCTGGAAAATACAATTTAAAAAAAGTATCGATTCAAAAAGCTCAATCTGAAAAAGAGAAATGTGTAAAAAAAAAATCTGAAAATATAGAACCAGTAAAACAAATGAACCTTTTTTGGGGGAAAGAAAATAAAATATACAAAATAAAAAAGATTGCACCAAAATCTGGAAAAACAACGGTTACTCTCACTTATTTAGATTATGAGTTTTTAAAGTTTTATTTCTGGATCACAACATTTTCATTCATTTTTTCTTTAATTGCAGCAATAATGGCACATAATTCACTCCATACTTTTCAGGATCTACAAATGAAAATAAATAGGTCAAAATCAGAACTATCCACAGATTCATTGTTTAAATGAGCTGAAACTGCAACCTCCTAATCACATTTGGTTTGGTGGCTTTACTGAATGTAGACCAGTGATTTTCCTGCTGCGTTTGCACAACATTTGTGAAAGACAAACGGGGTTTTTACTCCTGAAGCGCGTGTCGTGTTGAACATCTTAGTCTCCTTCTCAGGCATCTTTCAGGGGGGGGGGGGTGCTCGTAAAGTAAATAGAGGGAGGTGAAATTGTTTGTTTACTCTAAGCTCCATCAAGTGCCAAATTGCAGCCATTATTCTGTATGGGTTGTAAGAGCCTGAGTTTAACTGCTGTATTGTGGCAGGCGGGTCCCCCCACGTGGAGCGTGGGTGTGTGTGTTTGTGCACACTGCATAGAAACACTCCAACACGCAGGTGCTTGTACCCACCATGACTCCAACAAACCCAACATGGTGCCTTTGTCTCTCCCCTCTGTCTGCCATCCTCCATCTCCATTAACAGAGACCCGTTTCTCCTCTTGCTTGTTCTTCAAATCAAATGAAATTTACAATAAAGCATTTTTTGTTGTTGTTGGTCTTAGCATCTTTACAAAAGCAAAGTGATGATGCAGTTCATCTTTAGTATTTAATGCTCTAACTGCCAGAGAAACACCCTTCAGCTTAACACACACACAACAATAGGCTTTGTGCTGGATGTGTGTCTGTGTGGTGTGCCTCATTACTCCTGGTGAGCGGGTTGACAGTGGGGGAGGAGTGCTGCTGTCAGTATCCCACCTGCAGGCGGTGGACATGGAGAGGCTCACTAATTATGCACGAGTGGGGCTTGTTCGATCCAGATTCAGCTCCACTGTGCTGCCACCACCCTGCCTTTCAGCAGAGCGGGGAAGCCGACCCAGAGGAGCTCAATAAACTGATCTCCAAATGTTCTTAGACTGCTGGAAACCCTCAACAGCAAAAGTAGATCATTAAATTTTACATTTTCAACATGCACAAAAACAGATCACTTCAAAACTTTCACTTTTTAATTTGAGGTTTAATATTTTGGGCAATAATTATTAGGAAGCGTTTAATGTTGTTTTATTGTACATCCGTATTATGGATCAACCTGATGATGGAGGATTTTTCAGTCAGTCATTTGGATACTTCCAGCTACTCTGCAAAAAGGATCTAGAAATAAGTAAAACTGTGTATTTGGCTTTCATTTGAGCAGGTAAATAAGATGATTTGTTAATGGAATTAGCATTTTTACTCCTAAAATAAGGTCATTGGATGATATGCACTTGAAAAAAGAAAATGTGATGTTTTTTTTTGGTATTTTAAATATAAATTGTCTTGTTCCATTGTGTAGGTAAGTGCCTCACTTACCTCGTTGATTTTTTTTCTGCAGAAGTTTGATCAAAATTATCTCATTATACAAAGGTATGATTGATATGAAACCCACACAGCATTTTAAAGACATGTTTTAATATATATGTATTTTTTTAAGAAAGCTGTGAAAACTGAAAGCTTTGCCAACATTTCTATTAAAAAAGTAACTAACCCCAAGGCCAGCCCCAAGATTGAAGGAGCTGCAGGGATTTCTGCTCAGGCCTGGTTGTTCTCCGCATGATGCCGCGATGTCCCGTAGTCTCTGTATGTTTGAATTAAGGAGAAGGGTTGGAAGACAGGAGCCCTTTCTTATAAATAGCTGCATGTAGGTGTAGCTGCGATGTGGCAAAACCATGTAGGAGAATCCTTTATGGTCTATAAAACAGATCTAAACAACATAGCTGCAACCGTTTTATTTAACAGGTTCAAAATATATAAAAATATACTGCTAGTTATAGGAACAGCTGAAGTCACATTAAACGAGCTCTGGTGTTGTTAGATGATAGTAGCTCGATGACACATCAAAGAAACTGCTTGTTCTCTGTTTTGTATTTCTCAGATTGAAACCCAAGAAGAAAAAAAAAGAGCCAGCGTGGGTTAAGTTTTTGATTGTTGGTGCCGACATAAAGAAGCAAAGCAGCTGAGAAAGCACACACAACCAAGTGTTAGCATTAGCTTCAACAATGAAGGGTTGAAAACAGAGCTGGTGAGCATAAGAGCAGCACTTCCTGGAAGGAAGGAACTAAACCTCTTGCTATGTTCTTTAAACAATAAATCATTAGCCACTAGGGGCGCTAGACCTGTAACAAATACAGCTGAAGGCCACTGGCAATGTTTCCCTGTGGCTAAATTAAACAGCCTCCCTCTATGTTTTAGAATCTGCTAACAGAGAATAATCCTTAAAAGGAAATGTCCGCTCATATTCAGAATACAAACTTCTGAAAGTTCTTTAAATCTGAAATTATTCCATCCTGTTCAATAAATGATCAGCAGTGTTGGGCACGTTACTTTGAAAAAGTAATTAGTTATAGTTACTAGTTACTTCTCCCAAAAAGTAACTGAGTTACTAACTGAGTTACAGTTACTAGTAAAAGTAACTATTGCGTTACTTTTGCGTTTCTCGCCCCCGTAACCCTCACCACCCAGCCCCCACCTTCTCGCCGTGTGTTTCTAAAGCCAACTGAATAGTGCGGACGACAAAGACAAGAACCTGCAGAGAGTTTTGCATTTATTGCAACTCAACGTAAATGACATCAGGGGGGAACGCCATGTGAAGTTTTTAACAGGACATTCAGATCTGGTGAAATTAATAACTGGGGATGTCTAATTCTGAAATCCTGTGTGTTTGGGTTGTTATAGATACTGCAACATCTATCTATCATCTATCTATCTAGATCTATACTCTGTGTGTGAGATAAAATATGGATCTCCATCCCTGCCACAAAGGCCATCAAATAATGTTTAAAATAAAAAATACAGTAGGTTGAAAAGGCAGAGTATCCATCCACCCATCCATCCATCCATCCATCCATCCATCCATCCATCCATCCATCCATCCAGATTTCTCCCTTTCATTTGATCGTTCACGCTCTCCATAGTTCTCCTGTGGCGCGAGCACAGGGCGACTGTTGCGCGCCTTTAGCGAGCATGCGCGTTTCCTGTCGCTTGCGCGGTGAATCGTGCCGCCTGCGCTGTGCGGAGATGCAGAGGAAACCGTATCTGATGGGGAAACGCAGCTCGACGTAACACCGGTATTTCCATCAGGAAAACGCTGTTTTGCTGCTGGATCCTCCTCACTCTCCATCTCTCTGTGTGTGCTGTACGTTAACACCCACCAGCAGAAACACCCACCTACCCAACTGACAGACGGAATCTCACTATACATCAGCCATTCTCATCCTCCCCTCTCTCATGACAAGGCGCGCACCTCTGGATGACCTAAAAAATAATCTTTAATATCTCTTAAACAAAAGTAGCACAAACAATATTTTTTTTTCTGCACAAATCTGCACTAACGTTGCACTAACCATTCAGTCTATTTGCAGAGTTTTTTGACGTGGGTGGGGTGTCAGCTTCACGCAGCTGCGCACGAGTCCTATCATGAAAAAAGGTTCATGTGCGACCTGAGTAACGCGCAGTAACGCGGTGTCTGCAATGGTAACTGCGTTATAGTTCAAGTCAAAGTAATTAGTTAGATTACTCGTTACTAAAACAAGGTAACGGCGTTAGTAACGCCGTTACTTTCAACGCCGTTAGTCCCATCACTGGTGATCAGTGTATTTAAAACAGAGTAATTTTCATGTGAATGTGCTTTACTGGAGGCATCCATGTTTTTTAAAGAACACTACTGCCACCTACTGGTTTGTGACGTCACGGTGCGGTATCGGCTGTTGATCAAGTCCCAGTGCTGTATCTGGTGTTTGTCACAACGCGCTATTATCCAAGTCATCTTGAAAACATTCTTCAACAACATCCAGCTGCCATGCACGTGGGCATTGTCAGTTTCACTATAGCTCTGGTGAATTTCAATGGTGAAGTCCTCTGGAAATCTTCAATAATTGTTGTTGATTGCAGATGTGTCTAGTAGTTCCCATTGATTTAGCTTGTAAAGCGGGGAGAATGGCGCTAGGCTTACCGCACCGTGACGTCACTGCTGGAAGATGGCATGAGGGAGGGGCTACTATGTTTGGGCAAAAATGGCCGCTCCCAGACTCAGTGATTGCCACAGAACTTTGTTTTTGTTTTTATTAGTTTCAGTTTCTGTTTCAGTATTATTTTCTAGCTATAGATAATGATCCATTCATCATTCCTTGTTAACCGGACATTTCCTTTAATTATTTTTTTAAAAAGCATGTAAAACATATTCCGCCCTAAATGTTATTAAAAGATCTTCTAGATACAAGGCAAGGCAAGGCAGCTTTATTTGTATACCACATTTCAGCAACAGGGCAATTCAAAATGCTTTACATAAAACCAGTTAAAAAAATAAATAAAACACAGAAGAAACAGATAAAAATAAAATAAAAAACAAGAATAAAAATTACAGTGCGGTATAAGAGATTAAACATTAATGATCGCCATTTAAAGAAAGGCAAGATCAAAAACAAAGGTCTTCAGCATTGATTTAAAAGAACTGAGAGTAGCAGCTGACCTGCAGGTTTCTGGGAGTTTATTCCAGATGTGAGGACCATAGAGACTGAAAGCTGCTTCTCCCTGTTTAGTTCTGACCCTAGGAACAGAAAGTAGACCTGTCCCAGATGACCTTAGAGGTTTGCGGGGGTCATCGTGTACTGGCAGGTCAGAAATGTATTTTGGCCGTTTAGTGATTTATAGACTAGCTACTAGAACTGGAGTGATGTGATCCAGTCTCTTGGTCTTAGTGAGGACTCGAGCAGCAGCGTTCTGAATCAGCTGCAGCTGTCTGATTGATTTTTTTAGGGAGACCTGTAAAGAACCCGTTACAGTAGTCAAGTCTACTGAAGATGAAAGCATGAAAGAAAGTTTTTCCTGTTGACATGTAAGTCCTCTAACCCTTGATATATTCATACGGTGATAATAGGCTGACTTTGTAATAGTCTTAATGTGGCTGCTAAAATTCATGACTACCCCAAGAGTTCTGGCTTTTTCTGTTGTTTTTAACCTTGTTGTTTGAAGCTGAGTGCAGACTTTTAATCGTTCCTCTTTTGCTCCACAAACAACCCCCTCAGGTTTTCCCTCATTTGATTTCAGAAAGTTCTGGCACATCCAGCCGTTAATTTACAAGAGAAATCTTGGGTTTTTTAAAGAAAATGTCGGATTATACAGACATACAGACATTAGCCAACCTGAGATTAATTAATTAATCGATAACTTGCACCAGATTTTTTTTATATTACTGCGTTTCTGCATGCTGCCATGTTCCTTTCATTTGTCTACTGGTAGACCTGAATGTCCACCCTGTGGACACTTTCTATCCTACTCTATTCTATTACAAAGATAAAAAATTAATCCAAGTCTTAATTTCGTGTCCTGAACATTTTTGTTAAAATTTGTGCTTCTTAGGAACTTGAGCTGCAGTTTATTTTATGTGCTCTAAAAAAAGACTCCTCTGTCCTTATTTCTCCCTTTTCATGATTTGATTTTTTTTTTCATCCAATTTAATTACTCTACATCACCAGCAGGTTGCTAAAATGCACAAAGAGAAATATCTGCAAAACTTCAGGGGAAAACGTTGCAGAAGCTACCGTATCGATTCATCATGTTTTAGAGTCATGTTGCATTTTGGAGTCAAATAAAACATCCAGTCAGCTGTTGCTTTGGCATAAACAGCATCACTTAGCAGGATGTTCTTCTGTTTTAGTCGCAGTTTTTAATGTAGATCTGTCATGGTGCTGTTGGAGCCACCTGAACAGGTCCACCTTAGATTAAAACGTCTAAGAAAAATGCTCACAGTGCTGTTTTTTTTAATTAGCTGACTGAAGCAGGGAGGTAGTAAGCTTTGATCCGGTGAGCATCACTAAAAACTTTACATTTCTCCTGAATTAGAGCCACAGAGGGGCCAGAAGGACTCGTACGCTGCAAAAATTCAAATCTCAATAAGTGTTTTTTTTAAGTGCATTTTTACTTGAATTGAGGAGGTAAGTGAGACACTTTGCCAATTTACATCTAAAGTAAGAAAAAACTATTGCATTATCTTATATCAAGTGCATATTATCTAATAATCTTATTTGAAAAGTTAAAATATTCATTCCATTGCTTAATTATATTATTTACTTGCTCAAATTAAGGGTAAATACACTTTACTTAAGAGATACGGTGTAGTATCCGGTGTGTTCTGACATCAATTGGATGTGCAGACATGTCCTGTTTCTCATCAGCTGCCCCTGCAGCTGACTGCTGGAGGCACAGAAAAGGGTTTTGTTGTTTCTCGACATTCAGAGGTGTTAGTGAGGCTGCGTGTTGCACTGAGGCTGTTGTTCTGTAGTGGGTGTAACCTCTGCAGCCTTCTAGTCTCTCCTCTATGCTTCCTTGTAGCGTCACCTTCCACTCTCCATCAAATCGAGGATCAGTTTGCATGTAGAGTCACAACTCACATACATTTTGTATTATAGAAGTCTCTGGAATCCTTTTGTCTTTGAACTCCACTGACTTTCCAATAGTACCTTCTAAAAGAACATTAAATAAAAAACATATATCTATTTTTTCAGGTATTCCCAGTCCTCTATAACAGGTTTTTATTTATATGAACTTTTTCTTTATAGCAGGGAGTGTGGAGTCCACAACATCTATACATTAAGACAGTAAATCTGTTCAAATGCAAAGAGATGAATAAGCCTGATATGCAGCGCTCTGGATTCACTTTTCGCTGTAGCTCCCTCTAATCAGTCAGACATAACCTCCAATCAGCTGTAATCCCCTCATTCAAACACCAGTGTTTGCTTTAGAGCACGTTCACCAGGAGCTCCTGATACCGTTTCATCTTCTATAATTAATTCATAGAATCATACAGAAACAGATCCGGGGGGGATTTACCATCAGGGGCCCCAAGTTCCTGGGGGCCCCATAAAACTCTGTATGGTTAATACAACTATTCCTTATTTGTGTGCATTATTTATTTTTTTGATAAAAATTCTTTCACTAAAATGTCATCAGAACGCTGATAATATTAAGTGTGTCTCAGCCCCCCCCCCCTTCAGTGTCCACCATATTGGATCAGTCCATTTCCTGCACATGTTCAGAAAGGTCCAAACAGACAGCAGCAAACCATTTGAAAACAAACCATGCAAAGAGCAGTGTTGCCAACTTAGCGCTTTAGTCGCTATATTTAGCCACTTTTCAGACCCCTCTAGCACTTTGATTTCTAAAAAGCTCCTAGCGCCAAATCTAGAGACTTTTTTCTGCTACTGGAGACTTTGGAGACAACATCTAAAAGCAGCGAACTCTGCTCTCCAGAGCAAGTAGATTGGTAACCCCGCCTCCTGCTCTCCTCTATCTTGTCTGCTGTCATGATTCATGCAGCTATTATTTCATCCAAATGAAAAATGGAGAACAGATAAGAAGATCATGGCTTGTCTACAGGGAAATGAAGGACTGGGTTATTTACTTTGGCCTTTTTGGAAACACAGGAAGGAGCAATCAGCTAAGTGAGCTTAGTGCTTGGAAAAAATCTTTCATTCCTTTAGAGACAGCATGAAAAGTCAGCTGAGTACAAAACATAGAGAGGAAAACAAGAAGAAAAGGGACAAGAAGAGAGGGACACAACCTAGAACAGATAATGGATGTCTATTCTATTAACATTTCTCTATCTGGAGAATGGGGCTGTTTAATGTCTTCTCCATTCAGAGGGGCCCCTGCCTGTCTTTGCCTAGGGCCCAAAATATCCTAAATCAGCCCCTGAAACAGATATAATGTCACATCGTAGTTTCTTTGTTTTAGTTTAATTCACATCCTGCAAATCACTGACCATAATCTTTAAGAGAAAATACCAGCGAACATTTACCCCTAAGTTTGGCTCTGGTTTAAGCATAAAAGATTTGATTATGATTCATAAAAGGGCCGGGCAATTAATTGTGTTTGCAATATAAATACAATTTAACAAAATGCTATTTTAAAATCGCAGAAGCACCCAATTTTAATGACATTATATTTAACAAGAGTAAGACACTAAATTTCTCCCTCCAGTCCTTTAGGTGGCGGCAAAACGCTTGAATTGGGTTTGTCGCCACACAGAAAGGTAGAGAGAGCTGCAACTAGCACACAGATCCATGCATGGAAGTAGAAGTATAAATTTTTTCGCACAACGGTTAAAGTCCTACAATAATGGAGGCAAGCAAGCTCCCAAAACCTAAAAGCCTGGGCTGAGACATCTACAAGTTAGTCCAAAGGAAAATCCAAATAAAATCGCAATCGCTATACTGGTTTGAAATATCTGCAATTTGGATTTTTTGCAAAGTTGTAAAGCCGTAATTCAAAATAAGGTCAAACCAGGAAAATAAACAAAATTCTCTTGCAGGTTCTTTACCGTCCAGATTATTGATTATGAAAAACATCCTCAGGAATTCAGAGAATCAACCTGTTTAAACCTTTACAGCCCAAATATTACCCAGCTGATACGCTGCCTTCTAACTGCACAGGCCAAGTCCAGCTGATGGCCCTCAGAGCTGATCCCAGCAGCCAACACATTATAGAGGACACATGCTCTGAACAATCTGCAGCTTCATCACAGGAGCAGTAAAAAGCATTCACCCATGATGGCATTTTACTGTGTAATATTGTGCCATAAATAAAGCTTTATTCACTGTTTGAGAATCAGAAAATATGGAAGCTAGTGGTAGATTCTCAGTAGGACAAAAATCCACACACTCAAACTATCCTCTTAAAAATTCCTGCCGCACTGGGGGAGAAAAGGTGTTTATTTGTTCGTCAATTCCAACGCTGTCCAAAAAAAACATGGTACACTACAGAGCTATTTTCTTCTCACAACTCCAAAAACATCAGCAACAACACTAAGAGGCTCTACCTGGGATTGGAACTGGCAACCTCCCTCAAAATCTATAAACTCTGCCATGTCAGCTGCATTCTAGTTATCAGGCCAGATCCACTAATGCTAACTCTAACTAGATGTTAACCCGCCTGTTTAGACAAAAAACGGACACCATTGTGTTCCTTCTGGGCCTCCTTATTTTCTTCAGTCTTCCATCATCCGAACAGTTGTGTTCTCTGGCTGAAGAGGAGACGCCGTATCCTGGTGAAGAAGAATAACATTCCAAAAAAGTTAAAAAACAATCCACTGGACTTTGTTTCCAAGTTTGAAGACGTTTCTCTTCCCATCCAAGAAGCTTTTTCAATTCAAAACGTCAGAAATAGCGTTGAGTTCCAGGCTTTCTATAGCAGCCCAACAAAGCCTTATTTTTGCTTCGAAAACATGCAAATAGAAACTAACTAACGGTCCATCCTTTTGGAATGTGGGTTGTTTTCGTTCTTTGTTAACCTGCAATGCCCCATACCTGTCTCTGTGTCTGAAAAGGGGGCCGTTAGAGGGCTGAAAAGGTGAGGTCTTCTGTTCCCCTGTAAAGGGGTTGGGGCTGCAATGATATAATCTCTCGCATCCCTGCACAATCCAACCTGAATCCCTCTCATGAAGGGAGCGGTAAATAAAGGAGAACTCATTTAACATGCTGGCATCGGTAAGGGAAAGAAAAGGGCATATTTAACCTTAAACATGTGTGATATACCTTTAAATTAGGCAAAACGTTCCGTTATTTGGATGAGAACAATTATCACTTCAAAATGTACGGAAGCCCAGGGCGGTCGTGTCCATCCGATACTTTTTCACGGTGGTTTTCACGAGAAAATGAGTTAATTTTTTCATTATCTAAATATAATGAAAGCGGCTTTCTCATGATAACAAGATGATTGGTGAGTGTTAAAATGTATCCAATACCACTGTGGTGTGAAAAAAGTTTTTAACTATACAATCCAGTTAAATAAACGATTGATGGAGATCGATGGGTTTTATTCAGTCGGCCTTTATTTACTATGAAAAGTAAAAGAAAACAAGACATTCACAGCATGACAAAGTTATTCCTTTGCTTAAAAGGCAGAATCAAAACAATTAAAGACACTTTGGTTAAACAGTAAAATATTATGAATACCTTGAGAAAATATCTGGTTTTCTTATGTCTATAACCACCCCTCACTCAGACATTTTGTGGCCTTGCAGGTAAATAGCATACATCAATATATGTAGAAATCTCAATTTTCCGACCACAACAACGGTAGAGGATTTATAATCATAAGTCATGGCATCTCGTTAACTTTAAGGTAACGAGACGACGTTGTATGACGACATTTCTGATTCATAAGCAATCAGACTCATGGCTCAAGGTGTTTTCTGAACAGCTAAGGTGTTATGTCTGGAACGGCTATAAGATGCATTAACCCCCAAAATTACTCATACAGGTTAATCAGCTCGTTATCTCAAGAAATCAATAACTGTTTTCTCGTGATAACAAGAACAATTATTTGTTTAACCGGGATAACGAGATAGTTACGTCATTATCTCGAGAAGACATAAAAAAGTCGAGTATGACTTTCTAGGCTTTCGTTACAAATGTCAAAATAGTGAGAGAGATTTTTTCTACATTCTTTAGATTTGTGAGAAAGTTTTTTTTTTTTTTCTATCCACACTGAAAGCATTTTGGACCAACTTGACCTGAAAGGCCAATCAGAGAGGAAGAGGTCCAGAGAAAATGTTTGCCAATCCACTGAGAGACCTTTTTCTGTAAAGCCACATCCTGCAGTCTGATGGAATTAAAAGTGAAAGTGTTTCATTGTGATGATGGGTTAAATTTGGAGAGAAACACAGGGAAGCCTTGGAGTGGCCTTCCAGCTGTGATCAATGCGTCAGCCTTATGTTGTGTGGGTGTTTTCCCAAAACAGATGGTTTTATGAGGAGAGAAAATTAATGGACTGTTGATGGAACATCTCCAGAACATCAGCCAATAACATAATGGCTGAGCACAGTGGGCGCTTCCAAATGCAGGATGACGCCATCATTCCAAGATTACAAAGCCATCATCTCCGCCTAATACGTTTACAGCCGTTCCAACAGCGCCAAATCAGGACAAAATTAGTCTAAACCTCTAGATTTTAAGATCTTTAAGAAACAATTCTACAATAAGAATAATCTCTTACATCATTTGCCATAGAGCAAGATAAATACTTCTAGTAATGAGCTAAAACAGGAAATCTGACTCAGAAATAACTTCATCCCAAAAGAGGTCATATTAGACTAGAGGCGCTCCAGGAGGACGGGATGACTCCTGTGGGAGGAGGAGGAGAAAACACTGTGCCCCCCGACTGAGAGCAACAACAGGAGATGTTGGTGAGATCTACCAACTCAGTGATGAAAGCATGGACGCCATTAAGCACTCGCTGAAGTCAAAGGCAGGAGCTTCCTGTGATTTTCAGCATCACGTCCGAGAACATTGACTTTAACACAACGGTTAAAAGCAGCTCTAATCTAATGAAGCTCTTCCACTGAGCTTACTCAGCACTGCCTGCGCTAGTTTGGTCAGTTTCTCCTTCTTCTACATCACTGTTGTCTGGATCTCTTTAATTTTACTACAAACTTTATTTCATTTTTCATACTATCTTTAAAAAACACTATTTTCTAAGTCTCTATTTTATAGCCAGCGCAGCCCCGATTATTTACATTAATATAAAGTTCCTAAAAAATAATCACAGGTGATCGATGTCTTAACCTATCACCAGTGCCAGCATACAGACTAAATGGTGTTTCTAGCCTCCTTCATTGATTAATTCATAAATATTCTATATTGTATAAATTAACTGAGTTTTATTTAAAGTTACAACGACAGGAAAGTCTTCAAAACTCATCAACATTTGAGATTTAAAAAAATTAAGTGGTTCAGCTTTCATTGCTGTAAAATGGTCTCATTTGCAGCTGTGCTGCTGCCATCAACACCTTTGTTTCTAGATGTTGGAGCTTGGCCTGTTTTCCAGTGTAGTCCTGTTTCTCTGACTGTGACTAACTGGATGTGCTCTCTTCATCCTCTGACATGGGAGCTGGCTCGGAGGTCGTCTGCCTGGCTGTGTGTTTCCTGGACGGGGCCGCCTGTGGAGCTGGTTGACAGTTGCCTTTTGTATCTATGCTTCTTTTTCTATGTCTGCTTCTGTCTCCTTTAACCCCAGTGGGCCTCAGCAGATGGCTGCTCACACTGAGCCTGGTTCTGCTGGAGGTTTCTTCCTGTTCAAAGGGAGTTTTTCCTCTCCACTGTCGCTACAAGCATGCTTAGTGTGAGGGATTGCTGAAGAGTCAATGAGTCGATGCAATCAGCTGGTTTTCCTTAGATAGAAAACTTTTAATCAATCTGACTGGATGATCTGGTGAACTGGAAAGTGACCTGAGATGATATGATGTGAATTGGAGCTATAGAGATAAACTGAATTGAATTGAATTGCTGGTTCACAGAAGTCTGCTGAGAAGATAGTTTGATTAGAAGGCAGGCTGATGAGAATGAGTCTTTGATAATTCAGAATTATACCTTGACTGAATCCGGGCTTCTCTTAGAGAGAGAGGGAACCGTTGGGTCCAGAGACTGTTTGTTCAGCAGAGTTCAAGAGCAGCTGCAGCGTCTAGCTTCTGACTTTAATGGCAGACCTTGATCAGAGTTTCCAGCTCTTAACTAAGAGCAGCAGGGGAATCCACCTAGGAGTCTTCAGGTTTGGCTCTCCAGGGCAGATTGGCAGGTTAAGCTCATCCAGAGCTTCAGGCTAGAGACAGGTTTCCTGTGAGGCAAAAACAGAAGACAGTTAGAATCTGATCTCTCTCCAGAGACAGCTAAGATTCTTTTCAGTTTCAGAGGCTCAGGTTGCTAACCAAACTAAGGTCAACACTGCGGCGTCGAAGGAAGGTCTTGCAGCTGGTTATAAAGGGCAGGTCTCCTGATGAGTAGATACGTCTCAGGTGTGCTGGAAGACTCCAGCTCCAGGAGACCCACGGCGCACTCTGCTGGAGGAAGGTGGTACAGCTCCAGATCCCAACAAATATAGGCTGAACTCGTATTTTTCTGCTCGCTAAAAAGATATAAGATAATCATGCTAGCGATTAATTATTGGATCTATTCATTTTTTAATTAATAATCATAATATGTTACTTTTATTCCAACATTGTATGCTTAATGATTTATTCAAAGTATACTGCTCTACAAACAGCTGTTCCTCTCAATGCAAGGCTTTAAAACCCATTGATTTCTTTTAGCTTATGCAGCTCTGTCTCCTTACGGACTGGCTGGAACTTTTCCATCCAACCACTTCAGCTCAATTCAGTTCCCATTTTTTAATATCCCACAGGGAAATTTGATTTGTAGCCGACAACATAAACACAAAGAGACACAGTCGCTCCCTCAGCACAACAAAATTACAAACCCCGGGAGAAGTACATCTATCACAAGCACAGATCATCCCTCACAGATGCTGACTGCTGATGATACAACTTAGCACATGGTAAACTAAAGGCATGGAGCATAATGCATTAAAGTGCTCCAAGGATAACCATCAAAGTGCATTACAGCTCAAGGGCCTGGGAGGTGGTCTATTGTAAGTATCGCAGCCGGAGCCAGAGAGATTAGCTCAGCAATGGCAGCAGGAATGACAGAAACCCTGCCACCACTTCTTCTAATCTTAGGCATCCTAAAACGGGAGCCAGATGGAAGGAGATCAAACTCCCTATAAAGTGGGTGTTCAGGACAATAGAGGAAACATTTAGTCTTCATTAGATTGCTAATTCTGTAGCTGAGCCTGCTGCACACTGATCAGCTGGCTTCACAATCAAATGAGTTTCATCCACTTGTTTTACTGGATAAGGCGACCAAACTAAAGACAGAAGAAACGGGGGCGAATAACGGCAAAATAATAAAATCCTAACCTTAAAAGAACTCGGTTTCCTGAGAGGAAATTGGTCCCTGATCCCAAAGTACCTTAAAGTTTTCTAAGACGATTCAGCGCTGCAGGGGGCAGTAAGTGAGATTTTACAGTCCAGCTTGTTCTCTGATGAACTTGGAGAAGTTTTACCACAGTGTGGCTTTTTAAAAGGACTTTTTTTTACTGAACACTTCTCAAATAAAGTCAAAAACATATTAATGTTCTGAACATCTCCATGCTCTAAAGAACGAGGGTTAATAAGCTCACCATCAACCTAAGTTTATCAGAAGCTCTGCTTAAACAAAAACACCTTGAACGACAACAGTCCCCTGCAACAAATTCCTTATTGGTTTGATCTAATTTCCTTTGCAATTACACCATCTATGCGTCGCTTTACAGAAATTGTCTGTTTCCTTTCTGCCTGTTTGCTTTTTCAGATCCTTCCAGTTCTGCTCAGACTGGAAATCACAGCGTTGAACTTAGTGTTTAATGCTATTTTCTAGTGGAATCCGCTAAATTCTTCCTGTTTACCTTGAGTATAAACTTTTATCAGATAGAAGTGTCTTATCGTCTGCTTTGGTGAACAATGCTCATTATCATTGTTCTTTTTTTTTGCTAACAAAGATAGAAAACACTCCTAACTCTCCCACTGACTCGATGACTAGCTTTATGTGATTTACACAGATTGATGACATTTTTATTGACTAAAGAGACGGGATCATAATGGCTTCTTGTGGGGGAAAGTTAAAGTGGAATGACAGACAGAAAAATTTATTTTTATCTTAAATGCAAAATGTTAATATATTTTTTTACAATCTTGGTATAATTACTGCACTAAGTGGGTCGCTCTGTCAGCTAAAGACACAGTTTAGAGCTTCTACACTCAGCTAATGGATTACTAAATTAGTTGATGATTATTTAAACAATCAATTAATCAAAATTATTCCGATTAACTGTTTCAGCCCTACTGGGAACCGATCCTTTTTTTTACTTTTCATTAATATTTCCTATTCAGCTACCACTCAAATTTGTAATATAAATGAAAGTATACCAGATTCTTATGTACACCTTAGTTCAATCTGAAAAACTCACACAGAAAGAAAAAGACAATTAGAAGAATTTTATTGATATAATTACTTTAGTCTTTGGCGCTCAGACCTCAGCAGGAAACATCAGCGTTGAATTTTGTTCGATATGCATGAAGAGGAGTAAAGAACAGGGATGTTTCCTCCGCAGGCCTGAAACTGGTGGTGGAGTGGAGGTGGATGAAGTTGGTCAGTCTATAGACTGCTGGTTAGAGAGACGGTCAGCTTGAGCTTTATGGAGAGATCCATGATGAGCAAGCATGAAGCGACTGTGGAGAGGAAAAACTCCCTATTGGGAAGAAACCAGGGCAGAACCAGGCAACATGGCGGTCGTCTGCCGGACCAGTTGAGATGAGACAGGGAACGCAGTAAGAGTCAAAGAGGAATGACGCTCTGATGAAGCTTTAGCTACGATGGGGGAGGAGGGGCTGGAGGGGGGTTGAATCGGGGTCATCTGAATGGAAGTCACACATAGAGCGGCTACTGTCTGCGCTTTGGCTAGCAGACTGAGTTGTTGATTTTGAGACCTTTAAGATGAACTCTGGATGCTGATTGGGCTTCATGGAAGTGTGGTTCAAACTTCCACTTTAGCTCCATTAATTTATTGATGTGCCGCATAATATCCTTCTTCTGGTGCTATAGAAATGTCCAGCGTAGGTTAAACACTGTCCTAAGAGTCATAAAGTTATACACTCTGTTTAGGTGAAAGATTATTGATAGCATGAGAAAACTGATCAATGTTTACCCAAATTGATATTTGTGTTACTTTTATTTGACTCTTTGACTGGCGAACTGCCATTTCTACATTGTCTCTCTTGCTTGTTGACCAGACTAATGTACCATTAAAAAGATTACATATACAGGAAGCCATTTTTAGAGGGTCATAGAGGCTTAGCACCTAAATACCTCACAGACTGGCTATCAGTGTATCAACCCTCCAGACCACTCAGGTCTTCTGGCTCCAGCCTGCTCTGCAGTTCCTTTAAATCAAGGCTGTTCTAGTTAAACAGTTCAACTGACACATTAGTTCAACTTTATTTGCTTTTAGTCCAATTGTTTTTATTCTTTTTTGTTTCTGCATTTTTTATTTTATTTTTTCCTACTTGCTTTGATTCTGTTTTATTTTCTTATATTTTAATCATGTAAAGCACTTTGCATTGTCTTTGTACTGAATTGTGTTATACAAATAAATTTGCCTTGCCTTTCTCAGAAATATATTCTCCAACATATATAGAATCACCAACTGATTTTACTCAAAGGATTTTCGATGACTATGAAGTGAGACAACATTTCATGAGACGCTCCGTATCTGGGCCTCAGTGTGACTTTAATCCATCAGTTCCTCAAACACTTTGAAGAGCGTACTTCTGCTCCAGAGTCAGCAAAATAAAGCAGTTTAGACCAATAGATGCCTCTCAGTAAAGCAGGGCCATCTGTTCCACTTCTTTCATAAATGTCAGTCAATTGGCAGATTTTTGCATACGAAGCTCGGTTTAAACCAGCAGGATAGAGATCAAAAGTAGCCACTGACCTCCCTCCCCCCCCTTCCCTTGTTTCCTTTTTTTTTGCAGTCTCAGGGGATTTAACATTAAAGCTGCTACGCTTTTCCTGCACCAAATCAGAATAGAATATTCAAAACTGGGGATTTTTCGAACTACTGAACCCAACATCACTGGCTTTCTGCTGACGTCCGGGGTTTCCTCTAATGAGACGAGGCCAGACGGCGCAGTCTTGGAAAACACAGCAGAAAGGAATTGAAGTCTGTCTCACCTAATGTGGTTATGCTCTGTAAATCCAAACAAATTAGAGACAGAAAAACAATAACATAACATCAGCAGGAAATAATCAAACAGTTAGTCCATTCCTCCTATTTTAGCACACAGATGGAGGTTATTGTGGAACCAGTGCAAAATGAAACCAGACAAATGTCAGGATTTCTTTCAGTTATGTAATGAACCGTGGACAGATGGACCCAGTATTCAGGAGAGACAGTCAGTAGGAAAGTTCAAAAGGTTTATTAAAATAAAAACAAAACAAAAGCGGAGCTGTGGCTCGCAGACACTGCAGGCGGGGGGGCGGGGCACCGCCCAATCTCAAACACTCTAGGGGGGGAAACACAGGTAAGTGACCACGATAAACTGATGTATGATTATCTGGGTTGGTCACTTACCTGGTTTAACAGTCCAGACCACGAGTGTCCCCAGTGCTGCAGTCCCAGAGGTGATGCTGGAAGCTGATCCTGGTGAGGGATCCAGAACAGACAGGAACAGACAGGAACAGGCAGGATCCAGATCAGACAGGAACAGAAACAGGTTGCAGGATCCAGACTTCCAGGCATCCACAGGCTCCCAGGAGGGTTCAGAGTCAGACTGGGACCAGAAGCATGACCAGGTGGTCACGCACAGGAGCAGACAGGATCAGGTGCAGACAGGCAGGCACAGTGGAAGAGGGTAGCCGAGACAGGACGAAGGAACCGGAACTTGAAGCAGACTTTAAACTGGTCTCCTCCCTGGAGCCAGGCTTACTGGATAAAAACTGAACCTCCCCCCATAATGAGCCAAAAACCCAGAGGACTCCGCAGGGGAGGAACAGTGGACGATCAGGAGACGAGACAAACACTAAAACCCTCTTTCCACTGGCAGCTAGGATCCAGGACATGAACCAAATAAAAACTGAACAGAAAGACTGACAAAGAGACAAGCAATGATCTGGCACTGAATGCTCAGGCTGAACTGAATATAAACCAGAGGATACAGGTGAGAGGAATAAATTATAATTGAGGCTGGGAAGGAAGAGGGCAGGTGAGAGGAATTACTAATTAGGGGAGAGCAAACAGGCCAGATCATGACAAGTTAACTCAGTTAGAAATCCTTAAAAAAATGCCTTTCTGACATTTCTGGCTGTTAGGTTTATTTAATAAATATTATAAAATTAATGTGTGTGCATATGAAACATTGAATAAATAACATGCTACATTCTGTCATGTGATTCAATCAGGAGGGTCATTCTAGACTTGCCTTCAGCCAGAAGGCATTCTGTCTGGTCATACACTTTTATGACCTGCCTCTCAACCAGTTGTACATTCTAGGGTCATAAAACCCCCCATTTGTTTCTATTCTGTTAATAAAAGACTGCTGTTCTGTTGGGGGCCAGAAAGGTGCTGGGATGTGAGGCAGCCTTTCTCATCCTGCAGGAAGGAAGCTCTGAATGAAAATCCCTTTGTGTATCAGATTCATTTTTGTCCTATATGAAATATGAACTCACAATATTTGAACCCAACACTGGCATGCAAACAGACACGAGGGGCTCATCTCTGTAGACTTTCCATGCTGCCACGTTTAGGCCTCGTTCACACTGCTTAATTCTGATTTTTTTTTTTGTGAAATCCGATTCTTTTGTGAAGTAATTCCTATTTCCACATATATGCGATCTGTATGTGATCTCCAGTGTAAACTGCTCCCATACAGCTTTACGCTACGTTCAGACCGCAAGCAGCAGAAGCAGCAAAAACGCAATGCTGCTTTATTTTGATTATTGTAGTTTAGTTCTGACGTAAAGCTGAAGCATCTTTGCTGCTCTAGCTGCGCTGTTGAAAAGTAGGTCTGATGCGCGTTGGGCGGAGCTACCCTATCCTTTCTTGGCCTGGAACAATGGAAGCTATATTTGCTGTGATCAGTAGATTTAATATGTTTTTAAGTGACTAAAATCCACCTAAAAACATGGTCTGTGCAGTCAGTTCATCCAGATAGATAAGAGGCAGAAATATTTTAGGGGTGATGTGGATATAGTTTACTTTGCCTTTAGAGTAGCAGTGCTTAGTGTTAACTGAAAATGGTTTCTAGCTAAAAAACAAGGTAGATCTTTATTTTTTATTTACATTATTTTATATGTTAGCAAAGACAAATAAAAGTGGCATCAATTGATTTTAAGTTACCGGATAAAGGGAGAGCAGCAGTAGTACGACCCATTTTCCAACAGACTCTAAATGTAAAACTTGATCAAATATTTGTTCTTCTTTTCTCCTTTTAAATTAAACATTATTAATTTGCTGTAAGTCCAAAGGTAAAGATGACACTGAGCAGATCTCACCTTAAAGGAAGGGTTTTGGAGAGCTCTGCACAACCGGATTCTATTTAAACAGACAGTTTCTCTCAAACACCAGATGTCATTTTTTTCTTTACCTTTTTTACTGGAGACTCAGTTCATTTGAAATGAAAATCAGCTCATCTTGTCAAACCACTCATAAAATCAATATGATGTGTTTATCTGAGGGTAATTCAGTGCTCTACACGATGTAGGCTTTAAGAAGACAGCAGTGCAAATATAATGATGATTTCTCGTGCTTATTAGCGGCTTAGAAAACAAGATAAAGAAATATTTTTTCACACTCTCTATAATTCCCTAAACCTCATTAATGAAACCTCCCTACATTCCTCACACCACTGCTAATCCACCGTCTAGCCTCTTGTCTAAAGTTCTCCCCTCGGTTTAATTAGCCTCAGAAGGAATAGACGCTGCCATAGCAGGAGTCCTGCATTAATCGTCCCATGATGCCTTTTCAAATCTTTTTTTAATGCCTTTAAATTCTTTACCGCATAGTATTGATGTCTGTCCCTATGTCTATATAATGCAAATGTCACATTGGAGTGAATGGCATATGCGCTCTAAAGGTTGTAATACATCTAAACTATATAATTAAAATAATACATATTCTGTTTATGAAACAGTAAGTTAATAAATAACTCAAATATTGCACTTAAAAAATTATCTAATGTTGATTTGCACATAGTAAAGTACCCACAAATTGTACTCATGTAAGAGTAGCAGTACTTCATCGCATCTTTACTATGGGAAAAGTGAACTTTTAACAACACACAATTATTGACGTAAAACAAGTGTCAGTTTTATTGATCTTTATTGATCAGTGTGAGATCAATAAAGATCAATAAAGTTCAATTATTATTTCAATTAAAAGCCGCTATTTATAACTACAGCTAACAGCTGGACATAAACTCACTCATTAATCCCTTTTTGATATTTTAAAGCTTCTTTAAAACTATTTTCTCACCATTTAACTTATGGTTAAAGGGTCACTTTTAGAAATGGCTGGTTGAATTACTATTTGTTCATTTTAGATTTTACTCAGTGGTAAATTTTAATACATAATTTTAACTAACGTTCCATTAATTGCTTTTATTTTTAATTGGTTCACTGGAAAAACGATGTAGAAATGAGTACAAATTTCTTAAAATAAGTGTATTTACCCTTAATTTGGGTAGGTAAATGAGATAGTTTGCCAATGGAATAAGCATACATTCTCTTAAAATAAGATAATTAGATAAAACTTACATTAAATAAGACAATGCCATTGTGTTTTCTTGTTTTAAGTAACAATTGTCTTGTTCCATTGGCAAAATGTCTCTTTTTCCTCCCCAATCCAAGAACAAAATGTACTTATTTTAAGAGAAAATTACTTACCTAGATTTCATTTTTTCCAGTGTTTGATCATCAGGACAGTTTAAGGGACAGAAAAATTAAAACAAATGCATTTTAACTGACTAAATCCAATTGTTTGCAGAGCGCCTGTATAGATAACCATAAATCCTAATCCAACATGTCTGAATAAATAACTACTAGCTTTGTTAAAATGCCTAAAATATGGTGAATCTTTATGATTACTGTTATAAGTCTGAAACAGTTTAACATTTTCTATTTTTTATATCTTTTATAACTTAAAGGTCTATTTTTATTAGCCCCGTATCTCAGCAGAAACACAACAGAACATAGAACCATCTACCTAGAAAAGCAGCGGCCTTTCTTTCACCAGACTCTACCTGTTTGTTTCTTTTTTCTGCATTGCTCTGGTATAATCTGCGCCGGCAGTGTGCCATTTGTGAAATCCATGACCCGTTACTGTCACTAATCCAGCGAGTGATTTACATGTCTGGTGTGTGCTCACTGACACACTGGCTCTGATCTGCTGAGCTAATGCTGTGAGTCAAGGCTGTTTGTCAAAGTTAATTCCTCTCACTGTACCAAATCCTCTGAAATACAATTCCTCTAAATAACACCATAGCTCTTAACTTGAACCCTGCTGTCTGCTTCCATAGCTGTTAGCATCACCAGGATCATCTTCCTCAATCTGCAACAGGAAGGGAGCACTCTGCTGAGAAAAATGCAGAAGATTCCTTTAAGGACCTAAAACGATCTATTTTAGGCTTTTATTTTGAAACCAGTTGTCGTGAATTGCACCAATACCTGTTCTGAGTGTCTGTGGAGCGCTCTGTACCTGAGGAGGCCTTTTATAGAATATTTTTATAGAAAATTTGACACTAGATTATGAATATATTAAAGTGATGCTCCTCTTCATTAAAGTCATTTTTGATGAATCTGCCAGCTCTGCTTCCTGATTGCTCAATTCCAAAGATTAGATAATTGCTTGCATTGTGCTGTTGACTAAACGAGCATGCATGGAGTGACGGTGGAAAGCAAAAACTCTTATAACAAGAAGAAACCTCCAGCAGAACCACCACCAGGTTCGATGTTAGTGGGCTTCTGCTAAGGACAACAACGGTTGAAGGAGATGGAAGCAGACATTCACAGGGAACATAGAGGAATGCTTTAATGTTCTACTTCTCCTCCACTTAGACACAGTCTCTGAAATGAGCCCCTATGAGTGTCAATAGGTCTGAATTCCCTCACCACCCGGCCCCCACCTTCTCACCGTGTGTTTCAAAAAGCCAGCTGAATAGAGCGGAATAGAGAAGGTCAAAGACAAGTACCTGCAGCGAGTTTTGCATTTATTGCAACTCAACGTAAATGACAATCGGGGGAACGCTATCTGACAGGCCTATAAACCCCGTCAGATAGCGTTCATCAGGCTGCATCACCTCTACTCATGGGTGTGAAGTTCTTTTACAGGGCATTCAGATCTGGTGAGTGAATGAAATCAATAACTGGGGGTGTCTAATTCTGAAATCCTGTGTGTTTGGGTTGTTATAGATACTGCAACATCTGTCTGTCTGTCTGTCTGTCCGTTCGCCCGTCCATCCATCCATCCATCCATCCATCCATCCATCCATCCATCCATCCATCCATCCATCCATCCATCCATCCATCCATCCATCCATCCATCCATCCATCCATCCATCCATCCATCAAGATTTCTCCCTTTCTCCATAGCTCAGATGGCATGCTGTGGGAACACCCTCTAAACTAAGTGACACCATTGAACTCAACGTACAGACGTCAACGCACCGCGCCAGTCGCTTCTGATATAACAAAAAAACAAAAACAAATCTGTTCTATGTTCTCTGTCAACTCTTTTTATCGAAATCATGTTGGATAAAGATGGAGCAGCTCTGGTGAGAGGGATTCAGAATGATAATAGAGAGAAACAATAAAGCACACTGACTATGCCCTGGCTTCCTTCCAAGTTGCAGACACGCAGCAATGGGGGGACAGAGGCCACACAGCACCAGCTTTTTTTGACAATGAGAAGGGATATATATTCCGATTGTTAGCGGGTCGACTCATGTTTGAAAAATACGCATTAACCAGTTATTTTCAGTGGGAAAGAGTCTTTGGAATCACTAATTACCTTAACCACTACATACTATCAGTGTCTCTGATGGCACTGATGGACTTGGTGGCCAAGTGTTACTGTTACGGTTCTCCCCTTTTGTTTTCAGTTATCAGCTATTCTGTTTTGTTGATCTATGGTTTATTTCCCATTATATTTAAGCTGTCTTAAGTTACTCTCTGTTGCCCACTTGTGCCTGTCTCCTTTCCCCTCGCTCCCTTCTAGTCTCTTCTATCCACACCTGCTCCAGATCAGTTGACTCTTTGTTCTGTCTCACATATATACTCTCCATGTGCAGTTCTTCAGTGCTGGTTCCTTGTTATTTTGTTGCTTCCTCGTCTCTGGTTCCCCACATGAGTTTTCCCTGATGTTTGCTGGTTTTTGGTTCTAATTGGTTTTTTTTTTTTACTTTTGCATGTTTGCCTCAGTTTCTCTTCATTAAACCTAAAAGAACTTTTCTCTCCCTCACTCATCTCTGCATTTGGGTCCTCAAGCGACCTTACTGCCCCACCGTTGATAGGAGCTGCATGTCTTCAGGTTGATGGTGATTTATGGGAGCCTTTCAGTCAGCCTGTATAAAACTGACTTGAAATATGAATGAGCAAATTTCATCTTTAATCAAAATATACATTTTCAGACGACTTTATTTTTACTTGCTTTAGATGGGACAGATTACAAGTTTTCCCCATGAACAGCAACCTTTTATCAACTGTTCCGTATCTAATCTTCACCAAATATATAATTTAAACAGAATCCTTGCTGAAAAAACACCATAAACAATCAAGAGAGACATGTTTTTTTCAATGTATAGATGTTATCAGGTAAAATATTGTTCACCTTTACACTCAATCACCCATCGACACTTCTGCTATTCTTTGTCTCATCTCACTTCACTGTCTGTGACATTTACACAGCCTGCCCTCCCCCCACTCGTCCTATCATTGCCGTTTTATTCCCACCACTCTTTGTTCCCCACGTGTGTGCTCACGGCCTTTTTTATATCCTCTGTTCTGATCCTGGTCGGAATTTAATTATCTCTGCTTTTTTTTTTTTCATTAAAACAACAATGACTTGAATTATGATCTTTTCTGTCAGAATAAGGATGAGATGGTTTGGTCATCAAAACCTTCTGGGTGACCTGAGTTTTTATTTTTATTTTTTATTGATGGGCCCTTGGCTGGTCCCCTATGATTCCTTTTTAAACATCAATCTTTGTACTAAAATATTATTTCTGTCATGATTTGTGGACATTAAGATCTAAAGAGAAGCATCATCTCCTAATCAGAGCCTGTAATTCAGTGAAAGGGTGGAGTCAGAGTACAAAAATATGCAGTGGCTGAAAGTTGGAGGGGACTTTGCTGGGAGTTGGAGGAAAGTGGGCTTCCATTTTTCTGGCGTTTGACTGGGAAGGGCCATTTGGCTGCTACTGTACCATGTTTGTGATTAAAGTCTCTGAGGAAATTCTAATTATTCATATTTTGGGAGAACACCAAGTTCATCAATATAAGATTTGTTTTTACAAATATTATTATTCTTTAGTATTTTAAAGGACTGATCTTTAATAATGAGTTTTATGATCTATAGAGGAACATTTGTTGTAATGTGATTTAAAAAAGAGAGTAAAGTTATTGTTTTTTAAATACATTTTTGGTTGATTTTTATTATTTCACGCCTTTTTTGTCAAATTGAAGTGAATTGGAAATTTACTTCTTTAAAAACTTGTTTTCAAAATGTGTTTTTCTATCATTATTTATGCATATGTGAACATTTGTTTCTTTAGTCAGTTATTGTGTTTACAACAAGACAAACGTTTAAGGACAAAAAGCCCTTAGTTAGACACACTGTATATGTACCATTTATGATTTGACAAAAAATGTGCTACTCTACATTCCTCAGCAACATCCACCAACCTTGACGGTGACCTTTACTGGTTATGGCTAAGAGCTGAACCCTCTGAGACACAACGACAGCTAGAAAGTCGGTTCGACTTTAAATGTTCGTGTATAAATCACTGAATGGCTTCTCACTCCCGTCATGGTTGTCAGTGGATCAACAGCTAGACCTCTCAGGTCTATTGGATGTAATCTGCTCTGCAAAACTAGAACCAGAAAATGAGAAGCAGCTTTTACACTGCAAAAACATTCTGCAAATTAAAAATATGTGTATCAACCCTTAATTTGAGATGGAAAATAAAATGTTCCAATGGAATGAGATTGTTTTACCTTTAAAATAAGATAATTAGATAATATGCACTTGGAATAAGACAATGCAGTTGTTTTTGTCTTATTTTAAATGTTAATAGTCTTGTTCCATTGGCATAGGGTCTCACTTACCCCCTCAATTTAAAAAATTGAGAAAATAAAACTTATTTTGATTTTTTTGCAGAATGGAAGAAACTCCCTGAAAACTGTCAAAGCTCTGAAACCCTCCGTTGCTTTAAATCCAGATTAAATTCTATGTGTTTAGACTTGCCTTTTACTGCTAAACTTTGTTGCTAGGTCTGTTCTTATTGGTGTTTTTCCTGGTATATTTCAATCGATTAATTTTAGCGCATAGTTTTTCTTTTACTGCCATTAATATGCTTTTGTAATATACTTTTTTCTAATATATTCTCCACGTAAAGCACTTTGAATTTCTGAACTGTGCCATCCAAATAAACCAGCCTTACCCTTTTGGCTAACTTTGTTCAATTAGTATGGATAGCAAAATCCCAGCCATAGTTGGGAATGAAAAGAAATGGTTTTAACAAGACAGGTGGATTGACTGTTGGCATTTCCCCGTTGTGGAATAAAGTCTTCTTATCAGATCAGGAAAAGAGGATTAATAGAGATTGAATGGAAGGCTGGTGATTCTAAGCCAAGTTGCTTCTTCAGCCACAGAACTTCACCCACATAAACATCTGGTGGCTCAAATTTGGCTCATGAAATTTCCTTCACCCCCTGTACTGCATTACCTCACACATTTCCCTATTTTTAAGGCAAAAGTAAATCGAGCAAATAAATACTGGCTTTTGGTAACCAGGTCAGAATTATTTGGCCACATGTCCTCTACCAAAGCTGCTTTTTTCTTCTCCATTTGATAAACCAGACAGCAGGTGAGCCTTCAAAGCTCACAGAACCACCAGACTCCACTTCCCTAACAGGGATCATCCATCCTTTATTTTGATACATTTCAAATCATATTTTCACTGGAAAAAATCAAAATCTAGATAAGTCATTTTCTTCTTAAAATAAGTGCATTTCTTCCTAAATTGAGGAGATTAAAGAGATATTTTGCCAATGGAACAAGACAATTTAGATTTAAAACAAGAAAACACAATTGCATTGTCTTATTCCAAGTGCATATTATCTAATTATCTTATGTTGAGGGTAAAAATAATAATTCCATTGGCAAATTTTCAAATTTACCTATTCAAATCAAGGGTAAATACACTTAATTTAAGACATTTTTACTTATTTCTAGATCGTTTTTGCAGTCTAATTGAAATATCATCAGGCTTTAACCCCTAATTAATTTTTTTAAGTTCTTAGATCCTAAAAGTTTTTTTTTTGTTTATTTTCTTTTTTACTTTTTTTTACAACAAAGCGAGCAGCAAATTTATGAATGTGTGTAAATCTCTTTATTGTCCCACAATAGAGAAATTCCCTCTCTGCATTTAACGCCTCCCCTTGGGGAGCAGTGGGCTGCCATTGTGCGGCACCCAGGGAGCAGAGTGGGGTTAAAAAAAACTATGTGAAAATGAAGGAAATATAGAAATAGAAAAAGTCAATTAACATGAGCAACATAAGATTAGTTTGAAACAGAGTTCTTTCCCTTTAAAATCTCAAGACCGTCAAAATGAAAGCCTTGGAAGTTCTACACTGGAAAAATGACCTAAAAATAAGTAATACATTTCTTAAATTAAGTGTATTCATCCTTAATTTGAGTAGGTAAATAGGAATGAGTATTTTTACTCTTAAAATAAGATCAAATGCACTTGAAATAAGAATGCAATTGTGTTTTCTTATTTTAAATGTACATTTTCTTGTTCTATTGGCAAAATGATTCTTTTACCTCCTCAATCCAAGAACAAATGCACTTATTTTAAGAAAAAATGACTTATCTAGATTTAAATTTTTTCCAGTGTAGTGTTAAGGGGTTTGCTCAGGGACCCAGAGTGGAAGCTGTGTGTAACAAAATTTGGGGTAATAAAATTTGAGTTCATGTAGACATACCTATTGAGACTTTACAGTATTTTTTACACTGACAAGAAATCTTTTGCTTATGATGGACATGAATTAAACAAAGTCTCAAAACAGCCAGACATGTTAATAATAGCCAATTTAGTATGAGTTGCTTTTTGATTAGATTTTAGAAAACATGAATCATGAGTTGGATCTAATTTATCTCATTATTTTTAAAACTGTTCTCAGTTTCCCAAGGGACTGAAATTAATTTGGATTGAACTTCTTCCACCTTTATTGTACTATATCAGTCTTATCTTTATTAGATAACAGGATGGTCAGCCATTTTACTCAGAGTTTTAGAGGGGTGGTGCTTTAAATTGGCCATTGCTTACTTAATCGATGCTGGGTCATATCCTGACATTTGAAAAAGGAGGTAGGGAAAGCAGAATAAAGCCTTAGCCTTGCTGCATGCAGTTAGCCTAGCCTTGTAGCCTCTGTCTCCTTGAACCCCAGTGGGCCTCAGCAGATGGCCGCTCACACTGAGCCTGGTTCTGCTGGAGGTTTCTTCCTGTTCAAACGGAGTTTTTCCTCTCCACTGTCGCTAGAAGCATGCTTAGTGTGAGGGATTGCTGAAGAGTCAATGAGTCGATGCAATCAGCTGGTTTTCATTAGAAAACATTGAATCAATCTGACTGGATGATCTGGTGAACTGGAAAGTGCCTTGAGATGACATGATGTGAATTGGAGCTATAGAAATAACCTGAATTGAAGTTGCTAAACAATTCTATAAACCTGTCAATCACCTGCACTTTCTAACAGACGACTGTGACATCAGCGCTGTGGCGGGAGTTGGTGAGCAAATAAAGCTGCTTTCACCTCTGGGTGATGGAGCGCTGCTCCCCAGGATGGCCCCATCTTTAGCTTTGAAGAGGAGCTACTGCGCATGGACAACTTTTAATGTACTCGTCATTAAAGATAAAATACTTATCTTGTACATCAAAAAATATTTTTATATATTTGAAAATATTCTAAATTTATGATAATTGTATTTGTTTTATGCCTTAATCAAGGTCATTGGGTAAGTGGGGCTGCACCCTAGTGCCCTCTATTGGACAGCCACCACTGGAATGAATACATTTTTAAGAAAACCTATTTTAATGTCCTTTTTAAAATATACTTATAACTCAAATGATCTAAATTGAGCGCAGAGAAGAACCGAAGACAAATCTCTTGTTGTTACCACCTGGCTTTTTCCCGTCTACATTTGGGTCCTATTCTACCACAAAACCTGTCAAGGTTTAAAAGGATGCTCTGCTACTGCATGTCGGTGGTTACCTTCAAAAAAAAACAACAGATCTGTAAGCCTTTGGCTGTTAAATATATGTAGAATATGGCGGCATCCCTCAGAGAAGTTATATTTCAATTTAATAATGAGACTTCTGTGAACTGAAGATAGGAACAAACTTTATTGTCCACAGAAATGGATATTTGATTTACATAATCTGTCAGATGCCTGAAAGATTATGTGATACAGAAACACAATATCATGAACATTCATCATAATAATAATAATAAGCTAAATTATTGTGATGAATGGTTATGAATTGTGATAAATGATGTTTTCTTAGCTCCCCTGCACAGAGCCACACAGTGTGCTGCTGCATTCATGCTCCAAAAAGAGGGTTAGGATGGGTGAAATATTTAGTAATCATTAAAATAAAAATGCTAACTGGTTCTTGTGTTTGTGTGCTCATTATTCCCCGGTTTTATGTTCTATAAGGTCATACCATATTGTGTTATGGTGCATTTGTCCTTGAAAGTTGACATTTCCAACTTTGAAGTTTTAGATTGCAAAGGTCAGAACTTTGAGTCAGAAACTCTGAACAACAGGACAGTACCTGAAGTCCACATTTAAGGTGGAAGCTGCCTGCTTTAAGGATTTCCTACTAAAGCTGTTTGTTGCTGTTCTTTATTATGTATGTAGGAAGAAGTCAGATGTCCCGGTACTATTTGTATTTAGAGTAATAAATAGTTAAATGCTTTCATGTGCAGAACAGCTTGGAAAAAAGTCATTATGGTTGTAACTTATGCAAAGCTGGTAATTTCAATTGAATTTAATTTTAATTTATTTTTATAGCTCCAATTGACAACTATGTCATCTCAAGGCACTTTACAGTTCACCAAATCATCCAGTAAGATTGATTCAAAGTTTTCTAAGTAAAACCAGTTGATTGCATCAAGTCATTGAATCAAGCATGCTTGTAGCGACAGTGGAGAGGAAAAACTCCCTTTTAACAGGAAGAAACCTCCAGCAGAACCGGGCTCAGTGTGAGCGGCCATCTGCTGAGGCCCACTGAGGTTCAAGGAGACAGAAGCATAGATACAAAACGCAACTGTGAAAGACGGCCGTTGGCTGCCATTCGGCAGTCGCTAGACTGGGAAGGGCCATTTTGATTGGCTGCTACCGTTAATCATTACGTCTGAGTTCTGAGGTTATTGAAACTAAGGCCACCCTAACCCCTAAATCCCTCCATCACTATATAAAAAGGGAGTATATAGTGGACTTTATAGTGAACTCAGTTCACTAACTGTTTGGATTGATGATCACTTTTTTTCCCTCCCTGTTGATCACATTACTCCACCTCTCTGCATGCTGATTGCTCCATCTTTGTTATTTGTTGCTGTCACAAAAAATCCCATTATACTTTGCCAGAATAGCTCTTGCAAAGCATTCTGGGATATATCTGCTTGTCTACTGAGCTTGGATGATCACTACTTCTCTACGTACATTGTGGGAAATTTTGAGTCCACTACTTTTCATCCACTCATTTAAAATGGCGTAACCACTATATAGTGATCAGGGCGGACGTTCGGACACACCCTAAGTCTCTCCCGAGTTCCCTTCTCCTCAGCTGTACCTCATTATCCTCAACATGATATTTAAGTTCACTATTGGCAGTTGTTCTCCCGCCATCCCGTCATGATTCATCTAACTCACCATGCTGCTCCTGAGTTCCAGTTTGATGCTAAAACAAACCCTCCCAAACTGACATCATGCAGTCGTTCTCTTTTTATCCAAATCCCAGAGGCTTTGCAGTTGTGTCATGTTGTCTGTAAAGCTTGTTAGATCTTCCTACAGTTACGTTTTATTATTTGTAGTTTCAATTTCTTTTTCAAGTACAGAAATAAAAGTATTCACACAATATTCATTGCATTTGTCAAGTATAATTACTATATAAATTGCATATCTTATCCTAAAATATCTTTAAATAAAGAAAATATTCTTCTTCCTATTTAAAGATTGATCATTAAATAAACTGGAGAAGAAGAGCAGTCAGGAGTGTCTGTTTATACTTTGCCTCTGGTCCATCCAGAGCCCAGCAGTGCGTTTAACAAACAGCACAGCTTGCTCAGTAACAAGTTACTGAAGCAGAGCCCCATGTAGCAACATGACACCCTCAATGAGCCGTGTAATATTCCTTCCTGAAATGGAGAACTTTCCTCTTCTGACAAGACTTATGAAAGATGCATGAACACTGGTTTGGCTAAAACTCAACAAGCATACGCTGAAAGTGGGCACCAGCAGTATTTCTATCATCATATGCTCCTTGGGAACAAGCTGGGTTTGTTAAATATGTAAAACATCCAGTTAGTTTTTCCCTACGGTATCATATATGGAGGAAAATACAAGAAAACTTGTTAAAAATACAGGAACATCCTTAAGACTGGGAAAATGATGATGAATAAAACCAAATGCATCCTCAAATTGCCATGAAAGTTATAAACGAGCTACAGGCTGTCATGATTCTGCAGCTGCGTTCAGATGTCAGTCCTGGTTTCACTGCAGAGCTTCGGCTGTTTGTGCCCTAAGGAAAAATATCTGCCTGGTAATTCTCGTAGTAGCTGTCTTTTTGATCAGGCTGCCTGCAGATCAACACTTTAACACTATAGGCTGTGAAAATTGTAGCGAAAAACACGAGAAAAAAAACGTATCTGCAGGAATAGAAAGCAGTGCTTTGCTTGTCTCTCTGCAGGTTGGTTGGAGAACATATAAGCGATATCTGCAAATAATTAGAAAGAAAATGAACACAAAGTCAATCTTTTTATTGAAACATGCTCTTAAAAATTGACCCAAGTTTTAGTTGCCTCCAATTTAAACACTCCAGGCTAAAATTGAATATGAATATAACACAGTGGAAAACTACGGAAGCCGAAAGCGGTCGTATTCGACTTATTTTTTTCCCATTGCCTTCTCAAGATAATAACCTAACTATCTCGTTATCACCGTTAAACCATTAATTGTTTTGTCGAGATAACACGATAATTATCTCGTTATCACGAGAAAACAGTTATGATTTCTTGAGATAACGAGATGACTTACCTTTCTAAGTAATGAATGAGGCTGGCCATCAGCCCTGGATTCCCAGTCCATCCATGCCTGCGGGGCCCTTAGTTGTGCAGTGGCGGTACCGCCTGTGCAAAAATAATGAGCTTTTTTGTTTCCTTTTTCTTTTCACTCATTGTCAGGTCATGCTGGGTGATTGGATTGCTTGGAATACAGTAGAAACAAATCTGTATTTTAATGAAAATCTTTAATCTGGACTCATTTAGTAGTTAATGCATCTCATAGCTGTTCCAGGCGAAACACCGGGGCTTGTTCAGAAAACAGTGCTAAGGCACTGGAGGCACAGGTCTAATTGCTTATGAATCAGACGTGGAAGCGAACCAACAACGTCGTCTCGTTACCTAAAAGTTAAACAAAGGATTATTTACAGAATTACACGTAAGCTGCCATGACTTACAAATCCTCTCCCGCTGCTGTGGTATTGAAGGATGTAATCAGTTTTAACACACAATCATCTCGTTTTAACAAACAATCATCTCGTTATCATGAGAAAACGGTGTTTATTATCTTTAGATCAGGGGTCTTCAACATTTTCCTGGCCAAGGACCCCCAAACTGATGGCGAGATGGAGCGGGGACCCCCTAATTATATATTGTATGAAATTGTGTTATATCAAACTGCTCCTATAGGCACTCTATTACAGATGGAGTGATGATGATGATGATGATGATGATGATGGATGGATGGATGGATGGATGGATGGATGGATGGATGGATGGATGATGGATGGATGGATGGATGGATGATGGATGGATGGATGGATGATCGATGGATGGATGGATGGATGGATGGATGGATGGATGGATGGATGATGGATGGATGGATGGATGGATGGATGGATGGATGGATGGATGATGGATGGATGGATGGATGGATGGATGGATGGATGGATGATGGATGGATGGATGGATGATCGATGGATGGATGGATGGATGGATGGATGGATGGATGGATGGATGGATGATGGATGGATGGATGGATGGATGGATGGATGGATGGATGATCGATGGATGGATGGATGGATGGATGGATGATGGATGGATGGATGGATGGATGATGGATGGATGGATGATCGATGGATGGATGGATGGATGGATGGATGGATGATGGATGGATGGATGGATGGATGGATGGATGGATGGATGGATGATGGATGGATGGATGGATGGATGATGGATGGATGGATGGATGGATGGATGGATGGATGGATGGATGATGGATGGATGGATGGATGGATGGATGGATGGATGATGGATGGATGGATGGATGGATGGATGGATGGATGGATGGATGGATGGATGATGGATGGATGGATGATGGATGGATGGATGGATGGATGATGGATGGATGGATGGATGATGGATGGATGGATGGATGGATGGATGGATGGATGGATGGATGGATGATGGATGGATGGATGGATGATGGATGGATGGATGGATGGATGGATGGATGATGGATGGATGGATGGATGATGGATGGATGGATGGATGATGGATGGATGGATGATTAATGGATGGATGATGGATGGATGGTGTTTTGTGTTTTTTGTAAGTCAGCTAACAGCAGCTGGGGAAGTTGTGGCATATCTAGAAACCACGGCTCAGACCTGCGAGCCTCTGAAACAGTAGAAAGGAAGAACTTCAGGGCATAGAACACGCTGCCCTCTTTGGAGAGCTGGATGAAACACCACAGCTCACTCTGCTTCTTACTCCCACAGCATTGACCTTGATCTGCTGTTTTAGAAAAACCTTTAGGTCTCTGCATTCCATCACCTGTGCCTAAATATAAACCTGTTTCTAGCAATCATAGATTCTTCTATGCATTATTTTCCCTTTTCCACCTAAAACAGATGAAAATAGCCAATGACAGTTTTTAGTTTTGAAGCTGCAGCTGACATTTGATATCAACTGGTCCAGTTCTTTTTCCACCTTCATTGATTTCCATTGATCCAATCCGTCTGCCTGCAGCTTTTCCCTGCAGCTGCTGTTTTTATACTGACTGCGTTGCAATTTTATCATGCAAACCTGCAAAACAGTTTTAAAACAGCTTTTAACTTCATACAGCAAGAATAAGAATCACATTTTAGTTTGCAAATTGCTGTTTGAAATGTCACTTTTATGTTCACTTTTAAATTGTAACAGCTCAGTTGTTGCTCACCGAGAAAAGCAACAAAATGACAAGCTCTTCAGATTGTTTTTTTTTTCTTTCATACTGATTATCTTCAATTAAGGGTATCAGAAAAGCACATAAAAAATCCAACTAATCTTCCCTATTCTCTATATAATTAGAACCACTGTTTCCAATGCATCGCTGACTGCTGTCCTCTCCCTTTGCATAGGTCCATGGGGTCGGTGTATGGGCAGTGAGTGCGGACCTGGAGGCAGCCAGAGCAGAGCGGTGTGGTGTGCCCATTCTGAAGGCTGGACCACCCTCCACACAAACTGTGACCAGGCAGAGCGGCCGGAAAACCAGCAGAGCTGCTTCAGGGTGTGTGACTGGCACAAAGATCTTTACGAATGGCAGCTGGGTGCTTGGAACCAGTGCGTCCCAGTAATGATGCGCAGTGGTGGGTTGCAGCGGCCAGCTGTGTGCACACGTGGAGAGGAGGGCATACAGACTCGTGAAGTGGGCTGTGTTCAGAGAGCCGATGGCGAGCCTGCACAGGATGCAATTTGTGAATACTTCGAGCCTAAACCGAGGCAGGAGCAGGCTTGTCTAATACCCTGTCCTCGTGACTGTGTGGTTTCTGAGTTCAGTCCATGGACTTCATGCTCTAAAACATGTGGCATTGGCTTACGGAATCGAATACGCTTTGTTCTGGCACCACCACTGTTCGGTGGGTCTGCCTGCCCCAATCTAACTGAATTCCAGACGTGTCAGCCTGGACTGTGTGAGGGGGAGGACAACCTCTACAGCCTCAGAGTTGGACCCTGGGGCTCCTGTTCTGTCCCTTTGCCAAGGCAAGTCAGGCAAGCTGAAAAACCGAGCCGGGAGAACAGCAAAAGATCCAGGGAAAGCGAGAAACCCGCTAAAGAAGGCAACAAACAGTCCAGAGACGGTGGAACACCATCCAAAGGAGGGGAAAAACAGGCCCGAGAAGAACGCAAGAAAAAACGGATGAGAGACGATGAGAAACAGTATGAAGAAAAGGAAACAAAGTCCACAGAAGGGGAGGAGAAAGTGTCCAGAAATGGTAACAAACCCCCATCAGGTAACAGAAAACTGGGCCGAGCAAACAGGAAGCAAGGCAAAGCCTTCAGACAGGCTGATCGACCCAAGCGGCAGAAAAAGGTAAAAAACAAGGCAAAAGAAGACAAAATGAGAGAGAAGGTCAAAGGAAGGATAAGAGAGAAGGGGAAGCTGAAAGACCCAGAGACCAGAGAGCTGATCAAAAAGAGGAGGAACAAGAACCGGCAAAACCGTCCAGGAGGAAAATTCTGGGATCTTCAGGTCGGCTACCAGACCAGAGAGGTGACCTGTGTGAATAAGAGCGGAAGCATTGAAGCTCTGAGGTAAGGCCACCTTTCTCCACATCATATTTCATTCATACAGTAGTAGCCATTCAAAAAGTCCCTACTTTCCTCAATGGGACCTTGGCTGGTTCCCCGTTAGCTTAAAAAAATTGTGAGTTCATATAGGACAAAAAATGAATCTGACGCACCAAGGGATTTTCAAACACAGCTTCCTGCAGGAGGAGAAAGGCTGCCTGCTCACATTTCACCACCTTTCTCCCTGCTCCCTTCACAGTAGAGCCTTTTATTAACAGATCACAACAGGATGGGGTGGGTCATAAGACAGAATGACCCTGTAATGACCTTCCGGCTGGAGGCAGGTCTTCAATGTTTCATATGTACACACACTAACTGTCTTCAATAAACCTAACATTCCCTACAATTTCTTTTTAAAAAACATCAATTTTTGTACTAAAATATTCTTTCTGTCACGATTTGTGGACATTAAGATCTAAAGAGAAGCATCATCTCCTGGTCAGACCCTGTAATTCAGTGAAAGGGTGGAGTCAGAGTACAAAAGTATGCACATCCAGGAGAAGAAGGGGGTCACTCCAGTGGCTGAAGGTTGGAGGGGATTTTGCTGGAGGTTGCAGGGCAGTGGGTTGCCATTCGGCTGGCTTTTGACTGGGAAGGGCCATTTTGAATGGCTGCTGCTGACGCATGTCCCAGTTTGTAGATCCTGTTGAGGTCTTGTTGTAAGAGATTCTCAGCTTCTATTAAATACACCAAATGTTTTAAGTTATTATCTAGCTGAAGGTTTTCAGAAAGATAATGAAATCTCCTGAGCAGCAGCATGAGCCTGACATCATAAGCAGATACCAACAAACTCAGGAGCAAACGATAGAAACATTCAGCTAAGAGGCAGTTTAGCGGACCCTGGGTTCACCATGCTGTCTTTGTCAGCTGGCACTGCCACTAATATTAAATGAGAATCTTTGCTGGGGTCGTCCTCTGCATGTTGCCCCATTCCATTCACTTTATTTATAATCCATTCATCCACCCATGTTCTTCACGCTTTGTCCTTGTCAGTGTCGCGGTTTGGCTGGTGCTTATCTCGGTAAGAGGCGGGGTCCACCCTGGACAGGTTGCCAGTCCGTCGCTGAGACACACAACCATGCACACACACACTCACACCTAAGGACAATTTAGAGACACCTATTAACCTAATAGTCATGTATTTGGACTGTGGAAAGAACATGGAGTACCTAGAGAGAACCCATGCATGCACAGGGAGAACATACAAACTCCATGCAGAAAGACCCTGGGTCAGGAATCAAACCCGGGAACCTTCTTGCTGCAAGGCAGCAGAGCTACCCACTGTTCCACCGTGTGGCCCATCAAACGCTTCTGTCAAGGAAACCAAGTGGGTTGCATCCAGCCATTGACTTGCAACACTTGCTACTTAAAATTCTCTTTTCTGTTATTCAATAAAAGTACGTTTTAAGATCATTTGAGGTGAGAACAATCTGCTTTTAAGCGTCACTATATGGACAATTTACGGATTTAATGCATATTAATAAAAAAATTCTGAAGTTGAGACGACAGCGGCAACCAGTGGAGCTCCAAAGCTAACCGCAACCGAGGCTAACGTTAGCCCGTCTGCAGCAGCCCTCTCTCTGCATAGCTGTGTGTGAAGGACCGCTGGCTCAGATGGAGGTTTTTTTTGTTTTATTTGGCAAAATGTGAATTTGATTTGTGTTAATCTGACTTTGTTAATTATTATTTCCCCAATAAATGAAAAAAGTTAGAATTTATTACTATCTAGAGACTATTAATAACAGGAGGTGAAATGCAGCTCCAGACGAGCTTCTGTTCCAATTGACCCAGTTTTATTCTGCGTGCTCCCGTTCTCCCAGAGGCCAGACTTTCCCGTGTTCTTCCCAAGAACATACTCGGCAAGAACACGAGTCCGTACTCACCTTGTTGTGAATTGAGAAACGGCCTCTAACTCTTTAGCAATCCTCCAAATCAAGCATGCTTGTAGCGATAGTGGAAAAGAAAATTCCCTTTGAACAGGAACAAACCTCCAGCAGAACCAGAACCAGTGTGAGCTTCTAGCTTCCTCCCAGAGTCTACTAACATCAATGATAGTTCACCAGTATATGCATGCCCAGTATATGCATGCCCAGTATGTGTGATGGATGGACAAACCACCCTTAATCAAGCTCTTGACTATGGACTCAATTTCGTTCCAGTATTGTAGCTGTACCTTTGCTGTTTGCTCAGATTATTATTTCTTTTTTCAGGTTTAAATTTTTTCCAACTTTATTTTTTTTTTTTATATTTTTTTTCAGAATGCGTTTTACAAATTGCACTTAAATGGCATTTTACAGCTAAGATTTTCTTCACTTCCAGCCCAATAGAAATTATTTTTTTCATTCTTGACCAGCAAAAATGTTTCTCCAGAGGAAAGCCCGCCCCAGGAGTGAAGAAAAGATAATCAGGTTGAAAAAAATGCAATTCGCAAATTACATCTAGAAAACAGAATTTTAAAAAAGAAAAGGAAATTGAGAAAATCAAATTTGAAAACATAAAATCTGTAAAAAGAAAAAAAAAATGAAAAAAATGAAAAAAAAAATTCTATTTACAAAATGTATTTTCTGCTTGCAGCAGTGAAGGAACCAAATTCACTCCATACTTCACTGTTCACATAATCAAAGCTGAAAAGGTTCCAGAGCTGCTGACTTTAAACAGGTTTAGATGGGAAAGGCAATGGAAGCAATGGAAGACGTGTTGCATAATCTGACACCTACTGCCTACTGCCTTCCTTATTATATCGAAGCATTTTAAATTTGTTACGGGGCATTTCTACTTTTTGTCATAGTGAAGATGCCGTTAATGAGCAATTTAGGAAGCTAGGACCATTTCTGGATATCTTTGTGTTTGTTGAAGATACAAATAGCTCCTGTTTTGGAAAGAAAACACTGAACTTTCAAGTTATTCACTCATTTCCGTTGTTCTTATGGGCTTGAGAGCTCATTTTCTCTTACTTTAACATCTTACTACGGTTTTGACAGAATTAATTCTTCTAATAAAAAAGGCAAATCGATTGGGAGAGAGAAATCTTAACAGTTAGCTATTTCCTCTCTGCTTTTTTTTTTAGATATCCTGCTTTTGCACATAAAACATTTTCTCACAAAAGGACACACTTATACATGTCTACCATCTGTAAACCTTTGATTACAAAGAAATTTAAGAGATGTAATCATGTGTTTGCATTTACTCCAGGTAGATGGTATAAAATGCTAAATCCAGATTAAGCCACCAGCGTTCCAGAAATGTTTAAATCAACTCAACTTGATGAGAAACTGGTTTGATTCTGCAATATCTGACCAATAAGCTGATCTTGGCATGTATGAAGTCCTTAAAGCCAGTACAGTAGGTAGCGCGTAGATCTGGGAGGGTCCGTCCGAGGTTGTGGATGCATGACATTTCTTCACACTTCAGAAAGTGTTATTCTAATGAAAGCTGGCACCGGCTCCACTTTAACATTGTTCACTGTTTGCAGTTTCTGTGGTGTCAGAGAGCCCTGCTCACTACTACCATCATAAATGGCCTTATTCTGTCTCTATGGCTACTCTGCTCTAAAACAGGCCACTGAACACCATCAATTAGCTCCTAAGAAAGCCGTGGCCCCTGCAGTGGATTTCCCTGCTATGCCTGAAAGAATACACAGCACAGATCTTCATCATTCTTAGCCATGTATGGACACATGGCTGAAGGCTTGGAACAGGCTTAGCTGTGCTTATCGACTGTAGATGTTTAAAATAGGGCACAATCAAGTTGATCTACTATGAGGTCACATTAGCATGGGGCTAATTATTGCATACTCTAGCTAAAACTACGAACTTGGAAATGTTTCCTATTTTAACAGCTTACATTGGTATCCTTTCATATGAGAACAAATATTAAAGTTTTGCGCTCTCTTTCATGCAAGCTTTTTGTTAGAATCTGGTTCTGAATTCTACTTCCAAAGGTCACATCTATTGTGTGACTTAAACATCTCAGAAAATATCCAAAGGGTTTATTTTCAAATTAAAACCTCCATTTGAAACACAGAGAGAGATAATTAAAGACCAGACTGGAGGGCTTCTGCCCAGCTCCTAATCAGATTATTTCTGCTCTGTGAAGAAACAATCATTCCACATGTTTGCTGTTTTCCAGGTGGCATGTGGCAAATTTTAAACTAGACTTTTTATACATATCTTTTAGAAATCTAACTGTATGATCTGGTTGAATTTAATTGAGATGACACGTGTTCTGAATTGGCGCTATATAAATTGAATTGAATGTCTGTCTTCCATAAAGGTTTGTGCAGTATATGACTAATTGTTGTCCTATGGACAGAGTCTCCTACCTCAGTTGTAGATCCCAATCATGAAGTGGAACCAAATTTATTCTATATTTTAAACTTTTTGAACAAAAAAAAAAACACTGAATTGGGTGGGGGAAATTATTCAGTTAATTATTCAGCCCCCTTGAGTTCATACTTTGCTGCGCTTACAGCTGCAGGTCCTGCAGGGGTTTGTCTCTATCAGACTTCCTGCAAAAGAGCTGGAGTTCAGTGAGATTGGATGGAGAGTGTTTGCAAACAGCAGTTTTCATGTCTGGACTTGGACTAGGTCATTCTAACCCCTGGATATGTTTAATGGTGAACTGTTCCATTGTAGATGTTGCTTTCGTTTTTGGATCATTATCTTGTTGGAAGATTAATCTTCATTCCAGTCTCAGGTTCTCTGCAGACTCCCTTTTCTCCTTTATTTGGCTCCATCCATCTTCCAATCAATTCCAACCATCTTCCCTCTCCCTGCTGAAGAAAATCAGGTCAAAACCATGATTCTGCCACCACCATGTTTGACAGTAGGGATGGTGTGTTCAGGGTGATGAACTGTGTTGCTTTAGACCAAAGATAACACTCTGAGTTGCTGCCAAAAAGTTGGATTTCTGTTCCATCTTACCAGATCTCCTTCTTCCACATGTTTGCTGTGTCTCCCAGGTGGCTGGTAGCAATCTTTAAACCCAACTTTTAATGGATATCTTTCAGAAAAGCCTTCCATGAAGGCCAGATATGTGCAGCATAAGACTGATTGTCGTCCCATGGACAGTCTCCATCCTCAGCTGTAGATCTCTGCACTTCATCCAGAGTGATCATGGGCGTCTGGTCTGCGGCTCTGATCAGTCTTCTCCTTGTTTGAGCTGAAAGTTTAGATGGAGGGCCGGGTCTCTGTAGATTCCCAGTGGTCTAATACTCCTGTTTTAATATTATCGCTACTCAGTTTTCCTTTGAATGTTTAAAGCTGGGAAATCTTTTTCTATCCAAATCTGGCTATAAATTTCTCCTCTACAGCATTTGGGAGCTGCCTGGTGTTTTCCTTGTTCTTCATGATGCTCTTTAAACGCTTTAAACAGACTTGTTTCCATACAGGTGGATTCTACTGATCATCATCAGTCATTTAGGTCAACATTGATCATTCAGAGATCCTTCTGGAGAGAGTTTGATGCACTGAAACTAAAGGAGACACTTCATTTTACACACTCCACAGTTTTGAATTTGTTAAAATAGTTTAAAATATCCACTTCATGTTTAAAAATTCCACTTCATGATTGTTTCCAACTTGTTCATTCTTAACAAAGGATTACAATTTTATATCTTTACGTTCAAAGTCTAAAACTTGGCAAAATGTCGAAAAAGTCAAAGGCACGGTAAAAATGTTTCACTGCAGGGATTCATCTTTTTCATGATTTTACTGTTACTTTTTTGTAAAAGAGCTTTTTCTTCCACTTGCATAGCTCCAACTCTTTTTTCCCTTTCCTGGTTGGGAGAAACACAGGTAAGTGACCATGATCATCGGACAGAAGATAATTATTTGAATTGGTCACTCACCTGGTTTAACAGTCCAGACCATGAATGTCCACAAGTGCTGCAGTCCCAGAGGGCATGCTGGAAGCTGATCCTGGTCAGGGATCCAGAACAGACAGGAACAGACAGGAACAGGCAGGATCCAGATCAGGCAGGAACAGAAACGGGTGGCAGGATCCAGACTTCCAGGCATCCACAGGCTCCCAGGAGGGTTCAGAGTCTGACTGGGACCAGAAGCATGACCAGGTGGTCACGCACAGGAGCAGACAGGAGCAGGTGCAGATGAGCAGGCTCAATGGAAGAGGGTAGCCGAGACAGGACGTGGAACCAGAACTTGATGCAGGACTTTAAACTGGTCTCCTCCCTGGAGCCAGGCTCACTGGATAAAAACTGAACCTCCCCACATATAGAGCCAAAAACCCAGAGGACTCCGCGGGGGAGGAACAGTGGACGATCAGGAGACGAGACAAACACTAAAACCCTCTTTCCACTGGCCGCCAGGATCCAGGACATGAACCATGAAATCAAACTGAACAGACAGACTAACAGAAAGACAAGCAATGATCTGGCACTGAATGCTCAGGCTGAAGGGAATTTAAAGCAGAGGAAACAAGGGAGGGGAATAAATTGTAATTGAGGCAGGGAGGGAAAACGACAGGTGAGAGGAATTACTAATTAGGGAGGAGCAAACAGGCCAGATCATGACACTATTATACTATATGTAATAATTATAATTGTTTTAATAAATCAAGGGAGAAATAAAATGTTTCCAAGCCTAAAAGATTTGCGCTTTAAGGGATTCATCTTGCAGAAAGTATTTTCAGAAACATAACACAATATTTATTTTCAGTCATTTTTTATTTAATTGTTTAAAGATTCTGTCATCCTGCTGCATTCATTTTTTTCTGTACTTATTTATTCTGCTATTCTTATCTCTGACAGCCCAAATATGTTAACATGTTGAAAGAATCTCTCTCCATCCTCTGTGATTTTACCAATGCCTCATTTGTGGCAAAAATAACAGCAGATAGTTTTACATGTGAGTTTACACCTGAGTTTAAGAAGTATTTAAAAATATGAGAAAAAAAAAACTGTTATTGATTCAGAACATTTTTTTCACTTTGCAAATGGTAAATGTTTACATTTGCATATTGTCCTGCAGTGAATTTATGCAGCTTGGTCATTAAAATATGATCTGCATATCAATGAAGGCCAATTCTTCATGCAAACATGCACCTGTTTTCAGACACGAACCTCCTAAAGATCAGGCCTTGAGTGTATTACCTCCACCTAAATGGCTGTAATCTGAGGCTTATTACTGGTTAAATGTAATGTGACCCAAACTAAGATCCTCTGCATTTAAATTGTAATAATATTGCAAAGGAAATTGAAAAAGTATCAGATTTTCAGGGTTTTTAGCAGAACCACTTTCATTTAAGCTCACAGAGAGCTTGAAGGAATAGTACACCCAAAACATGATTAGCCTTCATTTTCTACTCACCCCCATGCTGAACAACACTCTGGAGTACTTTTTTGATATCTCAAATGCATCTGGAGATCTGGGAGGCTTCTTGCTGTCTGCTGACATTCAAATAATGGATGTCTATGGCGCCCGAGGCAGAAAGGTCCATAAAAGTCCACAAAAAACGTGTCAATATTCCTCCATACTGCTCGTCCAATGTATTCCAAGTGTCCTGAGTGGGTAGCGTCCATAATTTACTCGAAACGAAGTCATTTAGAATGTTTTAGAGCATAAACAATAGTTTATAGGATTTCCTAAAAGCGCGTTCATGAGTCTACGGAAACCGCGGCAGACCAAACCAGATGAAAGTGCGCATTCAGCGTCTGCTCTGCCGATAATGCAAGCGTAGAAGAAGAAATACCTGTGCAAAGAAAGAAACAACGAAAGAAAAATGTCTGAGGACTTCAGTGTTGAGGAAGAGCATGAGTTCTTTGCCGAGCTGAATGCACACTTTCATCTGATCTCCAGATGCATTTGAGATATCAAAAAAGTACTCCAGAGTGTTGTTCAGCATAGGGGTGAGTAGAAAATGAAGGCTAATCATGTTTTGGGTGTACTATTCCTTTAAATGTCTGCAAACACAGTTATTGTGCTCTTTATGAGCCACATATCAGATGTACAGTGGTAAAGAGAGTAAACTTTTATAGAAACACAAGATTTTTTTCTAAAGAAGTTTTCTTTAACCTTTTAATTAATACAGACTCTTAAAACTTAAAGGAAGAGAAAAAGATGTGAAGGAACTCCCACAGGGGAAAATATTATAGTAGAAAATATACATTAATCTATTTAGAAAATACATTGTAGCTACATTTATTGATCTTCTAACAAAATGTACTGTTTTCTTGTTCTGCAGCCTGTGCTCCCAGGAGACACTCCCAGTGACCTTTCAGGCCTGTGTGGTTCCCAGAGACTGTGATGTGACAGAGTGGTCTGAATGGTCAGCCTGTTCCAAGCAGTGCTATGACCCCAGCGGGGCAAAAGGGGAGCGAACCCGCAACAAAAAAGTCAGTCAGTTCCCGATCGGTGGAGGAGCGGAGTGCCCAGAACTGGAAGAAAAGGAGCCGTGCAGCCCCCAGGTGGGAGAAGCCCCACCGTGCATTGTGTGAGTAGACGCTGTTAAATAATTACATCAGGCTTTTCAAAGTCATTATCATGAGAAAAGATTCTTCTTTAGCTTCCTCCCACAGTCTGTTCTTTGATAAAGTTTTTAAAAAATTACCAGCAGATTATGAATACATTAAATAACTAGAACTGGACGTTGATGTATTAATGCATTCAAGGGCATAACAGCAGATAAATGTAAATAACAAATGATGCAAAGATCTTAAATGCAATCAAAACAGTAGGAAATTAATTCGGTTTTACATTGAATAATGACTCAGAAATGCATTAGAATATAGCAGCACTGGAGCATAATGAGTTAGCTCAGATAGAACCAGGAAGCCAGGCTACGAAGCGGCGCCGAGCCAAGACATAAACTTCAGCGCACCTCATCACAGTGTCATCATTCCTCACCACGGCTGGTTCTAGACAGGTATTGAAGACATAATACTTAAAAGAAATTTTAATGATGATCTGCGCTGGAACAGACATAGTAACTGATAAGTCCTTTGGATCTATTTCATTCTTTTTCTTTACAAATTCTGTTTGACTAACTATTCAAAAACAACAAGGTGATAGCTTCAGTGGTATTGAGATAAGATCCCAGTTTTCATCCGTTAAATGTTTATTTTTCACCACAAATAAAGAACTGCTCTAATTTTTACTGATGAATTTAACAGTTTTTCTTGAGTTCTAACTCAGTATTTTTAAATTAAGTCAAAAAAATATGTAAAATTCCTAAATTATAAATGTATATTGATGTCATGATCTTATCTAAAGGTCTGACCCCAAAATGCAGAAGACCAAACAGAGAAACCAGGGAAAAGTTTAACAGGTTTATTAGAGTATGGTGATGAAACCAGTGCTGCTCAGAGTAGAATGATATGAGTCCAATGCTGCACAGAACACTGCTCAACCGGAACTGAAACGTGAGGGGAAGACACTGCGGTTAGTTCAGGCTCAGTGGGAAATTAGAATCTTTTGTTTGAATTGGAGGAGTACAGTAGGTAGAAGACTCACTTCTCCAGGAAAAGGTGTCCTTTATGGAATCCAGTCTGTGTGGGAAGGTTCCATTGATTGTCTTCTTTGGTGTTGGGCGGATGGGGTTTACTCAGACTGCAGTTGTTCCTAGATGAACGGAGAAGCTGACTGCCACTCAGACAGTGTTGCCAACTCAACGACTTTGTCGCGATATTTAGCGACTTTACAGACCCCTCCAGCGATTTTTTTTTTTAAAAGCGACTGGCGACAAATCTGCCGACTTTTTACGGTGTCACTGGCGGCTTTTGGAGACTCTTACGTGAAAGCATGTATTGTTCCTACTCTGCCGTGGGGCGCCTCCCCCATCCCAACCCCGTTCTCCCGCTCCCGCAGGAGTCCCTCTCAGCGCTGCAGTCAGAGCCGCAAGATGTTTACCCTCAGGGTCCAGACTGCAAATGAAGCGTGCATGCGCCGGGATTGACGGCGCAAATTGATCACGCGGTGCCGCTCCGCCCGGACTTACATTCAAGACGGGAGCGAGCGGGATGTAAATGTAAAATGTTATTTGGTCTAAATATATATTGTTTACTAAAGTGAGTAAAAACACTATTTTATAGGCGATGACGTCATTTAGCGACTTCTAGCGACTTTTAGCACAGCCAATAGCTACTTTCCTTACTTAGGAGTTGGCAACACTGCACTCAGATTTCCTGCGGTACTTGAACGGGCTGTTGTGCAGATGAAACTTTTGCTCGGCGTGTAGCTCAAACGACCTCTTGGGGAAAGTGGATCCAAACTTCCTGTTTGGAGTGAACGGAGAAGCTGACTGCCACTCAGATTTCCTGCGGTACTTGAATGGGCTGCGGTGCAGATGAAAACTTTGCACGATGTGAAGCTCAAACGACCTCTTGGGGATAATGGATCCAAACTTCCTGTTTGGAACCCCAGCTCAGTTAGAAGCTCAGTTGATCCTTCCAGAGAAAGAAGGTCCAAACAAATCCAGTTTGCATGGTGACTTCCTGCCGAGAGGCAAAGACAAGAACAGAGTTAAGACTCAGCTTGACAAAAACTCAGTTTGACTCAACTAAACTCAGCTTAGCTAGAGAATCCAAAACTGGCAAACCAAAACTCAGGTTAGACTCTGCTAAACGAAGCATGGCTAGAGTACCCTGTATTGGCCTCCTGGCCCCCCTGGTACATTTGGTCTAGATCCGCCACTGTTCGACTTGCGGGCATCCGTGAACAACTATCTATATCAGGGAGACTCCTGGAACTTCCAGGAGACTTAGGATGTCTGTGCTCTGTTTTTATTAGCATTCAGTTCAGAATTCCATCATTAATGAAACCACCAACACATGAAATAAAAAACTTCTCTCAGATAAAACACATATATTCATCTATTCTATACCTCGTCCAAGCTAGAATACCTCAGTAACCTTTGCATAAAAAGAGGGGAAAAGGAAGTTTACTTTGTGTTGGTGCAGTGGAAAGGTAGGAACAATATCTGGTTCGGTTCAGAGACCCAGAAAGTCAGCAACAGGGTCGGACCAGAACTGTTCAATGGGTAACGAACGATCAAATGAAAAGACACCACATTAAGTTCTCTATGAACCTCAGGCAAGAAGAAGCCTGTTTTTGCCAGCAGAAATCTGACTTCTCTGTAGCGGGGTGGCCAGGCAAAGAAGGTCGGTGTGTCTCGCCTTTCAGACCTGTGGGCCACAGAGCAAAGAGAAAGAAAAAGGGGTAGTCAGCTGCTTAAATAATCTCTGTTCCAGGGATGTGACTTCAGGGAGGAGACGCTCTCACTCATATCATATGAATTTCAATGCGAGATAAAAAAAAAGAAAAGCCATTACTCTCTCTTAGTGTGCAGTATATTATTACTATAAAACAGGTGCATCCCATTCTGAAATGTGATTGGCTGAGCCATGTTCCATCGATGTTGTGAAATACAGTGTAACCCACACTTAGATCCGGTAAGACTACAACATAAAATATCTCTGCACTAGTGTCAACAGGTGTATAGCCATCAAGATCGCTCTAGCACCAAGATCATCTCAAACATTTGCAGCCTAGCGACTAGGGGTGTAAATCACATCCATCATGGCGATTCGATTCAGTATCGATTTCCTGACCCAACGATTCGATTATTTTCGATACTCAAGAATACACCACGATTCGATTCGATTAATCGGTTACATTTTTTTTTAATTATTATTATTATTTTTTTTTTTTACACCTTACAGGCTAAACAAAGTTTCAAGTTTGAAATAAATCAATGAAAGCTGTAATATCATTATGCATTTTCTTTAGAAACAACAGCAAATAACAGAAGTAGAAAAGTTGCATCAAAAAATACTGCAAAAATACTGCACAATATCAGTGTAATGAGTTCAATGCAATACCTCGGCTCCAGAGAAACTGTCCAACATATTTTTATAGAATGTAATAAAAATACTTGGGAAAGAGAGATGTTGCGTAGAGAGTTAGACAGGAATAAAAATAAACTAGATATAAGGGAATTGTTTCAAAGGTCATCTCGGGATGTAGTTTTTGGGAGTATTTTTAATTTTCTAAGAAGAACGGGTATTTTAGGGAGAATATAATAGTTTGTCTGGTCCATACTCCATTCTGGAAGGTGGCGGTAATGCACCTATAAGTTGTTTGCCAACCGCCATTAAAAAAAAGAAGAAGAAGAAGGCTTCAGAGTGTCGACGTAACCGCCCCTTTGAGAGACGCTCTGCTGCTCCTCTCCCAGATTGTAGCTGACCGCAAACAGTGCAGCAGACAGGAGGCCGGCTTGTTTTGTTTTTATGACCGAAATTGCGGAAAACAACTCGTGAAGTTTGACCCGCTAGAAGAGTGAGGTGCGCGAGAACGCTGGGACCCTTTTTCCAGCTGGATCTCCGCTCTTTTTGGCCCTCATGTCCCTCCGTCGTCGGACTAAACTCACCCCCACTTCCTCGCCGCCTCGGCCGTATCTAGACCCACAGTGTGTAGCGCAGACCACGCTTAAATACTGAGCATAATTTAAAAATGTCTGCGTCAAGCTTACTGCAACACACTGCTGTAAGAGTATAACCAGGAAGCGAGGTAGGAGGGCAAAATAGGTTTAGCGGCACCGCAGCACGGGAGGGAGAATTACGCCCAGGAGCAAATGGATAAAAATAGCCCGGAGGAAAAAAAAAAACATGAATCGATTATCTTGCGGACGTATCGATGCAACGGATGGTCGGCTTTTGGATCGATGCATCGATACAAAACGATTATTATTTACACCCCTACTAGCGACACAGTGCTAGAACGCTTCAAAGGTCTGGTCAGTCACCAAAGTCACTACCTTTTTATCATTGGTTCAAGCAAATATTGACGCTTTGTCAAGTGCCATTCTTACGAGGCGGGGTCCCTCTTTCGTAGTTATGGAACTTGCAAAGGATTTCTATGAAGTTTTAGGTAAAAACTTACCACTAACCCATCCCTTAGCCATACCCATTCCTTAAACCTAAAGGAACACCAGTATATATGTTACCATACACCCCTAAAGCTACCAAACAGACTTTGCAGGCTAAAATGTAATGTTTAGCCTGAGCCTCAATATATCAAGAGATCCTCTGCCACTCTGCCTGCATGGCATGCTTCTCTGATCCTCAACTGTCCTTCTTTCACATCCAGCAGTTAGCCCCTAGAGAAGGGGTGGACAATCCTAGTTCCTGTGGGTCGGTATCCTGCAACTTTTAGGTGCATCATTGGTCCAACTCAATTAAATGGCTGAGTTACAAACTTAGGACGCAGTCAGTTCCTCCAGAGTCCTCCCAATCATCTAATTACATGATTCAGGTGTGTTGAACCAAAGGCGCATCTTAAAGTTGCAGAAGTTACACTATTGCCCACCCTTGCCCTAGAGGCTAGCCTCGTCCAGCCGTTGACTCTTCCTGCTCTTTCTCCCTGGCCAGCTTCTGCGATTTACCACCGTCTTCAACCTCAGTGCTCTCTCTGCCCAGCAAGCTTCTCCTTGTGATCTAGCACTGGCAGAATGCCCCCTCTACCACTGTGGTTCCTTAGTTCCAGAGGTTGGAACGGCTGGCCACCTTCTCCTCATTCTGGAGATCTCTCAGGTGGTGTTCTCACATTGATCTCTGTCTGAGCTCCAGAACGCCGACTTACCTTATCTCTGCTGTCCGGGTGATTCGTCTCTGACTAAAACAAACATGGACCAAGTACAGGAGAAAGATGTAGACTTAGACTTTAGACTTAGACAGGATTGGCTGGCAACCAATCTAGCATTTTTGCACCAGCTGTTGTTGATGTAAACACAGAACCCACCACCCAGAGTCTTACCGCTTAGTTCTTTGTTCCTATCGGCGCGATATAGTAGGGTTAGCCCCGCCAGGTTAATAGCATTGTCTGGCATTGCTGGATGCAGCCAAGACTCCATCAGAATGAGGGTGCAGTTACATATCAGTTGCATATCTCCTTGTTTGATGAGAGTTCCAGTCAGAGATTATCCATTTTATTTTCCAGCGAGCGGACATTCGAGAGCAGGATTGATGGAAGCGGAGGTCTGTGAGGATTTCTCTTTAGCTGCAGCCTCGCTTTCTCCGTCTCACGCATCACTTCCTTCGGCAGTTGTGGTCCCCTGTTGTGTTGTTGAGATCCGTCCATAGCAATCTGCAGCTTTTTAAACTGTCAAAAATGTCAGTATGCAGGCTTTGGGGGTCATAGATGCGGGTTTGATGTCTAGTTTGTCTTGTTTTAAGCGTCATATTCTGTGAACTTGCCAAGAGGAGCTATTCTTGACCACGCCCTTGGAGCGCCGCCATGGTAACGGGATGTGTGATGTCCACTCAGATGTGTGTCCACTCAGAGAAAAACGTGTTAAAAACACGACAACTGGGCCTTAAAATCAGTTGTCTTCACAATGCCGGCCTTGACCGATCATGTGGAAAGCGGTCCATTCCATTTCCGAGCACAGCCGAGTGACCGGTGCAAGTTTAAAACGAACCAATGGTTATTACCACCAAACTGTCAGTTTTCTGTATGTGTGGGGTATGTCTATTTTTATTTATGGACACCTGTAACCGTTTTACAAAAGCAATAAGCCCCTAGAAGCTGTGGGTTATAGGGATTTTACAATGGCAGGTCCACAGATTCAATGGACAATTAGCTTTAAAAAGGCACATTCCAGTAAAAGAATAGAAATAGAAAAACAGCATCCTATTAGCAAAACAATTAAAAAATGGTGCAGTAAATGTGATTACACAGTCAGAAGCAGTGAAGATCATAGAGTAACAGCAGCTAGAGGGAAGGATCTGTGAAAATGCTCCTTTGTGCATCTAGGATGAAACAGTCTGTCACTGAATGAGCTCTCAGGTCTGCAGCAGATTCATCCATTAGGCTGGAGATATTATGGTGTTATCTTTCTTAGTCCTTCTGTCTGCCACAAGCTGCACTCGATTCAAAGGTCATCCTGGGACAGAGCCGGTCCTCCTAATGAGCTTATCCAACTATTTCCTCTCAGCTGCAGATAAGCTGCTGCTCTCACACACTCCTGTACTTCTTTTAAATCTGACCAACAGAATAGTTGTAACATAGACTCATGACCCAAAACATTTTGTTTAGATATAGATATTTTATAAAACATCCTTAAACCATTAGAATATGCATCATAAACTAATGTATTTGGTTTTGTCAATTTCTTTGTGCTGTTTTTTTTTTGTCTTTAAACACATAAATAAGCTTCATTATTATGACTTCAAGTGTTGAGTTCAATTTCTGAACAGGACTCACACTTGAGTTTTAGACTCAGTGGGCTGCATGCAGCAACGCAGCGTTTTCTGCGTCCCTTCATCCACTCTGCATCGCTCTCATGCATAAAGCTTGGGTGTACACTGTACTATTTTTTGCCCTTTTCAGACCGATTTTCCAGTTGTGTGAGAATTTTACCATTGGGCCGACTTTCAGGATGATGGAGCTTGGTGTAGTGTACAGGGGGTAACGAGTAACGAAATTCAGTCGGCCGTCGTAAGATGGTCGTGGGCAAATCACTTAGTGGACAAACAAGGATTCTTCTTCTTCTTCTTCCTCTCAGATGTAAACCCAGCAGCATGGTGGTGGTGCAATGAGTTAAATGGAGTTCTTTCTGTAAAATTGACAGACCGTAGTAGCCACGTTTGCTCAGCCATGTCTTTGTCCAAATACATCGTCTCCTTTTCCTCTTAGGACTTTCAGCACAAAATTGCACAAATATCCAAGGCAGCGCGTTTTACTCTAGTGAGCTTCATATTCCTCTTCTACTAGTTTGGCTTCCAGATAGACGAGTCCGAGTAGCGCCATGTCACTGCGAGTCCCACCTGGTTTTTAGACGTACAGTGTGAGCAGGTAGATCGCATCAGAGCGTTGGGTCACACAGCGGGGGAACATACATTGTAAGCTGTGAACTTTGAAACCCTGTGGTTTCGTCGTACAGTGTGAGCTGTAGCTGCGTGCAACGATTGTAAAAATCGTACTGTGTAAGCCAGGCTTAAAAAAAAAAAGCTAACCTGAAATTTGATGAATTCAGAAAAACCCAAACTAAAACATTCTAAATTTAGTGTAATAACAAAGTGAACTGAAGGCATGTTGGACTGTTTCAAGAAGCAGAACTTTCTTTTCATGTATTTTCTGTTCCAGATGTCCTTCCAACAGTAGCTTGATCTCACAGAGACTCACAGACTGTTCTTTCTTTTGAACAAATGACAACAAATGAAACCAGAGTCATCTCGATACCGACATGCTGGCTGCAGGTGTAGTGACCCGTAGTGTTTTCCTCAGTGTATAAAAATGTTTTTTATAATTGCAGAGCTTTAGAATATAGAATGATGCAGATATAAAATGGACAATTGCTTCTAAGTAACAACAAATGTGGTCATTTAGTGAAAATCTAGATTTGGATAGCAGCTGACTGAATGAATAAGACTCCTCCGTCTGAGTGGAACACTTGGAAGTTTTTTTTTTCATACCTGATAGAAGATTAGGAAGAGAAGAATACTGATAAGAAGGGGAAGAATTGGCCTTCACTCAACCCGTCCTTCACATTTCCTCACTTCAGGGAGGAGTTAACTCATGCAACAGGTACCACCAGTGGTATCAAAAAGCTTTATGTAGACCTGAATATTTAAAAAGCGATACTTGTTTTATATCAGTTGTGTGTTTTCAGTTCTTCTTCTGAAAGGCTTAACAGAGAAACAGAGAAAAATAAAATAAAATAAAACCCAGCACTTCTGCAAAAAAATCAGAGTTCTAATAACCTGTGAGGCTCAAACAAAACTAAAAGCTGTGAGCGTTTGAGATGGGGTCAGATGGTCTCTATGATTTTGTTGGAAATCAGACACTTTAAATCAACAAGGACAGAAAGCTCAAGAGTTTAAGTTGCTCGTTGCTCGTCCATTTTGCTCGGGTGAGTTGGCTGTTTTTCTGGCAGAGGAGAGACAGCAAAAAGCTGCAAAATGTTTCCCTCCAGCCTCGCTGAAACCCTTTAGTGGGCTTCTCTGTCAGGCCGATCCACTTTTACAGAAGGCATGTTTGGTGTCGACATAATAGAGCAAATTATGGCAGGAAATGTCCTTTATTCTCTGGCTGTTATAGCTGCGAAGGACATAAAGGCTCGCCTGAGAAGAAATATTAGCGCTTGTCTTTTTAAAGGTTTTTGGACATTGATCAGTACAGCCTTGTTAATAAGGGGTTAACATGTTAGATGTTTTAGCTTATTTATACCACTTTTTTTCTTCCATTAGAAGAGAATCAGAGGAGAGTCTTGGCAAGGCTGCATTATAGAGGGAACATTTTAAACAGCTCATCATTCCAGCAATAAAGTGAACCATCAGTGAGCCGGATTCTGCCAAGTGGCCACTTTGGTTGTTAGAGAGCTAGTGTGTTTTTTAAACAGCTAATGCACATTTTCATTTGAGCAGCAATAAGAATGTAGGCACCAGGAATAATACCTGATCTGTGATGACACAGCAATCTTCAATGAAATAATGTAAAATTAAGAGAATATGCCCCTTAATTCACTTATGACCTACTAACCACTAGCCTCGTGAGACCATCCTGATTTCGCGAGCTTTCAAGGTTTCACTCGCAGATCAGTCTGGAGACTCTTCGTTAAAGAAAATTTGGAGCCGTTCACCAAACGAACGTCCAATCAGCGTTGGCTTTGAGGCGGGTGGAGGTGTGACGCAACCAGAACCGCGACAGTTCAGTCTAAAGAACATGGCGGCTTCAGCCGATGAAACTAGCGCTAGCGTGGCTATCGAGCAAGTTTTATCGGAATTACAGAGTATTTCTTCACTGAAAGAAGAGCAAAACACTGCTCCTGAGGCTTTTCTCAGAGGAAAAGATGTTTTTGCTCTTCTCCCGACTGGTTTCGCCAAGAGTTTGATCTATCAATTGGCTCCTCTTCGTCATCGCTCTGTTAGTATGTCATACACTTCGTTGATCTGATTGGTTTATTTGGCCCGTCTATCACCAACATAGGCCAATCAGCTAACCAGTATTTTCGCCCCTTCCCAAAATTACTTCAACGGAAGGTTTCCAGATGGATATGCGGAGCAAATCCATCTGGCGGAGTCAGGTTAACTAACCACGGCTATCTGTGAGCAACAGCATCTAAAATAAACATTTGGGGTTAAAAAAAAAGAGACCAGAATCTAAAGAGATTATCGTCAATCAATGAACGAAGTCCAGAATTTCAGGCTGACCAAGGAGCTGCTTGGATCAAATCGCCATCAGTGGGGTATAAAGAAAAGCTGCTTTTACATATTCAGGTCCAACAGAGCTGTGTTCTTATTTAAGATGTATCTGTTCGTACAGAGAGGTCAACCTGAGGGTTTACCCTCCTGTTGAGAAAACACTGAAAGCATTAAGGATTAAACCAGAATTATCTTCTAGGAGGCCTTTAGCTTCCATGGCAATTTACACTAAAGCCCTGCTTAAAAATGTCCCTCTAAACTAAACCCACTTCTTAATAGCTGAGGTGCAGCAGATTTCTTGGGATGTGTACGATTCCTGGACCTGGTCTATCTCCTTGGAGGTCCATGAAAATAAAGTTTTGGCTGGATTCATTCAGAGGACGCAGCCGCTGGATTTGAACTCCTTTAGTAGATGCTGATTATACTGACCTGGTCGTAGCTGCTGACCCTGGATGTGCTGCATTAGGTTTCTGAGAATAAATAATTTATCAATAAAGACCAGAACACGCTGCTTTTTTAGATGTTGGTTTCTTATTTTTAGTGTTGCCTTACCCTCAGTAGGAAATAAAAAAAAAAACGTTGGGAAACTCTAAGATTCTCCTTTCACTGCACAGTTAAAATCTCTTCCACAGCTCCACTAGTTTATTTTCTTCAAACTATTTTTTATTTTCTCTCCTGTTTTATTTGTAAGAGCATGATTGGAGCCTGCACAGCTAATCCAAACTGAAAACCTCCTCTGGAAGAGTTATGTGTGAATTAAACCACAAGAGGAGCTCTAGATTAGAATGACTCATAAGTTTTCATTTGCAAAGATTAAAATACCGCAGGAAGAATGCAAAGTGGAGACTTCTTTTATATGGTTTTATTTTCTTTCAGAGACGCGTATCTGATTTCTTATATGTTCGAAGTTCAACAGAAACCATTCCATATTTAAACCCTGCACCTCAAAAAGCTATGGAAACGAATCAAAATTTCTAAAATTATTGTATTTACTCTTAATTTGAGCAGGTAACTAAGATGATCTGCCAGTGGAATTTGTATTTTTTACTCTTAAAATAAGATAATTACATAATATACAGTGTGTTTTTTTTTCTAAATGTGTCTCACTGACCTCACCAATTCAAGGTAAAATGCACCTATTTTAATAAAAAATTATTTATTTAGATTGTAATTTTTTGCCGTGTGTAAGGGTATAGAAATGAGATTATGAAGACTGAGAACGAAATGGCTAATAACCAGAATGACTTTGTTCCCAATCAGCTGCAGATTTTCTGTCTCCAACTCAGCAGAATGAGGATTATTTTTTTTGCTAACAATAAACTTTGGTTCGTGTGCCATTGAGCTAACTCTTTATCTGCCAACATGTGTCATCAGCTACACCTGGAAGACCACCGAGTGGACGGAGTGCAGGGTGGACGTGCTGCTGAGCCAGCAGGACCGTCGCCGTGGAAACCTGACAGGCTTGTGTGGGGGGGGGATCCAGACCAGAGAGGTGTATTGTGTGCAGGCCAGTGTTGATGCACCTAACCTGAGTTCGCTGAGGAGCAGAGAAGGTAACTTCCACACTCTCTGTAGTTCTTAATGTTTTATTCAGGTATTGTGCTTCATGTAATTCAGCCTTAGAGTTTAATTTGGACTCTTAGCCGTTCAGATACAGCGCTTTGCAAATGCAACACTACTATTTGACCCTTTTCACATACTGTCACATTAGAATCATGAAGCCGGAGTACCCGGAGAGAACCCACACATTCTCAGGTAGAACATGCACACTCCATGCAGAAAGACCGCAGGCCGGGAATCAAACTCAGAACCTTCTTGCTGCAAAGCAGCAGCGCTACCCACTGCCCCTTTACCTGAACCCCCATAAATAAAATTTACTGCAACTGATTTTCTTCTCAGTTTACCTATTTAATAAAATGAATGTTATTTCTATCAATTCAGCTGCTCTGTGAAGGAATCTGAGGCTTGTTGGGAAACATTAACGAGCAAACAGCTATATGAGTTTTACAGAATGATTGTGAGTTATCTTATTTTTTAGAGGGAAAAAAAAAGGTTTTCTTTTTTTTTAATAAAAAAAAAAAAGGACGCATCCACAGGTGTCTGTGGTAGGGGAGGGATGGGGAGGCAGTTTTGGGCACTTCCGCCATAACATGCAGGGATTTTTGATAAGCAAGAGTCAAAAATCCATAATAAACTTTTGTTTTGAGAGCAACCTGCACAGAATTTTGCGCCAGCCTTGAGTTATTTTGTTGTTGGGCTTCACGTATTCCATCCAATATTTTGACTTTGTTGGGCTTTTGTGCCTTAAAGCGAGCGTAAAGATATTATCTCATCTCACCTTTGAGTTCAACCACCACACCCTACTTACGTTTGATCGCACCCAGCATACAGCTCACCTCACGGTCCTGCTCGTTCACAGCCTTTGTGAGCGTGTCAACCACCGCTGGCAGCCTGATCAATGCCTAAATTGCTGCCGACATCCTCTGGAACTCAACGCTATTACGGACATTTTGAATTGAAAAATTTTCATGGATGGAAATAGAAATGTCTTCAGACTTGGATACAAAGTCCAGTGGATTGATTCTAATTTTTTTAGAAAATGACTATGACCTGGAAGACTGAGAATCTTCACCAACTGTAACTAGAAAGAGCTTAAATGAAGCTAAAGGAAATTAAACTAACGACTAAAACGAGAAGAAAGAATAAATAATTTTTAAAAATTTGAAAACTGAAAGAAATAACAAGGGAGAGAAAAACTAAGTATTCAAAGATGATATACATCTTGAAAAACCCAGGATAACATGAAATCGAGCATAAATGAGAACCCAAAAAGAAAAAAAAACACAGAACCAAAAGGTCCTGGAAGGGCCGAATCATGAGAATCAGGGCTACAGGAGATATGCTGGATATCATCCTTATAGTGAGGAAAATTTATCCTCTGTTACCTGATTGTGTTACCCATCTTTAATCCAAAAAAGTATTTAACCAAGCATCAGGAGGACTCCTATTGGTTCTTTATTCAGAGGCGCAAACTGAATTTCACCAGACTTAACAACTGTTTGCCGATTTCTCTAATTCCAAAAAAGAACTAGTTTCAGTCTGATCAATAAGATAATGTGATCAATGGCATAAAATGCAGTAATATGTTATTGACAAGAAGTTATGTTTCTGCAGATGATCTGACAGTTGAAATATTCGCCAGATGTTTTAGAATAAATGAACGCTGGAAACTATTTTACTTTGCTTCGAGTCCAGGATGGAGTTTTGGCTTTTTAGTGGTCTGATTACTGCAGCTTTACATTCGTCATAACCTGTTCATAGTGACAGAGTATCTCTGACATAGCGTGGTTTACTAAACATACATCTTGATAAAGCATAGAAATGACTCTAATAGACAAGTGAAGCACTTAAAGAGGCAACAAAATGTCTATTTTCTTCAAGTAACTCTGTCGTACTAAACACACATGGCTGAATCCGGCTTGGTTATTTGCCCGTTTTTATCCAGCATTGACACAGTAAGTCTCTGTCCATCTGGCTGGTAAAAACTGGCATCTGTTGAGGAGATTATTCCGATCTTATGTGGTTCATTTTCAGCATTTCCTGCCAAGAATCTGCAGAGCCAATTTTGTTAACAGAGGTGGGCTCTTCCCGGGGTTTCAATTCTTACTCCTGCTTAAGTTGGCATTCCTTTAAAAGACAATCGCTGTTCATTGGTTGAAATGAAAATAATTTTTTTAAGTGGAAGATTATAATGAAGCCACTGTTATACGTAAAAAAAAAACAAAAAAAAAAAAAAAAACATTAGATTCTTCCTGAGGCTAAAGCAAAAAAAGGTAGAGTGTCAATGGAAACTTTAGAAGACAGAGGAGTGGAGAGTGTGGGTGGGATAAAAGCAGCTCTGCCAGCTCCACCACATACATTCATCTTCCTCTCTTTAGCCTGTTATCTATCTATATATGTGGCAAAAAAAACCCTGACCAATATTCCCTCATGTTCAAGTCTCCTTTAAAACATTTTCATCTTTTTATTTAAGCTGTGCCACCGTGGCCATAATATTACTTAATAAAATATTTCTATGCTCACCTTTTTCCAGAGGTGGAAAGTAACGAAATACATTTACTCAAGTTACTGTATTGAGTAGGTTTTTTGTGTATTTTGTATTTTTCAAGTAGTTTTTAAAATCGGTAATTTAAATTTTACTTGATTACGTTTTGAGTGAAGTATTGTGCAAACTGCAACTGCAAATCTAAAAGCGCAACTACATTAAGGAAATCGCAACTACATTAAGAAAAACAAAGCTACATAAAACAAAGCGCAACTACATTAAGAAAAACAAAACTAAGCGCAACTACATTAAGAAAAACAAAACTACATAAAGCAAAGCGCAACTACATTAAGAAAAACAAAACTACATGAGACATCGCTGATTGGACGACGGCGCCGTTTGACCCTTGAACCGGAAGTCATTCTGCCTGCTGCGGCTTTTGAAAACATGGATATTGTCGGCGCCCCAAACATAGCTGCCGTTATCCGGGAATATTTTGAATCAGGACATACGTCCGAGGTGATACTGGATATGCTCAACACTAATCACGAAATTTCAGTTAGTTTGCGTACACTGAAGACACACTTAAAAAAAGATGGACTATTCAGACGACGCAACTTCCGGTTCAAGGGTCAAACGCGCCGTCGTCCAATCAGCGATGTCTCATGTTTCCCACTGGTACCTACCTTTTCCGGTAGGTTAATGTAATTGTGTTTTCCTTAATGTAGTTGCGCTTTTAGATTTGTAGTTGCACTTTGCACTTCAGGGCCACCGTACAAATCCCATCCGTTACTGAGTAAAAAAAAAACTTTGAAAAACCGAAAGGAAGACAAAAAATGGGGCCCGGAAGCACTACAGTGAGTGACGTGATCAGCATGCAGATCTAGGCTACCAGGCGCCAAGTCTTTCTGTAGGAGATTGGGAACGAGATGGAGGTGGATCAGGAGAGCGACGACGGTTCAGAGAACGTTTCACTAGAAATGCTAGCTGAAACATCGAATTCTGCTGCCCAAAACAACGAAAATCCTTGGCAACATTTGAAAGACTGCTTTTCATTTAAATTCAAGAGGGCCAACAGTATCATCATGCAATGCCAGATGTGTCTGCCAAAGGTGACTGAACTGGCAGCATTCAATAACTCCACATCTAATCTGCGGAAGCATGTTTTGGTAAGTATTTAGTGCATTTGTTCTTCAAACAAAGTTTTCATGACTAATAGCCAATTAGCAAAACAACCTGTTTCGTGGCATTGCTAATTTTGTCTAGCACAGGGGTCGGCAACCCGCGGTTTTGGATTTATAACTCCTTGTCCTATTTTCACTACATGGGAGAGATCCCCTGCCCCGTTCAACAGTTTTTGGTTTTTTTTAATGTAACTAAGTTGTCATGTTTGGCTTAAGGTTCCTAACCCAAAAGCAGAACACACTGAAGCAGGAGAAAAGTTCAAAGGTTTATTTAAGTAAAAGCACAATCAATAGACAGATCCAGGGGTTTATCTGATCCAGGACTGGTCACGAGTGGGTTCACTGTTCAGGAGTTTGAGCTGAGCGGCAGAGGGGGGGAACCAGGGGGGTCCAGAGGCTGTCAGCAGGCTGAGGGCTTGGCGGAGGCAGAGCTTGCTTTGAGTGTTTGCAGGTCACAGATTTGAGTTTCCCTTCCAGATTCTTCAGAGAGCGGACAGGCAGGTCTTTGGCAGGTAAGATTCTCCAGGGTTCCTCAGAGATCAGACAGGCAGATTTCCAACAGAGAAACTCTTCAGGGTTTGCAGGTTTTCAGGCAGGTTCAACCTGAGAAGCAGAAAGGAGAAAACGGATCAGGTTCAGGTTTCAAGGGAGTCAGAGATTCAGACAGGCAGGTTGGCTCAGGCTCGCTAACCGTAACTGGCAAACACTCTGGCGTTGGAGTGTTAGTCTCCTCCCCCTTAAGTAGGCCCAAGGTTGATGAGGAGATTAAAGACAGGTGTTGCAGGTGAGCACAAGCCCTCAGGAAGGGATCCTTGACGCCCTCTGGTGGGCAAGCCTCTGGATCCCAACAGACAGCAGAAGCCCTCAGAAAGGGATCCTCGGTGCCCTCTGGTGGGCAAACCTCCGGATCCCAACATAAGTAACTTTTACTTAAAATACATTTTAAATTAGCTACATATTACTTGTACTTGAGTAATATTTCATCCAAGTATTGATAATTTTACTTGAGTATGATATTTTAGTACTTTTTCCACCTCTGCCTTTTTCTTACCAATCAGATGCATTGAAAACTTGTTCCATTATTTAGGGTTTTGTAATTAGGAAATGTTACTGATACTCAAACTCCTTAAATTTGATAATTGGGAAGAAATGTTGGGAGGTTGTCAAAATTTTAAAAGCACAGAAATACTCATAATGTATGCTTCCTGATCTAATATTTTATAGTGTGGAAATTTTTGGATAATGCCCCCCCCCCATGCATGAAGCTGGTGCTGAACTGGAGAGCTCCTTCAGTGACAGCCTGCTGCTCCCTAAATGCACCAGGGAGCGTTATCACAGATCCTTCTTCCCTTAGAAACTTTGAATTCAACTGAAGGAAGTCAAATATTGCTTTAATTTAAAGGGTGATGAAGCAGGGTAAAGGGTGAGTCACGTTTATTCACCCAGGTAAAAACAAAATGGCAGTCCTTCAGTGCTGCCCTGGATCCAAAATTGCTGATCCAACCACAAACAAAGTAGTTACACGCCTCCAGACTCCTGTACGCCTTTTTTTGGCTAAAGGTGTATTTGGAGGTTTGGTGGACGAGTTCATTTTTTATATAGACAGGCTCTACACCAGAAAAGTCCCATAACAAGTATGGAAACATGTTTCCTCAGAGTGTATGGATCATATTCGATATATTTTATCTAATTCATTATGCTGAGACATTATGCATTAAGAGATTGAAAAGGAGGAGGCCAGTCTGGGGCTGCAGCGCCTCAGACTGGAAGAAGGTGAGAACAGCAGAGAATATCATGGGGGCTCCTCTTCCCTCCATTAAAGACATTTCATCCCAGCGCTGCGTGTCCCAAGCCCGTGACATCATCAATGACCCCTCACACCCTGCTCTCTCCCTGCTGCCCTCTGGGAAGAGGCTTCACAGCATTCAATGCAGGACCAGCAGGTTCTGCAACAGCGTCTTCCCCACCGCCATTCATAGTCACAGACTCTGCATCACACTGATAACATATTTGCACCATATATATTTGTCTTTAAATGCTCTGAACTTCCACATCAATGCGTTTTTGCACCATGTTTTTTCTACCACACTGTTTACATTTGATCACTGCAGCAATTTAAGAAATGAAAATGTTCATTTCACTGCTAAGCTGCTGCTAATTTAGTGTCTGAAAGCTGAACAAAATGAAGTTTCATTTTGTTTACACTCTGTATATCTCCTGTATCCTGTTTACCAAACACATCTCCTGTTAGCTCACATAGGTTAGCCCAGGGAAGGGATTAAACAGAAGAGCTGTGGACGAAGAAATGAAGCTGGTGTTAGAAATTAGAGGGAGCTACAGGATGTTGGAGCTGTAGAAAACAGATAGCGGACAAAGGTGTGATGGTTCATCCAGAATGTCTCAATTAAAGGGAACGGTCGGGTATCTGGCAGGCAACAGGCACATTTAAACCATCTTGGGCACTTTACTATTATAAAGTCTATAATAGTGACACCACATAATGTCCGAAGCCTCTTGCAGGGGGGTGTCCCCGGTGTTTTAGGAAAAATACTGTAGTTTATTATTTCTGTGCCCTTTTTTCATTCTGCGTATGAGTTATTATCTGGCAAGAGCTCCAGCAGAGATCTCAATTCAATTCAATTTATCTATTAAGCACCAATTCACATCATGTCATCTCAGGTCACTTTCCAGTTCACCAGATCATCCAGTCAGATTGATTCAAAGTTTTCTATCTAAGGAAAACCAGCTGATTGCATCGACTCACTGACTCTTCAGCAATCCCTCACACTAAGCATGCTTGTAGCGACAGTGGAGAGGAAAAACTCCCTTTGAACAGGAAAAAACTTCCAGTAGAACCAGGCTCAGTGCCTAATTTAAAGTGTTAAAGTCTAGTTCTGTGTGAGACTCATCTGTTTAGAGGCAGTTTAACAATTGTCTGATTGCTTCTGGGTGCAAAAGATGAGCAGAAGCGTCTGTCTGCAAACAGAGGGCACAGTCCCTTTATCATTGGAAACCTATTTGCATTCACATTTGTATAAAAACCTTATCACTACATTATTTATTTTGCCAATGAAATTCACTTTTTATACAGAAAATCCATATATGAGCGGTCTTTTAGCCAGGAATATTTCATAGGGTGTACATTTTGGTGTATCACACCTTTAGGCTCGCAGGCTCGAGCATTGTAGGGGGGTCCGGGGGTATCCTCGCAAGTAAAATATTTAAATTTAGACTCTGAAACAATATTTTTTGCATTTTGTCTTTGTTCCAGCACAACTTTTTTCCTTATTGACCTCTTAAAACCCACCGGGTTGCCAGTGACCCGATGGACCTTAAGTAGGAGTAATAATTCAGAATGCATAAAATTCCACCAGTAAGATTTCTACCAGCAGGTGGAGCCATTGTGCGCAGCTCCAAGCTGACACCAAAAGTTCCAAACCCCACAGCTCTGGAACTGTTATAGCTAGAGGTCCGAAATGTTCTGTATGTGTGGTTGACATGATATAGAAGAAATATAATACAATAAAAAATGCCTTTTCTCAAGAATATATTTATTACTGCTTTTCAAAAAAGACCTATCATTTCCGAGAATTAAAAAAAACAACAACTTTGAGTCATGTTTGAACTGATGCAGGTTGGTCTGTGTTCTAGTCACTCTATATTAGGAAATTAGAGGGTGTAGCTTTCAAATAATGTATTGCACATGTAATTTGGGCTTAAAGTTTCTAAGTTATTTGCTTTTCCATCTGGGAATGCAAAATAGGCGAGGATTACCCAAAATGAGGTGGATGTTAAGAGGTTAAGGGAAGTATTTGTGCTTGACTAGAGGGGGAAATTTCATAAGGAAGACGTTAGATCAAAAACGCATATAATCCTTTAATGATGTCCAGTTTAGATAAAACATAAAGAGAAAATCATTAACTGCATATTTCTTTCTAGTATTTTTCAATTTCTTTTCCATTTGGGGTTAATGTGTCTCTGAGGAGACACAGACCTATACAGGATAAATGAGGATAGGCAACTAGATGGAAACTTCAGAGCACATTCTGATCATTTTCCTTCCTCCCGGTGCCGCAAGGAACTTTTTAAATATTTTACATGTGTCAATAGTACGTATGCAGTTGGTAGAGGAAGGAGGAACTGAAATCATTGACCTCTCTGCTCCTTTGACCTAAATCTAATAGAACATCTCTGGGACATCAACCTCTGGTCCATTTGCTGCACGCTTGCCCCTCAGACTGTTTATTTTCCTAATCATTTAATATTCTATCTGTTTTGTTTTCCTCAGCTTTTAGAGGGAGCGTCAGGAAAACATCAGCTTGTCTTTAAATAATCTATACAATGTGTTTACTGGAAAATATCTAACTCTTAATAAGTCATTTTTTTTCTTAAATTGAGGAGGTAAGTGAGACACACCAATGGAACAAGACAATTTACATTTAGAATAAGAAAAAACAATTGCATTGTCTTATTTCAAGTGCATATTATCTAATTATCTTATTTTAAGAGTAAAAATAATAATTCCTTTGGCAAATCATCTTATTTGCCTACTCAAATTAAGAGTAAATACAAAGTTTTACAATTCAGAAAGTTTTACTTTCTGAATTGTGAATCAATATTATTGAGTTTTTGATATAATATTGGAATCAATAGACTGACTGTGGACAGTCTCTACTGGGTAGGGAATATCAAACGACATGCTGAATAACAGCTGTGCCACCATGATGCCATGAGTCCTCAGCTGGAACAGAGCTATTTTTGGCAGGTGGCGCACGGCCGGCACATGGAGGCGGCCTCTGAGGCTCCCTAATTTATGTCTGGAAGCTCAGCACATGGGAATGCACACCATCTGGCATGAGCATACCAGAGCAAGGGCAGTCTGCGTGGAGGTGTCCATTAATCAGTCAGCACTAAGTTTGGGAGTTGCTTGTCAGACTTCACAATTGTAGAGAAGAACAAAGAGGCCATTGTTCTGTGAATTAGATTATAAATTATTTAATATGAACTACAGTCACTGATACAGAATGTCCTCTGTTATTGTGCTGACCAATGGAAGGTTATGAGGACCTTAGATGCTCAATATCGTCCAGGATTATTGTTAGTTATAATTCTACATAAAGTTAAAACTCCATATGATGAAATAAATAGAAGCAGCATTTTTTTCTCATTGTGTGACATTAAATCAGATTAAACATTTACTGTTTTGTTTTACTTAAAATGACCAAAAATATTTTTATTTTCTATGTCAGAAAAATTTAAAGGAATTGAATATTGTGAAATAAAATGATTTCAAAGACATCAGCTAAAAACTGGCTCATCCTCGGGTAAAATGTTCAGGTGCCTTCTTCATCAGTTCAGTTAAGAGTGTATTTAAGAATGATATTTAATGTGTTTTTCTGTAAGTTTTATTTTAAAGTTTTAAATTCAATTCAGTTTATTTATATTCACAACTGATGTCATCTCAAGGCACTTTACAGGGACAAAACATTCAGGTTATTTAAAAGTTTCAATCAGGGAAAATCAGTTGATTGTCAATGACTTGCTTATGGCAAAAAATATTGGCTCGCATTTCGTCTTCTGCTCTTCAGAAATCCCTCACACCAAGAATGCATCCAGCAACAGTGGAGATGGAGAAAAATCTCCTTTAACAGGAAGAAACCTCCAGCGGAGGGAAAGGCTCAGTGTGAGCGGCCATCTGCTGAGGCCGACTGGGGTTCAAGGAGACAGAAGCAGACATAGAAAAAGAAGCATAGATACAAAAGGCAACTGTCAACCAGCTCCACAGGCGGCCCCGTCCAGGAAACACACAGCCAGGCAGACGAGCTCCGAGCCAGCTCCCATGTCAGAGGATGAAGAGAGCACATCCAGTTAGTCACAGTCAGAGAAACAGGACTACACTGGAAAACAGGCCAAGCTCCAACATCTAGAAACAAAGGTGTTGATGGCAGCAGCACAGCTGATATTTCTCTCCAGGATGGAGTCACAGCCAAACAGGAACAGACCAGATGAAGCTACTATGAGAAAAAGCAGAGAGAGCAGAACGTTAGAGATTGAACTAACAGATTCTGCAGAGTGGGAGAATAGAAATAGAATGAAGCAGAAGGATGAAAAAGGGGGTCCCTATGTCCTCCAGCAGTCTAAGCCTATAGCAGCATAACTTAGACCTAGACAGATTTATTTGTCATTTTGTTTACACAAGCGTAAAACAAAAGAAATTTCATTTGGAACAGCTCTCTGGACAATTTCATCTTTTTAAAAGTGCAGCCTTGAAAAACAGTAAAAAATATATATATATATACACTCACCGGCCACTTTATTAGGTACCCCATGCTAGTAACGGGTTGGACCCCCTTTTGCCTTCAGAACTGCCTCAATTCTTCGTGGCATAGATTCAACAAGGTGCTGGAAGCATTCCTCAGGGAGTTTGGTCCATATTGACATGATGGCATCACACAGGTACCGCAGATTTGTCGGCTGCACATCCATGATGCGAATCTCCCGTTCCACCACATCCCAAAGATGCTCTATTGGATTGAGATCTGGTGACTGTGGAGGCCATTTGAGTACAGTGAACTCATTGTCATGTTCAAGAAACCAGTCTGAGATGATTCCAGCTTTATGATATGGCGCATTATCCTGCTGAAAGTAGCCATCAGAAGTTGGGTACATTGTGTTCATAAAGGGATGGACATGGTCAGCAACAATACTCAGGTAGGCTGTGGCGTTGCAACGATGCTCAATTGGTACCAAGGGGCCCAAAGAGTGCCAAGAAAATATTCCCCACACCATGACACCACCACCACCAGCCTGAACCGTTGATACAAGGCAGGATGGATCCATGCTTTCATGTTGTAGACGCCAAATTCTGACCCTACCATCCGAATGTCGCAGCACAAATCGAGACTCATCAGACCAGGCAACGTTTTTCCAATCTTCTATTGTCCAATTTCGATGAGCTTGTGCAAATTGTAGCCTCAGTTTCCTGTTCTTAGCTGAAAGGAGTGGCACCCGGTGTGGTCTTCTGCTGCTGTAGCCCATCTGCCTCAAAGTTGGACGTACTGTGCGTTCAGAGATGCTCTTCTGCCCACCTTGGTTGTAACGGGTGGTTATTTGAGTCACTGTTGCCCTTCTATCAGCTCGAACCAGTCTGGCCATTCTCCTCTGACCTCTGGCATCAACAAGGCATTTCCGCCCACAGAACTGCCGCTCACTGAATGTTTTTTCTTTTTCGGACCATTGTCTGTAAACCCTAGAGATGGTTGTGCGTGAAAATCCCAGTAGATCAGCAGTTTCTGAAATACTCAGACCAGCCCTTCTGGCACCAACAATCATGCCACGTTCAAAGTCACTCAAATCACCTTTCTTCCCCATACTGATGCTCGGTTTGACCTGCAGGAGATTGTCTTGACCATGTCTACATGCCTAAATGCACTGAGTTGCCGCCATGTAATTGGCTGCTTAGAAATTAAGTGTTAACGAGCGGTTGGACAGGTGTACCTAATAAAGTGGCCGGTGAGTGTATATATAGAGAGATAGCTCAGGATAACCTAACAATTTTTGGTGAGGTAGGAGAATAATTAATATAATGATAGATACATTTAAAAAATAATAAATAATAGATAGAATAAAAGAAGCAGAAATGTTTTTGTAGCAGAGATGATTGTGTTTCAGAATACCTTAGCCCTCCATAACAAAAGCAAAAACCCAGAGAAAATGCACATTGAAGATGATAAAACATCATTAACCATTACATAACAAGGTCTGTATTAACATGAACTGAAGGTTCACCCAGAAAAGAAAGAAGCCATCATTTTGACAGATATTGACAAAGCCATGGGACAGATTCTTAACCTCATCAACCTTTCCGTTTTAAGAAAACTTTAATCCACTTTTGGCCATATATCACCTTTTGTAGTGTTACTAGCCACTTCTAGGGAATAAAATACATTGATAACAACAACAGATTAGGTCAAATCTTTCCAAGACAATTATAAAGCTCTAGGACCAAGCGGAAATCAGTAAAGAAATAAAAATTATATTTTTCAGCTCGATCACTGAGTGCGGTAAGCCTAGTGCCATTCTCCCCGCTTTACAAGCAAAATCAATGGGAACTACTAGACACGTAACTCCTTTAACTGTGGCTTCTACGTGTTTTTAACATAAATTAATGTAAAAAAAAAAAAAGAAAACAAAGAAAATCTGTTTAGAATTTTAACAGAGTTCGTTAACCTACGGGGACATGACTGTAGGGGAGTGCGGCCTAATGCTTAGA